>BSBN01000028.1:4790000-5990000 GCA_027924645.1 Cunninghamia lanceolata
TCTCCCACTTGTCAAACACCTTGCAAGAGCCAAAAGAATGACAAGATTTAATTGCTAGGGGCCAAGAGGCCCATAGACTCCGAACACCATCTGAACTTCTTTGTGCCCACTGGTTTCGTCAATGCATCTGTAACATTCTTCAAAGTGTCTACCTTCTCCAATATCACATTCCCATCTTCTATCATATCTCAAACAAAATGAAATTGAACATCAATATGTTTTGTTTTGGCATGGAAAGTAGGATTCTTTGCTAAGAAAATCGCACTCTGACTGTCACAATAGATAGTAATCTATCCTGCATCAACACCAATATTTGAACACAACCTCTTGAGCCAAATGGCTTCCTTAAAAGCATGAGTTGCTTCCATGTACTCTTCTTTTGTCGTGGACAAAGCAACCATAGGTTGTCGCTTACTCATGCAACTAATTGCACCACAGAACATAGTAAACACATAAGCACTTGTGGATCTCCTACTGTTAATGTCACCTGCCCAATCAGAATCCACAAATCCACGAATACTCATAGAATACAGAGGTCCTATAGGATAACCATGATAACATAGAGAATACTCAGAAGTACCCCTCAAATATCCGAACACTCTCTTTATTGCATCCCAATGTACTCGTCAAGGATTAGCCATAAACTGACTAAGGACTCCCACTTCTTAGGCAATGTCTGGTCTTGTAAAGACCATAGCATACATCAAACTACCAACTGAACTAGCATAAGCCACTCTACTCATATCCTCCATCTCAGAAGGAGACTTTAGACAATCATTAATAGATAACTTTGTCCCCAATGAAATAGGAACACACAATGGTCTGCAATAGATGTCATGATGAATCTCTCCAACATGGTTTTCACATACTTACTCTAGCTTAACCAAAGTTTTCTATTCGCTTTATCTCTTCTGATCTCCATACCCATAATGTACCTGGTTACCCCTAAGTTTCTCATTTCAAACTGTGCTAACAACTGAGACTTCAAATTAGAAATCATATTCTTACCATTCCCAATCAGCAACATATCATCAACATACAGTGCAATAATGAGAATGTGATCATTGTCAAATTTGCAATACACACAATGATCTGATTTCGATCTCAGAAATCCAATGGACAACACAATGATATCAAACTTCAAGTACCACATCCTAGGAGATTGCTTCAAACCATACAAAGACTTCTTTGACTTACAAACCAAATTTTCTTTACCTTTCACCACATAGTGCTTAGGCTATGACATATAAATTTCTTCCTCCAAGTCACCTTGAAGGAAAGTTATCTTCACATCCATTTGTTCCACTTCTAAGTCATAAGCTGCTTCAAGAGATAATAGGAACCTAATATATGTCAGCTTTGCAATAGGAGAGAAAATTTCACCATAATCAAGTCCCCCCACTTGTGGATACCCCTTTGCAACCAATCTGGCCTTATATTTCTCAACACTGCCATCTACACCAAATTTCTTCTTGAACACCCATTTACATCCAACAAGCTTTCGTCCATCAAGCAAAGGCACCAAGTCCCATGTTTTATTCTTTTCCAAAGAAACCATCTCATCTTCCATGGCTTCCTTCCAGGAACCTGTATCTTTCATACCCATAGCCTCTTTCATAGTTCTAGGCTCATCAATGTTAGAAATCAAGGCAAAAGCACAACTAGAATCGAGCAATGTATAACCAAACCTCTCAGGTTACCTCATGTTTCATGTAGACCTCCCCAAACGCTGAGGTTAAGGTTCTTCTTCTTCTTCTGAACTTTCAGAGCTGCTAGAGCTCTCCTCATTATTAGGTCCAATAGGGTCTTTCGATTCAGTCTTCTCAGGGGTAGTAGGAAACTGAACCACATCCTCTTTCTTTTCTTTTTCTTCTAGCTGTAAAACAACAAGAGAAGAAGTTACCTCTCTAAAGATAACACTTCTGCTATACAAGACTTTTTTAGCCACAGGATCCCAAAGCTTGTACCCTTTCACACTGACACCATAGCCAATGAAGATACACTTAACTACCTTGTTCTCCAATTTTGACCTCTTCTCCTTAGGCACGTGCATATGCCTCACAACCAAAAACACAAAGATGTCTCAATGAAGGCTTCTTACCAGACCACACCTCCATGTGTATCTTATCAACAAGCACTGAAGTAAGAGACCTGTTAACCAGGTAGCAAGCAGTGGCTATAGCTTCAGCCGAAAACTTTCGTTCGAGACTATCACCACTAAGCATACTCTGAGCACTCTCCATCAATGTTATGTTCATCCTCTCTATAACTGCATTTTATTGTGGGGTGTAAGGAGTTGTCTTATGCCTTTCAATCCCATGTTCTTTATAGAACTTGTCGAACTCTACTAAACAAAACTCACCACCATTGTCAATTCTCAAACACTTAATATTTTTACTAGTCTGATTCTCAACAAAAACTTTAAACTCTTTGAACTGACTAAAGACTTCAAATTTGCTTCTGAGAAAATAAATCCATGTCCTTCTACTATAATCATCTATGAATAATACAAAATATAATGATTTAGAAATTGAAGGAACACTCATAGGACCAAACACATCAGAATGAATTAGATCCAACACCCCAAAAAACTTATGAGAACTCCAGTAAAACTAAACACAGTTTTACTTTCCATATATACAATGTTCGCAAAAGTCAAACTCAAGATTACAATCATTTAACCCCTCAACGAGGTTTTTATTTTTTAGGGCTCTAAGATCCTTCTCACTAATGTGACCAAGTCTCTCATGCCACAACATTGTTTTCTCAGCTGAGAGTTTCATTTCCAAAGTATGAGCACCCTTAGGTACCCAAAATGCATTACCATCAGAAGTTAAACAAACACATTTCTTTGTTGTTGGTTCCAATGGTGAGGATGAAGTGACTGAAGCTCTTTTCTTTGAATTAGAAGAACTATTATACTAAGTAGTGCATGCATCTAGCTGAAACAGAGTACCTCTCTGAGTACCCTTAGCAAGCACCATAGATCCTCTTGTCATCTTGCATCCTCCATTTGAGAAGACACCCTGCACACCTGCATCATTCAATTTACTTATAGAGAGTAGGTTTCATGCTAAACTAGGGATTTGCATAACCCTATTGATCCCCTTCACTCGTCCATTAGGGAATCAGATGAAGACTCTTCCACAACCAACTATTTTTTGGTGAGAGTCATCACCCAAGTACACCTTCCCATCATCAAACTCTTCATACTTTGTGAACCAACCTCAATGTGAGGTCATGTGGAAGGAAGCACCGGAGTCAATCAGCCACACATCATCTGATGCATGGGTAGTCAAGTAGAAATAAAAGCATCACCATCATCATGAGATTTATCAGAATCTGAATTGGACGTGTTCTTCTTCTTTTTCTTCTTTTCCTCCTTGCACTCCTTTTGGAAATACCTAGTTTTACTACAATTCCAACACATTGCCTTGGACTTTCCAGGAGATTTAGATTTGCCCTTTTCAGATTTCTTGTCCTTCTTCTTCCCTTTCTCCTTGGGTCTACTACGAACCACAAGAGCCTCCTTAGATGACTCAGAAGACTTTCTTCACATTTCTTTAGATAACAATGAAGACATCACTTCATCCATCTTGAAGGTGGTTGTAGTGCTCCCAATGGCCATGACAAGGTGGCCCCACAAATCTAGCAAAGAACAAATCAAGGTCATACAACGATCCTCCTCCTCCATCTTCACACCAATAAATGTCAACTATGCAACTAGCATGTTAAAGACATTTAGGGGGTCTGCAACCAATCCTCCATCTTCCATCCTCAAAGAATAAAGCTTCTTCCATAGGAATAACTTGTTTACCAGGGATTTAGCATGATAAACATCACCAAGTTTCATCCACAACTCCTTCACGGTATTCTCCTCATAAACATTCAAGAAGACAGAATTAGCTAAACAGAGTCTTACAAGACCCTTAGCTTTACGATCTTTGAGATCCCAATCTACCTATGCCATTACCGTTGGTTTTGTACCAGAAATTATTTCCCATAGGTCTCTATCAACAAGCATGTCTTCCATTTTGAATTTCCACAACTTGAAATTGTTGCCATTAAACTTTTCCAAATCTATCCTTCTGGATGTGCCTACCGTCTTCTTCCTACAACAAGATTATAGAATACTCTGCACAGACTCCCACTCAATCGAAGATTAGTACAAAAAACCACTACCCAACAACTAGGATCAAAGGTGATCACACTCTGATACCAACTGAAAGGAAGAAAGGTATGCAGAAACGCTTCCTACACCAATCTAATAATGGGAGATGTATGCAAATTATTTTTAATCCTTAAAACTGCAGTAATATTAAACATATAACAGAGATATTACAGCAGCAAACACAACACAAGAATATAGACACAGAGAGAGAGACTCAAGATATATCATAGGGAAAACTTTTTTGGGTGAAAATCCCCACACTATAAACCCTACACAATGTATTATCGAAATAATAACAATTTACAATACACTTGCAATGCAGGTTCTTCCAAGAGTTTTCAAATGCCATTTCTAGAGTGATTCTAGTAGCATAACAGTACATGTACATCAACTATGCAACAACTCCAAAACTATGCAATTTATAGAGATAGGAATCCATCTTGGCCACATGGCCATTTCACACATCCCAAGGACACTTGTCCAACATATTTTCACTCTCTTACATCTGTCATAACATGGAAGATTTGACTTCCCAAGGATAGAGTGCTCCATGTTAAAAATAGGCAATCACAGATGCTCTTATGCATTTTACAACTATCATACAAAACACTTAATGTTGTAAGAGAATCCGCCATACACGACTAAAAATAGCATATTCCTCTTACAACATGTCATAGCCCAACTTGGATGCCCAAAGATGCCTTTCTCTCATGTAAAGAGACTCACTGACACTTGTCCTCACTTGTCATAGGAATCTCTATACTTGGCTCTTACGCATCATAGATTCTATCATATGGAATATCCTCTTCCACATACCACAAGATGTCGACACATGGCATATTAGTGCCACCTTAAATGGGACACCCAAATCCATGTGAGTTTGACTTGACCATCCAAGTCACATTCCAAGTAGGATGACATGTCACAATGCCACCTCAACTAAGTGACCAAACTAAATGTGCAAGTAAATACAAAATTAGGCAATAAATAAATACATAGTTAAATAAACAATGCTAGGAATTTGTAAAGGTTGAGACACCTTAATTCCCAACAAATAAATGAAAGTTCTAAATTGTAGTAGATAAGATTCTATTTACTAACTCTATCTTATTTATATTTACCATTGAAGAGATTAATCAAAATTGCGGTTTCATTTGTTAATGTAGTCAACTTTGCCTCCATCAACTACTAGACATCATTGTACAAAGAGGACAATTTTTGAGGATCCATCACATATTGAGGATTCACCAAAGACATAGGGTCAAGTAGACCTTTAGTATTTCATGTAGCTATTCGGCATGTAGATTGTATATAGATTTTTAGACATGGCATATGCTACATTTTGTAAAAAATCTTTTGAGTTGGCATATTTGCCAATTTTTTGTATATGTCTACCATTATGGACTAGATTTTAATATATATTCACATCTTGATATACAATATAATTTAAATTACTTATGTGCATGTATTCCTACTTTGAAACATAAAAATTTGATGTATAATCAGTTTACAATGGTTGAGTTATGATCAATAACATGTTATAGATTGATTTCTTGTAATATATGATTGTTTTTCTTGGTAGAAAGATGATATATGTAGTTTCATACCTCAAGACATAACTTGATCTTAATTTCCACGTGATTGTAGTTTTAGTTAGATATAGTATTTTCATGAAATGACAAATTTGAATGGTTCACACATGTGCAGAGCTATAGAAAATTTGTATCTCATCCATATGTAGTTGTAGCTCTTCATTGTTCAAGTACAAACATCAAAAAGTAGTTTTAGATAACTAATTTCACCATCAAAACTTCATTGCTAGCCTCCTTTCTTCATGTTTTCTCCATTTTCAGTCTTAATCAGGACATCTGCAATCTAGAACAACAATTTGGTACCTCATGGAAGGGTGCAAAAATGATATCTAAGGCTACAATTCTGGTACATGATTATAAAGTTCATTTCCATTCAGCTTCAAGACCTCAATTCCTTCATCTTTAACGATTTCTAGCTATGATTGTGTAGGTACATTAGTGATATAGGTCTGAAAATCAAGTTGTTTCATGGCTGGTATATCAAATGAGGAGTTTGGAATGTTGTCACAACAACACTTTGCAAATTTTTTTTCAAAATTAGGTAAATGGGAAAATCTTGTTTCATTTCATATCCTAGAGTTTGTCTTCAAACTCATTGACATCTTCTATCTTTCATTTTGTAGGTAGAAAAGAAGATCTTTCCATTTCATGAAGTTTCGACCATGTTTCTACCTTGTTTCTGGATGTTTCCATAATGTTTCTAGCCTCACAAACCATGTTGTCAAATTTGTTGTTGTGGAAAACTTCACAAATTTATCATTTTTCCTTGGCCTCCTAGATCTTCACCATTTATGCATGACTAATCTTAACTTGTATATCCTACCCTTGACTATAAATGATTTCTCTTGAGCTATGACAATCTTAACTTGTATAGCCTACCCCTACCATAGTGCAATAGACATCCACAATCATGGATGTCCATCATTTATGACAACTCTTCATTGATATCACAATCATTCCTTTAATCATTTGACTATGTTAGGACCTCATACATTCACCTTCAAACCTTATGTTAATGTCTTGTTATTATGGCCAACTTTATGAGGCATAAGATGGGGATCCAAGGGTGTAGGTGACTTTTCAAAGGAAATAAAGTATCTTTATGGATTGTGGTAGTAGGATAAAAATCTTTATGACTATCCTATAAGGACACAAAAGCATTCACAAGATCTAAGCCCTTTCAAAGTGTTGCATACAATCTAAGGATTTGTTGTTCTATGATATGAGGCAACAAAAAACTATGTTTGGTGAGTGTATTGTGATGAGATATTAGGATAGTCAAAGACCATTTAGAGATCATATGATTATAAGAGTTTTATTTTTTAAATGAATTCTTTCTCTCTCAATACCTTGACAAATGATAAATTCTTCTAAAAACTATCCCAAGGCCCTATTGATTGTCAAATTCCATAACTAGGTGTGATAGTAGCAAAGCAACATTGTGATAGTCTGTAGTGCCCCTCATCTCGTCGTCCATCAGATTGATGTTTGCTTAGACTTTATGATAGTGCCTTAGACCATAGATGATGGATCTCTTGTTATTTTGCTAATTCATTATGAACCTGTTTGTTATGATAATAGCTGTTGATGTTGGATTCTATCATTTTATGTTTTAGAATTTGATAAATGAATTAGATGTTACAGTTGTTTTGATGTTAATTGTGATATTGGATTGTAAGAGGATTAAACGTTTTATGTTGTTGATTAATATCAGATACCTTGTTCAACATAGTTAATCGTTTATTCATAAACGTGAATGGAACAATGTTGTATTACTCGCTCTCGAGTACCCTACACCACTGCGATTTCCATTCACTACAGGACTACATGTGGATATATATATTTTGTTATGCTTAACCGTGCATTGTTGCAAGAATGCAGGTACTAGGCATCGACTCCACCTGATTACAGGTCTGAGCATGCCTTCGCCAATGGATTAGTTGTTTGGAGTTAACGTGAGGTCCCATGTCAGTGTTGTTTGGATGTTAGTTTATCCTTTTGGTCAGTGTCTATCATTCGATCATGACCTGCAGGTAGGTAATATTGCACCTTGGAGTCTAACTAGGTTAGAAAGTGTCTAAGTGTGTAAGGTGTCATTGTGCTTTTATTAGAATCATACTACGGAAAGTATAATGCTGATAATTAAATGTATTGATAGAAGATAATATTGAGTCGATAGTTGTTAATTATTGTTGTAAATAAATTATTATTTTAATAGAAGTATTATTGTTAAATAAAAATTGTAAGAAATTTTGTATTATTTAATATAATATTATTTACAATAAATATTTAAATAAATAAAATAGTTGTAAGTTATGTTGTAATTAGTGATTTACAACTTAATTAATAAAATAAATTAAAATATAATTGTACTATTATAGATTGTTGCAATATTATAACTTTATTAAATACAATATGGTTGGTCGGCTATAAAGTAATTAAATGTTGTCGGAATTGTGTGTTAATATTTAAAAAAGAGTAACCTCTTGGGATTATTAAATTAAATAAAAGTATATTTTTAGAAGGGAGATGCATGGGATCGCGTGCTGAGTTCCTTGGACGATAGAAGGGATTGTGTTATAAAAGGGAAGCTTGTAGAGGCAAAGAGGGGAGCATTGCAGGTAGAAGAAGAAAGTAGAAGGCTGGGAAAAGAAGTGTGGAACTTCAGCAATTGAAACGGACTCGGTGATTCGATAATCAAATCCAGGTTCCACTGAATGCATAATTCCTTTCCTCTGAATCTAAATCTGTGGGTGTTGATCGTTTCCTTTTTTCTAAATGGATTGTTTTGGTTGAATTTCTGCTTCAAGAGATATTTTAGTTTGCAATTAAGTTGTTTTCTGCATCCCTTCGATGTTTAATCTGAGATATATATCTTAACATTTCCATTAAACGGTTTATCACTAGTTTTTATTACTGGTTGCGGTAATGTTGTAGACCTAGTGCTCTTTTAGACTAGAAAGAATTGATTCCTCCAATTTTTTCATACTCTCTGATCAATAAACCAACGCTGCTGTAACACAATCAAGAGATCATCTCTAGCACTTGGTTATATGTTTGCTTTGCTTCTACCGATATGCACATGCTTAAAAGTTTCTAAAGCCCTTTTAATGAATCTATTCTGAGCATATCTGTTCCAGTCATCTTATGTTTGATTTATGTCTATGATTGCTGTGGTTTTAAATACTTATTTCTGCCAACCATTGTTGGCTGTGAGGAGACAAAAGTCTGACATTTATCAGACATATATTATTAAAATCAGACTTCTATTAAGTTCTGAGATCTCCATAGAATGAAGTCGCTGTAGGGGTTTTGCATTGTTTCAAGACTAATTTACATTTGTAAATGGTGGGTAGCGAATGGCCAAATTGAAGATAAATAAGGCGAGGCCACTGTTTCTAGATGTAGATTGGTCTGTAATATCCCTGTCCTCCATCCGTTCAGTGTTTGAGGAGCTCATTGCCCAGTTGATGGGAGTCGGTCCGCATTTGTAGAGGAAGCGTGGGTCCCAAATAACACTAAGATGTTAGCCACTTCATTCATGTTTTGGCTTGTGAATAAAATCTAAAAATATAGAAATTTGTAGAAGAGTCATGGATTTCATGGGTCCATCATAAAGGAGCAAATATCCTATCGAAGACTTTGATTTTTATAGAAACTTCACCATATCGTGGGTTCCAGGTATAGAAGATAGCCGCTGCCTGTTGAAGAAGAATTCATCAGTTTTGACGGAATGATTTTTCAAAGGAAATCGTGTATTCATATCTGCATTTCTGCGGATCACAATGGGGCAGTATAACAACATCAAGGTGGAGTGAATCCCATTAAAGCATTGTATCATCAAATATTTCAGATCCATATGGCGGTGTGATTTTGGCACCACAGCAGGTGAGCACGGGGGACTAGTTTATGTGGGTGGACGGTATAACAGTTTTGGTAAGCCGCTCTTTAAGAGGGCTTCAGTTTACAATGTGGAGGAGAACACATGGGATATTCTCCCTGACATGAACACCAAAATGCAGGTCCATAATGTTGCTTTTACTGACAATAAGTTTTATCGGATGGGTTGGTCCAGTTTTGAGGTTTTTGATTCCTACACCAGAAGGTGGAAAACCATGGAGAATAGATTCAATGGTGAACATTTATTAAGTGCATTTGGGTGCCTGTATTGCTTTTCTGAGATGGAATTCTTTGAATATGATTGTAGCCAAGATAAATGGAACATTGTAGGGCTTTTTCCAATGAAGATTTGGGATGAATCAGTTTGTTTTTGGGCTGTAGTAGTTAGCCATAATATCTTTGTGGGCCGTCGAGAATTTTATATGCTTGAATTTTATATGAGTGAGATAGGTGGAGAAGTCAAGCAAATTTACATTGAGAGCCCATCAGGCCTCCAGGGCCCTATTGTCCTTGTTGTTATAGTGGATCTTTGACTATTTGTTGAGCCTTGATTTAATTGAATTACTGCTTAGACTTGGCCGACATTTGAATAATTAATCATTGATTTTTTTTCTTGCACACCAGAGACTGGCCATGGTGGATCCAACATCTGGGGATCAACCATTACATAACGAGGACAAAACAATAGTTGTTACTGTGAATGGAGAGATTTACAACCACAAGGAATTAAGGAAAACGGTACTTAAATCCCGCAAGTTTAGGACTTGGAGTGACTGTGAAGTTATTGCCTATCTTTGGATTTCAGGGATACTGACTACTGTTACTCAGGTGGTTTGAATACATTGATAGTATGAAGAATATGGTGAGGATTGCGTCAACATGTTGGACGGAATGTTCTCTTTTGTTCTTGTGGACACCCATGACAACAGTTTTATTGCAGCTCGTGATGCTATTGGCATCACACCCCTCTATACAGGCTGGGGCCTTGATGGATCAATATGGTTTGCATCTGAAATGAAAGCTTGAAATGACGATTGTGAACATTTTGAATGCTTTCCTCCTGGACATTTATATTCAAGAAAAGGAGGAGGCTACCGAAGATGGTACAACCCACCTTGGTTCTCAGAAGGTATTCCATCAGTTCCATACGATCCCTTGGTTTTGCGACAAGCATTTGAGAATGCCTCCATAGCAGTCTTAATATTCCCACTTAATATTATTCATTGGTCAACAAGATTATCCTTCCTCCGTGTCACGAGAAATATTATTTTGTCACTATTATACAAGGTACACATTTCATTCATATCAGTATCTTAATGCACTACAAATGTCTCACTCAATTACATTCACTAAAAGCACCACAAATTGTTAGTAATAAGATTAGAAGCAGTCTTTGCGTAGGGACAAATCTAGTAGCAGAGGACAAATCAGTAGTTGCAGACGCAACCCTAGACAGCTCACAGACTCTGCGCGGAATCTGATGCACTTCACTGAGAAGAGGTCACATTTTGGAGGCAGAAACAGAGTTTGCTTATTTACTTTCTGTGCATTAAGATTTATCGTTTCAATTTTAGTCTGTAGAAACCCGTCGTTGTTAATCTAGGTTAGTTGTGCTTTCTTGTATGCATTTCATTTGATTGGCTTAGATTAACCCTAAGGAATGCTTATTTTCTTTACAATATGTTTGAATGCATGTGTATATGTATAGTGTCCAATAATCTTGGTATATTAACAGTAATACTATTAATATCAATGTTATTATTAGTATCATTATTATAATTATAATTATTGTTATTATCATTATTGTTATTATTACAATAATAATAATAATAATTATTGTTACTATTATTAATATTATTATTATTAGTATTTCAAAAGTATAGGTGACTGTTTAAAAGCCAAATAAAATTGGGAATTTAGAATAATGTTGCCATTATTTATTTGATTAAAAAGAAAATCATTGTGATTACATATATTATGGTTAATGAAAATTGATTTAGATTGACATCAGTTTTAATATGGTTTCTTCTTTTTGTTAAGATAATGGGTTAAGGTTTAGGTATATAATTATTGTATTGGAAATTTGATTTAAAGGTATTAGCTAATTAGTTAGTGTGATTTGAAATTGTATGAAATGGTCAAGGTGTAAGTTGTCAAGGGTTCATTTCTAGAGTCCAAGGTTGTTGTGTTTCAACTTCATGTAAAGTGTTGATAAGTGTCTTGAGTTATTGAAGTCGTGTCGCCTTTTGTCATGTATAAGGAATTTGGTTATGGTGTTGTGAGAGAATGTAAATATTCTAAATGCATCATGATGTGTAGAAAGGCTCTTCATGAATGTTGTGATTTATTTGTTTGTCTGGGATAAAAGACATTGTGAATGATGAATGTACTCCCTTGGGGATGTATTGTTGTTCATCTAATTATATTTATCTTGTATCCGTTTTGTCGTAATTGTTGTTTGGAGAGACCTGGTATCTGTAAAAGTGTAAAATGTTGAAATGCTATAGGCAATGGATAACAATTGGTGTTATGATTCTGTTTGTAATGCAAGAGGGTTTATGCCTTGCAATGAACATGTATGTGTATTGCTATAATGCCTTGTATGGTGGTTAGGGTTTACCAGGTGTTAGGAAGGGGAGTGGCTTTCAACGTGGGGCCGGTGCCCAAAGTGGCAGTCAGGATAACCCGTTGAAAGTAGATTAATCAAGTGATAACCTAAAATGAACTAGGGGGTTAAGGGTAGTTTTCACATTAAACAAGATTAATGGATTCCTCTCCCATGGCCTGTAGTGCTTGTATAGACTAAGGATGGGTAGAGAAGGCCTGGTTGGCATGATTGGCTTCCTTGTCCTCATGAAAGGAAGGTCGATTCTGCATGTGTCACCCTATGGGGCCGGCTCCTAGTGAGAGGCTATCAAGATAACCATAGATGGGGGCCGGCGCCTAGTGAGAGGCTGTCAGGATAACCCATGTTAGGACCATGCGATGACACTCTCCCTACTACAACCTAGCATTCCTTGTTTGGTCTCTCCACTTACGTTATGTTTCACCTCTGGAAGACAAGTTGTATTGTGTTGTGTTGTTACTGTCATGTGTTGTATTGGCGTTTGATCGTCCTTTGTTCATGCTAGTCTATGTCTACCTGACTGTCATTGTTTGGGACCTTATGTTAACTCCTAGCTCGGGGGGTGGACCTTAGGGTTCCACATGGTCGGGTGGAAGAGCTATTTTATCCATTGGTTATTCTTGTCGAAGCTCATGTATAGAAGAGATTTATTCTAGTATTCAGATGATTGTACTTGTACCTGTGAATGAAGATGTATGTGTATAATCTTGTACCAGATTTGTGTAACAAATCAATCATAATGTATGTGATTCTGATGTAGTCTGAAAATGGCAATGTAATGATGTACTTATGAGTAAGGAAAGCATTTCAGTTATGTATGTAGATTGTATTACATTATTTGTCGACATGCAATGAATATGAATCAGTTATTCAATTATGCATTGGATTTAGATCAGTTACTGATGAATGTTAAATTATGTTAGTTGGTTTGTAAAGTAATGCAGCCTTGTATCCTTAGAGAATATGTCGTAGTTAGTTATGTTAACATTATTTGTTATCTTAAACATTTAAAAAAAAATGTTCCTATTTCATGTAGCATAAATGTGTATTTCTTTAAGGTGTTCAAGGCGGGCGTTACATCTAGTATCAGAGCCAAGTTGCTAACACTAGGTACTCTGCGATTTATATTAGCCCATCAAGCTATACTAGTTGTTTAAACTTTGAAGAATATATGCATTCGTAGTCCTCGCCTAGCAACTTGAAGATGTTTAGTGGCAAGTGGAATTAGCCTCTGGATCTAGGATGACAGTAGACTCTCTTGTGTATGGTTGCGAGTTGAGGATAGGTCCCTTATCTACCACAGCGGATCTTTGCATTATACCACTAGGATCCTATGTCATAATGTTGGGGATGGATGGGTTGGATGCCCATAGTGTAGTGATGAGATTTCAGCTACCTGTGAAGATGCATCCTGAATGCAAGAGCTATATCCATATTTGTTCGTAGGCTTCCAGGAGTAAGCCTGATCCTAGAGGGGGAGGATGTAGTGCCCCTCATCTCGTCGTCCATCAGAATGATGTTTGCTTAGACTTTATGATAGTGCCTTAGACTGTAGATGATGGATCTCTTGTTATTTTGCTAATTCATTATGAACCTGTTTGTTATGATAACAGCTGTTGATGTTGGATTCTATCATTTTATGTTTTAGAATTTGATAAATGAATTAGATGTTACAGTTGTTTTGATGTTAATTGCGATATTGGATTGTAAGAGGATTAAATGTTTTATGTTGTTGATTAATATCAGATACCTTGTTCAACATAGTTAATCATTTACTCATAAACGTGAAAGGAACAGTGTTGTATTACTCACTCTCGAGTACCCTACACCACTGCGATTTCCATTCACTACAGGACTGCATGTGGATATATATATTTTGTTATGCTTAACTGTGCATTGTTGCAGGAATGCAGGTACTAGGCATCGACTCCACCTGATTATAGGTCTGAGCGTGCATTCGCCAATGGATTAGTTGTTTGGAGTTAACGTGAGGTCCCATGTCAGTGTTGTCTGGTTGTCAGTTTATCCTTTTGGTCAGTGTCTGTCATTCGATCATGACTTGCAGGTAGGTAATATTGCACCTTGGAGTCTAACTAGGTTAGAAAGTGTCTAAGTGTGTAAGGTGTCATTGTGCTTTTATTAGAATCATACTACGGAAAGTATAATGTTGATAATTAAATGTATTGATAGAAGATAATATTGAGTCGATAGTTGTTAATTATTGTTGTAAATAAATTATTATTTTAATAGAAGTATTATTGTTAAATAAAAATTGTAAGAAATTTTGTATTATTTAATATAATATTATTTACAATAAATATTTAAATAAATAAAATAGTTGTAAGTTATGTTGTAATTAGTGATTTACAACTTAATTAATAAAATAAATTAAAATATAATTGTACTATTATAGATTGTTGCAATATTATAACTTTATTAAATACAATATGGTTGGTCGGCTATAAAGTAATTAAATGTTGTCGGAATTGTGTGTTAATATTTAAAAAAGAGTAGCCTCTTGGGATTATTAAATTAAATAAAAGTATATTTTTAGAAGGGAGATGCACGGGATCGCGTGCCGAGTTCCTTGGATGATACAAGGGATTGTGTTATAAAAGGGAAGCTTGTAGAGGCAAAGAGGGGAGCATTGCAGGTAGAAGAAGAAAGTAGAAGGCTGGGAAAAGAAGCGTGGAACTTCAGCAATTGAAACGGACTTGGCGATTCGATAATCAAATCCAGGTTCCACTGAATGCATAATTCCTTTCCTCTGAATCTGAATCTGTGGGTGTTGATCGTTTCCTTGTTTCTAAATGGATTGTTTTGGTTGAATTTCTGCTTCAAGAGATATTTTAGTTTGCAATTAAGTTGTTTTCTGCATCCCTCTGATGTGTAATCTGAGATATATATCTTAACATTTCCATTAAATGGTTTATCACTAGTTTTTATTACTGGTTGCGGTAATGTTGTAGACCTAGTGCTCTTTTAGACCAGAAAGAATTGATTCCTCTAATTTTTTCATACTCTCTGATCAATAAACTAACGCTGCTGTAACACAGTCAAGAGATCATCTGTAGCGCTTGGTTATATGTTCGCTTTGCTTCTGCCGATATGCACATGCTTAAAAGTTGCTAAAGCATTTTTAACGAATCTATTCTGAGCATATCTATTCCAGCCATCTTATGTTTGATTTATGTCTGTGATTGCTGTGGTTTTAAATACTTATTTCTGCCAACCATTGTTGGCTGTGAGGAGACAAAAGTCTGACATTTATCAGACATATATTATTAAAATCAGACTTCTATTAAGTTCTGAGATCTCCATAGAATGAAGTCGCTGTAGGGGTTTTGCATTGTTTCAAGACTAATTTACATTTGTAAATGGTGGGTAGCGAATGGCCAAATTGAAGATAAATAAGGCGAGGCCACTATTTCTAGATGTAGATTGGTCCGTAATATCCATGTCCTCCATCCGTTCGGTGTTTGAGGAGATCATTGCCCAGTTGATGGGAGTCGGTCCGCATTTGTAGAGGAAGCGTGGGCCCCAAATAACACTAAGATGTTAGCTGCTTCATTCATGTTTTGGCTTGTGAATAAAATCTAAAAATACAGAAATTTGTAGAAGAGTCATGGATTTCATGGGTCCATCATAGAGGAGCAAATATCCTATCGAAGACTTTGATTTTTATAGAAGACTCCACCATATCGTGGGTTCCAGGTATAGAAGATAGCCACTGCCTGTTGAAGAAGAATTCATCAGTTTTGACGGAATGATTTTTCAAAGGAAATCGTGTATTCATATCTGCATTTCCGCGGATCACAATGGGTTAGTATAACAACATCAAGGTGGAGTGAATCCCATTAAAGCATTGTATCATCAAATATTTCAGATCCATATGGCGGTGTGATTTTGGCACCGCAGCAGGTGAGCACGGGGGACTAGTTTATGTGGATGGACGGTATAACAGTTTTTTTAAGCCGCTCTTTAAGAGGGCTTCAGTTTACAATGTGGAGGAGAACACATGGGATATTCTCCCTGACATGAACACCAAAATGCAGGTCCATAATGTTGCTTTTACTGACAATAAGTTTTATCGGATGGGTTGGTCCAGTTTTGAGGTTTTTGATTCCTACACCAGAAGGTGGAAAACCATGGAGAATAGATTCAATGGTGAACATTTATTAAGTGCATTTGGGTGCCTGTATTGCTTTTCTGAGATGGAATTCTTTGAATATGATTGTAGCCAAGATAAATGGAACATTGTAGGGCTTTTTCCAATGAAGATTTGGGATGAATCAGTTTGTTTTTGGGCTGTAGTAGTTAGCCATAATATCTTTGTGGGCCGTCGAGAATTTTATATGCTTGAATTTTATATGAGTGAGATAGGTGGAGAAGTCAAGCAAATTTACATTGAGAGCCCATCAGGCCTCCAGGGCCCTATTGTCCTTGTTGTTACAGTGGATCTTTGACTATTTGTTGAGCCTTGATTTAATTGAATTACTGCTTAGACTTGGCCGACATTTGAATAATTAATCATTGATTTTTTTTCTTGCGCACCAGAGACTGGCCATGGTGGATCCAACATCTGGGGATCAACCATTATATAACGAGGACAAAACAATAGTTGTTACTGTGAATGGAGAGATTTACAACCACAAGGAATTAAGGAAAACGGTACTTAAATCCCGCAAGTTTAGGACTAGGAGTGACTGTGAAGTTATTGCCTATCTTTGGATTTCAGGAATACTGACTACTGTTACTCAGGTGGTTTGAATACATTGATAGTATGAAGAATATGGTGAGGATTGCGTCAACATGTTGGACGGAATGTTCTCTTTTGTTCTTGTGGACACCCATGACAACAGTTTTATTGCAGCTCGTGATGCTATTGGCATCACACCCCTCTATACAGGCTGGGGCCTTGATGGATCAATATGGTTTGCATCTGAAATGAAAGCTTTAAATGATGATTGTGAACGTTTTGAATGCTTTCCTCCTGGACATTTATATTCGAGAAAAGGAGGAGGCTACCGAAGATGGTACAACCCACCTTGATTCTCAGAAGATATTCCATCAGTTCCATACGATCCCTTGGTTTTGCGACAAGCATTTGAGAATGCCTCCATAGCAGTCTTAATATTCCCACTTAATATTATTCATCGGTCAACAAGATTATCCTTCCTCCGTGTCACGAGAAATATTATTTTGTCACTATTATACAAGGTACGCATTTCATTCATATCAGTATCTTAATGCACTACAAATGTCTCACTCAATTACATTCACTAAAAGCACCACAAACTGTTAGTAATAAGATTAGAAGCAGTCTTTGCGTAGGGACAAATCTAGTAGCAGAGGACAAATCTGTAGTTGCAGACGCAACCCTAGACAGCTCACAGACTCTGCGCGGAATCTGATGCATTTCACTGAGAAGAGGTCACATTTTGGAGGCAGAAACAGAGTTTTCTTATTTACTTTCTGTGCATTAAGATTTATCGTTTCAATTTTAGTCTGCAGAAACCCGTCATTGTTAATCTAGGTTAGTTGTGCTTTCTTGTATGCATTTCATTTGATTGGCTTAGATTAACCCTAAGGAATGCTTATTTTCTTTACAATATGTTTGAATGCATGTGTATATGTATAGTGTCCAATAATCTTGGTATATTAACAGTAATACTATTAATATCAATGTTATTATTAGTATCATTATTATAATTATAATTATTGTTATTATCATTATTGTTATTATTACAATAATAATAATAATTATTATTATTGTTACTATTATTAATATTATTATTATTAGTATTTCAAAAGTATAGTTGACTGTTTAAAAGCCAAATAAAATTGGGAATTTAGAATAATGTTGCCATTATTTATTTGATTAAAAAGAAAATCGTTGTGATTACATATATTATGGTTAATGAAAATTGATTTAGATTGACATCGGTTTTAATATGGTTTCTTCTTTTTTTTAAGATAATGGGTTAAGGTTTAGGTATATAATTATTGTATTGGAAATTTGATTTAAAGGTATTAGCTAATTAGTTAGTGTGATTTGAAATTGTATGAAATGGTCAAGGTGTAAGTTGTCAAGGGTTCATTTCCAGAGGCCAAGGTTGTTGTGTTTCGACTTCATGTAAAGTGTTGATAAGTGTCCTGAGTTATTGAAGTCGTGTCGCCTTTTGTCATGTATAAGGAATTTGGTTATGGTGTTGTGAGAGAATGTAAATATTCTAAATGCATCATGATGTGTAGAAAGGCTCTTCATGAATGTTGTGATTTATTTGTTTGTCTGGGATAAAAGACATTGTGAATGATGAATGTACTCCCTTGGGGATGTATTGTTGTTCATCTAATTATATTTATCTTGTATCCGTTTTGTCGTAATTGTTGTTTGGAGAGACCTGGTATCTGTAAAAGTGTAAAATGTTGAAATGCTATAGGCAATGGATAACAATTGGTGTTATGATTCTGTTTGTAATGCAAGAGGGTTTATGCCTTGCAATGAACATGTATGTGTATTGCTATAATGCCTTGTATGGTGGTTAGGGTTTACTAGGTGTTAGGAAGGGGAGTGGCTTTCAACGTGGGGCCGGTGCCCAAAGTGGTAGTCAGGATAACCCGTTGAAAGTAGATTAATCAAGTGATAACCTAAAATGAACTAGGGGGTTAAGGGTAGTTTTCACATTAAACAAGATTAATGGATTCCTCTCCCATGGCCTGTAGTGCTTGTATAGACTAAGAATGGGTAGAGAAGGCCTGGTTGGCATGATTGGCTTCCTTGTCCTCATGAAAGGAAGGTCGATTCCGCATGTGTCACCCTATGGGGCTGGCGCCTAGTGAGAGGCTATCAGGATAACCATAGATGGGGGCCGGCGCCTAGTGAGAGGCTGTCAGGATAACCCATGTTAGGACCATGCGATGACACTCTCCCTACTACAACCTAGCATTCCTTGTTTGGTCTCTCCACTTACGTTATGTTTCGCCTCTGGAAGACAAGTTATATTGTGTTGTGTTGTTACTGTCATGTGTTGTATTGGCATTTGATTGTCCTTTGTTCATGCTAGTCTATGTCTACCTGACTGTCATTGTTTGGGACCTCATATTAACTCCTAGCTCGGGGGGTGGACCTTAGGGTTCCACATGGTCGGGTGGAAGAGCTATTTTATCCATTGGTTATTCTTGTCGAAGCTCATGTACAGAAGAGATTTATTCCAGTATTCAGATGATTGTACTTGTACCTGTGAATGAAGATGTATGTGTATAATCTTGTACCAGATTTGTGTAACAGATCAATCATAATGTATGTGATTCTGATGTAGTCTGAAAACGGCAATGTAATGATGTACTTATGAGTAAGGAAAGCATTTCAATTATGTATGTAGATTGTATTACATTATTTGTCGACATGCAATGAATATGAATCAGTTATTCAATTATGCATTGGATTTAGATCAGTTACTGATGAATGTTAAATTATGTTAGTTGGTTTGTAAAGTAATGCAGCCTTGTATCCTTAGAGAATATGTCGTAGTTAGTTATGTTAACATTATTTGTTATCTTAAACATTTAAAAAAAAATGTTCCTGTTTCATGTAGCATAAATGTGTATTTCTTTAAGGTGTTCAAAGTGGGCGTTACATAGTCCACTTTATCTCATTTATGATATTGCTATTGCATATAATAGTAGTGTATTAGATGATTTAGTTGATCCTTGATTATAAGAAATGATGGTAGTCTAATGTCCCCATTATGGGAATGGTCAATAGAGTAGAGTACATGGTAGCAGCAGAGTAGAGCTGAGTTCAATCATTTGAGAAGATAGTCTTAAGTACTTTGAGCCTAGAAGACCTAGGGTTTATGCCCTAACTTCAAACAATAGCATTAGAACCTTTCTCCTATCATTTTGTAAGGTCTAACTAATTTGTAATTGACATTATATATTCAAACTTATAATGATAGATATCTAATTTGCTTTTATTCCATTATAGTTACAAATTGAAATTGTTTTCCTTGTATAATTCATTTTGGATTACAAATATATTGTTGGGAAGTGTATGGGTGATGCTTTTGTGATGTATTGAACATGTTTTTTGAGCTGAGATAATTGTATGTTAAGGTCAGATATAAAAATTAGAACTTCATAAAATTAGGGTTTGAGCAGAAAAATTAGAATTGTTGCATATATCTTGGTGCAGTCACGATAGAAGGGTTCACAAAATGAACTATCCAGACCATGCAGCAAGAGTAAACACAACGGAAACAACTCAAAGATATGAAACAAACACATATTTAGTCATTCAATATATCATAGAATTCAAATACAATATGGTCGACATCATGCGGGCTTACAATTAGGGCTCAAAGGCCTCATTACAAAATATCAGAATTTGTGCAAGATATAGCTTTGAAGCTCCTTCGCACAAAATCTAAACTAAGGATTATGAATCAACCACTAACTTCTTTCCTAGGGATCTATTACATCCTTATATATTATCTCTAGTACAAAAGATTCCTTCGTGTCGGCAAAAGAATATCACAAACTCCAATGAAGAGTTGTAACGTGTGTACACGGATATGTTGGACCTAATCATGAAGAATTCCTTTACAAATGAATGGAATGATGTACGGATCATGGGGAAGGTCAGCCATGAATGAAAAATCATTGAATTAGGCTCCACAAGTCGAGGGATGCTCTGCAAGTCTTCTCCTTTAGCTGATTGTCTCAGACTGTCTGGATGCTCTATTATGAGAAAATAGTCAATCTTCTGATAGCTATAACTTTCTGGTAACTAATCCAAATAATATGAACTCTTGATATGATGTAGATGAATGAATCTAGATGCTAAGTCTAGCTCCACAAGATCTAAAATGCAACTGTGGTAGAATGTGGACCAAAATATAGAAACTTCTACTGATTGAACTGCAAACAAACTAAAATTCAAATGTTTTTGGTTGATGCAAGATTGCTCTTGAACCAGGGATGCTCTTGCATCAGACATCTGGAGTTATTGAAAAAAAGTGAGTCCCTCACTTTGCTAGGGCTAGAGGAGAACTAAGACGGTCCACCTTAGCCTGAGAAATCCATAATGAATCTTCTTCCGGTCTGCCTTTCAACTTCACAAGGTATTATTTGTATTGTCTTCCTCTAGTGTTGCATCCAACTCTGATGTCCAAAATGTCTTCAATCTGCTTCGGTCTATGTTGTGGTAATTGCTTCTTCAAGTCATGTGTCATGTTGTCACTGAACTCTGCTTCATTATACTGATATAGGTCTACAATGTTGAAAATAGGTTATATGCCCAATGTCTCTGGTAACTTCACTTCATATGCATTTCCTAAATCAAATTTCCTCAGTATCTTACAAGGTCCAAACTTCTTCATATTCAACTTGTTATATGTTCCAATTGGAAATCTTTCTTTTCTCAAGTATATCATCACTTCATCTCCAACTATAAATTCCTTTTGTATTCTCTTCTCATCTACTTGCTCCTTGTATTTGTTGTTCATATCTTCTAAATGCTTCTTCACCTGATTATGTACTGTCTTCATGTGATCTGTAAATTCTTCTGCTTCTGAACTTCTTTTTTCTTCTGTACCCATGTCTCTTAGTTCTGTCACTCCTCTAGGATTCACTTTGGTAATAATCTCAAAAGGTGTGCTTCTAGTACTCCTGTTCATTGAATTATTGTATGCAAACTTTTCTTGTGAAAGAATCGAATCCTAACTTTCTATCTTTTCTCCAACCAAACATCTCAACAAGTTTCCTAAACTTGTATTCACTACCTCTATCTATCCATCAGTCTGTGGATAAAATGCTAAACTAAACTTTAAATCTGTCTTCATCTTCCTCCAAAGTGTCTTCCAAAAATATCCAAGGAATCTAGCATCTCTATCTGAAATTATACTCCTAGGTAATCCATGCAATCTCACAATCTCCTTAAAAAATAGGTTAGCTACATGCATTGCATCAATTGTCTTCTTATAAGGTATGAAATGAGTCATCTTTAAAAATCTGTCCACCACTACAAATAGTGAATCATGTCCTCTCTATGTCTTAGGCAATCCCATTACAAAATCCATGCTTATGTCTTCCCAAGGTCTCTCCGGTATTGTCAAAGGTTTGTACAATCTAGTATTCTAACTAGTTCCTTTTGCAACTTGACAAACTCTACAACTCTGCACAAATTTCCTAACACCCTTATGTATCTGAGGCCAAAATTAGTTTTCACTCACCAAAGCCATTGTCTTGTCAATGCCAAAATGTCCTTCCAATCCACCACTATGTTTCTCCTTGATCAAATTATCTCTCATTGAACTTCTAGGTATGTACAACTGATTTCCTCTGAACAACATATCTTCCTGAATGAAATAATCCAACCACTTACTCCTATCTATCACAACAGGTTCCTTACATGCTTTCCAAGGTTCTACAAAATCAGTGTCTCCCTCATACATGTTCTTTAATTCATCAAATCCCAACACTTAAACTCTCATCTTTGTCAACAAGTTTCTTCTCCTTCTCAATGCATCTACAACTTTGTTTGATTTTCCACTCTTATGCTTCAACACAAAGGTATAACTCTGCATGAACTCTACCCATCTCATGTGTCTCTGATTCAACTTACCTTGACCATTCAAATATTGCAAAGCCTGATGATCTGTATACATCATGAATTCCTTAGGTAACAAATAATGTCTCCACTTCTTCAAGGCTTGAATTATGGCATAAAAATCTTGGTCATAAACTTAATATCTTCTCCTTGTATCATTAAACTTCTCACTAAAATATGCCACAAGTCTTCCTTCTTGACTTAACACTGCTCTGATTGCATTTCCACTCGCATCACAATCTACTTGAAATACCTTATTTAACTCTGGTAGTTCCAAAATAGGTTGCTCTGTCACTTTCTACTTCAACAGTTCAAAACTTTTATATGCTCCTGATGTCCACTTGAAATCTTTTCTACCACCTCTCATTGTCTCTGTCATAGGGTTACAAACTAAACTAAAATTTTTGATGAACTTCTGGTAGAAACTAGCTGATCCATGAAATGATCTGACCTCTCCAATGCTCTCTGGTGTAGGCCATTCAACAATTGCTCTCACTTTCTTAGGGTCCATCTTCAATCCTTCCGTAGAAATCACAAATCCCAAATATACCAATTCCTCTTTCATGAAATTACACTTCTTGATGTTTATCAACAATTTCTCCTCTCTCAACCTCTATAAAACTTGTCTAAGGTGCCACAAATGTTCTTCCTTTGTCTTACTAAAAATCAGAATGTCATCCAAGTATACAATCACAAACTTACCCAAGAATTTCTTCAAGCCTTCATTCATCAATCTCATGAAAGTAATCAGTGCATTTGTTAATCCAAAAGGCATCACTAACCACTCATACAAGATCTGATGGTATCCACTCTTCAAGTCTATCTTTGTGAAATATCTTTCTCCACTCAAACAATCCATGATATCATCCATTCTAGGTAGAGGGAATCTATACTTAACTATGATCTTGCTTATTGCTCTAGAGTCTGTACACATTCTCCATTCTACATCTTTCTTAGGTGCTAACACTGTATGTACTACACAAGGACTCAAACTTTCTCTGATCAAACCTTTCCTCAATAATTCTTGTATCTGTCTATTTAGTTCTTCATGCTCCGTCGATGTCATTCTGTATGCTACTTTGTTAGGCAAACTAGCTCCCTGTATAAGATCCATGTGATGACTGATACTCCTTATTGGTGGCAATCCTTCAGGTATATTATCTGATATGATGTCTTCATACTCTGTCAGCAACTCTATTATCTCCTCTAGTTGTGATTCTTCAGTCTTCTTTTTCAATGCTTCAGGCTTCTTAGGAATCAAAGCATAACACATATTCTCATGTCTCAAACCATCCAAAAATTTTCTTCCATCTACCAAATAGATTCTAGCATTTCCACACACTTCATTCTTAGGATCATCCTCTAAAGGAATCAAGGTAATTCTATTTCCATTTGATGTTATAGTGTATATATTCTTTCTCCCATCATGTATAGCTTTTCTATCATATTGCCAAGGTCTACCCAACAAAATATGACAAACATCCATAGGCATAATATCACACAAGACTTCATCATGATAAGATCCAATATGAAATTTCACCAAACATTGTTCACTCACCAATACCTTATGATCATCCTGAATCCATGCTATCTGATAGGGCTTAGGGTGTTTTAATCTTTCCAACTTTAGCTTAGTCACCATCTCCTTTGAAACTAGGTTATCAGAACTACCACTATCAATAACAACTTTACAACATTTACCTCCTGATTTGCATCTGGTTCTGAACAAACTCTTCCTCTGCAGTGGTTCCTCATTTGTCTCTACTTGAAATAGTGCTCTCTCATCACCAGTGATTCTTCTTTCTCTAGTTTGCCAACTGAACTCAGTGATCCAATAGGTTCTTCTTCAACATAAGCTGCTCTTCCATTGTTCTCTATTCTTTTACTTGTACTCCCTTGATTACCTTCAAATGCTCTATGTCCTTCACCTCCACACTTGAAACAAGTGCCTCTGAATGTTCTCTTATCAAATCCTCTTCCTTCTCTTATGTATCCTTAATTTTGGCTTGCACTAGGGTTTCCTCTCCGGTAAAAGTTTCTGTAATCTCTCTGGTATGCATTATTATCTTTGTCCTTCTTGAATGTACTCTCATGTCTGCTCTATTCCAGATTTGATCTGTCTCCTTTGGAAAATGTTTTGTTTCTCTGTCTCTAATCATGTCTCTTATTCAGCTTCTCTTCAACTTTTAGGAAAAATTGATATGCTTCCTCCAAAGATGTCATCTTCACCAAACTTAGTTCTTCTTGAATGTTCAATTTTAGTGTCTTGATGTATCTAGCCACTTTCTCCTTGCTTGCTTCACTATGTCCTATCCTTATGATCGTCTTATGAAATTCTTTAGTATACTCCTGCACAGATTTCTCCTTTTGTCTCAGGTTTTGTAATCTTTTCAACAACTCCAACTCATAGTCAACAGGTATAAACTGATTCTTCAATTTTGTTGTCATCCTATCCCATTTTGTAATCTTCTCTTTTCCTCTTGTATTTCTATCCAACTAAACTTCTTTCCACCATATAGCAGCATGTCCTTTCAACTTTGTCTTTGCAAATTTCACCTTCTCTAGATCTTCAACTTCCTCATACTCGAAGTATTCTTCCATGTCATTTGTCAAGTCAATCAATTCTTCAGGATTCAAATTGCCAATGTAGTTCAGCACATCAACTCTAGGTCTCTTTCCAATCTTTGAAAAAGCTCGCAACATCTTGACTTGATCTGATTCTTCTTCTTCATCACCTCCTAGGATTTCACCAATTTGTTCAACAAATTGAAATTCTTCTTCATCATCACTCTCAACATTAGGTTTCGGTGTCAATCCTCTTCACCTATCTTCTTCAACAACATCCAATCAAATTTGCTTTGTTTTCATCATTTCCATCATCTCATCCATTCTACCAGCCATTGTTCCAACAATAACAACTCTCCTCGGCAGCATTCTTCCTAGGTTCAAGGGCAAACTGCCTCAAGATCGGCAATCAGGCTACAAGGTGACAACTACCTTACAAGTAGTGATCGGTTGCACCATAAGTAACCTACCTCAATTTAGTGATTTGTCCATAGAAAGATCTTACAAAATTCCTTATCCAACTTCACTCAATTCACTCCCAAAGATTCAAACCTGGCTCTGATACCACTTGGTGCAGTCACGGTAGAAGGGTTCATAGAATGAACTATCTAGACCATGCAACAATAGTAAACACAATGGAAACAACTCAAAGAGATGAAACAAACATAGATTTAGTCATTCAATATATCATAGAATTCAAATACAATATGGTTGGCATCATGCGGGCTTATAATTAAGGCTCAAAGGCCTGATTACAAAATATCAGAATTTGCGCAAGATATAGCTTTAAAGCTCCTTTGTACAAAATCTAAAATAAGGATTATGAATCAATTTCTAACTACTTTCCTAAGGATCTATTACATCCTTATATATTATGTACGGTACAAATTATTCCTCCATGTCAGCCAAAGAAGATCACAAACTCCAATGAAGAGATGTAACGTGTGTACACAGATAGGTCAAACCTAATCACGAAGAATTCCTCCACAAATGAATGGAATGATGTTTGGATCATAGGGAAGGTCAGCCATGAACCAAAGATCATTGAATGATGTGCAATTAAGCTCCACAAGTCAAGGGATGCTCTGCAAGTCTTCTCCTTTGGCTGATTGTCTGAGACTATCAGTATGCTCTGTTATGAGAAAACAGTCGATCTTCTGATAGCACTAACTTTTTGGTAATTGATCCAAATGCTATGAACTCTTGATATGATATATATGAATGAATCTAGATACTCAGTCTAACTCTGCAAGATCTAAAATGTAACTGCGGTAGAATACAGACCAAAATAAAAAAATTGCTACTGACTGAACTACCTAAACTAAACTAGAAAATGAAAGAAACAAACTGAACTGCGAACAAACTGAAATGCAAATGTTTTTGGTTGATGCAAGATTGCTCTTGAACTAGGGATACTCCTGCATCATATCCCATTTGGGATATTACAACAGTCTCCTCACTCCACCCACTCTCCTTACTCCACCAAGACCTAAGGTTTATGACACAAGTTCTAATGCTTTAAACCCACCTAATCATGACTATACAATCCCTTTTGACTATAACAATCTTTTTCAAATAATGTTTACATGGTTTCTAAAGCACATAATGGAAATCTCCTTGCATATTTAGTGTATTCATCTGAATGTAGAAACTTATTGTTGGATTAGGTTTGGACAACTAAGAAAGGGGGGTGAATCAGTTGTCACACAATTTAAACTTTTCTAACTTTAATCTTCCTTTACAACTTATAATAAAATCAATGATATAAACATTTTAGCATCAATCAATAACACATGAGCATAAACATAAATCATACACTTGACACCAAGATTTTTGATGTGGAAACCTAGTTAAGGGAAAAACCACGGTGGGGGTTAACCCACAAAGATTATACTCTGTTAAAAGTATTACAATGGGGAATGCACATGAATTCAAGCTCACTACCCAGAGCTCACTGCTCAAAGGAAGGCTCACTACCTATGGGAAGAGAATTACAATAAATTTGAACTGATAATTAGCATCTATCAATTCTGGAGTTCAGTTCTAGTTAAGTATAGAAAAATGGCTTGACACACTTCATCCTTACTCTGATCCTCTTACTACTTTACTAACCTCTAAAAATTTTATCTCTGCTCTTTTCATAATTACACCATAGGCACAACATACACCAAAATCATCCATATCCATCAGCTATATATATCCGCATCCTGATCTTTAATTAATTTCCAGTCGGCTTCAAGAACACTTGGAACTTTATTGAATACTCTGCTCTGTTAGCTAGATCCATGCATAACTTGAGATGCGGACTAGAAATTGCACTTGTAAATCATCAATTATGTCGTCCACTATCACTGATTATCACCAATTGCCAAAAAACAACTTCCATACATCCAGAGCCAAGATCATTTAAAAGGTCGGCCAGTTCTTCTTCTGTCTGCTCTGTCAGACTAGAACCTGATACTCAGAAGCTAATATCTTTTGAATCCTTCATCACTGGAGGTCAAAACTTTGGATTTAGAATGCCTTGATAATACTTGTGACTATCTCAGATCCACAACAAACCATGACTTTCCACCAAAGAGATCTGGACCAAGATACTGGACCCTATCACCTGCTATGTTCCTGACTGCTCGAACTTGGATAAATTCTAATTCTAACTTTCAGTATGAAAAAATTGTGTTATGTGGATGAGTGTAATGATCTTAGTTGCCATCAATGACAACACCTATTATGCAAAGCAGTGTCTCTTGCCAAAAATTTCCCCCTTTGGCATTGATGGCAACACTTAGTGAAAAATGACTAAATGTCTAATGTAGCTCCCCCTTACTTTGTACACTCGTGCATTTCCACTAGTTATGAAGCTCCCCATTTGGTGGATTCCTCATTTTTCACTGCTCTTCACTCCCCCTTTGACATCAATGGCAAAGGGTAGGGTCTGCAAACCAAAAATTCTATGTATAGTGCCACATATGTACAACTAATCATTAAGTTATATTCACATGAATTTGAGAATGCAAAACTATTTTCCAATTGTACAAGTTTAGAGGCCCAAGTTCCCTTCATTCCATCCAAAATTAAGATGTGTCCACTCAGCAAAAATGCATATGCTTTTTCCTTTGTCAAATCCGGAGGATTACTTGACTGAAGTGCAACCTAAGCTTCTGATAAGGCATTAAACATGGTTTCTAACTTGGGGGCAATCAATTCTCGGAGCTCACACATTCTCTTCATAATATTACCTTTTTCTTTAACAAGCCTCTTTATCTCAACTATCAAGATAATTACTTGACATTCCTGACTTATGGGCGAAACTGTTAGAGGATCAAAAATTTGAGAAAGATTTGACAATTTTTGTTCTTGCTCCTTTATCTTCTTCTCAATATCCTCACTAACTTTGGGCCATGATAGACAAAATTTGTACATATCACTTCCATCTTTTAGAGCATTTTGAATACTCCTTATGCTAATGTCGAGTATCATCCTATCATTTCCTATTAGATTTTGTACTTCACTAAATTTCTTATCCAAAAAATTCCTTCTGAACTTTCACCTCCACAAATTTTTCAAAAGACTCAAAATGTGTACTTACAACATTTACAAGATTCTTTAGGTGACTGGAGGGGGAATCCAATGAACTCTTTTGGTAGGTTGGCAATAACTTCTCTAAGACTCTGGTTGCAAGATCTAATAGTTCACTATCCTCCATGTGAGATTTTAACAACTTCTCTCTAGCCTTGGCTTGAGTGAAGGATGCAATCTTCATCACTTGTACCAAAGAGAGAGTGTCTAGATTAAATGGTCCTTGGAGTAATTCAAGTTCATCAAACTCAAGTATTTCTTTGTCCAAAAGACTTTTCACTGCATCTGCAGTGTCTCTTGCAACAATTTCTAGACCACCCTTTTGTTCTTGAGATTTTTCAGCATCTGTAGATGCATCAACATTTGCACCATCTTCTTCTACTTTGTCTTCAACATGTAAAACCCCATATGGAACATTCAAAAAAGCACCTAGCAGCTCAACTTCAACAGATTTGTAAGGATGCTTCTTAAATACTAGTCAAGGTCTTTTAGTAATGTCAACAATATGAGGAGTAGCCATCTCGACATATTTCAGATTCAAGGTTTTTTAGAGAAGTATCTTTTTCTTCCACGAGGTTAGGGTTGATCAATTTGCTGATTAAATTCACTCTTCATGCTTCAATCTCTAGATTTTCAGCTCAAATTATCTTCTTGTTTCCTTTGAATGCAAAGTGATTCAAATGCATTACCAAGTGACCTTTTATCCTCTGTAAAATCTAATTTGGCATTGTAATAAATGCGTCACCCTAACTTCATCCGGTTACTTTGTTTCTTGAGTAGTTTTTGATTAATCACTCTGCAAATTTCTATATCAACATCTTTCCTTCTAAAGATCCTTCCAAAGTTTCTGAAATAGTTCAAAATATCTTCTCTCACTGTGCCATATCTAGGCACCCACTTTCTAGCTGGGTGAATTTGATTTTTGATGCAGCTCCCCCTGAGCCAGAGCTCCTAAATCAATTCCCGAAGGAATTATTAGCACCAGATTCTAGTACGGACCCATTACTATTGTTCACAATTATTTTCTTGACCCATGTCTTGCTCATTTCATTCTGAGTCTCATTCACATCAATTTTTTCTTTGCCTTTGTCTTGTCTCTGCTCATCCAGTTTTCTGTTTACTAGACCCCTTCTTTAATTAATCCTACCTCTATAGAATCTTGCAATATGACCAAATTTATTGCAATTAAAGCACACAACATTTCTTTTCTTATATACTTGATTTCTTATTGATCTGCACTGACTAGCCATGTGTCCAAATCCATTGCAAGCAAAATAGTAGCCATTGAAAGAATTGCTAGTTCCTATATTGTTAGCAGTATTCATTATCATACTTCTGCATGAATTTGATCTATGACCATTCCTCTTACACTTGAAGCATTGATAGGAAAAGGATGGATCATTTTGATTTACTCTGCTTCTACACTGAGTAGCTCTATGACCAAATTTATTGCAATTGAAACAATTTCCATTGAATGATGGATATCCTTCAGCTTTAGGTTGTCTTACCAAAGGTTTTCTACTACTATTTCTCCTATTCTTTGGTTGAAAATTTCTTTGTCCAGATCTAGAGCTTTCACCTTTCTCATATCCAAGATCATGCTTGTCATCATCCTTTTTTTGACCTTTAATTAGTGCTTCAAGTTTAGTTGCCTTATATTGAGCTTCTCCTTATATTCATTTGCAATTTCTAGGTCATGTCTGAGAGTGATAATCTATCTTTCAAGTTCTCTCTCATTGTTTCTTCTTTCTTGTAGATTAGATTTTAGGAGACCAGCTATTCCATCTAATCTGCAACATTCTTCAGTTCTCTCTTTTAGATTTTGATTCATCTCTTCTTCAATTTTCTTCCTATCTTCAGTTTCCTTGGTTAGTCTCATCACCGTAGTTTCCATCTCATGTTTTAGGACAACTTCTTTAGCTAACTTTTCACATTCCTTTGTCTTCTCTTTTAGGGCCTTGTCTTCATAATGATTTCCCAATTGAAGAGGTTGCTCCTTTCCTTTTGCATTAGATTAGCTCAATTTTTCTATTAAAATCTCAATGAAGTCTTTACCCTTTTTGAGGTTATCTTGCAGCTCTTGGACTGCTCAAGATCATCTTGGACGAGATTAAGTTGCCCTTGAAGGTTATATTCATCCATTTTTATTGCCTTCCCAGATCTTCCTTAAGTTGTTAAACTTTTTCAAAGGAACCTTGCTCTGATACCAATTGTTGGATTAGGTCTGGATAACTAAGAGGGGGGGTTGAATCAGTTGTCACACAATTTAAACTTTCCTACCTTTAATCTTCCTTTACAACTTATAATCAAATTAATGATATAAACATTTTAGTATCAATCAATAACACATGAATAGAAATATAAATCATACACTTGACACCAAGATTTTTGATGTGGAAACCTAGTTAAGAGAAAAACCACAGTGGGGGTTATCCCACAAAGATTATACTCTGTTAAAAGTATTACAATGGGGAATGCACATGCATTCAGGCTCACTTCCCAAAGCTCACTACTCAAAGGAAGGCTCACTGCCTATAGGAAGAGAATTACAATAAATTTGAACTAATATTTAGCATCTATCATTGCTAGAGTTCAGTTCCGGTTAAGCATAGACAACTGACTTGACACACTTCATCCTTCCTCTATTCCTCTTACTACTCTACTAACATCTAAACTTTTTATCTCTGCTCTTTTCACAATTACACCATAGTTGCAACATACACCAAAATCATCCATATGCATCAGCTATATATACCTGCATCCTGATATTTAATTACTTTCCAGTCAGCTTCAAGAACACTTGGAACTTTATTGAATACTCTGCTTTGTCAGCTAGATCCATGCATAATTTGAGATGCGGACCAGAAAATACACTTGCAAATCATCAATTATGTCGTCCACTATTACTGATCATCACCAATTTCCCAAAAAATTGTTGTCACAAACCATCGCAGCGCAGCACTAAACAAGGAGACCAAGGGTCACACCTTGCAAAAAAAACAACTTCCATACATCTAGAGCCAAGATCATTTAAAAGGTCAGCCAGTTCTTCTTCTATCTGCTCTGTCAGACTGGTACCCAATACTCAGAAGCTAATATCTTTTGAATCCTTCATCACTGGAGACCAAAAATCTGGATTTAGAATGCCTTGACAATACTTGTGACTATCTCAAATATGTAGAAAACCATGACTTTCCATCAGAGAGATCTAGACCAAGATACTGGACTTTGTCCCCTGCTCTGTTCCTGACTTCCCAGACTTGGATAAATTCTAATTCTAACTTCCGATATGAATAAATTATGTTATGCGAATGAGTGTAATGATCTTAGTTGTCATCAATGACAACACCTATTATGTGAAGCAGTGTCTCTTGCCAACACTTATGATGTATATGATACCCCCAATAATCTTAACTAAAGATGAATGTCATGACAACCTCATGTCTCCATGGCTACACTATTTGAGATGGCAAATATATAATCATTGACAACATAATGACATGGATAGATTTTCAACCTACATGGTGTCTAATTATGTAAACATTGATTCAAGGAGATCCATCATTATTCTAGGGTTTATGTAAAGATGCTATGGTCATGGATCAAAGCATGACTATTGAAAACTGACCAAGACAACTTCCAAATTTCCTCATAGTTATATAATGGTAGTTAATAGTTTTGTGGTAGTTTGAGGGCTCTTTTGGTGTGATTGTTTTTCTTGGTAGAAAGATGTTATATGTAGTTTCATACCTCAATACATAAGTTGATCTTAATTGCCAGTGATTTTAGTTTTAGTTAGATATAGGATTTTCTTAGAACATTTGACATCTGAGTTCTTTTCATTTAAGAACACTAGCTTTGACATGTTAGATTTTCTTAGAACACTACATTTGATAAAGAAACTACTAGATTTGATATGATAATCATTTATAATTTCTCATCTTACATGTTAAACATGCAAGATACATGTTAAAAATGATAAAACTTGTGATATTTTTCATTCAATCCAAGATAGTTATTTTTGTATTAATGAGCAAAGACATGTTTGTGTCTTTACCCATTTATAACTTATCCTCATTTCACCGTATACATGTATAACATATCCTCATTTCACCTTCTATGTGTTTGACATTATTTTCATAAGCTCATTTCACCTTCTATATGTTTAACATGATTTTCCTATCATCATTTCATTGTCTATAGGTCTACTATACCCTCATTTCACCTTCCATATGGGTTATGCTAAGAGCAGAATGAGGTAGAGAGGAAGAGAGAGAGAGAGAGAGAGAGAGAGAGAGAGGTATATGTGCATTTGGCATGATTTGCAATCCTCATTTCAACTTCTATATGGTCTACATACTTTGCATATCCTCATTTTCCTCGCATCTACATAAGTTATAGAAAGACTAGAATGAGTTGTGCCCTCGGTGCCTTCCAATGTTTGTTCGAGAGTGAACATTTTGCCCATGTAGATAACGAAGATGACTACATAGGGAGAGAGATACATTTGGCATGATTCGTATTTGGACAGAGTGGTTCACAGAATTCTTGCAAAATGCTTCAGTTTCATGCAATGGAAAAGTTCTAGTAGTGACATTTTGCATTCCATAGCTTGTGGGGCCGAATGGACTGCACCAACACGTCAGGGTCAATAGGCAAATGCCAAGGGAGGTCTCGTTTTGTGTGTCAAGGGTCCCAGACATTCTGGGCAGTAGGCTATCAGTAAAATCCCTTAAGATCCCGAAGGCCAAAAAACTATCAAACTTTGATGGAGTAGTTCTTAGAACTCATGGTAATTGGGAACATTCTATTTGACCTACAGGTGCACATGGGGTCGGTCCACAATAACCTCTCTCAGTTTTATTCAACTCCAATCCGTTTGACCGTGCCAAAATCAAATGCATTCTGTGAGGCCCACCTTTTGACATTGGTTTAGATATTATGACTAAGACTATTTGACTATGGTTGTTGGACATTATGATAAATGATACTTTGGACATTTATTATGATTATACTTTATGACTTATGAGGTTGGACTATATGATTTGATTAAATTGAGTAGATGGTTTTTCAGACTTATATTATGTCAGGAAGAAAATGTGAAATGAAATTGATACTTATATGTTAGTGATTAAATAAATTATTTTTAAATTTTGTGAGAATGTGATCATGGATGAAAATTGGTTTATTTAAATGATTTTGTTATAAGTTGCTCTAGCTATTATTATCATGACAAACTTATATTCGACTTTAAGTGTGTAGGTGGGTGGCCAAGATTTGTTAAGTGGTTTCAGAGACTCCATAAACCCTATGTCAAACCAGTTAAACCTAGCCTAACCCGCGGAAGGGCTTAAGGCTAATATGTGATGTAATATTATTGTTTAATTTTTATTTTAAATTTTGTGTGTGATTGTGGCATTCTATTAGTTTTTATTAATTTTATTTAATTGTCTTTTAGGATAAAATTCATTTTAACTTTAATTTATTTCCTTATGGGATGAGGATAAATGCCTTTAAATTAGTATTTTTATTTAATTCTTTTTAAGAGAGGATTTTTATCTCTTGTTTTAAAATTAGAAAAAGATCTTTTTGGGGAAAAAGAAAGAAGGTTGTTTTCTTCTTCTTTTTTTTCTTTCTTTTTTTAGAGTTTTAATTTTATTTATGGGAATTTTGGGAAGAGGGTTTCATCACTTTTTGCTATGCTTGGATTTTGAGAATGGAAAAATTATGAAGAGAAAGAGAATTTTGGCTTGAATTTGGAGAAGTTAGTTTTCAAGGCTTTGGATTCATGAGTAAAAGAGTTGGAAATTTATTTTAGTTTCAAATTTGGGCTCAAACAAAGCAAGAAGAAACCTCATCCTTCACCAATAACATTCCCATCCTTGGCAAAAATCCTCTCCAAGTCCTGTCGGAGCTCACAGGGAACCTGCTCCCACTCATCTATGTTCCAGCCATCTACATGCTCAGAAGCCCACTGAGCCAAACAATCTACTACCCTATTCCACTCCCTCAGAATATGGACAAAAGACACCATCTCCATCAAAGAACTTATCTGCAAAATCTGTTGCACTAGCATAGCCAACTACCAACTAACATTAGAAACCTTATGTTCATTTAGCAAATTAATCAAAACCTGTGAATCAGACTCACAAATAGCCTTGTGCCACCTAAAAGCATAAGCCCACTCCAAAGTGTAGAGGATTGCCAAACCTTCCATAAGGCTGATAGTCTACAATCCTTCATGAATAGAAAAGAAAAAAACCACCAATCCTGAAAAATCCCTGCCAGCCCCACCAATCCTAGCAAGCTCAAGATTGTCCCTTAAAGATCCATTAGTATTGAGCTTCAAAATGCCAGCCGGAGGGGGTAGCCATCCACCCACCCTTTGAACTTTCTTTTTCACTTGCCTTCCTCTCCTGACACAAGCAGAAGCCAAAGACAACCCCTGAAGACCCAATCTATCTACCAGCTCAACATCTCCTTTCTCCAAAGGGAATGTACCACATCACACTTAGCTTCCACCATCTCCTGAATTATACCCATAAGTTTGTGCCAAACTTGTTGAATCAACAGCTTCTCACCCTAAAATATTCTATGATTCATTCCAACCAAATTTGCCATAGTATGAAGGAATATCCAACATACCACACATCCTACAGGAAAGAGGCCATAGAAGGAGGCCTACCTAGACTACTCCAAAAATAGACCAGGGAGGAAGCATGAACATAGGGGCTTTTCCAAACTCCCCACCAAAAATGCCAAAGCTGCAAAGCCAAAGGATAGCAGAAAAACAAGTGAGAAGAGTCCTCCTCGCCACATCCACACAAAACACACATAGAAGAACCCTGAAAGCCCCACTTCCAAATATTATCCCATGTCAAGCACTAATTCCAAGCCAATGTCCACATAAAGCAATTACACTTCAGCCAAGAAAACTTATTCCACACATTCTTCCACCAGTAAACCTCTATCCCATCCAGCTGGTGAGATAACAATACCTAATATCCTGAAGCAATAGTATAGACACCCTTAGGATTATGATACCAAGAGAGAACATCCCTTTCCTGGAGGGAGCTGCAATGTCTATGAGAAAGGATATTGTGAAGCTCATCACACTCCTCCTCCATACCAACATTAGGCCACTCATCAGGCTTCTTCCATCTCACTACCACCAACTGACCATGAGAAGAAAATGACTTAAAGTCACTCACCTTTGACTATCCTACCTCACAGAACCTCTGGCACAGTCACCGAATTAGGAAACTGAGAAACAATGGGAGAAAAGCCACCCTAAGAATCAAACCAAAAATTAGCTTTCATCCCTCTTTTACAAATCCAAAAAAAAGCCATCCTTGATGAGCACATCCCCTTTCTTAAGCGTACTGCAAATCATTGAGCCTTTCCCCACCAGGGGGTAACAAGGAATATCAACCCGAGGGATCCCCAAGAAGTATTTCTGATTTAATATCCTGGCCCAGATCCGATCCTGCTCCACACACTAGCACCAATACAATTTAGTAGCCAGCACTATCCCAGACAATGATGACTGTCTTAACCCAAGACCACCAATCTACTTCGGGCTACAAATAGTTTCCCAATCTGACAAGGCTCTAGTTAGAGGACAACAAGCTACCAGCCCATAAAAATTGTCTTGTTAAGGAATCTAATTCCCTAAAAAAACCCATTGGGGCCACCTGAATCATACATCTGTAAATGGGGGGGCCTGCACCACAGACTTGAGCAACTGAACATGACCCGCAAAGGACAACCAATGATGGGTTCAATGATTAACTTTCACATGAAATTTATCTAGAATATTCTACCAAGAATCCTTGTTTAGCCTTCCAATAGATATGGGAATACCAAGATAGGTCAAAGGGAGCATCCTTGCTCCCAATCTGAAATCTCAAGATATGAGCAATTATCCTCTGAATGGATACCAGAGTATTAAAGAAAAAGATGGAAGACTTATATTCGTTAATCAATTGGCCTGAAGCAACAAGATAAACTTCCAACACCTTGCATAAATTTGAATCTTCCCTAATTGCATCCATACCCATCAAAGCAGTGTCGTCCACAAAATGCAAGTGATATTGTGGAGGTAGACCACCTCCCCACCTCCACCCCTGAATGAAACCTAACTCCACATTCCTTCTTATCAAATGTTCTAGACCTTCAACAAGAAGAAGAAACAAGTAAGGAGAGAGAGGGTTGCCCTGCTGCAAACCTCAAGAGGAAGCAAAAAGCTCTGAATGCTCCCCATTTATTAACACAAAAAAGGAGACCGAAGTAACACAACTCATAACCCAATGAATCTACTCATCCCCAAAACCAAAAGAACCTATAACCTTCTGAAGGAAGGACCACCAATCTCTGTCATATGCCTTAGCCATATCAAGCTTAATGAACATCACCTTATCTTTTGAACTGGGCATAGAGTGAATGGTTTCTGTAGCGATAACAACCCCATCTAGAATCTACCATCCCACCACAAAACCACTTTGTTCCTCAAAGATCAACACTTTAAGCCACTTTTTCAGCCAATCAACAATCAATTTAGAGATAATTTTATAAATCACATTGCAAAGAGAGATAGGATGAAATTGACTTAACCTATCCACCCCATCACATTTTGGGATGAGAGCAATGAAGGTAGAATTCAAAGCCCGTAACATTTGTTTATTCCTCTGAGACTCCAGAACAACCGTCAACAAGTCCAACTTGATAATCTCCTAGAATTCTTGAAAGAACTCAATCAAGAAACTATCAAGGCCAAGAGCTTTCCCCCTCTTCATCTGAAACATAGTCTCCTCCAGTTCCTTATTAAAAATATCATTCACAAGATGCTCATTCATCTCCCTAGATACCAAAAAAGGGATACAAGAAAGGACCTGAGCTTCCTCATCAGAACCCTCCTGTGAGACCTCCTTGAATAAGGAAGCAAAATGCTCCACCACTTCATTCTTGATTTCATGAAAAGAGGAAAGATTCTCACCCATGCCATTCACCAAAGTAGAAATAGAATTGCCATGTCTCTTGGCTTTTATCGAGTTGAAGAAAAAAGTGGTATTTTTATCCCCTTCCTGAAGCCACTCAATCCAGGCCTTTTGTTTCCAAAAAACTCCCTCACGCAGCTGACACTCTTCTAATGCTTTCAAAGTCCTAGTCTCTTCCCGCAACAAGTCTTTAGTCACCCCATCCTCCTTGATCAATCTTGTAATACCATCCAACTCAGCCTAGGTAGAAGTCTTAGCATGGAAAATGTTTCCAAAGTATTGTTGATTCCAGTGTTTAAGCTGATACTTGACAAATTGAAGAAGCTTAGCAAAAGTATACATTGTTGTACCATAAAAAGGTCTACCATACCTCCACCACTCAGAAACATAGTCATGGAGAAAGGAGTCATGTAACCACATAAGCTAGAGCTTGAAAGGAGACCAAGGCACATGAGCTAAAGAAATAACCAGCTTGATAGGCCAATGATCTGAGCCCCTCCAATCCAAAATTTTAGAGCTAGAAGACCATAACCCACCAACCCAGTAGAAAGAAACCAGAAAGCGGTCAAGTCGTTCCACAATGTAATTATCCATAACCCTTCGATTGTTCCAAGTAAACTAGCCATTAATGGGCTTGATATCAACAAGATTTATAGCTGAGATGTTATCCTGAAGAAGCAATGTAGAAGGCTCTAGTCTTGCAATACCACCCCGCTTCTCAGCCAACTCAGTAATAGCATTGAAGTCTCCAACCATAATCCACGGGTGGAAAGGAACCATGCTTTAGACAAACTAGATATGGGACTACAAAAGTTACTTATTCTGGAGCTTAGTAGGCACATAGATATTGGAGAAGAGAACAGACTCCCCCATCTCAAAACAAGACGCAATCATAGAGATAGAAGACTGAAAGGACAACCACCAAAGAGGGCAGATATTCCAAGGATTCCATAAACAAGCCACTCCCCCAGCAGACCCTTGAGCACCAATGCACTAGCACTCTCCACTCCTCCACAACTTAGGAACTAAACCCAACATACAATCCATAGATAACTTAGTCTCCTGCATGAAAAGAACATTAGGAGATTCACTTCTAACCAAATCTCAAACAACATTTTGTCGAGGGCAACTATTCAAGCCCCTTACATTCCATGATAGGACAATCATTTCAAGGGGCTCAAAAACTGAGAATCCAAAGTCTTAAAAGACCCTGACTCTACCAAAGTTTCCCTCTTAATTTAATCTTTTCGAGATCCTTTTTTCTACCAAGCTTGGAAGACTTCTCCCTAACCCCTTTTTTTGGATCCTTTTGATGAAGACCCAAAAGAGAAGAAGAAGGCTTAATATGCTTCACCCCCTCAGTACCTACATTCAAAATAAGAGGAGATCCATCCCCACCACCCTTCTCCCCTTCTACAATAGGAACTGATTCCACCTGGACTTCCATTTGAAGATCCGTGTCCATTTGCAAAGCACTATTATCCTACATAACCTGAGTAGCCTCAGAAAGAAGGCCCTCCTGGCCTATACCCAAAGCACCCTAATCCAAATTCACCAAGCCTGGATTCACTTCCTTCTTGTTGAGATCATCTAAAGCTTCAAATTTGTTGAAAGTATCTTCATTCTACCTCTCCTTCAAAGTCCTCTTTTGACCTCGATTCCTATTATGAGCCTTGACTGGAACGAAACCATCAACCCCGACCACATCATCAGGAATGGGATCCTTCCCATTTTCAGCCCTAGGGGGATTACGAGGAGGTTGAGAACGTTGGGAATCCACAGGCCTAGCCTTTGGGCATCTTCACTACAAATGTCCATATTCATGACAGAGACGACATCGAAATGAAAGAGTCTCATAGTCCAACTGCTACACCCAAGAGTAAGGACCCACACACATATCCACTAAATCTGGCAAAGGTTTACTTAAATCAATCTCAACATAGATACGAGGAAAGGTCATCACCTTTTTAACTTGAGTCTACTAAGCACCAACTAGTTTTCCAAGCATCAAAGCCAGCAAGTACAAAATGTCATCCTGCCAACATTCCACAGGAAACCTTAGAAGCCGAACCCACACTAGAACCAGCCTCAGAAGCTCTTCATAAGGATTGAAGCCCACATGACATGGTTTAATAAATAACCCAATCTGATTATGAAAATAGGGGTCTCCTTCAAAGGCCTTGTTGCAATTCGCCAAGCAATTGAATGAAACCATGAATTAGTTATTCGCCAAAAGCATAACCTCCATTTCCCCCTCTAACATCCTAGTTCATTGGGCTCACGGCTCAATAAATTGTAATGAGACCCGCAACCCCATAAACTTGCATAGCAATGCATACTTTGAATAATAGTCAATATCTTCTGCAATCATCTATAGCAGGATAACCAATTTCAGCCTCTCCTCACAATGTTCAATACATCCATTGATCTTCACAATCCACATACCACCAGACAACCCCAAGCCAACCAACCCCGGATCCGTTGAGAACAAGTTATTATTAAAAACCTTCAAAGCATGTGAAGGAGAATTTGCACCAACTGCTGCTGAGTAAAAATCCATCTTGGGATTAGCTCCCAAAGACTCCTCGATCAGCATTGAATCTAAACAAGACCTAAGGTGGGCATGTAGGCCCTCAGGAAAAAATAAATGATAGCAGAACCAAAACAACCCACGACACTTCGAAACCAGATCCCTCACATTACCAAGGAGGGAACACCACACACAGGGTACCACTGCACCTGGCACCACATAGAGGATGGCACACAACATGGCCACCCCACACGCCTCTGACAAGTATTTACATCTCCACCCGCAGCCTCCCACTAGGCCCTAAACCCCCACACGCTTAGGGAGAAAGAGATGTTGATTCAAATGAAAAAAGCTTCACAAAGATAAAAACCACAACCCTAGACCTCCCCAGAATGCATGCACTCCCCACACTTCGCACAACCAAGAAAATCAGAGGATCGGGCTAGGGCACGGACGCCCTAGCCTGACATGTAGAGCAAAAATCCATACTCCCAAACTAACCTCATAATATCAAAATTATCTTCTTGTAAATTGAATCTTTGAGAAAATTTGTGATTGTTTGTGAAATGGTTCTGGAATGTGTTTTTGGATCTTTTGTTATTTTGAAAATTTTTGTGCGTTTGGGTTGTATGGGAGCGGCTTCTCCATTTTTTATGAGAGCCTCCCAAGTGTTGGGGTAGAGAGAGGCATGGAGCCTCTCTTGGTGAACTTGGTTTAATGATTCAGATAATGAAAATAAAAAGAAATTTTTTTTTTTAATGAGTATGTGATTTGATGGTATTTTGGAGGTATGGGGTATGTGATGAGATGGAAACTTATTGTTATTGTTGTGTATGGGAGTATGGAGGATGTGATTTGATGGTATTTTGGAGGTATGGGGTATGTGATGAGATGAAAACTTGTTGTTATTGTTGTATATGGGAGTATGGAGGATGTGATTTGATGGTATTTAGGAAGTATGGGGTATGTGATCAGATGGAAACTTGTTGTTTTTGATGTGTATGGGAGTATGGAGATGTGTGGAGATATGGGTGTTGTGTATTTTATGGAGAGTTGGTGATTTATGATGAATGGAGTTTCATATCGTGATATGTGATGATTTTGATTACGATTTGGTTTTTTCCCCAAGAGGGAAGATTATCTCCTCTCCCCCTATTTTGGATCCAAGAAGGATTCCTTTGTGAGTGAGTCAATCCATGGGAAACTTGTTGATTTTGTTGCTATTGAATTTTGTGTTTTTGCAAGTTGGTTCATGTTTTTGTGTAAATCCAGTTTATGGAGTTCTCCTTCTCAGGGGTGGGATGTGCTTATGCAATCCCTATGGTAGGGTGGAGAGCAGGACTTGGCCACCTATTTTAGTCTTCTGTATGTGTCCAGGTTTTCAAAAGTTGACGCAAGGATTGAAAGTTGGAAGAGTTTTTATGAGATTAGAAAAGTTGAATGTTGTGCTACAAATTGGCAAGGTGCCTTTGAACTTGATTCCTGTTGGAATCCTTTGTTATGTGTTAAAGAGTTGAGAAGTCATTTGGTGGTTGAAGTAACCCTTCTGTTCAATGTGTTGATTAGTCAATCTAGATATTGTTTCTTTTTTTAAATGAAAAAGTCATATTGATGGAGTTTCCTTTGTGATTAGAAAACTGTCATTTGGTTATAAAAATCTATTATGTTTTAAATTTGTATGGATTTTCTCCTTGTGATACTAAACATAATCTTTTTAATATTAAAGTTTATTGTTTTGCATATGAAATGATATTGATTGTATTTAAATTGATAAATAAGAAAGATTATACTATTTTGTTTAAATCAATCTTTTGTATAAACAAAAATTAATTATGTGAATGGAAAATTGTGTGAAACTAAATGATAGTGTTGCTATTACCTAATTTTTGAATGTGTGTGTGTGTGCGTATATATATATATATATATATATATATATATATATATATATATATATATATATATATATATATATATATATATATTCTCATTATACTTTTCTATAAAATGTGTTTTAAACTGTTCGCAAAGATAAACAGTAATAAGAATGTATAAATTTCATAACATATATATGATAAAACTAGCGATAAGCTTTATTGAAGAATTTACAGTAGACAATGACTGTTTTAAAAGTTTGATTTTGTTTTAGTTGTGGGCAGGGCCATAGAAGAGACCACGTCTCTGCACGGGGGTGCTCCCCAAAGGGGAGTCTGCAGGGCCTAAGGCCTGTGGCTTCCCCAATGGCAAGTGGTGGCCCATATGGGATTTGCCCCGCACCCCTCAACCTTCTGTAAAACTTATGAAGCTTAAATAAATTTTCAATGCATTTTATTTTTAATTCTCTGCTATAAACTTAAATAGTGATATATGTATATTGATCACCATAATTCCTTAGTCAATGCTAATATATATAATATCCCTGCTAATATCTTTAAATCTTTCACAGTCCATTTTATCTTGTATTCACTGATGTGCCTTTTTAAATACTCTGTCAATTATATATATATATATATATATATATATATATATATATATATATATTGTTGGGAATTAAGGTGTCTCAACCTTGGTAATTCCTTGTATTATTTCATTGTATTTATTTATGTATTGCCTATTGTATAATTTGGATGCAAATCCTATGTTGTCATATTGTGGGAGTTGGCATGGTGATGTGTCATCCTACATGGCATATGACCACATGTAATTTTTTTGTCACATGAGGAGATAGGCGTCCCACTTAGTGGTACGAATATTTTGCCATGTTTCGCTATCTTGGATGTTGTGTAAGGGAATGTTGACCAAAACGGTTATGATGAATTCCTATGAAAAAGGTATGACATGTAAGAGTCAGAAATAGAAGCTTGTAAGACAGGTGAAGACATGTGTCAAGAAGCATCTTTGAAAAAGGCATCTTTGGGTGCCCCAAGGTGGACTATGACATGTTGTAAGAGAATATGCTATTTATAGCCTGTGTATGATAGATTCTCTTACAGCTGTAAGTTATGACAGCTATGACAGATTCTATGATGGTCGTAAGAGTATCTGTCATAGCCCAGCAGCCTCTTTGGGATGGGGTGTGTGGACAAGTGTCAGATGCATCTTACAATGTTGACCAAGTGTCCATAGGTGTGGGTTTTGGGCCATGTGGCCAAGTTGGACGCCCATTCCAAGATAGAGGTAATTTTGCCTTGTATTTTCTATATAAACAGGTGCTTTGAGGAGAAGTTGCATTATGTGATTGATAGGTACTGACTGTTATGCTACCGGATTGACTCCAGACACGAGTGTCAAAGACTATTGAGAGCTTGCATTGCAAGTGTATTGTAAACCATATTCAGTTTTGATAATACATTATGTAGGTTTTTGAGTGGGGTCTTTCACCTGATAAGGGTTTTCCCCATAATATATCTTGTCTCTCTTCTCCTGTCTTATTTTGGGTTCTATGTGTATTGCTGCAATACCTCTGTTATATGCTTCATGTTGCTATAATTGTAAAGATTAAATTGAATTTGTATAGTTCTCCTCTCATTAGATTAGTGTAGGAAGCAATTTCCGCACACCTAGCTTCCTTTCAGTTGGTATCAGAGCTTGATCACCTTTGGTCCTGGTTGTTGGGTAGGGGTTTTTTGAGCTAATCTTAAGTTGAGTGGGAGTCTATGCAAAGTATTTTGAATCTTATTGTAGCAAGGAGATAACAAGCACATCCAAAAGGATAGAGGTGGAGAAATTCAATGGCACTAATTTCAAGCTGTGGAAGCTCAAGATGGAAGACATCCTTGTTGATCGAGACCTCTAGGAAACTATTAGTGGAACAAAACCTATGACAATGTCACAAGATGATTGGGATCTCAAGGATTAGAAGACTAAGGGTCTCATAAGACTTAGTCTTGCTGATTTTGTCCTGTTAAATTTCCATGAGGAGAAAATTGCAAACTTGCTTTGGAAGAAGTTAGGAGATGTGTATCAACCCAAATCCCTGATTAACAAACTTTTTCTAAGAAAGAAGTTGTATTCTTTTTGAATGGAGGATGGAGGATCTGTTGCAGATCATATGAATGCTTTCAACATGTTGGTTGCACAATTGACATCCATTGATGTGAAGATGGAGGAGAAGGATCGTTGTATGACCTTGCTTTGTTCTTTGCCGGACTCATGGGATCATCTTGTCATGGCTATTGGAAACACCATATCCACATTCAAAATGGATGAAGTGGTTTCTTCACTATTGTTTTAAGGTATGCAGAGAAAGTCTTTTGAGGCAGCCAAAGAGGCTCTTGTAATTCGTGGAAGACCCAAGGAGAAAGGGAAAAAGAAGGACAACAAAGTTGATAAGAGTAGATCCAAATCCCATGGGAGATCCAAATCTACTGGAAAGTCCAAGGCTATCTATTGGAAATATGGCAAAACTGGGCATTTTCAAAAGGAATGCAAAGAGGAAAAGAAAAAGAAGAAGAACCCAGATTCAAATTTTGACAAGTCACAAGATGATGGTGCTACTTTCATTGCAGCCCTGGCAACCCATGCATCTGATAATGTGTATCTGATTAATTCTAGTGCATCATTCCACATGACCTCGCATCGAGATTGGTTTACTAAGTATGAGGAGTTTGATGGTGGAAGGATGTCCTTGGGTGATGACTCTCATCTGAAGATTGTTGGTCATGGAAGAGTCTTTATCCGATTCCCTGATGGATGAGTGAAGGGGATCTCTAGGGTTATGCACATCCCAGGCTTAGCACGAAACCTACTTTCTATAAGTATGTTGAATGATGCAGGTGTGCAGGTTGTCTTTTCGAAAGAAGGATGCAAGATGACTAGAGGAGCTATTGTTCTTGCTAAGGTTACTAGGAGAGGTACTACGTTTCAGCTGGATGCATGCATTTCACAATGCAATAGTTCTTCTGACTCAAGGAAGAGGGCAACAGTCACTTCATCTCCACCATCTGAACCAGCAGTGAAGAAATCTGTTGTATCTAGTCCTGTTGGTTGTATTCATGCTTTCGAAGTTAAGCTTCCTACTGAAAAGACAATGTTATTGCATAAGAGATTTGGCCACATTAGCGAGAAGGGTCTTAGAACCCTAAAAAACAAAAACCTCGTTGAGAGGTTAGATGATTGTAATCTTGAGTTTAACTTTTGCGAACATTGCATATATGGAAAGCAAAACCGTGTTCAATTTTATTTGAGTTTTCATAAGTCTTCTGGTGTGTTGGACCTTGTTCATTCTGATGTATTGGTCCTATTAATGTTCCTTCATTTTAAAAATCTATATATTTTGTATCTTTCATTGATGACTACAGTAGAAGGACATGGATTTATTTTCTCAGAAGCAAATCTGAAGTCTATAGTAAGTTTAATGAGTTTAAAGCCTTTGCTAAAAATTAGATTGGTAAAAGGATTAATGTTTGTGAAATGACAAAGGTGGTGAGTTTTGTTCTACAGAATTTGATAAATATTGCAAGGAACTTGGGATTAAAATACATAAGACAACTCCATATACCCTGCAACAAAATGGAGTTGCAGAGAGGATGAACAAGACACTAATGGAGAAGGCTAGGAGTATGCTTAGTGGAGCTGTCCTAGAAGAAAAGTTTTGGGCTGAAGCTGTTGCCACTACTTTCTAATTGGTAAATAGATCTCCTATATTAGCTCTTGTTGGTAAGATACCCATGGAGGTGTGGTATGTTAGAAAGCCTTCAATAAGGCATCTTTGTGTTTTTGGTTGTGAGGTATATGCACATGTAGCTAGGGAGAAGTGGTCAAAATTGGAGAATAAGGTTGTTAACTGTATCTTTGTTGGATATGGTGTTAGTGTGAAAGGATACAAGCTTTACGATCCTATGGCTGAAAAAGTGTTGTATAGTAGAAGTGTCATCTTCAAAGAGCTAACACCTTCTTCCACTATTTTATAGCCAAAAGAAAAAGAAAAGAAAGAGGATGTTGTTTAGTTTCCTTCTACCCCTAAGAAGACTGAATAGAAAGACAATGTTGGACCTAATGATGAGGAGAGCTCTAGTAGCTCTGAAAGCTTAGAAGAAGAAGTTGAAACTCAACCTCAGCCTTTGAGGAGGTCTACACAAACAAGAAAGCAACCTGAGAGGTTTGGTTATACATTGGTTGATTCTAGTTGTGATTTTTCTTTGCTTACTAATAGTGATGAACCTAGAACTGTGTTAGAGGCTATGGATATGAAAGATGTAGGTTCCTGGAAGGAGGCCATGGAGGATGAGATGGATTCTTTGGAAAAGAATCAAACTTGGGACTTGGTGCCTTTTCTTGCTAGACAGAAACCTGTTGGATGAAAATGGGTGTTCAAGAAGAAATTTGGTGTAGATGGCAGTGTTGAGAAGTATAAGGCCAGATTGGTTGCGAAGGGGTATTCACAAGTGGAGGGTATAGATTATGGTGAGATCTTCTCTCCCATTGCAAAGATGACATCCATTTGATTGTTGTTATCTCTTGCAGCTGCTTATGACTTAGAGGTAGAACATATGGATGTGAAGACAACTTTCCTTCATGGTGACTTGGAGGAAGAGATTTACATGTCACAGCTAGAGAATTACATAGTGAAAGGTAAAGAAAATTTAGTTTGCAAGTTGAAAAAGTCTTTGTATGGTTTGAAGCAGTCTCCTAGGATGTGGTACTTGAAGTTTGATGCCTTTGTGTTGTCAATTGAATTTGAGAGGTCAAAATCGGATCACTGTGTGTATTATAAGTTTGATGGTGATTGTATTCTCATTATTGCATTATATGTTGATGATATGTTGCTCATTGGGAAGGGAAAGAATATGATTTCTGATTTTAAGACTCAGTTGGCAGCACAGTTTGAAATGAAAGATTTAGGGGCAGCCAGGTACATTCTAGGAATGGAAATCAGAAGAGACAAAACTAATAAAAAACTTTGGTTAAGCCAGAGTAAGTATATGAAGAACATATTGGATAGGTTTAGCATGGCAGATTGTAGACCATTGTGTTTTCCTATTTCTTTGGGGACAAAGTTGTCTATTAATGATTGTCCAGAATCTCCTAGTGAGGTGGAGGACATGAGCATAGTATGTTATTCTAGTGTTGTTGGTAGTTAGATGTATGCCATGGTCTATACAAGACCAGACATTGCCCAAGCAATGGGAGTCTTTAATCGATTTATGGCTAATTCTAGACGGGTACATTGGGATACAGTTAAGTGAGTGTTCAAATATTTGAGGGGTATGTCCAAGTATTCCATATGCTCTCATGGTAATTTTACAGGACCTCCACATTCTTTTGATATTCATGGATTTGTAGATTCAAATTGGGCAGGTGACATTGACAGCATGAGATCCACTAGTGCTTATGTGTTTACATTGTTTGGTGGTGCTATTAGTTGGATGAGTAAGTGACAACTTGTGGTTGCTTTGTCCATGACAGAAGCTGAGTATATGGCAGTAACTCATACTTGTAAGGAAGCCATTTGGCCTAAGAAATTGTGTTCAGATATTGGTGTTGATGCAGGTTAGATTACGATCAGTTGTGACAGTGAGAGTGTGATTTGCCTTGCAAAGAATCCAACTTTTCATGCTAGAACAAAGCATATTGATGTACAGTTTCACCTCGTGCGAGACATGGTAGAGGATGGGAAGGTCAATTTGGATAAGGTAGATACTTTAAAGAATGTTGCTGATGCATTAACAAAACCAGTGAGCACAGAGAAGTTCAGATGGTTTTCGGAGTCTATTAGCCTCTCAGTGGATAGCAGCTAAATCATGTTATTCTATTAGCTCTTACAAGCTATTCGACAAGTGGGAGAATGTTGGGAATTAAGGTGTCTCAACCTTGGTAATTCCTTGTATTAGTTCATTGTATTTATTTATTTATTTCCTATTGTATAATTTGGATGTAAATCCTATGTTGTCATATTGTGGGAGTTGGCACGGTGATGTGTCATCCTACATGGCATATGACCACATGTAATTTTGTCCTCACATGAGGAGATAGGTACCCACTTAGTGGTAGGAATATTTTCTTATGTGTCAGCATCTTGGATGTTGTGTAAGGGAATGTTGACCGAAATAGTTATGACGGATTCCTATGACAAAGTTATGACATGTAAGAGTCAGAAATAGAAGCTTGTAAGATAGGTGAAGACATGTGTCGAGAAGCATTTTGAAAAAGGCATCTTTGGACACCCCAAGGTAGACTACGACATGTTGTAAGAGAATATGCTATTTATAGCTTGTGTATGATAGATTCTCTTACAGCTGTAAGTTATGACAGCTATGACAGATTCTACAACGGTCGTAAGAGTCGTAAGAGCATCTGTCATAGCCCATTTTGGAAATAGGCAACCTCTTTGGGATGGGGTGTGTGGATAAGTGTCAGATGCATCTTACAATGTTGACCAACTATCCATAGGCATGGGTTTTGGGCCATGAGGCCAAGTTGGACGCCCATTCCAAGATAGAGGCAATTTTGCCTTGTATTTTCTATATAAATAGGTGCTTTGAGGAGGAGTTGTATTATGTGAATGAGAGGTACTATTATGCTGCTGGATTGACTCCAGACATGAGTGTCAAAGACTATTGAGAGCTCGCATTGCAAGCGTATTGTAAACCATATTCAGTTTTGATAATACATTGTGCAGGTTTTCGAGTGTGAGGTTTTTCACCTAATAAGGGTTTTCCCCATGAGATATCTTGTCTCTCTTCTTTTGTCTTCTTTCTGGTTCTGTGTGTATTGCTGCAATATCTCTATTATATGTTTCATGTTGCTATAATTGTAAAGATTAAACTGAATTTGCATAGCTCTCCCCTCATTAGATTAGTGTAGGAAGCGATTTTTGCACACCTAACTTCCTTTCATATATATATATATATATATATATATATATATATATATATATATATATATATATATATATATATATATATATATATATATATATACTCTGCAACTTAATTTCAGTCTCATCTGTTGCATCTGTATGCCTATAGGAAACAATGCAGAATAACCATGTGTTAGAAAAATACATTACTAAAATGAGATTTAAATAAGTATATATATTAAAAAATCAATGTTTTAGTTTATGTTTTATTTGATTTGTTTCTAATTCTGAAATTGAAAAGGGATAGTAAGTTAGGTTGTAAATTAAAAAAAAAAGAAAAATATAGGCTTGCTTTATTGGTTTCAAATTACAATAAAAACAATTTCTATGTTTAAGATTTTATTAGAAAAAGCATTTTGTTTTATTGAGTTTTCATAAAAAGAAAGGATTATTATTAGTATTGTTTAAGCTACAAAGTTTATAATTTATATTTTACTATTTTATGCAAATTGTAAAAATGGGATTTCAATTTAGTTGTAATTTTGAGAAAAATGATATTTTAATTTAGTTGGTTCAATTTAATTCTCAATTTAGGAATTAATTATTAAGTGTAATTTTTAATTAAGTTATAGTTTGTTAGATTTGTTAAACATATCAAATAATGGAATTTAGTTTACCAATTTTAACAATGACTTGTAAACATTCAAACAATGTTTTTAGCAAAAGTTTTCAAACTGTGTAATCATTCTAACTTTACTATGGGATCAATAGGACTTTTGCAAACAAGCATTTTAAACATCTTAACTCATTTGGAGTTGTTGTCAACTACAAACACTAGGTAAACTTTCATTGTAGAGTTACACAATTGTACTTTTAAAATTCAAACAGAAAAAATTTCCATCTTTTTTACCCTCTTCTATGGTAACATACAGGAGGGCACATCACGGGTATGAGTTCAACTTTTGCGAACATTGCATATATGGAAAGCAAAACCATGTTCAATTTTATTCGAGTTCTCAGAAGTCTTCTTGGATTGTAATCTTGAGTTCAACTTTTGCAAACATTGCATATATGGAAAGCAAAACTATGTTTAGTTTTATTCGAGTTCTCATAAGTCTTCTGGTGTGTTAGACATTGTTCATTCTGATGTATTTGGTCCTATTAATGTTCCTTCATTTTAAAAATATGTATATTTTGTATCTTTCATAGATGACTACAGTAGAAGGACATGGATTTATTTTCTTAGAAGCAAATCTGAAGTCTATAGTAAGTTTAAGGAGTTTAAAGCCTTTGGTGAAAATTAGACTGGTAAAAGGATTAAATGTTTGAGAACTGAGAACGGTGGTGACTTCTGTTCTACAGAATTTGATAAATATTGCAAGGAACTTGGGATTGAAAGACATAAGACAACTCCATATACCCTGAAGCAAAATGGAGTTACAGAGAGGATGAACATGACACTGATGGAGAAGGCTAGGAGTATGCTTAGTAGAGTTGGCCTAGAAGAAAAGTTTTTGGGCTAAAGTTGTTGCCACTGCTTTCTATATGGTAAATAGATCTCCTACATTAACTCTTGTTGGTAAGACATCCATGCAGGTGTGGTCTAGTAGAAATCCTTCAATAAGGCATCTTCATGTTTTTGGTTGTGAGGCATATGCACATGTGCCTAGGGAGAAACAGTCAAAATTGGAGAATAAGGTTGTTAAATATAACTTGATTGGCTATAGTGTCAGTGTGAAAGGATACAAGCTTTGGGATCATGTGGCTGAAAAAGTGTTGTATAGCAGAAGTGTCATCTTTAGAGAGCTCACACCTTCTTCCACTATTTTACAGCTAGAAGAAAAAGAAAAGAAAGAGGATGTTGTTCAGTTTCCTTCTACCCCTGAGAAGATTAAACAAAAAGACAATGTTGGACCTAATGATGAGGAGAGCTCTAGCAGCTCTGAAAGCTCAAAAGAAGATGTTGAACCTTAACCTCAGCCTTTGAGGAGGTCTACATGAACAAGAAAGCAATCTGAGAGGTTTGGTTATACATTGGTTGATTCTAGTTGTGCTTTTACTTTGCTTACTAATAGTGATTAACCTAGAACTGTGTCAGAGGCTATGGATATGAAAGATGCAGGTTCCTGGAAGGAGGCCATGGAGGATGAGATGGTTTCTTTGGAAAAGAATCAAACTTGGGACTTGGTGCCTTTGTCTGCCAGATGGAAACCTGTTGGATGAAAATGGGTGTTCAAGAAGAAATTTGATGTAGATGGTAGTGTTGAGAACTATAAGGCCAGATTGTTTGCGAAGGGGTATTCACAAGTGGAGGGTATAGATTATGGTGAGATCTTCTCTCTCATTCCAAAGCGGACATCCATTTGATTCCTGTTATCTCTTGCAACTGCTTATGACTTAGAGGTAGAAAAGATGGATGTGAAGACAACTTTCCTTCATGGTGACTTGGAGGAAGAGATTTACATGTCATAGCCAGAGCATTACATAGTGAAAGGTAAAGAAAATTTGGTTTGCAAGGTGAAAAAGTCTTTGTATAGTTTGAAGCAGTCTCCTAGGATGTGGTACTTGAAGTTTGATGCCTTTGTGTTGTCAATTGAATTTGTGAGGTCAAAATTGGATCACTGTGTGTATTATAAGTTCAATGGTGATTGTATTCTCATTGTTGCATTATATGTTGATGGTATGTTGCTTATTTGGAAGGGTAAGAATAAGATTTCTAATTTTAAATCTCAGTTGCTAGCACAGTTTGAAATGAAAGATTTAGGGGCAGCCAGGTACATTCTAAGAATGGAAATTAGAAGAGACAAAACTAACAGAAAACTTTGGTTAAGCCAGACTAAGTATGTGAAGATTGTGTTGGATAGGTTCAGCATGGTAGATTGTAGACCATTGTTTGTTCCTATTTCTTTGGGGACAAAGTTGTCTGTTAATGATTGTCCAAAATCTCCTAGTGAGGTAGAAGACATGATCAGAGTACCTTATGCTAGTGTTGTTGGTAGCTTGATGTATGCCATGGTATGTACAAGACTAGACATTACCCAAGCAGTGGGAGTCCGTAGTTGATTTATAGCTAATCCTGGATGGGTACATTGGGATGTAGTTAAGCGAGTGTTCAAATATTTGAGGGGTACTTCCAAGTATTCCATATGCTATCATGGTAATTTTACAGGACCTCCACATTCTGTTGATATTCGTGGATTTATAGATTCAGATTAGGTAGGTGACATTAATAGCAAGAGATCCACCAGTGCTTATGTGTTTGCACTATTTGGTGGTGCTATTAGTTGGATGAGTAAGCAACAACTTGTGGTTGCTTTGTCCATGATAGAAGCTGAGTCTATGACAGCAACTCATACTTGTAAGGAAGCCATTTGGCTTAAGAGATTGTGTTCAAATATTGGTGTTGATGTAGTTCAGATTACAATCAATTGTGACAGTCAGAGTATGATTTGCCTTGTGAAGAATACAACTTTCAATGCCAAAACAAAGCATATTGATGTACAGTTTCACTTTGTGCGAGACATGGTAGAGGATGGGAAGGTAAATTTGGATAAGGTAGATACTTTGAAGAATGTTGCAAATGCATTACCGAAATCAGTGAGTACAGAGAACTTCAGATGGTGTTCGGAGTCTATTGGCCTCTCGGCCTATAGCAGCTAAATCCTGTTATTCTATTGGCTCTTACAAGCTATTTGACAAGTGGGACAATGTTGGGAATTAAGGTGTCTCAACCTTGGTAATTCTTTGTATTATTTCATTGTATTTATTTATTTATTGCCTATTGTATAATTTGGATATAAATCCTATGTTGTCATATTGTGGGAGTTGGAACGGTGATGTGTTATCTTACATGGCATATGACCACATGTAATTTTGTCCTCACATGAGGAGATAGGCATCCCACTTAGTGGTAAGAATATTTTCCCATGTGTCAGCATCATTGATGTTGCATAAGGGAATGTTGACTGAAATCGTTATGATGGATTCTTATGACAAAGTTATGACATGTAAGAGTCAGAAATAGAAGCTTGTAAGACAAGTGAAGACATGTGTCGAGAAGCATATTTTAAAAAGGCATCTTTGGGTGCCCCAAGGTGGACTATGACATGTTGTAAGAGAATATGATATTTATAGCCTATGTATGACAGATTCTCTTACAACTGTAAGTTATCACAACTATGACAGACTCTATGACGGTCGTAAGAGTCATAAGAGCATCTGTCATAGTCCATTTTAGAAATAGGTGACCTCTTTGGGATGGGGTGTGTGGACAAGTGTCATATGCATCTTACAATGTTGACCAACTATCCATAGGCATGGGTTTTGGGCCATGAGTCCAAGTTGGACGCCTATTCCAAGATAGAGGCAAATTTGCCTTGTATTTTCTATATAAACAGGTGCTTTGGGGAGGAGTTGCATTATGTGATTGAAATGTACTGTTATGCTGCTGGATTGACTCCAAACACGAGTGTCAAAGACTATTGAGAGCTTACAGTGCAAGTGTATTGTAAACCATATTCAGTTTTGATAATACATTGTGCAGGTTTTCGAGTGGGGTTTTTCACTCAATAAGGGTTTTCCCCATGATATATCTTGTCTCTCTTATTCTGTCTTCTTTCTGGTTCTATGTGTATTGCTACAATATCTCTATTATATGTTTCATTTTTCTTTAATTTTAAAGATTAAATTGAATTTGCATAGCTCTCCCCTCATTAGATTAATGTAGGAAGTGATTTTCGCACACCTAGCTTCCTTATATATATATATATATATTCTGCAACTTGATTTCAGTCTCCTCTGTTGCATCTGTATGCCTGTAGGAAATAATACAAAATAATTATGTGTTAGAAAAATAAATTGCTAAAATGAGATTTAAATAAGTATATATATATTAAAAAATCAATGTTTTAGTTTATGTTTTATTTGATTCATTTATAATTTTGAAAGTGAAAAGGGATAGTAAGTTAGGATGTAAATTATATATATATAGAGAGAGAGAGAGGCTTGCTTTATTGGTTTCAAATTAGAATAAAAACAATTTCTATGTTAAGATTTTATTAGAAAAAGCATTTTGTTTTATTGAGTTTTCATAAAAAGAAAGGATTGTTATTAGTATTGTTTAAGCTAGAAAGTTTATAATTTATATTTTATTTTTTTATGCAAATTGTAAAAATGGGATTTCAATTGAGTTGTAATTTTGAGAAAAATGATATTTTAATTTAGTTGGTTCAATTTAATTCTCAATTGAGGAATTAATTATTAAGTGTAATTTTTAATTAAGTTATAGTTTGTTAGATTTGTTAATATATATATATATATATATATATATATATATATATATATATATATATATATATATATATATATATATAGAGAGAGAGAGAGAGAGAGAGAGAGAGAGAGAGAGAGAGAGAGAGAGAGAGAGGCTTGCTTTATTGGTTTCAAATTAGAATAAAAACAATTTCTATGTTAAGATTTTATTAGAAAAAGCATTTTTGTTTTATTGAGTTTTCATAAAAAGAAAGGATTGTTATTAGTATTGTTTAAGCTAGAAAGTTTATAATTTATATTTTATTTTTTTATGCAAATTGTAAAAATGGGATTTAAATTGAGTTGTAATTTTGAGAAAAATGATATTTTAATTTAGTTGGTTCAATTTAATTCTCAATTGAGGAATTAATTATTAAGTGTAATTTTTAATTAAATTATAGTTTGCTAGATTTGTTAAACATATCAAATAATGGAATTTAGTGTATCAATTATAACAATGACTTGTAAACATTCAAACAATGTTTTTAGCAAAAGTTTTCAAACTGTGTAATCATTCTAACTTTACCATTAGATCAATAGGACTTTTGCAAACAAGCATTTTCAACATCTTAACTCATTGGGAGTTGTTGTCAGCTGCAAACAATAGGTAAACTTTCATTGTAGAGTTACACAATTGTACTTTTAAAATTGAAAAAGAGAAAATTTCCATCTTTTTTGCCCTCTTGTATGGTAACATATGGGAGGGCTCATCACGGGCATGACACATTCTTGCAAAATGCTTCAGTTTCATGCTGTGGAAAGGTGCTAGGAGTGATATTTTCTATTTCATAGCTCATGGGGCCAAATGGACTACATCAAAATGTTGAGGTGGGTGGATAAATGCCAAGTGAGGTCTCATTTCATGTGCCAAGGGTCGCAATCATTTGAGGCAGTAGGCAACTAGCAAAGTCACTTAAGATCCTAAGAGAAAAAATTGCCAAACTTTGATGGAACAGTTTTGAGAATTCATGGTAGCTGAGAATGTTTTGTTCATATCTACAGGTGCACATGGGGTCTACCCACAATAACCTCTCTTAGTTTTAGTCAACTCTAGTCCATTTGACCGTGCTGAAATCAAATGCATTCTTGCAAAATGCTTCAGTTTCATGCAATGGAAAAGTGCTAGGACTAACATTTTGCGTTCCACAGCTCGTGGGGCCGAACAGACTACACCAATGAATTGGGGTGGGTGGGTAAATGCCAAGGGAGGTCTCATTTTGTGTACCAAGTGTTCTAGGCATTCCAAGCAGTAGGCTACCAACAAAGTCCCTTAAGATCCGTAAGACCAAAAAACCTGCCAAACTTTGACGGAGAAGTTTTCAAAATTCGTGGAAGCTAGCAATGTTCCATTTGGACCTTCAGGTGCATGTGGGGTCAACCCACAATAACTGGTCTTAGTTTTATTCAACTCCAATCCGTTTGATCAAATCAAATGCATTTTTGTAAAATGGTTTAATTTCATGCAGTGGAAAGGTGCTAGGAGTGACATTTTGCATTTCATAACTTGTGGGGCTAAACAGATTGTACGAATGCATCAGGGTGGGTGGATAAATGCTATGGGAGGTCTCATTGCATGTGCCAAGGGTCCCAATTATTTGAGGCAACAAGCAATAGGCAAAGTCACTTAAGATCTGAAGAGCAAAAACTACCAAACTTTGACGGAATAGTTCTTGGAATTCGTGGTAGTTGAGAATTTTTTGTTTGGACCTAGAGATGTATGTGGCGTCCATCCATAATAACCTCCCTCAATTTTTGTCAACTCTAGTCCGTTTGATCATGCCGAAATTAAATGCATTCTTGCAAAATGCTTCAGTTTCATGTAATACAAAAGTGTTAGGAGTGACATTTTGCATTCCACAGCTCGTGGGGCTGAATAGACTATACCAATGCATCAGGGTGGGTGGGAAAATGCCAGGGGAGGTCTTGTTTCATGTGCCAAGTCTCCCAATCATTCCGAGCAGCAGACTACCGGCAAAGTCCCTTAAGATCCCTAAGACTAAAAAACTACCAAACTTTGACGGAGGAGTTATCAGAATTTGTGGTAGTTGGGAGCATTTTGTTTGGACCTATAGGTGCATCTGGGGTTGGTCCACAATAACTTCTCTTATTTTTTGTCAACTCCAAAGCGTTTGACCTTGCCGAAATCAAATGCATTCTTGCAAAATGCTTTAGTTTCATGGTGGAAAGGTGTTATGAGTGACATTTTCCATTTCATAGCTCATGAGGTTGAATGACCTGCATGAACACATTGAGGTGGGTGGGTAAATGCCAGGGGAGGTCTCTTTTTGTGTGCCAAGGGTCCCAATCATTTGAGGTAGCAGGCTACTGGCAAAGTCACTTAAGATCCTAAGAGAAAAGACTACCAAACTTTGACAGAATAGTTCTTAGAATTTGTGGTAGATGAGAATGATTTGGTTGGACCTACAGGTGCATGTGGGGTCCATCCACAATAATATATCTCAGTTTTGGTCAACTCAAATCTATTTGACTATACTGAAATCAAATGCATCAGTTTCATGCAGCACAACCTTGCTAGGTGCCATATCCTTTGTTTCGCCTATTGTGGGACTGAATGAAAAGTGCCAATGCATCAAGGTGGGCAAGTATATGCTAGTGGAGGTCTTGCTTCATGCATTGTGTCCTAGTCATTTCGGGCAACAGGCTACCAGCAAAGTCACTTAAGATCCCTAAGACTAAAAATTCCAAACTTTGATGGAGTAGTTCTTGGAATTAATGGTACCTGGGAACATTCCATTCAAAACTATAGGTGCACATGGGGTCCATCACAATAACCTCTCTCTGTTTTGGTCAACTCCACTCCATTTGACCGTGTCAAAATCAAATGCATTCTTGCAAAATGCTCCAGTTTCATGCAGTGGAAACATACTAGGAGTGACATTTTGCATTCCATAGCTCATGGGGCTGAACGGATTGTGCCAACACATTGGGGTGGGTAGGTAAATACCAAGGGAGGTCTCATTTCATGGGCCAAGTGTCCCAGTCATTCCGGGTAGTAAGCTATCGACAAAGTCCCTTAACATCCCTAAGACCAAAAAACTACCAAACTTTGACGGAGCAGTTTCTCAAAATTTGTGGTAGATGGAATTTTTCCTTTAGACCTATAGGTGCACATGGGGTCCCATCCACAATAACCTCTCTTAGTTTGGTCAACTCCAATCTATTTGACCGTGCTAAAATCAAATGCATTCTTGCAAAATGCTTCAGTTTCATGCAGAACAACCTTCCCAGGTGCCATATTTTTTGTTCTGCTCATTGTGGGGTTGAACCAACTATGCCAACACATCAGGATGGGTAGGTATATGCTATGGGAGGTCTCGTTTCATGTGCCAAGCGTCCCATTTGTTCCAGGTGGTAAGCTACTGACAAAGTCAAAAGTTGCTAGGACAAAAAATTTGCATTCCATAACTCATGGGGCTCAACTGACTATGCCAACACATCTAGGTGGGTGGGCAAATTCTAGGGGAGGTCTTTTTTGTATGCTAAGCATCCCAATCATTCCAAGCTATAACCCACCGACAAAGTGACTTTGCTAGTAGCTTACATCCTGAAATGATTGGGACCCTTGGTACATGAAATGAGACCTTCCCTACCATTTACCCACCAAATTTGATGTGTTGGAATAGTCCATTCAACCCCATGAGCTATGAAATGCAAAATGTCAATCCTAGCACCTTTTGACTTTACTGGTAGCTTGTAGCCCGGAGTGACTGAGACACTTGTGCATGAAATGAGACCTCACCTAGAATTTACCCACCCACCTAGACATGTTGGCATAGTCAGTTTGACCCCATGACCTATGGAATGCAAAATTTTAGTCCTAGCAACTTTCTACTTTGTCGGTAGCTTACCGCCTGGAATGACTGGGACGCTTGGCACATGAAAAAAGACTCCCTTAGCATTTACCTACCCACCTTGATGTGTTGGCATAGTTAGTTCAACCCCACGATGAGCAGAACAAAAAATATGGCACCTGGCAAGGTTGTGTTGCATGAAACTGAAGCATTTTGCAAGAATGCATTTGATTTCAGCATGGTCCAACAGATTGGAGTTGACCATAACTGAGAGAGGTTATTGCGGACAGACCCCATGTGCACCTATAGGTCCAAAATGAAACATTCTGATGCAAGAGTATCCCTGGTTCAAGAGTAATCTTCCATCAACCAAAAACATTTGCATTTCAATTTTTTTCTTTCATTTCCAATTCATTCAAGCAGTTCAGTCAATAGCAGTTTCTATATTTTGGTCTGCATTCTACTGCGGTTGCATTTTAGACCTTACAGAGCAAGACTTAGCATCTAGATACATTCATGCACAACATATCTAAATCATCCCTGTCTTGGAGTCATAACATCTAAAGTAAGACTCCATGATTTCATAGCAGGAATGAACTGTTAGAACCATGTATTGGGCCAAAGTTGAACTCCAAACTTGAATTCAAAGGTTTGTACTTGTCTTTCCTTTACCTTTTGGCACATTCAAGTGGGCACCCTCCCTTAGGGTCTTAGAAGGCTTGAGAGCACTGTGTCAAAACATTATTTTTTGGCTCAAAGATGAGGAATGAGTCTATGTGACTTCCTCAATTCATCCTCCTCATTTGTGGGAGTTTCCCTTTTGGTTGCACTGAAGCATCTACATATGCTTTGCTAGCCAATAGGCTCTATGGAGGATCTAACCTTCTCGAGAAGTTCTTTTCTTCCATAGAGTCTCCTTATCGATCACCTCTTTAGACAAATCCATGCTTCTCTTCAATAGTTTCATCTCTTCACTGAGAGTAGTCCTTTCAATAAATGAACAACACACTATGTAGAAGCAATTTAGGCTTGAAGATACATAGATGACTGAGCTCTAATGAATTGACAAATAAAACTTCTTCAATGAGCTTGGCTCTGAATTTATAAAGAGAGAGATATCTGTGGGGAGGAAACTAACTTCCCTATTAGCCACATTAATGCCACCATGTTTGAGCATGCCTCCGCATGATTAAAAATGTCATTCCGTACGTCTGAAATGTCTCATCCCCTCCATCGACTAATTTTGGAATGATGGTTAAATTAATAGTAGTTATGTGGTAATTCAAAAGATTCATTTAGGATTTAGATCCTTGCAATTAAGGATGCTCGCCACCTAACACCTTGTATTTTGAAACATTTCCTTAATCAAAAAAAGCAAAGCTTGGTCGAAATGGCATGTACTTGACTACACTTATTTGAAAAGGAGAAAAGGTAGGGAATATCTAACACAACCACCAAGAACAAAAAGAAACAATTCTACTTATTATATAGAGGTCAAAGTATCTCAATTGGAATGGTTCAAATAGATTTCATTACTTGAAATATCTACCAACTCACCCGCATCATTTTCCAGCTAAAAAGCATTATGTTGCTTACAAGTGATGATCTTGTAGGGGCTTCTCCATAATGAATCAGAGTTGACATTGTTATCAATCAGATATGCACCCTACGCTAAGTTATTCAACTTAACTATATATTGCACATGAGAACACTCCTAGGTCTGTGGGTTGCCTAAACTTGGAGTGAACCTCTAGAGTAAGCTAGTTCTCCTAATGATTTTCCTAATCTAAATAATTTGCGGAGGGAAAAGGGAGAGGATGAACTGAAATGAAAATTTAAACTCTAAACTTTAATATATCTAAATGCTCTCACCCACAAACAACCCTTAAACATAATCTTTCACAATCCACCTAGAACATTCAATCCAAAAATAATTTATATGAAGGCTCAATTTGGACACAACATATAACTAGGATCAAAAGAAATATCTGTATACAATTTCACAATAATGAGACATGACAAAGGACAAAGTGCTGTCACAATGAAACATCAGATCAAAAGCTACAAATATGAGGGAAATATATGAAATAGGAAAGATCTGATGTATAGAACTGGAAGGAGTACATGAAAATTTGGTAAAAACTGAGTAAAAATGTATACAAACTCTCTGCCTATGCTCGAGATAGAAGAAACAATGATCTCCACTCCTGAGAAAGAGCTAGCTTTCTCCAATATATTCCTATCCAAAAGATCTCATAGAGGAAAAGTAGGAAAAGTTCCTAAAAATAGTTATTCTGATCCATTTTTCAAGGTCCCAAAAAAGCTAGAAAATTAGATTCCAAACTATCTCCACACAACTTGCAAAAACTGCCAAAAGTCCTCCAAGGTGGTCCCACTAAAAAACATGCTTTGTCTGCCCAGAAAAAACTCTAATTTTGTCCATATCTACCCCAAAAGAAAGAAAACTTAGAAAAGGAAGATATTGTTTGCTTTACTTTGTTTTAACTGCATAAATAATGAATATTTAAAAGAAATTTATAGACACATTGCTTTATATATCATTTTACAAAGATTGCAGCTTTCACTCCTGATTTTATCTTGATTTGACTTTGATTTGCAAAATTTTACAAGGTTTTTTAATTTGCCAAGTATATTACATCCATGGTCATATTATTTTCTATAAAAATCATTAAAAAAAATGAAGGCAAAGTAAAATCCTATATGGGTTACTCCCCATTTGATTAAAAAAAATAAAAGCCTAAGAAGGCTTATCTCCTATGTGACCTGCAAAATATTCCCAAGGCATATGACCTAATGTCATGCCCACATTTTACACGTGGTCACAACACACTTCACACGTGCCATGTCCACATCTGTCATGTGGGCATGACACAAAATATCAAAAATTTTCCCACGCTTCCCTAGAAACCCCCTCACGTGCGTAAGCATGCTCAGTGGTGTATACTCAAGGCAAAAACACTACAGTTGTCGGCGAGGTACTAAGTACAATTGCATTCACCCAAATGCAAGATGTCCAAGAAGGGGTCTCCACGACACAGTTAACGTCGCTACAAGGTTTGTAATTTCAAGGTTCCTAACCCTAAATCTCAGAAGATTCCAACAGCATAACGCCTCACAGCGTGAGTGGGAATTATTAAACACCACACTTATTATGGGGTTCCCTAATAGTTTAACAACTTCCCACGATACCCTTTTTATAATGGATTACACTTGATCTCCCTATTGGCTCATTTTTCAACAAAGCACGATTATCTATCTCTTTTCTCGTTTCCTGAAATATACTCCTCCTTTGGACTTAGCATTCTCAACAAGGCCATTCATTTGCCCTCTCTTCCATTTCTTTGGATATTAATTTTGATTGTATTTCTATCATGTCCACCTTACCTTTTTCTCTAAAATTTATTTTGGTTATATTTCGGTCACCCTCTTTTGGTTTCTAAGTTTTCTTTATGTTTATTCTATCTTTTCTTCATGTTCTTCATTAATCAGAGTTATCACTGTATTCTTTACATTATTCCTAATTTCTGGATGGGCCAGATCACATAAATTGGTTTACTACTTTGCTGGACTCAATCTCCTAGTTTTTTTCTGCTCTAGGATTCACCTCAACGTTTATATTAGTTTTAAAAATCATCTTGTTTCTAAACAGGATTATCGGAAGGGTAAACTTACTTAGTTCTCTTAGCCTAGTTCGGAAATGCCATGCAATTTCTCCTCTTTGTTTTCCAATGTTAGTTTTTCTTCTTCTTTCTCTCTTTTATTTTCTCAATTGGACATTTACTAAACTACAGTGGAGTTTAAAATGGCCACACATGGAATGCCTATGATGGCTTCTTTACATTTATTTCGAGTGTCCTTTATAAATGGAGAAGCATAATTTCTCCTTCATTTTCCTGATTATTAATTTGTGTTGATTGTTGAAACTTCCGAGAAACTCTTCCTTAAATAGAATATATAAATATATATATATATATATATGAATATAATATTCCCTTTTAATTTATACACTTATGTTTCCTTTGTTATATTCGATTATTTATTTATTCATTTATCTATTTATTTATTTAATTGTTTCTTTCCTTTGTATTCCATTCGATAATACTTAAAACCCTGAAATTACTATTCCTTTTACAAATTGAACTAATATAAATATATATTTTAATGTCTAAAATAATTGTCCTATTATTTCTTTAATTATAAAATGTTCTTAAATATTTTGCCGAAGCTCCTTCTCAAATTTTTTTTTAATGAATATCATGTGTAAACAAATAACTTTAATATTTACAATGCATATATTTATATATATCTATATATTTATGTATATAGATTTTACATATAAATATCTATTCTTATTTAAGTGTAGTCTTATATATTGATATATATTATTGCTTATTTAATTATATGAGGGTAAGTTCCATTAAAATGACAAAGTGTAATGTCAAATATTATACCTCATATTGTCGAGGTTGAACAACCCTAATTTTGTTTCTGTGTTTGTGGTGTGATGCAGGGAGAGGAGGGCGATGGGCGGTAGCATTGAAGGTCCAATAATGGAGATGGCCACAGAGATGGGTGGTGGCGGAGTGTCTGGAGACCGCAGAGGAGGCGGCAAGGGGCGGTAGTGGTAGATCGCACAAGCCGTGGTGAAGGTGTGAAGGCCGCGCAAGGAGCGGTGGACAGGGGGTGTTCACAGGCGAAGTGTGAGGACTGTGCAGGGAGTGGCGAATGGGGGGCTTGCAAGCGGAGGTGTGAAGGCCACACAAGGAGCGGTGGATGGGGAGTAGTCGCAGGGATGGGGGTGTGGAGTGTCTGCGGAGACCGCAGTTCCTTTGGGGCCGCGAGGGGTAGGAGAGGTAGTGGGGGTGTGGGGAGGGGGCTCCACCCCCACCCACATCCCACTTAGTGGGGTGTGGGTGGGGGCTTTGCCCCCTCCCCATGCCCTTTGCTTTGTAAGGGCTTGCGGTGGGGTTCAAAGCCCACCGCCATTGTAAATGGTTTTTTTTTTTATATATTTTCCTCTCTATGTTACGACAAAACAAAAAAAACAGAGAGTAACAATTTTCATTTCCCGTTCAAATTTGTTTTTTTTTTGGTATAAACAATTTAAAATTTATTTATTTAATGCAATGTATATATATATTACACCATTACCCAACTCCAATGAAAATCACAGTTTCATCATATACTCAGAGTTTATTTATTAAACAGATACTTGTATAAAAACAAAGAATAAATTAAAAAAGGTGATATATATATATATATATATATATATATATATATATATATATATATATTATATATATAATATATATATATATATATATATATATATATATATATATATATATACTGTCAATTAAATTCGGAGGGCATAATATCATATTGCCAATTTTAATTTATCCTTACAAATTGTACTTTCCAATGCATTACAAAGTTAAAGATTAAATTAAGAGTAATATACAAAGATAAGTAATTTAAATTTTCCCTAAATAATATTCCAAATTTTTGTCCTTAACTTCAATATTCAAAATAATAGGCATGTATATCATTTTTGATTAAATTCAATTGCATAACTTAAATCAATTCTCATTTCTGTTCCAAAAGACAAAATTACAACTACATAATTTATTAAAATGCAACGTTTTCATTAGACATTGCAATAAATAAATTTGAACAACTTGGTTTACTTCAATGACAAATTTACAAACTTTTAGATAGGTGATGAAGGAAATAGACAATTCTAAAAAAAATTATTTTTTCTTTCCTTCTTTTCTCACAAATGGTAAAATGAAATAAACTGTAATTTCACAAACAACCAACCAACACATTAAGGGAGGATTTTCTTTCAACTTCCAAATAACATTTTTTTCTTTTTACCACAATAGAGAGAGAATCCTCTCCTTTTGGAAATCAACAAGGAAGGAGCTATTAAGAGATCAGGCTCCCCTAAAGACTTAAGGAAAATAAAATATTTCTAAGATCCAGTAAACTTCTCCAGGCTTCACAATAAGCTCCTAGAAAACCTGCATATCACACAAGGGAAAAATACCACACAAGCTGCTCTCCTCCCTACCATAGACCCGCAAGAGGGTCACCCCTGAGCTAGGGAGATCATCCACACACCTAGGTTACTCCAACAATCCACTTCACAACAAGGAACAACAACAAACCCAAAACACACATACACCCGTGGATAAATTACACAACACAAAAACTCAACTACAGTGAGTTTCACCAGGGGTAGGAGAGTGGATACACTCAACTCCAGAGTGTCACCCTTTCTAATAATATAATCAACACAATTTCTCTTGGCCTCAAGCCAAATTTGATAACAAATTCTCCAAAGAGTTCGTATTTGGACTCTCAAGCCAAATAACACAATTCTTTTTAAAGTCACACACACATACCCTCAAGGCTTTCAACATCCTAAAAGGACAAGGTATGTACCCGAGGAGGATCACTCCTCCCCTACCCCACACTTGATGAGCATTTCTCCCAAGTGGGAGAAGCTCTGTCAACAACCCAACAACATTTCTGCACAATAACAAAATCTACAACACAAGCATATAAATAACTTTCACACACTTTTCATGCAACAATCAGATATATGAAAGAAAGGTAATAAAAACCAACCTTACAAATCCCTTCAATGGATGAAGCTGATGTAGAGCTCCACTAAAATCTCCTCCAACCTAAGCCACCAAACTTCCTCTCCCTTTCCTCTCTCAAAAGCAAATTTTTTTTAAAATAAAAAATAAAACTCTCCAAATTCAACTAACCCTCTCCCCATCCCAAATGGGATTCAAATAACCCAAAATTCTATGAGTTTAGAGGAATGGGGAGGTGACACTTGTCACCTCCTCACTCTTCCCCAAACTACTATTGTGTCCCAATGGATGAGTGTTGGCTTATGTCACTCACCCATCCCTAAAGTCCTTATCCCTTACCCCTTGTCATTTCTCTTACGCATGGGAGAAATAAAAGGAGTTAAAAGAGGAAAAGACAAGTGACCCATGCCTCTCCTTCCTTCCTTCATTATGGATGACCACACAACTCATGGGGAATTTCACCAATGGTGAGGGTGACTTGAAGTCAAATCCTCCATAATTGATGGGTTTGGAGTCATCTCTTACCTTGGGGATTGAAGAGGGATGGGCTCGAGTGTTGGTACAACCCATCCTATCCCTCCCATACTTCCAAAATTCGTCACTTAACTTCAGTGTGAAGTTAAGGTGACCATACAGAAGTTATCCCAGGGTTACCCAAGCAAAAAGGGACCCTGGACCCATGGGGTATAGCCCAGGGTCAACTTTAACCTATACAGGACACCCAGGGTCAAGTTAAGGCACAAGAAAGGGCCTCAAAAATTTAAATAAGAGAAAAGAAATTCAAATTCAATTTTTACAACACAAATCATAATTCAATGTTACAAGAGGGTAGATCTAACCCATTCGACCTCATGAAAGACCACATTACAACACTACATCAAACACATAGTTGATCTCGGTTCCTCGTGGAACCAGATTGGCTTTACAAGGGATAACAACAAAAAGGTGCAGAATGATCTCCAGTATTTGTGGTTTGTTAGTAAAACCTGCGCACTCAATTACAAGGTTAGTATCACATATAATCATCATAGCCGAAGCAACTTAAAACATGTATTACCATGACATATCACAGTTCTAATTAACATAAATGAAATCATATTACAATTTTCTTTCCAACATCACCCAATTAACTTTTCTAAAATGTAAACGTTATCCAGACATCACCAAATTAGTTTTTCCTTTATCATAATAAAGTTAAATAGTTTGAAAATCCAGGAACTATAGTCCCACAAATATAAAAGTATCAGTAACAGAAATGTAAGTAGTCACATGAACATAAAGTTAAAAGGGTAGTCCTCACATCCTCTCCCCCTAAGATTGTACTTCCTCCTGGAAGTCATCAAAGAGGTGAGGATAAAGGGTCTTCAGTCTCGTTGCATCTTCCCATGTCGCAGTGACTTCGTCATATGGGTCCCACTGGACCCTAACTTGGTCCAGCTCTCGACCTCGGAGGGCTAGTGTCCGATGAGCCAATATCCGAATTGGCTCCAATGCTAGCTGTCCATCTGCCTCTACCTGAAGAGCACTCCAATCCAACACGTGAGATAAGTCAGAGATGTAACGACGTAAAACTGAGACATGAAATACATTGTGGATACGTGACAGGCTAGGTGGCAAGGCTAGATGATAGGCTACATGTCCTATCCGTTCCAAGATCTCAAAAGGTCCTACAAACTAAGGTGCGAGTTAGAGCCCTTCTCATAACGGATTGGACTCTTGTGTGGTCGCACTCTCAGAAATACCCTGTCACCCACTGAGAAGCTTCGATCAGTTCTCTTAGCATCGGCATACTTTTTCTATCTGTCTTGTGCCTCCTAAATTCTCTGTCTAATCTATATGACCTGCTATTCCATATTCTAAACTATCTCTGGACCAATGGCCATCCTGTCCTCTATCCGATCCCAACTCAAAGGTGTTCTGCATGGTTTATCGTATAAAGCCTGGAAAGGAGGCATACCCAACAAGCTGTGATGCCCATTATTTTAGGCAAACTCCACCAGATACAGGTACTCCTCCCATCTAGACTGATGGTCCATAACGTACATGTGAAGCATGTCCTCTAATACTTGATTAACTCTTTTTGTTTGTCCGTCAGTCTCTAGATGGTAAACTGAGCTGAAGTTGAGCTGTGTGCCCAACGCCTGATGTAAGGCTCTCCAAAATGATGAAGTGAATACAGAGTCTCTGTCAGATATGATGTGGCGAGGTACTCCATGAAGTCTGACAATCTGATCAAGAAACACTCTGGCCACTGATGGTGCATTGTACGTTGTGCATATCGGTGAAAAATGCACCACCTTGGTCAGCTTGTCAACTATCACCATAATAGCATCATGGCGACGTGATGACATAGGTAGACCAATGATAAAATCCATAGAAATGGTATCCCATTTCCATTCAGGTATCTCGTGAGGGTACAACAGTCCCGCTGGATGCTGATGCTCGGCCTTGACCCTCTGACACTCTAGACAATGAGCAACATATTTTGCAATGTCACGCCTCATCCCAGCCCAATGATAAAGCTGTCATAAATCAACATGCATCTTCTTCACTCCTGGATGTGCTGCATAGGGTTCTCTATGAGCCTTTGATAGAATCACGCTACGTAGATTACCCGCATGGGGTACATAGATGTGCTGCCGATGTCTAAGCAAACCATCAGTCTCAAGGGAATATCCTTCGAATTTACCCTTAAGGGTCCTCTGATTCTAAATTTCCTGCTGCACCTCAGGAAACCACTCGTCCTCTGGCAGATGCTATAAGATGCGATCTCTCAAGTCCACCCTCAAAGTCAAGGTCAGGATCTCGTGGTGCCTCCGACTCAAAGCATCAGTGACCACATTCTCCTTCCCTTTGATGTAGTGGACATCAAAGTCGTACTCGCATAGGAACTCCATCCAACGCCGTTGGCAGGTGTTTAAATTTGGCTGTGTAAAAATATATTATAAGCTATGATGATCCGAATGGAGTTCAAAGTGTCGACCTAAGAGGAAGTGTCTCCAATGAACAAGAGCATGAATAACTACTGCAAGCTCTAAATCGTGGGTAGGGTAGTTTAACTCATGCGTCTTAAGCTTTCACGATTCATATGCAATCGCTCTACCACCTTGCATAAGCATGGCTCCGAAACCCTCGAATGATGCATCTTTGCAAACAACAAACTCCTCTGTAGGATCTGGAACTGCTAAAATAGGAGCACTGGTAAGATGCTCCTTGAGGACTCCAAAGGCCTCCTCACACTACTCGGTCCAAATGAAACCCTTCCCTTTTTGCTAAAGAGAAGTGATAGGATGTGCTATCCTGGAAAAGCCCTCGACAAACCTACGGTAGTAACCAGCTAATCCCATAAAGCTTCTAACCTCTGTCACATTGGTGGGTGCTAGCCACTCCTAAATTTCTATGATCTTGGATGGATCTACAGAGATGCCATCGCCTAATAAAATGTGTCCCAAATACTGCACCTCTATCCTAAAGAAAGCACACTTCACCAAGTTGCCATAAAGCTGCTGCTCTCGTAATCGCTGCAAAATTTGGCACAAATGTTCCACATGCTCCTCGGTCTACAAATAAATCAAAATGTCATCTAGAAATATGATCACGAACTGATCTAGGTAAGTACGAAACACCCTGTTCATGAGACTCATGAACACTGCAGGGGCATTCGTCAATCCAAAGGGTACAACTGTGAATTCATAATGGCCATATCTGGTTCGAAAAGCAGTCTTATAAATATCTACCTCTGCGATGCGCAATTGGTGATACCCAGATTTTAGATCAATTTTTGAGAACACCCTAGCTCCCTGAATCTGATCAAAAAGGTCATCAATCCTAGGCAGAGGATAACGGTTCTTCACCGTCACCTTATACAACTGCCTGTAATCCATGCATAATCGAAGAGACCCATCTGTTGATGATTGTTTTGATGCAATCATAACAATAAGTTAAAATTCACATATAATGAACTGAAACTATACTTGAAAGATAAGAAGGAATCATTTGAGATTCAACTAATCCCAAGTCTACAATGGTTCGGTTGGTCAAGTTCAGTTGGTCAATGTGAAGCTGTAATGTTCAAGGGGCCTTATGTAGTTTAGGTTTGTTTGGTGGTTTACTGGACTAAGATTATGCAAAAAGATCATGAGATATGTCAATACTTTTCATTCCTTTGCATAAGAGTGCTACTGTACTGCAAGTTTTAGATGGTTTTCTTGAATTTTTTTGCAGCTTTCTTCTTTATCTGTTTATGAAAACTGTCTACTTATAGCTCTGTTATGCATGCTTCTTCAAATTTGAGACAATTTCCTTTAGATTTCTACGTTTTCAGCTAAATATTTTAGATGGGTTGGGAAAAGTTAGAAAGATCTAATCTATACCTCATTTAATCTACCGAAGGATCTAATTGTTTCTGTTATGCACTATGTAAATACCACAGTAATTTGATCAAATCCACAGTAAAAACCTTAAATGTAAGTTCTGAGCATTTTCACAAACATACATTTAAAATTGCAAGCTCTCAAAGAAAATATTTCAAAACACAAAGAAGAGCAGGAGAACACTTAGAAGATAGATGCAGAACTCCAGATTCTATTGTATTAGAAACGAATAGTCATACACGATTTACAATGTAGGAATGACTCTTAGTTTCATTGATCATACTACAGAGAACTTACAAGCTTTACAGATACAGTAAGGCAGCCAGACATTCCACGCACACCTTACTGCAGACAAACAGGCGACCTCCTTCTTCTACTTCTAAACTATGCTAACTTGCTGTATGTTCCTAAAAGAAAAAATCCTGTTGTAGGCCGTGTTGTTTTCCTAAAATCCCTGTTGTCAAGTATTACAGTGTAGAGAGGCACAATATATAGACATTCTGATTGTCCTCACTACAGAAAAAACCTAACTGAACCCCTGGTTCAAACCCTTGGTTACAGCAATAAATACAGGTGAACCAGCTCTTCAAAATATCTCTGAGCAGTGTCAAATCTGGGCGAAATATTGCCCCTTCTAAGAAGTTCCGGCAGCTCAGCAATAACTTCTGTTTGTCTGTTGCAGTAATACCTTCAGCTGCAACTCTGTCCTTCACTTGAATGGCCTTGACTTTTCGCACTTCATCCTTATCTTCCTGCTCCTGAGATCGGATTTCCTTCCTCTATGAGGTCACTGTGTTGACTTTCCAGCTACTTCCTCAACTGCAAGCCTGCAAGACAAGACAAGCAATAAGTATTTCATTTATCACATAAATAGCAGGAAATTAAAATAATCGTTTAAATCCAGGTGACTGCGCAAAATCATGGAAATCGGATCCAGAATACTCCTAAAACGCGTTCAAAACGCATTCAGACCGCTCAAAACCCATCGGGTCAACCATCGCTGACTGAAAAAATGCCACGGGCGCCAAAAAAATGGTTTAAAACTCCACCGCTTCATTTCCCGCCCATCGGCATGACTATCACTATCGGCGTGTCAAAAAACATGTTGGCCGATATTCTCTTCATCTGCATGATACTCTTGGAAATATGATGCTCTCCCTTCTGAAGGTCCAGATGACGTCATCAGGATGTTTTGCTTCTATATATTGGGGAAAAGAACAACATCATCATCATCATCATGTTTAAGGAGAATAGGAGGATATGGAATATGATCCTGCCTTAAAAGATAGGGTGATCATCATGATATTGCAAACGGAGATCAGGAGGATATGAAGATGTCATCATCATCCTAGCAAACTTCAACAAATATCAGGATGATGACCCTCCGATAGGATTTTAACATGCACATGCAAATATGCTGATGGTGGATTTTCTAAGTCAGGGTGATATTTAATATCAGCATGATATTATAATATCAGGGATGTTATAATATCATGATGCTCGCGATACAAAAGACCGCTCGACGGGGAAAACTTACTATGACTTAAAGTTGACGTCCAGATATTTGAACCTCAGGATATTATCGGGGGGGGGGGGGGGGGGGGGGGGGGGGCGTTTCAAATATGATGATGATGCTCTTCATACAGCAAAACCGAGTTTATAAAATATGACCCTCCTAAAATCATGATGCTCACGATGCGCACAAGGCCATTTGACGGGTAAAGGGCACTACCACCTAAGATTGACGTCCGGATATTGTGACTGCATGATTTTTATCGGGTGATAGACCAAGATCATGATGACCCTGACAACATGACTGAGGAGAAAAATATGATGATCCTCCTGCAAATATCAGGTTTGACCAAAACTTTGACTGTGCATAACTTCCACATATGGACGAATTTTCAAGTGAAGTAAAAGGCAAACCTGCATGGAATTTCAAGCTCTTTCTAAATATGAGGTCACAGAAACAAAATATGAACTTTGACAAACTGACCTCATGATGATGACCAACCTCATCCTGACCTTCATGATGATGATGCACCTGACTCATTTTTACCAAACTGCCAGAAAGCAGAAAAACACAAGTAGAAGCAAAAAGCAAAACATCAGTAGGGGTCCCCATTTTGCTAAGGAGCATAATGGGGCGTGTTGTGAACATCACAACAACTAGCAACCAAAACAAAACAATTAAATTCAGAGTGTTCAAGGAAACTAGATGAAATGAACTCATAACTTCCAACTATCTTTCCTGCAAATTACTATTCAGCTTGAGACTCAGAGTATTCAATAAAGATGCATGAATTTCTATTTTCAGTTTAGTTGTGTGCACGTGATTAATTATCCTCATCTTGAAGATCGGTTGAACAAACCAGTGACTGACATTAGCCTACGTAGGTGAGGATATTCCCTCATAGCCGACCGGATAGAGCCTTGCTGCCAGCGAGCGTCCATAGCCCCGGCAAGGTTATCGTTACAATTCTCCTAAGTAGAGCCCCACTGCCAGCGAGCGTCCATAGCCCCGGTAGAGTTACTTAGATGGCTTAATCTGGATTTTCAGTATAATCCGCTTTATTTATTTATTTATTTATTTGTTTTCTAATTTTGAAAGATTTCATAAGATATAACAATTTGTAACTTCATGATGCAAGGAGTGGACACTTGCTGAAATTAAGCTGAGAATTGTAATGGTAGCAAGGGTGACCTCTGATTTTTCACCTAATATCTACACTGGTAAGTTCAACAAACCCAAGGATTTTAGGTGTGTCATCGTGAGAAACCTGCTTCAAATTCTCAATCACATTTATTGAATACAAAACTTCAGAAGATGAACAACTCTCTACATTCATGACAGTGATAAATTATGTGTAAATTGCAAATGGTTAACCTGAATATCCTAAATTTTATACTGTTTTGAATGGTTGCTAGTTTTGCTCCTTAATACTCTAAAGTAAAATAAAGATCCCTACTGAGGAGACAACAAACAAACCAAACAAACAGGCTGTACAAACAACACAACAAAAGAAAAAACTGTACAAACAGAAAGAAACAAAAAGCAAAAACAAACAGAGGACAAGCTATACAAACAGCCAACCCAAAAGAAAACAGCAAAAGAAGAACACAAAAACAAAAACAACTACCCTACCAGACTATATACAAGCCTCTACAAGGCAATTAGAAACCCAGGAAAAAGACCCAAAAACACCCCTACTTGCATATTTCTTTAGGTTGTGCAGGAGTAACAGGGTACTAGTTATGGTTCTCATTCTAGCAGATTTATCTTTGAATTCTGAAAAAAATTCTGGTATTCTAAATTTATTGTGTTTATTAGAATAGCTCTTAATGACTAGTAACTGAGGCAGCTCATCAGGGTTATGATTAATCCATATGCATGCCCTATCTCTTGAATTTCCATAATCAAAATAGCCTTTATCATTATTTACTAAGGAAAGGAAAGAGACAACCTGATGTGCTTTTAGCTCTGTGGAACACATTTGTTCATTGATAGCTGGCTCTTCATTTAACTCTGCATTTTCATTGCCCAGCTCTATGTCTAGTCCTTTTTCAAGTTGAAAGATGAATGACTCTAGATGTATCATTTCTTCATCTTCATCCAGCTTTGTTCCTTCATTCTGGATGTTCAGTTTATCCTCAAATTTAGCAAACCTCTCAATGTTCTTATTAGTTTCCTGCACATCAACACTTAAGTAAGTATCCTCATCATCATAATCTGACATACAGAAATTAATCATTTCTAAATCACTTGAGAGTAAAGGTGGGACGACATCTTTTGATTGACAGGAGTACTCCCCTGTTTTATTTTCAACATGGCATGGGGGTGATTCTGATTGTGTACAGCAGCTACATGATCCTCTGTATCCTTTTTTTTTAAGAATTGCTCATCAGATGACTCACATTTGTCATTTAGTGAAAAGTCTAATCTTATTGACCTGCAACAATCTTGATTTTGATCATTTAATTCAAAGAAGTCAGTTGTAACACTAGGATTTACTTTCTTTTCTATGACTTCACTAGTTTCTACAGTAGGGATCTTATCAGTTTTAGTGCATTTTAATTCTGCCAATGCTTGTTTACATTTCTTTGCCAAATCATGTTCGTTAAAACTTTTCAGGTCAGACCCAAAGGTTTGCTCTTGACAAATATTCCTTAGTAATTCCATATATTTATCAAATGTAGCAAGATGAACCTCACTTTCCTTTTCTTTTTCATTAAATCCTTTTTGCTTATTATCTAGAAAAGGGACATGAGCTGTGATTTCTTCTCTGCATTTTTTAGGATATTTATACTTTTCACTAACTTTAATCACAGCCGGATCCTGACGAAAAGACAGATTTTTTTTCTTACCATCACATGATTCCTGCCAAGAGATCTTATTATCTTTTATTCCTAGCATTGGTTCCATCTTTGTATCCTCTGCACATTTAATGACCGTTGATGCTGCATCCTCCTGTCGCTCAATAATCTCCTCATTTCCCTGCCAACTTTTAGCCTTGTACACATCTGAGAGAGAGATTAGTCCTTTCAAATATAAATCTAATCTTGTAAGGAAAGCTATACAATTAAGCTCACCATGCTCTGTGGACTCATGTATCCTACACCTTCCAAATAAACCATAGCTATATAAATTTTTAGGATAAAGATGGTTATTCAAAGCTTTCTGAAATGAAGGAATGTCAACTTGAACACTGTCCCTATATGAGTCCATTGAAAATGGGACCCTCTTTCAACCTTTTAGGCCTTTGAAATTTCATGAGATCTAACATATCTCAGAATATAACATTTAAAACTCAAAATTTTAACCCTAAACCAAATCAGGCCCTCCTTCTAGCGCCAGAAAACTGTTGATGATTGTTTTGATGCAATCATAACAATAAGTTAAAATTCACATATAATGAACTGAAACTATACTTGAAAGATAAGAAGGAATCATTTGAGATTCAACTAATCCCAAGTCTACAATGGTTTGGTTGGTCAAGTTCAGTTGGTCAATGTGAAGCTGTAATGTTCAAGGGGCCTTACGTAGTTTAGGTTTGTTTGGTGGTTTACTGGACTAAGATTATGCAAAAAGATCATGAGATATGTCAATACTTTTCATTCCTTTGCATAAGAGTGCTACTGTGCTGCAAGTTTTAGATGGTTTTCTTGAATTTTTTTGCAGCTTTCTTCTTTATCTGTTTATGAAAACTGTCTACTTATAGCTCTGTTATGCATGCTTCTTCAAATTTGAGACAATTTCCTTTAGATTTCTACGTTTTCAGCTAAATATTTCAGATGGGTTGGGAAAAGTTAGAAAGATCTAATCTATACCTCATTTAATCTACCGAAGGATCTAATTGTTTCTGTTATGCATTATGTAAATACCACAGTAATTTGATCAAATCCACAGTAAAAACCTTAAATGTAAGTTCTGAACATTTTCGCAAACATACATTTAAAATTGCAAGCTCTCAAAGAAAATATTTCAAAACACAAAGAAGAGCAGGAGAACACTCAGAAGATGGATGCAGAACTCCAGATTCTATTGTATTAGAAACGAATAGTCATACACGATTTACAATGTAGGAATGACTCTTAGTTTCATTGATCATACTACAGAGAACTTACAAGCTTTACAGATACAGTAAGGTAGCCAGACATTCCACGCGCACCTTACTGCAGACAAACAGGCAACCTCCTTCTTCTACTTCTAAACTATGCTAACTTGCTGTATGTTCCTAAAAGAAAAAATCCTGTTGTAGGCCCTGTTGTTTTCCTAAAATCCCTGTTGTCAAGTATTACAGTGTAGAGAGGCACAATATATAGACATTCTGATTGTCCTCACTACAGCAAAAACCTAACTGAACCCCTGGTTCAAACCCTTGGTTACAGCAATAAATACAGGTGAACCAGCTCTTCAAAATATCTCTGAGCAGTGTCAAATCTGGGCAAAATATTGCCCCTTCTAAGAAGTTCCGGCAGCTCAGCAATAACTTCTGTTTGTCTATTGTAGTAATACCTTCAGCTGCAACTCTGTCCTTCACTTGAATGTCCTTGACTTTTCGCACTTCATCCTTATCTTCCTGCTCCTGAGATCGAATTTCCTTCCTCCATGAGGTCACTGTGTTGACTTTCCAGCTGCTTCCTCAACTGCAAGCCTGCAAGACAAGACAAGCAATAAGTATCTCATTTATCACATAAACAGCAGGAAATTAAAATAATCATTTAAATCTAGGTGACTGCGCAAAATCATGGAAATCAGATCCAGAATACTCCTAAAACGCGTTCAAAACGCATTCAGACCGCTCAAAACCCATCGGGTCAACCATCGCTGACAGAAAAAATGCCACGGGCGCCAAAAAAATGGTTTAAAACTCCACCGCTTCATTTCCCGCCCATCGGCATGACTATCGCTATCGGCGTGTCAAAAAACATGTTGGCCGATATTCTCTTCATCTGCATGATACTCTTGGAAATATGATGCTCTCCCTTCTGAAGGTCCAGATGACGTCATCAGGATGTTTCGCTTCTGTATATTGGGGAAAAGAACAACATCATCATCATCATCATGTTGAAGGAGAATAGGAGGATATGAAATATGATCCTACCGTAAAAGATAGGGTGATCATCATGATATTGCAAACGGAGATCAGGAGGATATGAAGATGTCATCATCATCCTAGCGAACTTCAGCAAATATCAGGATGATGACCCTCTGATAGGATTTTAACATGCGCATGCAAATATGCCGATGGTGGATTTTCTAAGTCAGGGTGATATTTAATATCAGCATGATATTATAATATCGAGTGATGTTATAATATCATGATGCTCGCGATACAAAAGACTGCTCGACGGGGAAAACTTACTATGACTTAAAGTTGACGTCCGGATATTTGAACCTCAGGATATTATCGGGGGGGGGGGCGTTTCAAATATGATGATGATGCTCTTCATACAGCAAAACCGAGTTTATAAAATATGACCCTCCTAAAATCATGATGCTCACGATGCGCATAAGGCCATTTGACGGGTAAAGGGCACTACCACCTAAGATTGACGTCCGGATATTGCGACTGCATGATTTTTATCAGGTGATAGAACAAGATCATGATGACCTTGACAACATGACTGAGGAGAAAAATATGATGATCCTCCTGCGAATATCAGGTTTGACCAAAACTTTGACTGTGCATAACTTCCACATATGGACGAATTTTCAAGTGAAGTAAAAGGCAAACCTGCATGGAATTTCAAGCTCTTTCTAAATATGAGGTCACAGAAACAAAATATGAACTTTGACAAACTGACCTCATGATGATGACCAACCTCATCTTGACCTTCATGATGATGATGCACCTGACTCATTTTTACCAAACAGCCAGAAAGCAGAAAAACACAAGCAGAAGCAAAAAGCAAAACATCAGCAGGGGTCCCCATTTTGCTAAGGAGCATAATGGGGTGTGTTGTGAACATCACAACACCATCCTTCTTCTTCACGAAGATAACCAGTGCGCCCCATGCTGAAACGCTAGGTCAGATGTGCCCCTTCTCAAGTAATTCCTCTAACTGTAGCTTAAGTTCGGTAAGTTCATGTGTAGTCATCCTATAGGGTGCATGGGATATTGGTTCCGCACCTAGCACTAAGTCGATGTGGAAGTCCACTTCTCTACGTGGAGGCATACCTGGTAATTTCGGCAGAAATATGTCGGCAAACTTTCTGAGGATAGGGTGATCATCTAAAGTAGCCTCAGGCTCATCCTCTGCTCTATCACTGACCGTAATAGCAAACATCTGACATCCCTTCCACATACAACACTTAAGCTACTGACCGGATATCATACGAGCAGTCGTGGGCTTTTGAATGCCCACTATCTCAACTGGTGAACCATGATCGTCTAAATAGCTAATCATCCTCTGGCGACAATTTAGCTTGGCTCTAGGTGCCACAAGCCAATCCATACCCAGAACTACATCGTAGGATCCTAATGGCATGAACCTAAGGTCACATGATGTAGTGAAGGAACCTAATGTGATCTTGCAGTCTTTAACCAAGGTATCTACTAACATCCTGACCCTAGAGGCCAACTCAACCTCCCACCTAATGTCCTGCCTAGAAGCCACCAACCTACAACGTTCTACTAATGATGTAGACATAAAATAGTCGGTAGCTCTAGAGTCAAAAAAGATAGAGATGGGGAAGTCCCCAATTGTACTTGCTGTCTCGATGACTGAGGCCTGGAAATCAGCCTAGCAGTTATCAACCGCTGCAAACATGCGGTGGGATCTGCCCACGTCACCTACAGTCTGCTCAGATCCTCCTGATCAGGGCTGTCCCCTATTGTAAATCCCTGTGGGCACTCTCTAGCCAAATGCCTTGCCCCACCACACACATAACACGGTCCTCTAGCCTGTAACTGCCCTGACTATGTCCTAACCGTCTGCTGCTACCCAGTCCGTCCAGTGGACCCCCTGTGAGCCTCTGTAAGACTGCTGAGACCTCGTGGGTCCCATAGATGATCCCTATTGTCTCTGATCTCTGTACGGGCCCTGCTGCTGCTAACCATGGTTCTGTCCTGCATGACTCCTCTGCTGGGATCTAGATTTCTACTGATGCTGCTACTACTACTACTATGGAGGCCTAGGAGATAATGATGAAGAGTTATATCCTCCTCTTTGTATTGTGTTTTGAGGCCTACAAAAGTTTTACTGTTGTTGGGGATTATGATCCTGATACTGCGAGTGTGAATTCTACCCTCGTCCCTAAATTTCCTCTACTATAAGGGCCATTTCAACAGCCTTGCTCATGGTTTGGGGATCTGCCATACGAACTGGTCTTGCTATCCCGTGATTCAGGCTTCTGATGATTTTGTGTACCAAGAGTTTCTAGTCATGGAGGTACTCCGCATAATGAGAAAGCTCAATGAACTGGCTCTCATACTAAATAATAGTGAGTCCCCTCTGCTGTAAATCATGGAACTCATCGATCCTACACTGTCTGTAATGTTTTGACAAATATCTCACATTAAAGTGCTCTATGAAGATATCCCAAGTGAGTGTATCTACTGAAAGTCAGCGCTTGCACTCCTCAGTATGCCACCAGGTAGTTGCTGCGTCTTTTAGGAGATGTACTGCCACTCGTGCTTTCGTGTTGCTCCCTATGGTCACAATGCGAAACACCTGTCTAAACTAATCAGCCAAGCCTCGGCCATAGCTCCCTCTGTAGCACCTGCAAAAGTGGGTGGGTTGAGCCTAAGTAGGTCTCTGATAGGGTCGCCTCTGTCTCTAAGTCACACAACTGGCTCTTCCACCCCATTCTCATATAGTCTATGATGTACCTGTTCTGCTCTCATGGTTTCATCTCATCTCAAAGGTCTCGGAGGACTCCTACTCCATGCATGGTAGGCTAACCCTACCTCCTCTACTGTAGTGTCAGGGATCTCAACGAAAGGCTCCACACGTGACACCTCTCGTAGATCAATGCGGGGCTCCACAAGTGGCTCAACATGTGACTCAGCATGTGGCTCCTTACATGGCTCCTCTCGCGGATCAATGCGAGGCTCAACACGTGGCTCAGGAATCATTGGTGATAACCTCTTTAACATAGCCTGCAGTGCCTGTAAAATCTGTGGACCTATATCCAATACTGGTGGTGCCTGTGGTATTAGTGGTGCCTGTGCTATAGGTGCTACTTGTGGTACTAGTGGTGCTTGTGGTATAGGTGGTGCTATTGTAACTGCGGGTGCCCATCCCTCTGTTGAGGAATCGTTGTGCACCTCGGTGGACGCTGTGTTGCATGATCGCACTCGTCGAACACGTCGGGGAGGCATCCTACAAAACAAGGTAGAGACTAATTAATCAAAGTTGCGGAATAATAACGTGCCCAAATATGCCCAGTTTTTAAACCTGGGCTCTGATACCAAATGTCATGCCCATATTTTACATGCGGTCACAACATGCTTCACATGTGTCATGTCCACATCTGTCATGTGGTCATGACACGAAATATCAAAAATTTTCCCACGCTTCCCTAGAAACCCCCTCGCACCCGTAAGCATGCTCGTTGGTGTACGCTCAAGGCAAAAACACTACAGTTGTCAGTGGGGTACTAAGTACAATTGCGTTCACCTAGACACAAGATGTCCAACAAGGGGGTCTCCACGACGCAGTTAATGTCGCTACAAGGTTTGTAATTTCAAGGTTCCTAACCCTAAATCTCAGAAGATTCTGGTAGCATAATGCCTCACAGCGTGAGTGGGAATTATTAAACACCACACTTATTACGGGGTTTCCTGATAGTTTAACAACTTCCCACGATGCCCTTTTTATAATGGATTACACTTGATCTCCCTATTGGGTCATTTTTCAACAAAGCACGATTATCTGTCTCTATTCTCATTTCCTGAAATATACTCCTCCTTCAGACTTAGCATTATCAACAAGGCCATTCATTTGCCCTCTCTTCCGTTTCTCTAGATCTTAATTTTGATTGTATTTCTATCATGTCCACCTTACCTTTTTCTCTGAAATTTATTTTGGTTATATTTCGATCACCCTCTTTTGGTTTCTAAGTTTTCTTTATGTTTATCCTATCTTTTCTTCATGTTCTTCATCAATCAGAGTTATCACTGTATTCTTTACATTATTCCTAATTTCTAGATGGGCTGGATCACATAAACTGGTTTACTACTTTGCTGGACTTAATCTCCTAGTTTTTTTGCTCTAGGATTCACCTCAACGTTTATATTAGTTTTAAAAATCATCTTGTTTCTAAATAGGATTATTGGAAGGGTAAACTTACTTAGTTCTCTTAGCCCAGTTTGGAAATGCCATGCATTTTCTCCTCTTTGTTTTCTAGTGTTAGTTTTTCTTCTTCTTTCTCCCTTTTATTTTCTCAATTAGACGTATACTAAACTACAGTGGAGTTTAAGATGGCCACACATGGAATGCCTGCGACGGCTTCTTTACGTTTATTTCCAGTGTCCTTTATAAATGGGAGAAGCATAATTTCCTCTTCATTTTCCTAATTATTAATTTGTGTTGATTGTTGAAACTTCCGAGAAACTCTTCCTTAAATAGAATATATATGTGAATATAATATTCCCTTTTAATTTATACACTTATGATTCCTTTCTTATATTCGATTATTTATTTATTCACTTATCTATTTATTTATTTAGATGTTTCATTTCCTTTGTATTCCATTCGATAATACTTAAAACCCCGAAATTACTATTCCTTTTACAAATCGAACTAATATAAATATATATTTTAATGTCTAAAATAATTGTCCTATTATTTCTTTTATTATAAAATGTTCTTAAATATTTTGCCAAAGCTCCCTCTCAAAATTTTTTTAAATGAATATCATGTGTAAACAAATAACTTTATATTTACAATGCATATATTTATATATATCTATATGTTTATGTATATAGATTTACATATAAATATATATTCTTATTTAAGTGTAGTCTTATATATTGATATATATTATTGTTTATTTAATTGTATGAGGACAAGTACCATTAAAATGACAAAGTGTAATGTCAAATATTATACCTCATATTGTTGAGGTTGAATAACCCTATTTTTGTTTCTATGTTTGTGGTGTGATGTAGGGAGCGGAGGACGACGGTGGCAGTGTTGAAGGTCCAGTAATGAGATGGCCGCTGACATGGTTGGTGGCGGAGTGTCTGGAGACCGTAGAGGAGGCGGCAAGGGGTGGTAGTGGCGGATCGCATAGGCCGCAGCGAAGGTGTGAAGGCTGCGAAGGGAGCGGCTGACGGGGGGTGTTCCCAGGTGGAGGTGTGATGGCTGCGCAAGGAGCGGTGGACGGGAGTAGTTACGGGGATGGGGGTGTGGAGTGTCTGTGGAGACCGCAGTTCCTTTGGGGCCGTGAGGAGTAGGAGAGGTAGCGGGGGTGTGGGGAGGGGGCAGAGCCCCCACCCACATCCCACCTAAGTTGGGTGTGGGTGGGGGCTCCACCCCCTCCCCACACCCTTTTCTTTGCAAGGGCCTGCGGTGGGGTTCAAACCCCACCGCCATTGTAAATATATATTTTTTTTATATTTTCCTCTCTGTGTTTACCATAGAACAAAAAAAACAGAGAGTAACAATTTTCATTTCCCGTTCAAATTTGGTTTTTTTTTTGGTATAAATAATTTAAAATTTATTTATTTAATGCAATGTGTGTGTGTGTGTGTATATATATATATATATATTTTACACCATTACCCAGCTCCAATAAAAATCACAGTTTCATCATATACTCAGAGTTTATTTATTAAACAGATACTTGTATAAAAACATAGAATAAATAATATATATATATATTTGGAGGGCATAATATCATATTGCCAATTTTAATTTATCCTTACAAATGTACTTTCCAATGCATTACAAAGTTAAAGATTACAGTAAGAGTAATATACAAAGATAAGTAATTTAAATTTTCCCTAAATAATATTCCAAAATTTTGTCCTTAACTTCAATATTCAAAATAACAGGCATGTATATCATTTTTGATTAAATTCAATTACATAACTTAAATCAATTCTCATTTCTATTCCAAAAGACAAAATTACAACTACATAATTTATTAAAATGCAACATTTTCATTAAACATTGTAATAAATAAATTTGAACAACTTGGTTTACTTCAACGACAAATTTACAAACTTTCAGATAGGTGATGAAGGAAATAGACAATTCTAAAAAAAATCAATTTTTCTTTCCTTCTTTTCTCACAAATGGTAAAATGAAATAAACTGTAATTTCACAAACAACCAACCAACACATTAAGGGAGGATTTTCTTTCAACTTCCAAATAACATTTTTTTCTTTTTACAACAACAGAGAGAGAATCCTCTCCTTTTGGAAATCAACAAGGAAGGAGCTATTAAGAGATCAGGCTCCCCTAAAGACTTAAGGAAAATGAAATATTTCTAAGATCCAGTAAGCTTCTCCAGACTTCACAATAAGCTCCCAGAAAACTTGCATATCACTCAAGGGAAAAATACCACACAAGCTACTGTCCTCCCTACCGTAGACCCGCAAGAGGGTCACCCCCGAGCTAGGGAGATCATCCACACACCTAGGTTACTCCAACAATCCACTTCACAACAGGGAACAACAACAAACCCAAAACACACATACACCCGTGGATAAATTACACAACACAAAAACTCAACTATAGTGAGTTTCACCAGGGGTAGGAGAGTGGACACACTCAACTCCAGAGTGTCACCCTTTCCGATAATATAATCAACACAATTTCTCTTAGCCTCAAGCCAAATTTGATAACAAATTCTCCAAAGAGTTCATATTTGGACTCTCAAGCCAAATAACACAATTATTTTCAAAGTCACACACACATACCCTCAAGGCTTTCAACATCCCAAAAGAACAAGGTATGTACCCGAGGAGGATCACTCCTCCCCTACCCCACACTTGATGTGCATTTCTCCCAAGTGGGAGAAGCTCTGTCAACAACCCAACAACATTTCTGCACAATAACAAAATCTACAACACAAGCAAATAAATACCTTTCACACACTTTTCATGCAACAATCAGATATACGAAAGAAAGGTAATAAAAACCAACCTTACAAAGCCCTTCAATGGATGAAGCTGATGTAGAGCTCCACTAAAATCTCCTCCAACCTAAGCCACCAAACTCCCTGTCCCTTTCCTCTCTCAAAAGAATTTTTTTTTTAAAATAAAAAATAAAACTCTCCAAATTCAACTAACCCTCTCCCCATCCCAAATGGGATTCAAATAACCCAAAATTCTATGAGTTTAGAGGAATGGGGAGGTGACACTTGTCACCTCCTCACTCTTCCCCAAACTGCTATTGTGTCCCAAGGGATGAGTGTTGGCTTATGTCACTCACCCATCCCTAAAGTCCTTATCCCTTACCCCATGTCATTTCTCTTAGGCATGGGAGAAATAAAAGGAGTTAAAGGAGGAAATGACAGGTGACCCATGCCTCTCCTTCCTTCCTTCATTATGGATGACCACACAAGTCATGGGGAATCTCATGAATGGTGAGGGTGACTTGAAGTCAAATCCTCCATAATTGATGGGTTTGGAGTCATCTCTTACCTTGGGGATTGAAGAGGGATGGGCATGGGTGTTGGTACAACCCATCCTATCCCTCCCATACTTCCAAAATTCGTCACTTAACTTCAGTGTGAAGTTAAGGTGACCATACAGAGATTATCCCAGGGTTACCCAAGCAAAAAGGGACCTGGACCCATGGGGTATAACCCAGGGTCAACTTTAACCTATACAGGACACCCAGGGTCAAGTTAAGGCATAAGAAAAGGCCTCAAAAATTTAAATAAAAGAAAAGAAATTCAAATTCAATTTTTACAACACAAATCATAATTCAATGTTACAAGAGGGTAGACCTAACCCATTCAACCTCATGAAAGACCACATTACAACACTACATCAAACACATAGTTGATCTCGGTTCCTCATGGAACCAGATCGGCTTTACAAGGGATAACAATAAAAAGGTGCAGAATGATCTCCAGTATCTGTGGTTTGTTAGTAAAACCTATGCACTCAATTACAAGGTCAGTATCACATATAATCATCATAGCCGAAGCAACTTAAAACATGTATTACCATGGCATACCACAGTTCTAATTAACATAAATGAAATCATATTACAATTTTCTTTCCAACATCACCCAATTAACTTTTCTAAAATGTAAACGTTATCCAGACATCACCCAATTAGTTTTTCCTTTATCATAATAAAGTTAAACAGTTTGAAAATCTGGGAACTACAGTCCCACAAATATAAAAGTATCAGAACAGAAATGTAAGTAGTCACATGAACAGAAAGTAAAAAGGGTAGTCCTCACACCTGACTCATACTTCAAATGTTTTGCAAACTACATGTGACCTATCTCCAAGGGGACTTAAAATGAGTTTTTAGCTATGGTTATGCGATATAATCAAATTGTACTAAGGCAAAAAACCTAGGTAATAAACATCCAAAAGGCTTAAGGTACTTGACATATGCATTATGTTCGAAAGGGACTAAACATGTCTTTAAGGTATCAAACCTTCACATGTGCAAAAGGACCTATGGTCTCCTATGGTCTTCGACACCGCCTTAATTCTTGAGACTTAGGCAAAAGGAGGACAAGATACCAAGACTAGGCATTAGTTTGGGCAATGAAAATGAATTCAAATGTGATAAAAATACCACAAAGAATTAGGGCATGATGTAAACTCTAATCATAAAACAACATTTGCCCTACTTTCTCGAGCTCATTTTCACTTTTGAAGTTGTGAGATGATGCTCTGCCTAGTACCATAGGGTTAGGGTTTGGAGCTCCAACTTCTTCAATTTTATAGCATTTGAGCATGATTTCTCTGGATATCTCGAAAGGAAATAGAAGGTAAACCTTTCATTGACATTGTATATCCATTTCCTTTTGTCTCTGAGACAAATTTGGCTTCAAAGCCATGGTTGGAACATATGTTTTGACATATCTCTTTGTTCTCTATTTTCTCTTCTATCAACATACCTTTGCTTGAGGCCACCATGAAGGTTATCTTTGAACTCACTAAGGTAACAAAAAAAAGGGGTAAAAACCCACGGCTTTCACAACTATCTCTACTCACAAAAAAAGGTAACTTTCTCTGCTGTGACCCTGTACATTATAACTGAGTTCAAAAGTCTTCATTTTCCTAAAACCTTCTTTGTTTAAACTGAAAAGGGTTTTGATATTTTGTGTAAAAGGAAATGCATCCAAACTTGTATATTTCTGTGGGTCTACTTCTTAAGAGGCCATGACTATTTACTCCTATGACTGCAACTTTTCTTAAAAACCTAGATGGGTTTGAGCATATGATACAAAATGAGTTTCATTTTTCTTCATCTCCTGTAGCTAGAATGAGTTCAAAATTCTCTTTCATTTTATATCTATCTTTAAACTTTGAAAACAAAATCTCCCTCTACCATAGGTCGTGGCCATGCTTGATATCTGTAGCTTAAAAATGAGACCCTAAGTGGGTTTTGAACATATAGAATCTGAATCTCACTCTTGTATATGCTCTCTTCCTCTGATATGGACTTATGATATCCACTACCAGATAACATATAAATGGTTTTATTGTTCCTTCTTGTAGCTGTATATGAATACTAAAATTCCATTTTTGGCCATAATGAAATATGTCAATAAAAAAAATGTTATATTTTCTCAAATCCTCCTGTAGAAAAGTGTATCTTAATACTCACATAGTCTTATCTCTGAGAAGATCCATTTGATGGATGTGATATTTGTACTCCTCTGCATTACTTTAAAAATCAAACTTGATATGTTATATGGCATGTTACTTGACATATTGTTGTACTGGTTTACTGTACCATTTCAAATGTGTTCTCATACATTTTCTAATAGCTGTCATTCAAATATGGAACTTTTATTTATTCTAAATGACATGACCATGTCCAATCTGTATCATAAAACACTTGTTGTTAATTCAGTTCACTATATCAAATGTAATCACACATACCTTCATTTGAATGATAATGACTCCTCAGTTTGTTCAATCATGCATATACTTGATATTATTATCATGCTATGATTAAAACATTTATACATCATTGAGTGATGTTGTTCATTTGCAACTCTATTTGATCATTCATATAATTGTTCTATACCTATAATCTCTGATGCCTTGGCTACATCCAAACATTATAAAAGATACTTTAGATGATCATGGTCATGATGTACCTGTCACATTGATATTGAATGCTACATTTGATTAATTAGCATAAGGGTGTTCTTCCCTTCATATGCACACTACAGGGTGCATTCTATCACTATCATTACTCTGTTATAGACATTATTGAATGAGCTCAATGCTCACTTGTGACTCTCAACTCATTGATAGTCATAAATGAGTAGTGAGCTGGAATCTCTCACACTCAGTTAATGAAGTAGAAGAATATGTCTTGATTTCATATGTATACTTGTATCCCATCCCCTCCTAAGAATTAGGGGCAACATACTGGGCTCAACCCTTGTGGGAGCCCACTTTACACCACATGCTAAAATAGTCTTCAAAACAGCAACATACTTCTTCTATACCTGCACATGAAACAAACTTGTTAGTTGAAAAAATATTGAAGCTCAATGATTGTTTCATTTTCAATCTCTCTTGTCCATGGATGATTTGTATGTATCTAATTCAATATATCACAAATAGTGTATTATGTTTCTGCCTAATGAAGCTCATGGGGTATTCCATATCTTGAGCTTTAACAAAATCTTTTTTATCCCATGCAGGTTCATCAAGTGTCAAGAACAAAGGACTAGGAGCTGCAACAAACATCAACTCAACCAGATCCCAAAAGGCAATGATAGATATGCTCTATCCTATTTACTTCATTTCTTGAGTTGATTAGATGCATATTATACTTTTTGTTATCTATTGATTTAGATATTAAAGTTATTCCAATGACTTGTGTGGGACATTTGATCAATCATGTTTTCATTCAATGCAATGTTTATTTCTTTTATGTATGTCATTTGTAAAAAGAATAATCATTGTAGTGAAATGAAACAATTTATCTCTGAAGCAATCTTCTGTAATGCAATTGAATGATCAACTAAATCTTTTCCTTCTATTATAGCAATGAAAACTGAAGTCTTCATGTACCTTAAACTATGCAAAATAATCATAGCAGAAAAATGGTAAAACTTTCAACCTAAAAATGAACTTGCTATACCATCTCTACCAATTTGACCTATAGGTGAAACATGGTAACATTTTTGGAGACTTCTACTATATGCTTGCCTGCTAAGCATCAGGATCAGTAACCTTAATTTATCCATTGGGAATAGAGTCATACTCTGCTCATCTCAAACTCAGAAAACACTGAAACTCAACACTTCAACCACTACTCCAAACAATAGCAGAAAACTAAACTAAACCAAACTGAAATCAAACTAGAAGGCCCTAGTGGCCAGATAACATGTGCAGCAGCACTTAGGGAAACAAAAATTATTGAAAGGAAATGTAAATGAAGCACTTATTGACTGAAAACACTAACTCTAACCTACTCTAAGCAGCCAGAGAAGATGGTCAGGTAAACCCATATACTGGCTCAAGAAAATAAATGCCCTTCCTTTGCAATCTGCGATACTCCATAAGCTTGTTAGTTAGCCAAAAAGGGGGGAGAATAATCAAATCTTCAGCAAATTGCTACAACACCTTTCCAAGAAGGAAAATGCAATCACTTACCCACCTGACTTGCTCAGCGAACTGATCAACTTGATACACTCCTCAATGATCTAGATCAGTGTCACTATGAGGTTGCTCCCTCTTGTTAGCTTGCAACCCAGCCAAATATCTAATAAGACACCTCCTCAACAACTTCAAACTGGAGAGAAAAATATTTGAGTGATTGGAAGCAACATCATCACCGTCACTTTATATAATATCTTGCCATGTTGCTTCCTCCTCCACAGTTAATGGGCCATGCTCCTTTGTCAGGGATGCTAATAGCCCATCAAAACTGTCAATTCTTGGAAGGCTCCTAGTAAGAGTCAGAATAGGCTAAAAAAAGCCATTTTTTCTCAAGGAGGTAATATCTGAAACAAGAGTTTTTTCTTCAATGAATGAAGAGAAGTGTTCACATAATGGACTAGCTTCTTGTAACACAAGACTCATTGGTGGAACAACTTCAAGCTCCTCTTTATAATAGAAAGGAAACTCCTCCAACCAGTCAAAATTTTGCTGCAAGTTAGGCTGCTCCATAACCAGTGACTCATCTCGTTCTTACTGCTTAAGATAACCCTCCTCCGTAAATGTAGGCTGCTCCATAACCAGTGACTCCTTGAAGAGCTAGCAACGTTAGGATTATAAGACTGAAAGGGTCTAGGATTAAAATTTCTTTTTTGACCTTGAAAATTAGATGGCCTATTTGACTGATTAGACTGATATGGGACCTGGTAGGTCCTAGGACCTTGGCCAACTTGTTTCTTAATACTCACTAAATCATTCCCAACATCTTTAAACATATTTCTACCCTCTTGAAGCTCTTGAGAATGAGCTGGGACAACAGGATCTTGGGCTGTAGCTCGATATCCTATGGCAAGAATAGGTGGAACAACAACTATAGGGGGTAATGACATAGGTATAGGTAACTATACCTTAAGAAAAATTGGCATAGGAGGCCTTGGGGCTATTTTACCAGCTTGTATGAGAAATTTGTCTTCTCTAATAGCTATGTCATAAGTGTTAGGTAGTATAATTCCACCCAGAGACTGAATCATCACTATTTAAAGCCTTAAGGAAGTACAAAAATGCATGATGGGGTGAAGGCCTTACCGTCATTGGAATCCTATTACAAGTCCTCTGGAAGTGGTAATTAAAATTGGACATGTGCTCATGTGGAGCCCTCTTGATAGTACTTAACTATTCCAACAAAGAAAAATGATCAGATTTGTCCTCAAACTATTTATACAAACCATCACCCAGCTGATCCCATGTTCTTATGGAGTTCACTGTAAGGCTTCTAAACCAGAGAAAATCTTTTCCTTTCAGTGAGGCCACCAGTAGTCTAAGTGCTACATTCTCTTTAGTGATATTATGCATCGAGCACAATGCTGACACATCTCGAATGTGCTCAATAGCAGTGGTCGGATCTTCTCCGGTAAAGTATGGCAGACCTTTGAGGGATGCAACAAGAATGTCATCATGTTGAGCAATGTCTAATGGGTTGCCACCATTAAATGCAATAAAAGGATACGGTCTAGCCATTTTGCATAGCAAGCCAGAATCATATGGTAGTCATAATATGAAAATTAAGAAAGACACCACCAACCTAGTTCATTGTAGATTCTTGGGCTACTGAAACTAGCTGATATATGCTTAGAGTCGCCATGGTGTTTGATGATTTGGACTTCAAAGGCTAATAATACTAAAGAAAACACCTGATCCTTTAGTACTGCAATTCTTTTCATGTGATGTTCACTAGATCTGCTTGAAAATCAAAGATTTGAGTCACCAAGTATGTTTTTTTTATATTTGAAAGGCTGAAAACCTTGCTATGCATACCAAACAACAAAGGAAAAATGTCATTTTGTCCCATCAGGCGTGCCAAAAACTGTTAGCACTAAGATGGGGCTAATTTACCAGGTGCTTAAAAGATTTTCGAGACTACAACAGGGTAAGAACAACACCAAACTTCTTAGCTTCAAACTTTGTCCCATAGGGTCTGCCAAAAACTGTTATCAATTATATATGCACCCTATGCTAAGTTATTCAACTTAACTATTTGTTGACACATGGGAACACTCCTAGGCTTGTGGGTTGCCTAAACTTGTTGTGAACCTCCAAAGTCAGCTAGTTCTCCTAATGATTTTCATAATCTAAATAATTTGTAGAGGGAAAAGGGAGATGATGAATTGAAATGAAATTTTAAACTCTAAAATTTAATATATCTGAATGCTCTCACACACAAACAACCCCTTAAACATAATCTTTCACAATCCCACCTAGAACATTCAATCCAAAAATAAATTATATGAAGGCTCAATTTGGACACAACATATAAGTAGGATCAAAAGAAATATATGCATACAATTTCACAGTAATAAGACATGACAAAGGACAAAGTGCTGTCACAATGAAACATTAGATCAAAAGATGCAAATATGAGGTAAATTGATGAAATAGGAAACATCTGTTGTATATAACTGGAAGGAGTACATGAAAATCTAGTAAAAACTGAGTAAAAAATGTATACAAACTCTCTGCCTATTCTCCAGAGAGAAGAAACAATGATCTCCACTCCTAAGAAAGAGCTAGCTTTCTCCAATATACGCTTGTCCAAAAGATCTCATAGTGGAAAAGCTGGAAAAGCACCTGAAAATAGTTATTCTGATCCATTTTCGAGTTCCCAAAAAAATCCAGAAAATCAGCTTCCGAACTGTCTCCAAACAACTTGCAAAAATTGCCAAAAGTCCTCCAAGGTGGTCCCACCAAAAAACATGCTTTGTCTGCCCCGAAAAAACTCTATTTTTTCCATATCTACCCCAAAAGAAAGCAAACTTAAACAAGGAAGATATTGTTTGCTTTACTTTGTTTTAATTGCAAAAGTAATGAATATTTAAAATAAATTTATAAACACATTGCTTTAAATATCATTTACAAGGATTGCAACTTTCACTCCTGATTTATCTCGATTTGACTTTGATTTGCAAAATATTACAAGGTTTTTTAATTTTCCAAGTATATTACATCCATGGTCATATGATTTTCTATAAAAATCATTAAAAAAATGAAGGAAAAATAAAAGCCTATATGGGTTACTCTCCATTTGATTAAAAATAAATAAAAGCCTAAGAAGGCTTATCTCCTATGTGACTTGCAAAATATTCCCAAGGCATATGACTCGACTCATACTTCAAATGTTTTGTAAATTGCATGTGACCTATCTCCAAGGGGACTTAAAATGAGTTTTTAGCTATGGATATGCAATATAATCAAATTGCACTAAGGCATAAAACCTAGGCAATAAACATCCAAAAGGTTTAATGCACTTGACATATGCATTATATTCGAAACGCACTAAAAATGTCTTTAAGGCATCAAACCTTCACATGTACAAAATGACCTATGGTCTCCTATGGTCTTCGACACCACCTTAAGTCTTGAGACTTAGGCAAAAGAATGACAAGATACCACAACTAAGCATTAGTTTAGGCAATGAAAATGAATTCAAATGTGATTAAAATGACACAAAGAATTAGGGCATAATGTAAACTCTAATCACAAAACAACTTTCGCCTTACTTTCTTGGGCTCATTTTAACTTTTGAAGTTTTGAGATGATGCTCTGCCTAGCCACCATAGGGTTAGGGTCTGAAGCTCCAACTTCTTCAATTTTATGGCATCTAAGCATGGTTTCTCTGGATATCTCAACATGAAATAGAAGGTAAACTTTTATGTGACATTGTATATCCATTTCCTTTTGTTTCTGAGACAAATTTGGCTTCAAAGCTGTCAATGGAACATATGTTTTGACATATCTCTTAGTTCTTTATTTCCTCTTCTATTGACATACCTTTGCTTGAGGCTGCCATGAATGGTATCTTTGAACTCACTGAGGTGAAAAAAAAGGGGTAAAAACCCACGGCTTTCACAACTATCTCTGCTCACAAAAAAAAGGTAACTTTTTCTACCGCAACCCTGTGCATTAGTTCTGAGTTCAAAGGTCTTCATTTTCCTCAAACCTTCTCTATTTAAACCAACAAGGGTTTTGATATTTTTTGTAAAAGGAAATGCATCTAGACTTGTATAGTTCTATGGGTCTACTAATTAAGAGGCCGCGACTATTTACACCTGTGACTGCGACTTTTCTTAAAATCCTAGATGGGTTCGAGCATATGATACAAAATGAGTTTCATTTTTCATCATCTCCTGTAGCAAGAATGAGTTCAAAATTCATCTTTCATTTTATATCTGTCTTTAAACTTTGAAAACAAAATCTCCCTCTACCATAGGTCGTGGCCATGCTTGATATATGTAGCTTCAAAACAAGACCCTAAGCGTGTTTCGAACATATAGAATCTAAACCTCACTTCTATATGTGCTCTCTTCCTGTGATATGGACTTATGATATCCACTACCAGATAACATATAAATTATTTTATTGTTCCTTCTTGTAGCTATATATGAATAATGAAATTCCATTTTTGGCCATAATGAAATATGTCAATCAGAATAAATGCTATTATCTTTTCTTGAATTCTCCTTTAGCAAAGTGTATTTTAATACTCACACAGTCATATTTATACATCATTAAATGATGTTCATTTCCAACTCTGTTTAATCATTCATATAGCTGTTCTATACCTATAATCCCTGATGCCTTGGCTGCATGCAAACATTATAAAATACACTTTAGATGATCATGGTCATGATGTACCTGTCACATTGATATTGAATGCTACATTTGATTAATCAGCATAAGGGTGTTGTTCTCTTCATATGCACACTACAGGATGCATTCTGTCACTGTCATTACTCTGTTATAGACATTATTGAATGAGCTCAATGCTCACTTGTGACTCTCAACTCATTGATAGTCATAAATGGGTAGTGAGCTCGAAGCTCTCACACTCAGTTAATGCAGTAGAAAAATATGTCTTGATTTCATATTTATACTTGTATCCCATCCCCTCCTAAGAATCAGGGGCAGCATGCTGGGCTCAACCCTTGTGGGAGCCCACTTTACACCACATGCTGAAATAGTCTTCAAAACAACAACATACTTCTTCTATACCTGCACATAAACAAACATGTTAGTTTAAAAAACATTGAAGCTCAATGATTGTTTCATTTTCAATCTCTCTTGTCTATGGATGATTTGTATGTATCTGATTCAATTTATCACAGACAGTGTATTATGTTTTTGCCTAATGAAGCTCATGGGGTATTCCATATCTTGAGCTTTAACAAAATCTTCTTTATCCCCTGCAGGTTCATCAAGTGTCGAGAACAAAGGAGTAGTTGCAACAAACATAAACTCAACTAGATCCCAAGAGGCAATGATAGATATGCTCTATCCTATTTACTTCATTCCTTCAATTGATTAGATGCATAGTATACTTTCTATTATCTATTGATCCAGATATTCAAGCTATTCCCACGACTTCTGTAGGACATTTGATCTATCATGTTTTCATTCAATGCAATGTTTATTTCTTTTATGTATCTCATTTGTAGAATGAATAATTATTGTAGTGAAATGAAACAATTTATCTCTCAAGCAATCTTCTACAATGCAATTGAATGATCAACTGAATCTTTTCCTTCTATTATAACAATGAAAACTAAAGTCTTCATGTACCTTAAACTATACAAAATAATCATAGTAGAAAAATGTTAAAACTTTCAACCTAAAAATGAACTTGTTGTACTAGCTCTACCAATTTGAGCTGTAGGTCAAAATGGTAATAGACATTTTTCTCTGGATTTGAGACTCACTCATTCCACTTCAATACTAAATCACCATCTTTGAAATCTAGTTTAGATGACCTATTAGCAAACCAATGCTTGATTATCTCCTGGTGATTTTCCATAGAATTCAAAGGTGATTCTTTCTTTTCTTGAAATTTAGCCAACTCTACAATTCTGATCTCCATAGCATTAGTTTCTTGAATCTTGCATTGTTTGATAAATTAAAGGGTGAGGATTTTTATTGCTAGTGGCATCACAGTATCCTTCACATATACCAAGCTATAAGGAAAGGCCTCTAAAATTTCCTTCAGGGTGATTCTATCATCCCATAAGGTGATCTAGAGGCTCTTATGCCACTCTATCTTGTGTTTTGAGATGATCCACTTGCTTAACTAAATCAAGTTCTTATTCATTGATTTGACTAGACCATTCCCTTGTGGGTAGTATGTGGAGGAAGTCTTTAGTCCAAGATGCCATTTCTTAGCACAAATATAGTAATCCTATACCTGAGGAATGCTTTCACATTATTTGATATCACTGTGTAGGGAGGGCTAAACCAAGTGACTATGTCTTCAAGAAAATCTATTACAACCTTCTGTTACCATTTTTTCACCACAACTCAAAATTGGCAGAGCTGATGCAACAAATTTATTTTTAGAGTGAAGGTTAACATTCTTTTGTTATAAGTTATTTGCATAGCTATTATGTTTCAGTGATAATTATAGCATTTTTTAGGGTAAGAAAGAGAAGGTCATAGCCATCTTTGTCTTGAAGGTTTTCAATCTTTGAAGTTGTCTTCTGTTCTTGCTCCTGATCTCGACATGAACCTGCAAAAATGTGGGAAGGTCATATTAGAGCTCTAGTTATGAGATTTCTATATCCTATTAGAAGAGGCATAACACTTTGTTTATAATGCATTGATCAATGAACATCATCCACATGCAAGAAGAGCTGAGAAAGAAACAATCATGGAATTTTAATGTTTTATTCTAATTTGTTTGTTTCATGTGCAGGTATAGGATAAGTCATGTAGCTTTCTGATGGCATATCATAGCATGTGGAGTAGAATGGGCTACCACAAGGGTTGAGCTCAACATGCTGTCCCAATTCTTGAGAAGATTGTGAAAAGAGTCTAAAAGAGAAGTAGTGTGACATAAAGACCCTGCAAAATAAAGATAGTTGTCACATGTTTCAATGATATCTCAAAAAATGTAATCTGGGTTCTTGATATTTTTGGATATGATTTAGACAACAATACAACACAAGAACCCTTTAAATTTCTCACCCACCCCGTTTGTAGTTTTTGAGGAACCATTAGACGTACAATACACAAAAAAAGGAAGATACAATCGCGTGTTTTAATCATATCTAAAAACCTGTTATATAGGTTTTTGAGATTTTTAGATAGAGATGAGAAGATAATAAAGTGCAAAAACCCTTTAAATATGTCACAAACCTAGTTTGTTGTTTTCGCGTAATCTTCACAATGGCGGACCCTCTTTCTTTTGCAAATTTGAAGCTGCAAAAAATTATTGTAAAATGATATTTAAAGCAATATCCAATAAATTGCTTATAAATATTCATTATTTATGCAATTAAAACAAAGTAAAGCAAACAATATCTTTCTTTTTTTAGTTTTCTTTCTTTTGGGAAGCTATGGACAAAAATAAGCCTTGTAAGATTAGGCAAATTAGAAGAAAAAGCTGCAGGACCTATTGTAAGACAAATATTAAAGCAATGTTCTTTATAAATTACTTTTAATATTTCATTATTTTATGAAGCTAAAACTATTAAAACAAATCAAATATTTTTTTCTAGATTTGCTCTATTTTGAGGCAGATGAGGACAATAAAAAAAAGTTGAGCTTTTATTGAGCAAATAAAGCTTGTTTTAAAGTAGATTTTGGTGAGGTCTACCTTGAGGAAGGTTTTGGCAGCTTTCATATATAGATTGGAGGTGATTTGAAAGCTTTGTTTTTGGATTTTCAGTGGAGCTCGAAAATGGATCAAATTTACTATTCTAGGAAGATTTCTCAACTTTTTCCTTGGGAGATCTTTGGAGTTATAAATAGGGGAGAAAGACTTAGTTTTAAAAAGTTGATATCTTTATTTCTTCTCTTGAGCACAGGCAGAGAGTTTGTAAACTGATATTAGCTCATATTTTTTAGAATTAGATGTACCTGATTTAGTTCAATATAGCAAAGCTTTCCTGTTTCATATTTGTTGCCTCTTTTATAACTTTGATTTGATGTTTTCACTGTGATTATGATGTCTAATCCTTTGATTATGTCTCAATGTTATTAAAATTTGTGTAGCTATTTCCCATCTAATCCAAGTTGTGTGTTGTGTTTTAATTAAACCTTCATACAAAGTACTTTTGGATTGTTGGACTTAACTTAAACTAAGAAGGTTACAGGCTTGAGAGTTGTTTGTGGGTAAAAATTTTAGATTTTTAGATCATCATTAGATAAAATAGAATTTTATTCCAATTATTTCTCATCCCTTTTCTCAGACAAGTGATTAGTTTAGAAAGATCATAAGGAAAACCGACTCACTCTGGAGATTCACTCTCACTATAGGAAACCCACATCCTAAGAGTGTTTCCATGTTTCAACAAATAGCTAAGTCTTTTGTAGACTTAGCATAGGGTGCATATCTGATTGATAACACCTTCTCTATAGCCTCAATTAGTGGCACCACTTTCGTACATCTTGTGAAATAGTTTGTTGTTTTCAAGATCCATTTGTGTCCTACATGTTTCTTCTTTTGCTTGTGTAGAATTGGCACTGTTGAGATTTTTTACCAATTGGTTCCAATCCAAGAATATTGCTGGCCAATAGTATCCTACACAGATTATCTTCATAGCCATGACCTTTATGGAGAGGTAGGGTTGCCACTGAATATCCCATAGTGGAATTCAAATAGGATTTTGTTGATCTCTTCTCTCTCTATGCACCTTAAATATATGTCATTGAAGTTTCTCTTGAGAAGGAAACCATTGATTGTGGAAAAGTTAGCCCCCTAAAGCCCATAGAATCTTCTTTTGAAAGGGGTAACTGACTAGGTTACTTCTCAATTTCCATGAAGCACATCCTATCTTTAATCCATGAGCTACGTTCTTCTCGTTTGTTCACCAAGATTGTCTCGACACTTTGTTCCTCCTCTATTATGAGGTCTTGGCTTTGGGATAGGTGTTCACATAGTGCCCTTCCTTTGATAAGCTTGGTTGGCCTTACTTCAACATCATATTCTAGGATTTTAGTTATCTAATTGGCCCTTTTCTCTATGATTTTGCCTTCCATTATGTACTCTCAGACAATTGAGTGAGACACATAGATAGTGATTTTTCTCCTTGATGCTAAATGTCTAAATTTGTCTAATCCTTTGACCAAATCATACGCCTATTTTTCAACCAAATTATACTTTACCTCATAGCCCTTCATTCTTTGGTAGCTGAAAGTAATTAGTCATTCTCCTTTAGTTAATTCATCTTTCTGTGTCAACACTATAGTTATATTATGATCTCCCACATAGGCATACATAATGATGTCCTTTGAAAAATTGAGGTTTACAAAGAATAGGGAAGTGGATATAGCTTTCTTGATCCTTTCGAAAGCCTGCCTTCCCTTAGGGGTCAATTTGAGATCTGCATCATTTTTGAGCATTAGGGTGATGGGGTGAACTAATCCTACAAATTCTGAAATGAGTCTTCCCATAAAATTAGCCTTCCCTAAGAAAGATTGGAAATATTTCTTATTTACTAGTAGAGGAAGATCCAAGATGGATTTGACTCTGTCTAGATCAATGGGATGACTTCCTTAGAGATGATGTGTCCTAGGAGTTTACCTTGGGGCATTCTAAAGATGCATTTATTTGGGTTTAGAGAGACACTAAATTATTGGTATCTTTGAAAAATCTCTTCCAGGTGATCAAAGTGGTCATCCTTTGATTTGGAGAAAATAGTGAGATCGTCTAAATATACTAGGATGATCTTGTTGACCAGTTCTCTAAAAGTGATGTCCATGGCATGTTGGAAAGTTGCTCCTACATTTGAAAGACCAAAATGCATCTTTGCATAAGTCAATGTGCCCCATTCTATGGTAAAGGCAATCTTCAATTAACCCTCCTCTTTAAGCCAAATTTGGTTACATCCAAAGAAACTGTCAAGTACTGAGAATCTCTCTACTCCTGTGACTATCTGTAGGATCTATTCTATTGAAGGGAGAATATAGTGGTCTTTGAGGGATGTCTTGTTTAGGTTATTGAAGTTGGCACAGAGCCTTATTTATTCATTTTTCTTTCTTACTGAGACTAGGCTAGACACCCACATTGATTGTTTGATTGGGAAGATGATTTTGGAATCAATCAACTTACTCAACTCTTGCTTCATGATAGGCTTTATCTTTGGATTAATCATTCTCTACCTCTATCGATCTGGTTTTGAATTGGACATCAACTCAATGGTGTGTTGAACTATTTCTTTGTCATATACCCTAAGGTCTTCGTAGTTCCAAGCCACAAACCTGTCATACTTGTTGTAGAAGGATATCAGCCTATTCCTTTTAGCCTAGGTGGTAACCTTTCTAACTTTTACCTTCCTTCCAAGACTGACTTCAATTTCAATGTAGTCTCCCTTATCAATAGAGAACTTACTTTTATCACCTTTTGCATCATCTGAGTCGAACAGACTCCCTAAAATTATGCGGCCTTTTGAGATTTTATTTGTTTTTAATTGCATGATTTTATCATCATAAGCTTACTCTATCTTGGGTTGTAGTTGATATGTAAATTCCCCTAAATTTTGAAGGAACAGAGTGATCTGAGCATTGCTTTCAAACACCTGCCAATGACTTCCATTGTCTGGTATAGTAGATCTAATAATCAACTTGAGTGCCTCTTCATTTTTAAGGAAATCTTTGGTAGGATCAAATTGGGATCCTATCTCAACCATTCTATGAGTCTCCTTGCTTTGGTCTCCAGGAACTACTTTGATGCTTAATGTCTCAAAGATTTTGGGAAAGTACCATACACTATGGTGATATGACCACATTCAATCATTCTTATTTGTGGCCATGCTCCTAACCTATTTGAGGACCAGCTCTGAATTGCTAAATACCTATAGTTGTCTGATTTTTAGCTTCTCAGCTAGCAGGAGGCTATGTATGAGGGCCTCGTATTTTGATTTATTATTGATGCAACTGAATTGGAAATGAAATGACCTTGAAAATTTCCTCCCTTCAAGATATAGGAGCCATATACCTACTCCTAAGACATTTGCACACCTTGCGCCATCAAAAAATAGCCTCCACAACTATGCATATTCATCTAAATTGCATACAAAGTCCCAAGAATAGCGAGTTACCTCTATTATCATTTGTGCTTCATCATAAATCACATACATTCCTAACCATGTGGAGTCAAATTTTACATAGGGGTCCATCTACATGGCCTCAAATAGAAGTGCTTCCTCTTCATCCATTCAGTTACTGTCACCAGCTTCTTGATCCAGGAATTTTGTGTCATTTTTGTCCTCCTTTAAAAACATGGTGTGTATAGGTTCAAAGATTACCATCACCTCATGAGTAATGTGTTCCTCTTGGAGCCATACATAGTTCATGTAACACCTAGTTTTTCTTTCACCCTAAAAACTAAGTTTAACCAAAGGTAATTTTTTTTTTGAAAGTTTAAAAATGGAAAAGTAATTTGTTTCTAATTTAAAATCAGGTAGTTCATCCATCAACTATCAATATTCATGAAATTATAAATTATGCAAAAGGATATATCCATCTACAACATTTAAACAATATGTTTTTAAAAGTAACTTAGAACAATTCCAAAATAGAAACTTACCAAAGTCACTGCATCTCGATTTCCGACCATCCAAATTCAAGTCTCGGCAATCCTCAAGAATATAGAAGAAAAAGTATCTTCAAGGAGCTTAACCTCCAACCACAGATCGTCGGTCTCCCACACTCCTTCCTATCCGAAAGTGGCCCTACCCTACTCAAAGAGGATAGACTTAGGATAATCAATGGTGTTTGCCATCTGAGTACTAGTGTTGTAACCTATGTAACTTGTTATCATGCAATCCCCTAGATACCCTCTAGTGAAGCATGACCACTCCACAAGCTATGTAATCCAATCATAGTAAACTATCAATGCACTTGAGGCTCATGCATTACCTTGGCCAAAGGATTTGAATATAATTAGCATTGTATCAATGCAAGTAATAAGTTCACCCACCCCAACTTGACTTGAATCAATCGCAATCCTACAGATACCTATAAATAAGTTCAATATAATGACCTCGATAACCTTAAGGTGTTCGAATCTAATCATGCATTAACGCATGGCAATGAGGTTTACTCTCTCTCTACTTAGCTCATGGGGACATTTCCTTGCACATGATAAAAGAATGGGTTCCTAGCTTATCGACTATCCGAATAATGCTATAAGTTATTTCATTGATCTCTAAGATAGCCCACTGCTTAAATTATCCACTAAAGAGTGGACACTAAACTTAACTTTGTTGTTTCAGAAAGGATTTACTATAAACCAATTTATAGAATATAAATATTCGAAGACCCTTAGTTTAAAATTAAACATTCTAAAGAATCTTCTTCGACCTATCAAATCTTCGACATAGCTTAATATTTTGTTGAACTAAACATTTGGAAATCCTATCTCGCTATTTCTATTTGCACAAAGAATGCATGCAAGTCTAGACTAAACACTTGACTAAAAACTCTTTATGTTTGCTCTAGAACTTCATTATTTAACTTGTTTGACTATAAGATCCAAAATTAACTCTATACCTCCTTTCAAGACACAATAGTTTGAATATATTTATAGCAAAAGGAGTTATTCACAAAGATGAGTGGACTAAAACTGGTTACCATTCGCAACAAGGTAAGTATATTCTTATTGGTCGACCCACCATATTAAACATAGAACTCGTGGAAGACTGTGAAGTCTTGAATGTTTTGGCCTACATTTCACACTATTGCTACTTCTCTACCGACGGTTAGCATGCTCCTAAAATCTTTTTAAAAACTAGTTGCCTTTTAAGTATGATAGGACCAACCTATTATAGCCAGCTGGCTAACTGAGAATACATCCAACGTCAACCTAGATTTTGCCACTGTGGCTTGTGATAGCTGTGAGCTAGTTCTTGACCAACATCACTCAGTCTTCTATGCCCTAAACACATATCCTAATACCTATTAGGGATAAACAAACAACAATACAATAAAACTTGACCATCGAAGATGCATCTAAGAATGATGAATTACACTGTAAGTATTTCAACTACGGTGTGGTGCAGAAGACAAAGCATCGTTTCTAGTTGGAAGGTGGTGAAAACATACAGGGTTACAGTTGGTAACAACTCACACTTCCCATCTTTAAGCAAATAATAAATCCCATCATATTATAAGTAGAGTCATTGCTATTATATACATGTCTGAAAAATCATGATCGCACATAGAAAAGATGAAGGGAAACCTAATGATAATCTCTAGCGACTATTGAAGACTGACCAATGAGTTCATTTCTTTCTTAGCCATTCACAATCACTCCATGCTTGGCCTCCTCTCTTCTTCCTCTCTGCATTTTGTGTGTCTTAAAACTGACTCGACTTCCTCTATATCCCACTCATCCTTCGAAAGAGAAAAACTTACTTTTAGTACACAAGACCATGCCTAACAAATAGGGTAACTACCTTGCATGCTAAACCTTCTCTTTTCATGACCTTCACCAGAAAATGGTTTGTTAATTCTCACTCACTCCATGTTTACTCTGCAGAGTGGAGCTCTGCACTTGGCAAGGTGGCAGTTGACAGTTTTAACAAACTGTCACACTACTCATATCCGTTCTGAGTATAAATCAAATGCAAAAACTATGAATTAAGGCTAGGGCGATGACCATCATAAGGTTTAAAGATTGAAGGCAAATAGATTATTTTGAAATAAAAGACATCATAGAAAGGACTTGAGTGAGTCCCTCTCAAGCTACTGCTTGATTACCAACATCACAAAAGAATAAAGGAATTATCTCAAAATGACAATTTAATTATAACTAAAATAAAATTGTATATTCCAATACAATACGACCAAAGGTACTACACACCATGGTCTCAAGATTTAAAAACATTATTTAAACCTTTTATTATACGATAATAGCCCAATATAGAACAATTCAACATCCATCGAATTTCGTAAGGAGATGTTTACGTCATACGCTCGTAGAGATTTACGACGATAACGATGAATTGAGCGTGAACGCAAAACAAGGTTTGGGGTTGACTTATGCACAACTTTTGACTTTTGCGCCGAACCACTAAACAAGACATGACTTACAACTTGATCTCAAGTATATACATATAAACAATATATTAGTCGTCCATATTTGACGACACGATTCAGAGTATTATGACACCGATGTCGATTTCCCATACTCAATACGACAACTTACGAAAGCAGAAAGACCTATTCTTGCAAACCTTGACATCTCAACTAAAATTGACTTAGCCCGTAATCAAAGCTTAACTCAAGGCATCTAGGTTTATCTACCTGATAATCATTTTCAGTGGCAAGCACCCATGGGTTATTCCAGAGTCTATTATGTCTTTCTCAAAGATACTTTCTCTTCTTCTTTGTTCCTGGCAAACATGTTCCATCTATTCCTATCTTTGACAATCTCACATACAATTTTGTGGTTAGAGTACCAATATTCTGATCAAAACACATTTATATTAAATCATTTCATTTTCATATTGAAAACACATTCTAATTCATAACATCATATTGATCATAATCAAGTAAAAATCCATGACTTCATAAAATTAACCTTTTCTAAACATATCATCATTTTGTATGATGTTAAAACATATCCACATGGCCGTATTATTCAAGAAAAAGTAAATAGTAATATTGAATCCAAAAAGGGGATGTAACATATCTTCCCCCTATAGAATCATCATCCCTGATGATTGAGTTTACCAAGCAAAATTTTAACATAAAACAAACTTCTATAGTTTAACATTAATATTTTTGAAAAGATAAGGAAATCTTTGGTGGACATCATTATAGTCTTCCCAAGTGGCGCTATCCTCGCCATATTGGTCCCACTAAATTTTGCATTGCAAAACCTCTCAATTATGCAAACGAAGTTTATGCATTTTGAGAACCTTGAGTGGCTTGATCACAACCACTCCTGGCTCTTGTATATGTAAAGAATTACATTTAAGAATGTGGTCATTACCTACAAAATATTTGTTTAGGTATGAAATGTATGAAAAACATTATGCATTTTGGACAAGACTGGAGGTAGAACAATTTTGTAGGCCACTAGATTGATAATCTCAAGGACTTCAAAAGGTCTGACATATCAAGGAGCCAACTTTGATGATTTACCAAATTTGATTGAGCTTTTATGGGGTTTTCATTGCCAAAGGAACTTTCTCACCAACTAAGAAATGTCTAGGCACCCATTTGCGATATGCGTAACTTTTTTGCCTGTCGTTGGCTTCTACCAACCTCTTCCTAATCATTTTCACTTTTTCTTCCATATTTGCAAGCATTTTAGGTCCAATTCTTATCCTATCTTCTAGCTTATCCCAGCTTATAGGAGTTCTGCATTTCCTTCCATATAATGCTTCAAACGGTGCCATCTTAATGGAAGAATGATAGGAGTTGTTATAGGCAAATTCAACAAGAGGTAAATATTCCTCCTATCCATATTGCTAGTCCATGAAATACATTCTTAAAAGATCCTCTAAGACCTGATTAACCCTTTCTGTTTGTCCATCAGTTTCAGGATGGTAAGCGGTACTCACATTGAGTTTAGTCCCTATTGCTAAAAATAAACTTTGCCAAAACCGAGAGGTTATTCAAGCATCTCTATCAGATATAATTTTTTTAGGTACCGTATGCAATCTAAGTATTTCTTGCTAAAACTTCCAAGCCAAAATATGAGCTCCATCTATCAAATTTCCTGATATAAAATGTGCTACCTTGGTTAGTTTATCTACAACAACCAATATTGCATCATGTCTATTCTTAGACATTGGTAACCCTTGAACAAAATCCGTACTAACAACTTGCCACTTCCATTCTAGAATATCATGTGGGTATAACAATCTAGTAGGATGTTGATGTTCTGCCTTCACTCTCTGACACTCCAAGCAACTTGCCACAAACTTTGCAGTGTCACTTTTCATCCCTTTCTAGAAATATAGTGGCTTAACATCTGCTAAAAGTTTTGTTACTCCTAGGTGTCTGGAATAAGGTGCACAATGAACTTCATTCCAAACAAGGTTTCTTAATTCAACTGAATTAGGAGCGTAGATTCTTCCCTTAAATCTCATTAATCTATCTAACTCAAAACAGAATCCATCATATCTTGGATCCTTAGGGTTGATTGTAGAGCTTGCTTCACCTGCTTGTAATATTCATCTCCAGAGAAACTTTAAAATACTAAATCTTTAAAATTAGCATGAATAGAGATTATAGAAGCTATGTGTCTCCTTCTGCTTAAAGCATCAGCTACTTAGTTTTATTTACCTTTGATGTAAGCAATCTCAAAGTCATAATCTGATATTAATTCTACCCATCTCCTTTGTCTTGCATTGAGATGAGGTTGTGTAAATATGTAATGAAGACTTTAATGATCTATTTTTAGTATAAAAGTCTTTCCCAACAAATAATGTCACCACATCTGAAGAGCGTGAATCACTGCTACTAGTTCTAAGTCATGAGGAGCGTAATTCTGCTCATAGTTTTTCAACTTTCTTGATTCGTAGGATATTACACGCCCATTTTGTATAAGCACACCTCCTAACCCTTCTCATGAGGCATCAATAATAACCTCAAATTGCCCTTCAGGATCAGGGACATTCAAGATTGGTGTTGTTGTTAACTTTTCTTTTAATAAATCAAATGCCTTTTGACATTCTTCAGTCCAAACAAACCATTTTCCTTTTCTCTACAAAGAAGTAATTGGACTAGCAATACTTGAGAAATTCAAAACAAATTTTCTGTAATATCCAACTAATCCCATAAAACTTCGTACTTCTGAAACATTGGAAGGTACAGGCCATTCCATAATAGGCTTAATTTTAGCTGGGTCAACTGATATCCCTTCTACTGATATAGTATGTCCCAAATACTGTACTTCTTTCTGAAAGAAAGTGCATTTTGAGAGTTTCGCATACAATTTGTGTTCTCTTAATCGTTGCAAAATAATTTGAAGGTGTTGACTATGCTCCTCCTCATTTTTGGAATATATCAGAATATCATTTATGAAAACTAGGACAAATTTATCAAGGCAATCTCTGAAAACACTATTCATGAGATTCATGAAAGCGGTTGGTGCATTAGTCAATCCAAATGGCAACATAGTAAACTCATAGTGACCATATCTGGTTCTAAATGCAGTCTTGTGAATATTTTCATCTTTCAACCTCAACTGATGGTATCCAGATCTCAAATCTATCTTAGAAAATACTGATGCACCACACATTTGGTCGAATAAATCATCAATACGTGGCAGTGGATACTTATTCTTTATTGTTGCCTTATTTAGCATCTGATAATCTATACACAGTCTAAGGGTTCCGTCCTTCTTGACGAAAATAACCGGAGCTCCCCATGGTGATACACTTGGCCTAATTAGATCTTTAGTCAATAGCTCTTGCAATTAAGCCTTCAATTCCATAAGTTCAGTAGTGGTCATTCGGTATGGAGCTCTAGATACTAGCTCAGTTCCCTTATGCCTAGTTCACTTTAATTGTTTTGAAGAAATAGATCTGATCCTTATTTCCCTTTGCATACCCTGAAAATTTACTTTGTTTCCTTTATCATCCAAACACAATTGTTTTATGAAAACAATCCACCTTGGCCCTATGTCTCCAAAACCAATTCATTCCTAAGATGACATCATAGAATCCTAAAAGTGCTACATATAAATTTACCTCAGTGGAGAAGTTTGAAATATCAATCTTAGCCTCGAACAAACATTGCTCTACCTGAGCCTTTGAGTGATTTGCATACTCAACTATCCATGGTTTTGACATAAAACTAGCTTCTAGGAAATAAACTTAAGACTCTAGATGACACAAAATTTTCTGTTACACCAGTATCAAAAAGAATAGAAACAGGAACTCCAAATAATGTACTTGTCATCTCAATGGGAGTAATCTGATACTCAGCTTGTCGATTGTCAAGGGCGGCATGAATGCTTTGTTGAAACGCTTCCTGCTACGAAGGAAGTACTATATTCCTAAGCTGCCCGTTCTTTTTATTAGGATAACAGTTGGCATAATGGTCTCCACCACATGAAAAACAACCTCCAATTGGTCCTCTCTTCTTGGATGGTCTACTCATAGCATCATCATTCCTCTTAAAATTGTCATTTTTCTTAAAGTCTTCATTTCTTCGTTCACTACCAACTCCCCCTTTGTTTTTCTGATTTCCTTTATCGAACCTCTTGTTTCCATATCCTTTATCATTTTTCCTTTTATACATCTGATCATTGAAGTTCTTATCAAATCTCTTACGTTTCTTTTCACGATAAGCAAAAATGAATTTGATCTTATGTTCCTGCTTAATTGCTTTCTCATACACCTGGTCCATTGTCTTTGGACCATGCACCTCCACCTCACCAATAATCTGAGGATTGAGTCCCATAATAAATTTTCTTATCTGAAATCTTTCATTCTTTTGATATTGAGGAACATACTTCAACAATCTAGTAAATTTTTCTGCATATTCAATCATAGACAAATCACCTTGCCTGAGATTTTGGAAATATGGTAGCTTTTGATCAAAATAGAGCTGTGGTAACCACCTTTTCCAAAAAAGTTCCACAAATTCATTCCATGTCACCTTTAAGGGGTTTAAATCTAGTTCCATTTTCTTGTTCATCCACCAAGTGGATGCTTCTCCAGATAGCTGATATGCTCCCCACACTGCCTTCATGATCTCAGAATAATTTCTGATTTCAAAGTATTTCTCCATTTCTATTAGCCATTCTTCTTCTGCATCATCAGTTTTCGTTCCATCAAATTTGGGAGGGATAATTTTTTTCATATCCTTAGATAGTTCCAGTGCAAGTTTGTCTTTTGTCTCCCTCTGAGTTTCACTATCATCTTGGTTCTCACTTGATGTGCCATGTTCTCGTTGTTTACTTTTACTTGCATTATTAGAATACTCATTTTCAGCTTCCGCATTCCCAGTTTCATTCACTCTCTTTTCCAATTTGCCCAACGTTTCCTTAGTTTTAGTAAGCATATTAAGAATTTTGTCTAATTTATCGGTGGAGTTTTCTTGAGAGTTGTGACCTTCCCAATCTTCTCTCTCATTAAACTCTGATTGATCCATGTTTATTTATTTTCTTACATGCTTTAGCAAGTACTAATTAGTTCTGTGATTTATCATATTGTATATTATCAAAACATAACAATTGCTCATAACCATAGTTATTCTCAAACCAAAATTTGTCTTTATTATACTTTGCACAACAGTATATACATTTGTTAAGGATAGACATATTTCATGTTTCACTTAGTATTTACAAGAGGGTGTAACCTTCAGATTCATTGTCGGACATATATTCACAAGGCGCATAACCCTCAGATTCGCTATCAGATGATAGTACAATGATTTCAACTCTAGGTGGTATACGGGGATCCCTAGTGATCATTGGTACACTAATAGGGCAGCAATTGACCATGATTCATTCTACCATCTTAGATGTCTCTAGGAGTTCTTTTTTCATTCGTTTGAGTCGTGACAAAGCATTGGCAAAAGTTTCCACATCATCTAGCCAAATGTCATTTTCATCATTCATTTTCTCAATAGTCTTGATCATTGCAAGTCATTTCTGCTTAGCTTGCAAATAATGTTCCTTACCAGCGAAGGAATTCCTTGTGGTTTTCTTGAGATGTACCATCCTGGTACAGTAAATCAAATCATTAGCTACCCACATAATGTTGATTCCTAATCTTTCATCCTTTTGATATTGAGGAACATACTTCAACAATCTAGTAAATTTTTCTGCATATTCAACCACAGACAAATCACCTTGCCTGAGATTTTGGAAATCTGTTAGCTTTTGATCAAAATAGAGCTGTGGTAACCACCTTTTCCAAAAAAGTTCCACAAATTCATTCCATGTCACCTTCAAGGGGCTTAAATCTAGATCCATTTTCTTGTTCATCCACCAAGTGGATGCTTCTCCAGATAGCTGATATGCTCCCCACATTGCCTTCATGATCTCAGAATAATTTCTAATTTCAAAGTATTTCTCCATTTCTGTTAGCTATGCTTCTGCTGCATCACCAGTTTTTGTTCCATCAAATTTGGGAGGGATAATCTTTTTCATATCCTTAGATAGTTCCAGTGCAAGTTTGTCTTTTGTCTCCCTCTGAGTTTCACTATGATCTTGGTTCTCACTTGACATGTGCCATGTTCTTGTTGTTTACTTTTACTTGCATTATTAGAATACTCATTTTCACCCTCTGTATTCCTGATTTCATTCACTTTCTTTTCCAATTTGCCCAACCTTTCCTTAGTTTCAGTAAGCATATTAAGAATTCTATCCAATTTATCGGTGGAGTTTTCTTGAGAGTTGTGACGTTCCTGATCTTCTCTCTCATTAAACTCTAATTGATCCATGTTTATTTGTTTTCTCACCTGCTTTAGCAAGTACTAATCAGTTCTATGATTTATCATTTTGTATATTATCAAAACATATCAAATGCTCATAACCATAGTTATTCTCAAAACAAAATTTGTCTTTATTATACTTTGCACAATAGTATATACGTTCTTTAAGGATAGACATATTTCATGTTTCACTTAATATTTACAAGAGGGATGTAACCTTTGAATTCATTGTCTGACACATATTCATGAGGTGTATAACCCTCAGATTCGCTATCAGATGATAGTACAATGATTTCAGCTCTAGGTGGTATACAGGGATCCCTGGTGATCATTGGTACACTAATAGGGCAGCAATTGACCATAATTCGTGCTGCCATCTTAGATGTCTCTAGGAGTTCTTTTTTCATTCGTTTGAGTCATGACAGAGCATTGGAAAAAGTTTCCACGTCATCTAGCCAAATGTCATTTTCATCATTCATTTCTCAATAGTCTTGATCATTGCAAGTCATTTCTGCTTAGCTTGCAGATAACGTTCCTTACCAACGAAGGAATTCCTTGTGGTTTTCTTGAGACGTACCATCCGGGCATAGTAAATCAAATCATTAGCTACCTGCATAATGTTGATTCCTAATTAGGTTAGTGGACTCATCAGCCCTAGTGCTGAACTTGGTTAGCTCTGATGCCATATGTAACACCCAGTTTTGCTTTCACCCTAAAAACTAAGTTTAACCAAAGGTAATTTTTTTTTGAAATTTTAAAATAGAAAAGTAATTTGTTTCTAATTTAAAATCAAGTAGTTCATCCATCGACTATCAATAGTCATGAAATTATAAATTATGCAAAAGGATATATCCATCTACAACATTTAAACAATATGTTGTTAAAAGTTACTTAGAACAATTCTAAAATAGAAACTTACCAAAGTCACTGCATCTCGATTGTCGACCATCCAAATTCAAGTCTCGGCAATCCTCAAGCATATAGAAGAGAAAGTATCTTCAAGGAGCTTAACCTCCAACCACAGACCATTGGTCTCCCACACTCCTTCCTATCCAGAAGTGGCCCTACCCTACTCAAAGAGGATAGGTTTAGGATAACCAATGGTGTTTGCCATCTGACTACTAGTGTTGTGACCTACGTAACTTGTTATCATGCAATCCCCTAGATACCCTCTAGTCAAGCATGACTACTCCACAAGCTACACCATCCAGTTACAGTGAGCTATGAGTGCACTTGAGGTTCATGCATTACCTTGGCCAATGGATTTGAATATAATTAGCATTGTATCAATGCAAGTAATAAGTTCACCCACCCCAACTTGACTCGAATCAATCACAATCCTACAGATACCTATAAATAAGTTCAATATAACAACCTCGATAACCTCAAGGTGTTTGAATCTCATCATCCATTAACACATGGCAATGAGGTTTACTCTCTCTATCTCTCTACTTAGCTCATTGAGACATTTCCATCCACATGATAAAAGAATGGGTTCCTAGCTTATTGATTATTCAGATAATGCTATAAGTTATTTCATTGATCTCTAAGTTAACCCACTACTTAAATTATCCACTCAAGAGTGGACATTAAACTTAACTTTGTTGTTTCGAAAAGGATTTACTATAAACCAATTTATAGAATATAAATATTCGAAGACCCTAAGTTTAAAATTAAACATTCTAAAAAATCTTCTTTGACCTATCAAATCTTTGACAGAGCTTAATCTTTTGTCGATCTAAACATTTGGAAATCCTATCTTGCTATTTCTATTTGTAAAAAGAATCCATGCAAGTCTAGACTAAATAATTGACTAAAAACTCTTTATGTTTGCTCTAGAACTTCATTATTTAACTTGTTTGACTGTAAGATCCAAAAGTAACTCTATACCTTCTTTCAATACACAATAGTTTGAATATGTTTATAGCAAAAGGAGTTATTCACAAAGATGAGTGGACTAAAACTGGTTACCATTTGTAGCAAGGTAAGTATATTCTCATTGATTGACCCACCATTTTGAACTCAGAACCCATGAAAGACTGTGAAGTCTTGAATGTTTCGGCCCACATTTCACAATATTGCTACTTCGTTTCTGACAATCAGCACGTTCCTTAAATCATTTTAAAAACTAGTTACCTTTTAAGTATGATAGGACCAACCTATTGTAGCCAGCTGGCTAACTGAGAATACATCCAATGTCAACCTAGATTTTGCCACTGCGGCTTGTGATAGCTATGAGCTAGTTCTCGACCAACATCACTCAGTCTTCTATGCGCTAAACACATATCCTAATACCTCTTATTGATAAACAAACAATAGTACAATAAAACTTGACCATCGAAGATGCATCTAAGAATGATGAATTACACTATAAGTATTCCAACTACGGTGTGGTGCAGAAGACAAAGCATCGTTTCCGGTTGGAAGGTGTTGAAAACATACTGGGTTACAGTTGGTAACAATTCACACTTCACATCTTTAAGAAAATAATAAGACCCATCATATTATAAGTAGAGTCATTACTATTATATACATGTCTGAAAAACCATGACCGCACAGAGAAAAGATAAAGGGAAGCCTGATGATAATCTCCAGCGACTATTGAAGACTGACCAATGAGTTCATTTCTTTCTTAGCTGTTCAAAATCACTCCATGTTTGGCCTCCTCTCCCCTTCCTCTCTACGTGTTGTGTATCTTATAACTAAATCCACTTCCTCTATATCCCGCTCACCCTTCGAAAGAGGAAAACTAACTTTCACTACACAAGACCATGCCTAACAAATAGGGTAACTACCCTGCATGCTAAACCTTCTTCTCTTTTCTCAACCTTCACCAGAAAACTCATATCCGTTATGAGTATAAATCAAATGTAAAAACTATGAATAAAGGCTAGGCCGACGACCATCATAAGGTTTAAAGCTCGAAGGCAAATAGATTATTTTGAAATAAAAGACATCATAGAAAGGACTTGAGTGAGTCCCTCTCAAGCTACTGCCCGATTACCAACATCACAAAAGCATAAAGGGATTATCTCAAAATGACAATTTAATTATAACTAATATAATATTGTATATTCCAATACAATATGACCAAAGGTACTACACACCATGGTCTCAAGATTTAAAAACATTATTTAAACCTTTTATTATATGATAATAGCCCAATATAGAACAATTCAACATCTGTTGAATTTCGCAAGGAGACGTTTACGTCATACGCTCGAAGAGCTTTACGATGATAATGACGAATTGAGCGTGAAAGCAAAACAAGGTTTGGGGTCGACTTATGCACAACTTTCAACTTTTGCACCGAACCACTAAACAAGACATGACTTACAACTTGATCTCAAGTATATACATATATATACATATAAACAATATATCGATCGTCCATATTTGACGACACGATTCAGAGTATTACGACACGATGTCGATTTCCCATACTCAATACGACAACTTACGAAAGGAGAAAGACCTATTCTTGCAAACCTCGACCTCTTGACTAAAATTGACTCAACCTGTAATCAAAGCTTAACTCAAGGCATCTAGATTTATCTACCTGATAATCATTTTCAGTGGCAAGCACCCATGGGTTACTCCAGAGTCTATTCTCTCTTTCTCAAAGATACTTTCTCTTCTTCTTTCTTCCTGGCAAACATGTTCCATCTATTCCTGTCATTGACAATCTCACATACAATTTTGTGGTCAGAGTACCAATATTCTAATCAAAACACATTTATATCAAGTCATTTCATTTTCATATCGAAAAGACATTCTAATTCATAACATCATATTGATCATAATCAAGTAAAAATCCATGACTTCATAAAATTAACCTTTTCTAAACATATCATCATTTTCTATGATGTTAGAACATATCCACATGGTTGTATAATTCAATAAAAAGTAAATAGTAATATTGAATCCAAAAAGGGGATGTAACATATCTTTCCCCTATAGAATCATCGTCCCCGATGATTGAGTTTACCAAGCAAAATTTTAACAATAAACAAACTTTTATAGTTTAACATTAATGTTTTTGAAAAGATAAGGAAATCTTTGGTGGATGTCATTATAGTCTTCCCAAGAGGTGTTATCCTCACCATATTGGTCTGACTGAATTTTGCATTACAAAACCTCTCGATTATGCAAAAGAAGTTTATGCATTTCGAGCACCTTGAGTGGCTTGATCACAACAACTCCTGGCTCTTGTATTTGTAAAGAATTCCATGTGGGTATAACAATCTAACAGGATGTTGATGTTCTGCCTTCACTCTCTGACACTCCAAGCAACTTGCCAAAAACCTTGTAGCATCACTTTTCATCCCTTCCAGAAATATAATGGCTTAACATCTGCTAAAAGTCTTGTTACTCCTAGATGTCCGGAATAAGGTGCACAATGAACTTCATTCCAAACAAGGTTTCTTAATTCAACTAAATTAGGAATGTAGACTCTTCCCTTAAATCTCATCAATCTATCTGACTCAAAATAGAATCCATCATATCTTGGATCCTTAGGGTTTGATTGTGGAGCTTGCTTCACCTGCTTGTAATATTCATCTCCAGATAAACTTTGCAATACTAAATCTTTAAAATTAGCATGAATAGAGATTATAGAAGCTATGTGTCTTCTTCTGCTTAAAGCATCAAATACTTAGTTTTCTTTACCTTTGATGTAAGCAATCTCAAAGTCGTAATCTGATATTAATTCTAACCATCTCCTATCTTGCATTGAGATGAGGTTGTGTAAATATGTAATGAAGACTTTGATGATCTATTTTTAGTATAAAAGTCTTTCCCAACAAATAATGTCGCCACATCTGAAGAGCGTGAATCACTGCTGCCAGTTCTAAGTCATGAGGAGTGTAATTCTGCTCATAGTTTTTCAACTTTCTTGATTCGTAGGCTATTACACACCCATTTTGCATAAGCATGCCTCCTATCCCTTCTCCCGAGGCATCAGTAATAACCTCAAATTACCCTTCAAGATCAGGGACTTTCAAGATTGGTGTTGTTGTTAACTTTTCTTTTAATAAATCAAATGCCTTTTGACATTCTTCAATCCAAACAAACCATTTTCCTTTTCTCTGCAAAGAAGTAATTAGACTAGTAATACTTGAGAAATTAAAAATAAATTTTCTGTAATATCCAGCCAATCCCATAAAACTTCATACTTCTGAAACATTGGAAGGTACAGGCCATTCCATAATAGCCTTAATTTTAGCTGGGTCAACTAATATCGCTTCTACTGATATAGTATGTCCCAAATACTGCACTTCTTTCTGAAAGAAAGTGCATTTTGAGAGTTTCGCATATAATTTGTGTTCTCTTAATTGTTGCAAAATAATTTGAAGGTTTTGACTATGCTCCTCCTGATTTTTGGAATATATCAGAATATCATCTATGAAAACTAGGACAAATTTATCAAGGCAATCTCTGAAATTACTATTCATGAGATTCATGAAAGCGGCTAGTGCATTATTCAATCCAAATGGCAACACAGTAAACTCATAGTGACCATATCTTGTTCTAAATGTAGTCTTGTGAATATCTTCATCTTTCAACCTCAACTAATGGTATCCAGATCTCAAATCTATCTTAGAAAATACTAATGCACATTGCATTTGGTCGAATAAATCATCAATACGTTGCAGTGGATACTTATTCTTTATTTTTGCCTTATTTTGCATCTAATAATCTATACACGGTCTAAGGGTTTTGTCCTTTTTCTTGACAAAAATAATTGGAGCTCCCCATGGTGATACACTTGGCCTAATTAGATCTTTAGTCAATAGCTCCTGCAATTGAGCCTTTAGTTCGATAAGTTTAGTAGTGGTCATTCGGTATGGAGCTTTACATACTAGCTCAGTTCCTGGTTTAATATCTATGGCAAAATCAAAGGTTCTTTTTGGAGGCAAGCCTGATAGTTCCTCAGGAAATACATGACTAAAATTGCAAAGATATGGGTATTTTTCCTCAAATGTTTGCTTCTTTAAGGCTTCCTCTACTAGGTCCATTTTGACTACAAAAAGTTGACATCCCTTATGCCTAGCCCACTTTAATTATTTTGAAGAAATAGATCTAATCCTTATTTCCCTTTGAATACCCTGAAAATTTACTTTGTTTCCTTTATCATCCAAACACTCAATTGTTTTATAAAAACAATCCACCTTGGCCCTATGTCTCCATAACCAATTCATTCCTAAGATGACATCGTAGGATCCTAAAGGTGCTACATATAAATTTACCTTAGTGCAGAAGATTGAAATATCAATCTTAGCTTCGAACAAACATTTCTCTACCTGAGCCTTTGAGTGATTTGCATACTCAACTGTCCACATTTTTGACATAAAATCAGCTCTTCTAGCAAATTTACTTAAGACTCTAGATGAAACAAAATTTTCTGTTGCACCAATATCAAACAGAATAGAAACAAAACTCCAAATAATGTACATGTTATCTCAATGGGAGTAATCTAATACTCAGCTTGTCGATTGTCAAGGGCGGCATGAATCCTTTGTTGAAACGCTTCCTGCTACAAAGGAAGTATCGTATTCCTAAGCTGCCCGTTCTGCTTTTTATTAGGACAACGGTTGGCATAATGGTCTCCACCACATGAAAAATAACCTCCAATTGGTCCTCTCTTCTCGGATGGTCTACTCATAGCATTATCATTCCTCTTAAAATTGTCATTTTTCTTAATGTCTTCATTTCTTCGTTCATTACCAACTCCCCCTTTGTTTTTCCAATTTCCTTTATCAAACCTCTTGTTTCCATATCCTTTATCATTCTTCCTTTTATAGGTCTGATTATTGAAGTTCTTATCAAATCTCTTATTCTTCTTTTCATGATAAGTAGAAATGAATTTGATCTTATGTTCCTGCTTAATTACTTTCTCATACACCTAGTCCATTGTGTTTGGACCATGCACCTCCACGTCATCGCCAATCTAAGGATTGAGTCCCATAATAAATTTTCTTATCCAAAATCTTTCATCCTTTTGATATTGAGGAACATACTTCAACAATCTAGTAGATTTTTTTGCATATTCAACCACAGACAAATCACCTTGCCTGAGATTTTGGAAATCTGTTAGCTTTTGATCAAAATAGAGCTATGGTAACCACCTTTTCCAAAAAAGTTCCACACGTTCATTCCATGTCACCTTCAAGGGGCTTAAATCTAGATCCATTTTCTTGTTCATCCACCAAGTGGATGCTTCTCCAGATAGCTGATATGCTCCCCACACTGCCTTCATGATCTCAGAATAATTTTTGATTTCAATGTATTTCTCCATTTCTGTTAGCAGTGCTTCTACTGCATCAACGGTTTTTGTTCCATCAAATTTGGAAGGGATAATCTTTTTCATATCCTTAGATAGTTCCAGTGCAAGTTTGTCTTTTGTCTCCCTCTGAGTTTCACTATGATCTTGGTTCTCACTTGACGTGCCATGTTCTCATTGTTTACTTTTACTTGCATTATTAGAATACTCATTTTCACCCTCTGTATTCCTGATTTCATTCACTTTTTTTTCCAATTTGCCCAACCTTTCCTTAGTTTTAGTAAGCATATTAAGAATTCTATCCAATTTATCGGTGGAGTTTTCTTGAGAGTTGTGACATTCCCGATCTTCTCTCTCATTAAACTCTGATTGATCCATGTTTATTTGTTTTCTCACCTTCTTTAGCAAGTAGTAATCAGTTCTATGATTTATCATTTTGTATATTATCAAAACATAACAATTGCTCATAACCATAGTTATTCTCAAACCAAAATTTGTCTTTATTATACTTTGCACAACAGTATATACGTTCTTTAAGGATAGACATATTTCATGTTTCACTCAGTATTTACAAGAGGGGTGTAACCTTCGAATTCATTGTCTGACGCATATTCATGAGGTGTATAACCCTCAGATTCGCTATCAGATGATAGTACAATGATTTCAGCTCTAGGTGGTATACGGGGATCCCTAGTGATCATTGGTACACTAATAGGGCAGCAATTGACCATAATTCATGCTGCCATCTTAGATGTCTCTAGGAGTTCTTTTTTTATTCGTTTGAGTCATGACAGAGCATTAGCAAAAGTTTCCACATCATCTAGCCAAATGTCATTTTCATCATTCGTTTCTCAATAGTCTTGATCATTGCAAGTCATTTCTACTTAGCTTGCAAATAATGTTCCTTACCAGCGAAGGAATTCCTTACGATTTTCTTGAGACGTACCATCCTGGCACAGTAAATCAAATCATTAGCTACCTACATAATGGTGATTCCTAATTAGGTTAGTGGACTCATCAACCCTAGTGCTGAACCTGGTTAGCTCTGATGCCATATGTAACACCCAGTTTTACTTTCACCCTAAAAACTAAGTTTAACCAAAGGTAATTTTTTTTTTGAAATTTTAAAATAGAAAAGTAATTTGTTTCTAATTTAAAATCAAGTAGTTCATCCATCGACTATCAATATTCATGAAATTATAAATTATGCAAAAGGATATATCCATCTACAACATTTAAACAATATGTTGTTAAAAGTTACTTAGAACAATTCCAAAATAGAAACTTACCAAAGTCATTGCATCTCCATTGTTGACTATCCAAATTCAAGTCTTGGCAATCCTCAAAAATATACAAGAGAAAGTATCTTCAAGGAGCTTAACCTCCAACCACAGACCATCGGTCTCCCACACTCCTTCCTATCCGGAAGTGGCCCTACCCTACTCAAAGAGGATAGACTTAGGATAATCAATGGTGTTTTCCATCTGAGAACTGGTGTTGTGACCTTCATAGCTTGTTATCATGGAATCCTCTAGATACCCTCTAGTCAAGCATGACCACTCCACAAGCTACGCCATCCAGTCACAGTGAACTATCAATGCACTTGATGCTCATACATTACCTTGGCCAAAGGATTTAAATATAATTCGCATTGTATAAACGAAAGTAATAAGTTCACCCACCCCAACTCGACTAGAATCAATCGTAATCCTATAGATACCTATAAATAAGTTCAATATAACTACCTCAATAACCTCAAGGTGTTTGAATCTCATCATGCATTAACGCATGGCAATGAGCTTTACTCTCTCTCTACTTAGCTCATGGAGACATTTCCATCCACATGATAAAAGAATGGGTTCCTAGCTTATCGATAATCTGGATAATGCTATAAGTTATTTCATTTATCTCTAAGTTAGCCCACTACTTAAATTATCCTCAAGGTGTTTGAATCTCATCATCCATTAACACATGGCAATGAGGTTTACTCTCTCTCTCTACTTAGCTCATTGAGACATTTCCATTCACATGATAAAAGAATGGGTTCGTAGCTTATCGATTATTCGGATAATGCTATAAGTTATTTCATTGATCTCTAAGTTAACCCACTACTTAAATTATCCACTCAAGAGTGGACACTAAACTTAACTTTGTTGTTTCAAAAAGGATTTACTATAAACCAATTTATAGAATATAAATATTCGAAGACCGTAAGTTTAAAATTAAACATTCTAAAGAATCTTCTTCGACCTATTGAATCTTCGACATAGCTTAATCTTTTGTTGAACTAAACATTTGGAAATCCTATCTTGCTGTTTCTATTTGCAAAAAGAATGCATGCAAGTATAGACTAAACATTTGACTAAAAACTCTTTATGTTTGCTCTAGAACTTCATTATTTAACTTGTTTGACTATAAGATCCAAAAGTAACTCTATACCTTCTTTTAAGACACAATAGTTTGAATATATTTATAGCAAAACGAGTTATTCACAAAGATGAGTGGACAAAAACTGGTTACCATTTGCAGAAAGGTAAGTATATTCTCATTGGTCGACCCACCATTTTAAATTCAGAACCCATGGAAGACTATGAAGTCTTGAATGTTTCGGCCTACATTTCACACTATTACTACTTCTCTGCTGACGATCAGCACGTTCCTCAAATATTTTAAAAAACTAGTTTCCTTTTAAGTATGATAGGACCAACCTATTGTAGCCGACTGGCTAACTGAGAATACATCCAATGTCAACCTAGATTTTGCCACTGCGGCTTGTGATAGCTATGAGCTAGTTCTCGACCAACATCACTAAGTCTTCTATGCCCTAAACACATATCCTAATACCTCTTAGGGATAAATAATCAACAGTACAATAAAACTTGACCATCGAAGATGCATCTAGGAACGATGAATTACATTGTCAGTATTTCAAGGATGGTGTGGTGTAGAAGACAAAGCATCATTTCCAGCTGGAAGGTGGTGAAAACATACAGGGTTATAGTTGGTAACAATTCAGACTTCACATCTTTATGTAAATAATAAGTCCCACCATATTATAAGTAGAGTCAGTACTATTATATACATGTCTGAAAAATCATAACCGCATAGAGAAAAGATGAAGGGAAACTTGATGATAATCTCCAATGACTATTGAAGACCGATGGATGAGTTTGGTTCTTTCTTAGCCATTCACAATCACTCCATGCTTGGCCTCCTCTCCCCTTCCTCTCTGCGTTCTGTGTGTCTTAAAACTGACTCCACTTCCTCTATATCTTGCTCACCCTTTGAAAGAGAAAAACTAACTTTCACTACACAAGACCATGCCTAACAAATAGGGTAACTACCCTGCATGCTAAACCTTCTCCTCTTTTCATGACCTTCACCAGAAAATGGTTTGTTAATTCTCACTCAATCCACGTTTACTCTGTAAAGTGGAGCTCCACACTTGGCAAGGTGGCGGTTGACAGTTTTAACAAACTATCACACTACTCATATCTGTTATGAGCATAAATCAAATGCAAAAACTATGAACAAAGGCTAGGCCGACGACCATCATAAGGTTTAAAGCTTGAAGACAAATAGATTATTTCAAAATAAAAGACATCATAGAAAGTACTTGAGTGAGTCCCTCTCAAGCTACTGCCTGACATCACAAAAGAATAAAGGAATTATCTGAAAACAACAATTTAATTATAACTAATATAATATTGTATATTCCAATACAATACAAACAAAGGTACTACACACCATGGTCTCAAGATTTAAAAACATTATTTAAACCATTTATTATATGATAATAGCCCAATATAGAACAATTGAACATCCGTCAAATTTTGCAAGGAGACGTTTACGTCATACTCTCGTAGAACTTTACGACGATAACGACGAATTGAGCGTGAATGCAAAACAAGGTTTGGGTTTGACTTACGCACAACTTTCAACTTTTGCATCAAACCACTAAACAAGACACAACTTACAACTTGATCTTAAGTATATACATATATATATACATATAAACAATATATCGGTCATCCATATTTGACGACATGATTCAAAGTATTACGACACCGATGTTGATTTCCCATACTCAATACGACAACTTACGAAAGGAGAAAGACCTATTCTTGCAAACCTCAACATCTTGACTGAAATTGACTTAGCTGTAATCAAAGATTAACTCAAGGCATCTAGGTTTATCTACCTGATAATTGTTTTTAGTGGCAAGCACCCATGGGTTATTCTAGAGTCTATTCTCTCTTTCTCAAAGATACTTTCTCTTCTTCTTTCTTCCTGGCAAACATGTTCCATCTATTCCTATCATTAACAATCTCACATACAATTTTGTGGTCAGAGTACCAATATTCTGATCAAAACACATTTGTATCAAATCATTTCATTTTCATATCAAAAATACATTCTAATTCATAACATCATATTGATCATAATCAAGTAAAAATCCATGACTTCATAAAACTAATCTTTTCTAAACATATCATCATTTTCTATGATGTTAAAACATATCCACATGGCTGTATTATTCAAGAAAAACTAAATAGTAATATTGAATCCAAAAAGGGGATGTAACAATTTGAAGAATGAAGTTAAACCAATCTAGGGAGAGGCACTTGCTAATCTTAGCTATGAAATTCCTAGAAAGGCATAGCCCAAAAACTATTGGGATATCATTTATCACCACCTCCTTTTGCACCATGATTTTCAAGAAAGCATATAGTGTAAGAGGTAGAGCTCTGATAACCTTGATTATTTGGACTCTTTTGCCATCTAACTGCATAACTATCTCTTTTTAGGGGGGTTTCTTAAAGTTATCACTAATTACACTTTGACAAATATATATATTGTACATCCTTGGAAAGGCCATGAGAGGAACCTCCTGCAACAATATAAAGAAAAATGCATGAAATAATAGAAATAGTAGAACACAAAAGGAATTTATTGATTGCAGGCCACTTCGAGGGGGCAACCTCCTTTGAGCAAGCTCAATACAATATACTCGTGGATGCCTTCATTGACCTCAACATGTACTTATATACTAAGTCTAATCTAAACAACTATTACTCCCCATGAATGTGAGATAATACAATATACTCATGAGATGACTTACAAAGCATATGCGTCCAATAGAAATATACTAACAAAGTAAAGAGAAGCGTTAAACATAGGTTCCTAACATCCCCTCCCTCTTAGAAAAGCTTTGTCCTCAAAGCTTAAGATGTGGAAATTGTTGTATCTGAAGAGTGGTTCTCATGTAACATCCTCTGATTGCATTCCATGCCACTGAATTAGTACCTCTGTGATGGATCGAGAGCGAAGCTGATGAGTGCGCCTACAAAGGATTGCCTCCAGCTCCAAAATGATGGATCCTTCGTTATCTAGTTCTAGTAAAATATTTTGTGCTCTGATGTTGGTTCCAAGAACTTTCTTTACACAAGAGACATGAAATACTGGATGAATGCGGGAAGAAAGAGGAAGCTCCAATTGATAAGCAATTGACCCAATCTTCTGAAGAACCTTATATGGCCCATAGAACTTTGGAGCTAGCTTATTATGCCCTTTGAGTTTCAGGGAGGATTGCTTGTATGAATGTAGATGAAGAAAAACCATATCACCTACTTGAAAAGTGCATTGAGATTGGTGCTGATTGGCTTATTTCATTCAATTTCTTGCCATGTGAAGATTGTCTTGCAAAATGTGAAGAATTTGATCTCAGGTTCAGAGAACCGTGTCAACTACCTAAACTGGTGAACTGCTAGGCATGTATGGAAGGAGCACTAGTGGTGCCTAACCATAGACTACTTCATATGGAGTCATTTTAGATGTAGTGTGGTAGGAGGTATTGTACCACCATTCAGCGAAAGGTAGCCACTTTGCCCACTGATGTTGTTGTTCTGAAGTGAAGCAACAAAGAAAAGTTTCCAAACATTTGTTGATAACTTCAGTTTGACCATTTGTTTGTAGGTGATACCCTAGACTCATCTTCAGTTTGGTGCCAGTGTGGCGAAGTAGTTCTGTCCAAAAATGACTGGTGAAAGTTGCATCACGATCTAAGACAATGGAACAAGGGATTCCATGAAGACGGAAGATCTGGTCCATGAAAATCTATATGACTGAGGAGGCGGTATAGGGATAGCTGAGGGCACAAAAAAGACTATATTTGGAGAGGTGATCAACAACAACCAAGATCACTGTCTTCCCTCCAGATTTAGGGAGCCCTTCAATGAAATCCATAGAAATATCTATCCAAATCCATGTAGGGATGGGCAAGGGTTCGAGCAATCCAGGAAGGAGTGTCGTTTCACCCTTGTTGCACTAGTAGGTATCACATTCAGCCACCATCTATTGAATTGCCCTTTTCATTCCCTTCCAAAAGAAGTTACGTCTTGCCCACTCATAAGTTTTGAGAAACACAAAGTGTGCTGCTGATGGAGAAGCATGGACTTCATAGAAGATAGCCTGTTGAAGATCTGTGCTTTGGCGAAGCACCAGATGACCCTTGTATCTTAGAGAAGCACCATCCCAAGAGTAATGTGGTATAGCAGAAGGGTTATTGGCCAACTGTTGGATGATTTGAGATAATGAAGAGTCATTGGCATAACCCTGGTGGACAGATTCCAACCAATTTAGAATAGGCATAGAAATAGCTAAAAGAGAAGCTTGGTCATCAAATGTGTGCAAAAGAGCATCCGCCACAATATTGTCCTTACCCTTCTTATAAGTGATCTCATAGTCATAACCCATGAGTTAGCTAACCCATTTCTGTTGTGCTGGGGAGGAGACACATTGTTCCAGGAAATATTTTAGACTATGGTGATCACTCTTGATGTAGAAATGATTCCCTAATAAGTATGGCCACCACTTTTGTACTACATGCAAAATAGCCATCATTTCCTTCTCATATGTAGAGAGTACTAAATTATTACCTAAAAGGGCTTTGCTGGTGAACGCAATGGGATGTTCATTTTGAAGGAGAGCAACACCAAGTCCATTGCTGCAAGCATCACTCTCAATAGTGAAGGTCTTAGAAAAATCTGGCATAGCTAGAACAGGTGTAGTACACATAGCTTGTTTCAGTTTTTCAAATGCACACTCAGCAGCATGTGTCCATGTAAAAGCATCCTTTTTCAACAGAGTTGTTAATGGAGCTGCAATCTTCCCATAATCCTTGACAAACTTGCGGTAGTAGCCAGTCAGTCCCAAAAAACCATAGAGGCTCTTGAGTGTCTGAGGATGCAGCCAATTTTTCATGGCATCTATTTTGGCAGGATCCACTCAAACCCCTTGGGCTAAAACAATATACCTGAGATACTCCACTTCCTCCTACCCAAAAACACATTTAGACTATTTTGCACTGAGATGATGATCAAAGAGAAGTTGTAGTACAAGATCCAGATGTTGGAGATGCTCATCCCATGTTTTACTATAGATGAGGATATCATCAAAGAAGACCAGAATGAATTTTCGCAAGTAGGGCCGGAATATTTTATTCATCAATGCCTAGAATGTGGAAGGAGCATTAGTGAGGCCAAAGGCATGACCAAAAACTCATAGTGGCCATCATGCGTGTGGAAAGCCATTTTAGGGATATCATCCTCATGAACCTGAATTTGGTGATACCCAGAACGAAGATCCAACTTGGAGAAAAAATGAGTGCCATGAAGCTCATCAAGAAGCTCATCAACAACATGAATAAGAAACTTATCCTTGATTGTGATGTGATTAAGTGCTTGAAAGTCAATGCAGAGGTGCCATGACCCATCTTTTTTCCAAACAAGAAGAACTGGTGAAGAAAAGGAACTGGTACTAGGGCGAATAATACATTGATTTTGTAAGTCCCAAACGAGCATCTCAATCTCTATCTTTTGGTGAAATGGGTAGTGGTAGGGCTTGATATTGGGAGGAATGCTTCTAGGAAGGAGCTAAATATGATGGTCCCCTAGTCATGAAGGTGGCAATCCCACTGGTTCAGCAAAGACACATGCATATCTATCCAAAATTCATTGTAGATCTGAAGGAGTAGTGGAGACCGCTGATGGTTGCATCTGAATGGAATTGAGCTAAGAGATGACACCATGTGAATTCTTCTTAAGGAGCTTTTCCATGTGATGTGATTTGATGATCCTAAGAGACCCTGGTTGTAAGCCCTTCAATGTGTATTTTTTCCCATTGTCTAAAAACTACATCCAAAGTTCAGAAAAATCCCATAAGATGAGTCCAAGTGTGCATAACCATTGAGCGTCCAAAACCAAATCACATCTGCCTAAGGGAAAGGCAAACATGTCAGAGTGCAGGTTATAATCTTCAATCGAGATACGCACATTGTGACACTTCCCTTTGCAAGGTAATGTGCCCTCATTGGCAATCATGATTTCAAAGCTAGAGCAAGGATGGACAAAACAATCAGCCTGTTTGGTGATCCGATTGTCAATAAAGTTATGAGTGCTACCAGAATCAATGAGTATTGTAAGAGGGAGCTTCTTGAAGTAACCCTTGACCTGCATGGTTTGTGGGGTGGTGACTCCTGCTAAAGTGTGGAGAGAGATCTCTCGATGGTTGTCCTGAGAAGGAGAGTCAACAGGTGGCTGATGAATGTCGACCTGATCATCTACTATATCATGAGCATCTTCATAAACTTCAGTTGCAGGCAGAGAATCCACATCCAAGAGATAGAGCTTTTTCTCAACACATCTATGTCTCCGAGTGAATTTCTCATCACAATTATAGCAAAGCCCTTTGTCTCTACATGCCCGCATCTCTACTTCAGACAATTGCTTGATAGGAGTTGTTCTAGGAGCTGGTGTGATTGGAGGTCTTTGGGAAACCATATTTCTAAATGGAACAAAAGTGGATTTGGAGTGTCGTTGAGCTGTGATCTTGTCCTCCACCAACTTAGCCAACCCTAGGGCTTCCATCATTGTGCTGGGATGGAACATTTTAACCTCAGATCAGATTGCATCCTTCATACCACTGACAAAACAACTCCTGAAGAATTCATCAGACAATCCCTCTATGTGATTGGCCAGTTTCTCAAATTTTGTCTAATATTCTCTCACAGTGCCAGTTTGGTGAAGTTTAGTGTGTGCTCTTGTAAAGTCATAAAAAGCACTAGGGCCAAATCATTGCAAAATGAGTTTGCAAAAATTTGTCCATTTTGGCTCTTCATGAGCCTTGATGTACCAACGGAACCACTCAAGGGCTTCATGTTCCAAATGAAAAAATGCAAGTGGGACTTTGTTGACATCAAAAGTATTATGCAGACTAAAATATTGTTCCGTCCAATATATCCATCTAGTCGGATCATCACCATTGAAGCGAGGAAAATCAAGCTTCGGCCCATGAAAATTGCTGGAAGAAGAGAACCCAGTGTCTGTAGAAGACTCTAGCTACCGTCTATTGTTTATGGTTGAATGATGAAGATTGAGGCTGAGAATTTTTTCATTTAGATCTTGGAGTTTAGTCTTGAGGGCTGCAAGTTCATCCTGCATGTTTTTTGCTCCTGGGCAGGTGACAACCATAACCAGGAGTTTTTTTTTTGGGAATGGGTAGAAAAATAAAAATAGAAACTTTTTTAGTAAAGGAAAATTTGGATTTGGGAAAAACTCTAATGGGTAATTGGGGTTTGACTAGGATTTGGACACTTTCTGAGGGACAGGGAAGCATAAAATGGGGATTTCAGAAGTAGGATGAAAGAATGGGAAAATTTGTCCAAGAGGGACAAAGGAGTAGAAATAGGAAATGAACACTCTGGAAAAATTTGAAGGTGATTGGGTGAGAATCGAAGAAGTTATGGAAAACCCTAAAAATAGACAAATGTGGGATTTCTAGCTTCGATAAGTCGAATTTGGGATAGGGTCCTCAAGGAAGGAAAAATGCAGAATGGAATTTCAGTGGTTCTAGTGAATTTTTAGAGGAAATGGAGCTAAAGTAAGGAAGATATGGTGAAACAATAGATATTTTTTTTGTTTTTTGTCTGGAAACGATTTGCAATGGCTCTAGATAGATGTAATCTACGATTTATCAGTTGGCAATAGATATGGACCCCAAGTATGTTCATCTTCCTAAAGGTTCAGGGGATTCACTTGGCTACCAATGTTGTCTAACAGCTTGTGTATTGGGGCAGTACTCCTCACTCCATGGCTTAGGTAAAACTGATAACCACTTTGCCACAAATAATAGCTCTTGGTTTACCTCATGGATGGGAACTAGTCAATCAAGTAGGGGTCATTGCCCTTTTCACTGGAAGGTCCTCTCAATGCGCCAGCTACTTTGGGGTTCCTATGGTACTCCTCACAATGAGTTTTAGGGCTATGCCCAAGCACTTCCCATAGTTAAGCGGATAGGGATTATTCCTTGATCCAAACCTGCAATTGAAATTAATAATACAGATACAACGAAAAAATAACTACTGCAATAATCACAACGCTTGGAGGCCACTGCGAAAAAAATTTAGCAGAAATTCCACCCAGTGAGCCCAAGAAAGTGCTCTGATACCATATGAGAGGAACCTCTTGCAACAATATAATGAAAAATGCATGAAATAATAGAAATAGCAGAACACAGAAGGAATTTATTGATCATAGGCCACTTTGAGGGGGCAACCTCCTTTGAGCAAGCTCAATACAATAAACTCATGGATGCCTTCATTGGCCTCAACACATACTTATATACTATGTCTAATCTAAACAACTATTACTCCTCATGAATGTGGGATAATACAAAGCATATGCATCCAACAACAATATACTAACAAAGTAAAGAGAAGGGTTAAACACGGGTTCCTAACAGGCCATAGTAATTTGGATTGGTCATTACATTTATACTTATAATAGAGATGGTGTTGGTGCCATGACCATATGCATCTCTTACTGCCATGGAATTTGTTCATATAGAGCTTAGGTTTCTTTGATCTAGATGATGCCCTATAATACCATGCCCCAATTAATCTCATGTTCTCAAACTATCTCATCATCAAACCATGGGAAAAGAATGAAATTTTAAAAAACTAATAATAAAACACTAAAAAATTATTTTTCTCTACCAAAACCTTGTTTATAATCTTTTTTGTACATTTCGAAAGTCTAATTTAATAAAATATTTCTTTGTAATTTGATAACCTATAAACTAGTGATCCTAAAAACTAAATGACATTTATTAATATTTATTATATGAATTTGTTTCCTTCCAAGGAATTTGATTTGTTAGATTTGGATAGATATCATTTCCTACACATTGTCATGTATTTTATCAAAAAAAGGCATGTTAGTTCATGAAAATAAACAATTCATATTAACTTGGAGGTTGATTGCATAACATTGTTCTTCACCTACTATTATTTTTTAAAAAACTTAGATATGACAATAGTGTTAACCCTTATCTGTAATGTTATTGACATTGATTTTCTTTAATAATGTCTATATGGATGAGTTGATGTTGACTAGGCAGTTTTGCAAGTAGTTTATGACTACAAGGTTTGCAATGTTTAGGTAGTGTCTGATTCAACAATCATCATGCTCTTAGCAAACTCACTATGAAGAAATCCTACGTGCTTCCTAAAATCAATGAACTTTTGTATTAGCTTTAAGGTTCTAAGAAACTAAATTGGTGTAACAATCATTTAAATTCTATGATGCCCACCAATCATTTATTCCTTTACGCTTTGATATTTTACGAATTTTTTTTAACTATCACTAATGGGCATGTAGTGGTCTTTTAGTTCTTTTCTCTTAGTTTCTTGCTTTAGTCTCATGGTAGGAGTGTATTGCTAGAAGAAATTATCTTTGGGATTTTTGGGTTAGGTAATGTTGGAGTTGTCTTGCTATTTTTATTAAAGTTTAGTATGTAAATGAATGAAAATAGATCTATAGTCTTCCCTATATACTATGTTAGTTTTTGTATCTGTTGCAATGTGATAGCTTATAGAGAAAAGAATCAATGGAGTATTTGCATAATTTATTATGTTGTGTAGTTTTGCAATTCTATTTTTATTCATTATGTCATGTTCTTTGTTGTTATATTTTAATTCATTATAGGTTTTATTAGAGTACATAATTTTAGTAATAAAGTTTTTCAACATTGCGAACACTTGAATAATTAGGGTAATAAAGTTTCATGATGCTTCTAAGACAACCATCAACTCTAATTGGGGTTCTATAAATGCTAGTTATTTATCTTGACTTCTATAATTTATTATTACATTTGCACATTAAAAATGATGTTTTGAGGCCCCATCTTGGTAAATTTACTGCCATCTATCTAGATGACATCTTGGTTTATCTTAAAACCTAAGACTACCACTAGGTCCATATTTTATCTAAAATCAATACTAAAAGTTCAATAGATGCAATAAGCTATGGTACAAATGTTGTAGGATGTTTTTCATGGTGGTTGCTAGATAATTTTTAGTTGAGATCCTCATACATATTAAGTTTTGGATCTGTTTATGTAAATTTCAAAACTCTTATAAGATATCCAAAGATGTCTACCTACTAAATAATCTCAAATTTGTTTTGAATTTAAATGTCAACAGTAAGGTTGAACAAGCTAAAAAGAAACACTTGATGTAGCATTAGACATACAGAAACTACGTAAAGAACATCCTAAGAGATTGTTAAGTGATGACACATAGAAAATTTAATTATAAGGTATTAGACATCAATAAACTTTAGTGTTAATTAACAAAGGTTAGCACACAAAAAATTGATGTACTATGGACCAACTCATAATTTGTTGATTTGAGTTGAGAGGTGTCCTTTCTTCAATGTCTAAATGTAAAAATCTATTCTATTATCTGAAACCAATTGATATTAGAGAAAGAAATAGTTTAAGTTGATCAACTACAAGGGTATGCAAGAGTGTATCTATATATCTATATTAATAGAATAGAAGTAATTATGTAGAGTTGAATAATATGCTATGATTCAATGGATTTCATACAACTTACAATATGTAGGCAAAGCATGTTTTAAAATTAAAAAAAGCTACTTAATATTAAATGTAGCAAATAGATATGCTACCCTTTTGATTATTTACAAAGTGCTTCGATGACCACTATAATGAGAGGAAAATAGTCCTACTAGCACTAAAGTATCAATTAGAAAGGAGTCCATTTTCTAATGGTGACTATTGGACCACTAAAATTTCTTCTAAAATTAATTTGGCACTTCTACTCATGAAAATTCTAATCTATATAATTTAAAATAATTTTTATGAGTTTATAAGAAGAAAACTAGTCTACACTATATGCATAGGAGGTTCCTAACTAAGACAATTGTTGAACATGACATAGGTGCACAAAAAATCCCACATGTTACTAAAACTACCTCTTATTTAGTGTGCAAGGTCCTTTCCTTGCATGTGTTAGATATTAGTTGTTCAGTTGTGTACATTTAAACCATTATGATGATCCATCTAAAACAAACTTAATCCAAGCATATATGAAGCACCTCATACAATCAGATCATTTGTGTATAGTGGAAGTTACAAGATCTTAGTCATATTCTCCACATTGTAGATGTGAGCAATGGAAACTTTGAAATATAGTGGCAATTGTTAGAGTTTGGCCCAAATATGTTTCAATTCCACATAGTGACACACTTGAATAAGAGGGAATTTGATTGAGTGATTTGTTATATAAACCATTTCACAACATGAGATTTGATATTGGAATTGAAAAAGAAACCTTTATTCAAAACTTGGAGAGAATTATAAATTCATATCATGCATGGCATGTAGATTGTAGCCTATTTGTTTGAAAATACTACTAATGTTGATGATCCAAAGATTGAAGATCATGTCGCCAACAATAATGCAGAAATGGAGTGGCAAGTTCTATCTAGGTTGGCTCCATGACAAGATGTTTAGTTATTTAATATTGAGTTTCCTAGTCAACGAGACTTTGACATGGAGTATGATTGCAACCCTTATGAATTGTCATATATTTTGAAGAAATTACCTCACAATTCATTAAGCCAAATTGATTAGGAAATCTAGAACTTAAAAGAGCTTTTGAACATCATTAGTTGAATTACTTCAAGTAATTTAAATGAAAAACAACACATTGCATTTGATGCAATCATGAGACATTTTGAACTTTCTAATAATGATGAACCTCTTAAGACTATCATCCAAGGAAGCACTGGAATAAGTGAATTTTTCTTAATTAATTATATTAAGAATGTAATGGATAGTAAGTCAATTGATGGAAAAATCCCCTTGTTTCTTCTTACACCAATAAGAGTTGTTTCTTTCACCATATGTAACACTAGAATTCACACATCCTTAAAAGTTCTATTAAGAATAGGTGACCTTTGAGTGGTCAATCATTTATTTTTGATAAAGTCAGTTGGAAACAAGGGTCTAGATCCCTATACAAAACAACCTAGAGGGTAGAGCAAAAGCCTCACACAAGCCAGAAACATATTACCAGTAGATATACAACACAGAGAAACCTAAAACTCGACAGAACTAACTTTTAGTAAAAACAAACAACAAAAGACACAAAAAAATAAGCTAAGGATTTCAGTCAATCCCATATTTAGTGAGGATTTGAGCATTCCCTCATAATCTCCAAGGCCATCAATCCTAAGGCCCTTGATTTTGTCATCAAACTCCTTCACAATAGAAACAATAGTGGCAACACAGTGCAAGGATTTAGCAACAAACTCTGACATCACCCTCCACTTCTTCTATAGCTCCCCAATCTTGGACCTGAGCTCAACAACCTCCTCCACCATTTATTCACAGAGGGTGCACTTCCCTTGGTCCCCTTCCTTCTCATGAGTATCCTCCTCACATCTCACAAAAATGACTAGTTTCCTCTTCCTCCTTCATAGACTTCGCAGGAGTGCCCCCTTCATCCTCCCCCATGGTGTCTTCTACAAAATCTAACTCACTTGATATCTCAATACCTTGAGGGTTGACCAAAGGAATTTCTGCAATGCAACTAGACCTTCTAACACTCTGCATAGGATTACCATCAATACCCAGCCCATCGCCACCTCCACCTTGCTTAGTGGCAACTCCCAAGTCAACAAATTTTGACTCAACCACCTCATAAAGGACATCCTCCTTCCCTTCTTTTAATTTTTTATGTAGTTGGGATCCTTCTTCCTCCTCCATTTCCTTCTCTCTCTTCCCTGAGGAGGCCTCCCCCTTATTGATATCAGGAGTCAGAGGCTTAGGGCTCTTGTTGGACTTGATAGGGGTGATTTTACATTTGGATTTAGAACTAGCCTTAGGAGTAGGGGTTTCAAATGAAGAGGAGTCCCATAGTTCCTTAATTCTGGGCCCATCCCTGGGACCATAGGAAGGGGAGACCAAGTTTTTGAGAATGCCAACATATTTCTTCCCTTTGCCTTTAGTACTGGGACCAACACCAGCAAGGTTCAGAGGAGAATCATGGAGCACACTGAATTTAATTTGTTTGGAGGGGAACAAGGCTAAATGGAAATGGTAAACACAAAAAATAAGGCCCTGATGGAGGGGGATGACTAGGGTGAACATAGGGTTCTTAGCATGGGCTTCCCTAACCAAACGAATGGAGTTTTCCAGTGATGTAAGAAAGAAAGAAAAACTTATCTCGACACTGTGGTGGAAATGGTTTAACAAGGCAAAGTGGTAATGAAAATAGACTCTAAAATTCCCTTCAAGTGTAAAATACTTCATTATCATTAAACAAACTTGGTCCCATGGGTAGGCAGTTTCTCCCATGTGAACCCTCCCTGAAGTTTAGTTGCATCTTCTCCCTCCTTAAAGGACACCCCCATACTTTCTGGGTTCGGCATCCTACTTTGGTAGAAATGCCTTCTACCTTTGGTCAACATCCCAGTAGCCTGACCTATGACATCTTCTGACACCTCAAAACTAATACCACCAAGGCTGACCCATCTATTATCCCAGGAGTCTACAAACTAACAAGATAGATTCTCATCATGCCCAATCAGAATTCCCAGAAAGAAATCCACCCCCTTCCTGAATAATATGCAAGATAGTAGGATCAAGGTTGAATTTATCAAGGGACGAGGGCTCAGTTTTAACAATATTGCCTCCCATGGTATCACTCTCAATCAAACATAGTAACAGATACGTCACAAGAGTGCCTTTATTTTTTCTACATGGGATGAACCAACCTAAAATATAAATGGATCGGTAATTTCTAGGTCCTTCCATGCACCCCATATCCTTTGAATGAATGTCATGTTGGATTTGAAGGGAGTTGTAATCATGAATTGTATGCAAGGAGATCTCACCACCTCACTCTACCACCAGGGAAAAGACATCCGCCCACCACCTCGTGTAAAAATCAATGTATTTGTAGTTAGGGGTGGAATTATGATTATTAAAGAGCCAACCTGTCTTCCAATCATTCCTATCACATGGGCCACCATCTCTGCTATCCATCTAGTTAATGTTAGCCTACTAGGTCATGGATTACCAATCCATGTTAGCCTTCCCATTTTTTGGGATTTGAATTTCAACAGCTCTCTTTTTACATTGAATTTTATCACTAAAGATGTTATTTCCTTTCCACATCTTATCGACCATGCAACCATTCGATTCAACCCCTTTGCTCTTGGCACCAATGTAGAGGTAGGAAATCAGGGTTATCTAGCAAATGTTCATCCAACTGACAACCCTCTCCTCATGCGGTATTGGATCAACTGTATGATCAAGGCTTGTGACCATCTCTGACAATAAGGCCCTGAACTTTACTGGGAAAGTTAGTTGCCTTTCTCCAACATCTCCAAGAGGAGCTACTAATGACTATATTAGCCATGGAATCTGTAACAACATTGCCTTCCCTGTATATGTGGGACACTTTAAATTCCTAAAAACCATTTAGCAGCATTCTTATGTCTTTGACCTCATCCATCAAATGCCAACTAGGGTTAGCAGTGTGAAGGACAACATTAACAAGGATTTGAGAGTCCCATTCCACATGAAGTTTTTTGATACCTAAAGAATGAGAAAATTTGACTCCCCATAGCATAGCCAGAGTCTCAGCCTCATTATTACTTATGATCCCTAACCCTCTAGTATAAGTAGTCAAAAAGGTACCTATGTCAAATCTGATAATACCCCCTCCACTAGCATGTCCTGGGTTGCCTTTGGCAGCCCCATCAAAATTCAACTTACACTAGCTCTTTTGAGGAGGTTCCCAAACAGTCTTCACATGTACAATTTTCCTAGAGATGTCAACTTGACAGATACCAATATCAACAACCCAATGATTCAAAATACCCACTTCAATCTAGGTCAAAGGGAGCTCAACATATTTGAAGTTACAAGTGTTCAAATTTTTCAGCAAGGAGCTTGGAGAAAGCCTAGAAACCTCAAGGGAAGTTCTAGTAGTGTCTCTAAAGATCCTATTATTCCTCTCTTTCCAGATACTCCACCCTAGATGAGAGGGGATTTCTCTCCAAAGCTCCTTGGTCATTGGAAAAGAAAAGGGGGACACCCATTCTCTGACAAAAGTAATCAAGTTTTCATTGAAAACCCACTCCACCCCTATTCGTTGCAACATTAAGCCCCAAACACCCCTAGAAAAGTCACATGACAAAAGCAGATGGTGGATAGTCTCATCCTCTTTACAACAAAGAACACACCTATTAGGGAGTTGAAATCCCCTTCTCTTCAGGTTATCCACGGTGAGAATTTTATTATGACTCAGACTCCACCAAAAGAAATTTATTTTAGGAATGAGTCTAAAGTTCTAGACTTTATGCCATAATATATCTTCCTCTAGGCCTAACAACATACTATAAGTAGTTTTCATAGTGAAAAGACCTCTGGTGTCTTTCTCCTAAATAATTTGGTCCTTCCTAGGGAGCAATGAGAGTCTATAGTTATCCAAATCCCTTTGAAGTTGTAAGGAAAGGTACCTATCCTCCTTGGCATAACAGCAACCAAGAAGACATCTCTAGCTTCTGAGGTAACCATTGTGAATAATATAATTAGACACCATAGAGAAAAAGAAACATCTTTCTTTGTCAGCCAATCTATCACAATTCATCTTCCTGAGTGGCCATGCCCCTAACCATCTGTCCTCCAAAAAAATGGTATTCCTTCCATTTAATTCCTTTGCACAAGAGGCCTCTAGATATAAGAGTACCATTCCAAATGATTGAGCCCTTAGGGAGGTTTTGTTCCAGGTCCCCCCTAAAATACTTAGCTCTCATGATATCCCCCAATCTTTGTTACCATTGATCAAATTCCATCCAATCTTAACCAGAAGAGCTTTATTCATAAGGTGGATTTTTCTTATTCCCAAGCCCCATATGACTTTGGCAAATAGACCTTGTCCTAACTGACCAAAGCTAAGTTTCTTTTTTCCTCCACTTCTGACCACAAGAACTTTTGAATTTTTTCAAACTTTTTAGCTAAGTATTTAGGAATTTTGAAGAGGCTACGGAAATAAGTAGGGATGCCTTAAAGTGAAGCCTTAAGGAGCTAGAATTTCCCAGCCTGACTAAGAAACCTACCCTTCCACCATGCCAGCTTGTTTTGCATTCTTTCAAGAATCAAATTCCAATAATTAGGGGTAACTTTTTCACTGTGAGGGGGAGCCTGAGGCAAGCAGATGGTAGAAGAGCACTAGAGCAACCCAATATACCCTTGATTTTAAGTTGCAAAACTTCCAGGGTGTTCGGGAAGTAGGTTTGGCTTTTTTAAAAGTTGATGCTTTGACCAAAAATAACCTCATAGTCCTTAAGAAGAAGTCTACATCTTCTATCCTCCACCATAGAGGTTGTACCAAACAAGATCATGTCATCAAAAAAATGTTGGATAACTAAGGGTTGGGTTGTTGAAGCCGACCTGACTCCATGAAGGCAATCATTCTTCAACATGTTATAGACATTTCTACAAAAGACTTCATCCATGATGATGAACATGTATGGGAAATGAGGGTCCCCCTTCCTAATTCCCCTACCTGTAGAGAAGAAGCCACAGGGGTACCGCTGAAAAGCATAGAGAATCTAATGGTGGAAACACATTCTTTCACTAGGTTAATGACATGGTCCTGAAACCCAAATTTCTTGAGGACTTTGTACAAAAAATCCTAGCTGACTCTATCATAATCCTTAGAAATATCAAGTTTAAAAATCATACCTGGGATATTATTCTTGGAGATAGAGTGAATAACTTTGTGGATAGTGATAGTTACATCAAGAATTTGCCTACCCAGGATGAAGCCTTTTTTATTAGCAGCAATAATCTTGTCAAGTAGGGGTTGTAGTCTAAAAACCAAGATCTTCATAAAGTCTTATAGACAGTGTTATAGAGACTAATGGGTCTGAAATCAAACATGGAAGTGGGATCAACCTTTGTAGGAACAAGGGCTATGAAAGTGTTGTTCAACTGTTGCAGGAGCATCCCAGTCTTAAAAAATTCGTTAGTAGCATTGGTGACATCTTTTCCAACAATTTCCAAGAACTTTTGAAAGAAAGTGAGGGGGAAACCATCTGGCCTAGGAGATTTAAGCATCCCCATAGAGAAAACCACTACCCTAACTTCCTCCTTAGTGACGGGTTTGGTTAGGAGACTGTTGTCTTCATTAGAAAGAAGAGTGGGGATAGGATTAAACAACATACCTTCTTCCATAGGGGATAATTTGACAGGTTGGGCAGCTAGGAGGGATTGAAAATATTCGGATGCTAGCTTCCCTAGCTATTCATCCTCAGAGACATCTAACCCTTCATCATCCTACATCCTAGTTATGGTATTCCTCTTCTTATGCTTCAAGGTAGATTGATGGAAGAAGAAAGTATTTTTGTCTCCTTCCTTCAACCATTGGACATGTATGAGATTTTTTTTCTAGAATAGCTCCTCCTCCATGATAATTTGAAACTAGACTCTGGACAAGGATTTTTCTAGAGAGAGGATCTCCTCCAAACCGTCACCCTACTTCATTCTTGACTAAATGTCAGACAGCCGACATGCTAAGGCCTTCTTTTGTTCCAACACATTTCCAAAGGAGAACCAATTCCACCCTTTCACCTGGTTCTTAACATTAGTGACCTTTTGGGCCAATCGGAACATGGTAGGACCTTAGATAGGAATTTTCCATCAGCTAGATAAGCAACTTCTAAAGTTCAGGTGAACAACCCACGTTATTTAAAACCTAAAAGGATAAGCTCCTCTAGGAATCCTATCTTGCTAATTCAACAAAAGAGGGTTATGGTCCGAGCCAACCTAAGGGAGAGCCTCCAGCCTGAGAAGGTTGACAATATTCCACTTAAAAGAGATAAGAACTCTATCCAACTTAACTTGTATAAGATGGTTTCCTTAGCTTCTGTTCGACCAAATGAAGGATTGGCCAGATAGTTCAATATCCATTAGGCCAGCATTATTGAGGAACTCTACCAAGTCAGCCATGCTATTAGAATAGTCTATGATGTCTCCTAGTTTTTCTGAGGGAAAAAGAGGGGAATTGAAATCTCCAGCAACCATCCAATGTTGTTTTTTGGAGTGATTGATTCTAGAAGACAAATAGTCCTAGACCTCCTTACAACCCAGTCTAGAGTTAGGGACATAGACATTAACCATGGACCAATCATTATCCCTACAGGAGAAGGAGACTTCTAGATAGTACATAGTGTAAGTGACAACCAAGCCCCTCACATTTTTCCCCCACATGGTAACAATGCCATTAGATTCCCCCTAGGCTTCACTGACAACAATAGTAGCATTAGGCCAAATGTTGTTAGCAATCAGTGTCAAGTTATCTTCACACATATAAACTTCCTGCAACAATAGTATGTCAATCTTGTTCTCAAAAATATATTTTTTAACCAAATACTATTTTTTAGAACTATTCATTGCTCTAATGTTCCAGGAGAGAATCTTCATTTCTTCAGCCTCTTAGAAGACAACTGCAAGGTGGTTTGTCTTCCATTTGTTATCTCCCTCACTACCTCGCAATGTCTAGTTTGGATATGTGAGGGTCTCAATGCCTTCAAGTCAACCCCAACATCCGCAGTCTTTCTATTGTGTCCTTTCCCCTTTCTTTAGGTTGTTGACTAGTCCTTAGAGTCATTTGGAGGTTTGTTGGAGCCTGCCCCTGGGGATGAGGAGAAAGTTTCCCCCAAGGTGCTTTTGCCTAACGAATAACCTTCGGCCTGCTGTTGGGGCCTACAGATTTGTGTTTGTTCCATCACCATATCTGGGATGGCCCAAGTTGTTGTAACCTCTTCCATTGTAAAGCATGAGATACCCATTGATTATAGAATATCTCACTCTTCCCTATCAGAGATTGACCCTTGCAACTCCAAGACAAGAGATTCTGACTTGTGGGGGATGGTATCCAACTTATCGCCCTCAACATTCTAGACCCCCACTATATGCTCCTCCATTCTGCTATCCGTATGTTGTTTATCCTATGTGGTACTCCTTTCCCTAGTTTGACCCTCCTCATTCTAAGCAAGGTCCTACAACTTTTGACCTTCTGAGGTCTTCACTGGCGAGGATGGGGGGAACATATGACATTTAGTATATCCTCTTTGAAGGGGTATTCATATGAACCCTCTTTCATTTTCTCCACAAATTCCTTTAGTTTGTGAGTAGGTTTTTGGGTGCCCGACACTAAGTTATGACATGGCCCAGCCTTATGCAGTTCTGGCAGAACACCCAAGATTTTTCATAGAGAAAACTCTTCTTGGTAAGTGTTGCACTATGTTATCATTAGTGTTGTCATTGATGTCAACCTCTAGTGTAGCTGTGATGAGTAAGTGATTATGGATGTCAACCTCTAGTGTGGTTGAGATACTAAGAAGGTTTACAGATGTTGTGATTGTATTGAGAAAGTGTTTTTGGTATTTATCTTTCAAGTGCTTTTGAGAAAATTTGAATAAAGAGTACATATAGTGTGACAGACAGGCGTTCTGTATTTTACTCCACATTTCTTTAGTCTTGAAGTTATGCTTGTGTGGTTTGGATATGTTAATCAGAAGAATTCAGAGGTGCTATATGCAAAGTTTCAGGTTCTAGATCATGCGGCAGAAGAAGTTGTGTTCACCAGTGTGTGGACGATGAAGTGGGTTGTATGGGAGAAATGGAATTGCTCCACATTTCTCTGTGTTGAGGTTTCTTGTCTTGCATATTTGGCAATGTGCTATTATTGTCTATATCTTTCTTTTCTTGGAGTGGTTCTTGTTTAGATGCTCCAGAAGGTTAGATTCATGAGTTGTTGTCTGTGGTAATTTGACTAGTTACATAGGATGGTTGTGTTCTTCAATTGTATGTGGTTGTGGCAGTATTGTTGGATATTATGTTGGTGTTGGAATATTCCAGAATATTACGTGATGTTGTTATGTGGTCCGCGAGTTATTTATGGGGTTGGTGAAGCATGAACTTAATTGCTTAAGGGTGTTAATGTAGATTTGGCAAACCTAACATGTTAGCACTAATTGTGGATGTGCTTCATTGGTTGTGGAAGCATGGTGTAGCATGTCGATGTAGATTTGGGTCCTGGTTAACCCTTGGTGTGCTTTGCCTTCACTTCTTTCCATCGCAGAGGTGTTTGGTGCTTACCTATTTAGTGTTTGCACGTTTGAGGTGCATATGTTTCATTGTAGCCAACTTGAAGATGTTTTTCAAGTTGTGGATGGTATAAATGCAAGGTAAATTGTTGGAGGTGTGTGGTGTGTTATAGTATGAAATGTAATTAAGTGTTGTGATCTGAGTGCGAGATTTAATGATTAAGGCTACCAAAAGCAACTTGAGTAGAAGGTGTCTACATTTTAGTGTACCTAAAGTTACTAGAGGCAATGAGCTAAAGGTTGCTTATGGTGTAGAGTTGTTGTGGTGGATCCTTCTATTACTCTGAGATGAAGTTCTCTATGTAATAGTCTTCTTCTTTCTTCTTTCTAATCTAGCAGTGAGCCATTGGTAGTGAGCCCTTCATTCTTTCTAGATAGTGTTTCCTTTGGGAATTGAGCCCTCCAGTAATGAGCCTATTGTATTCGGTGTTGCTATTCATTTATATTGTAAGCTAATCCTCACCATGGTTTTTCCCTTCTTGGGTTTTCCACATAAATCTTGTGTTCTATTGTGCATGGCATTTTGATGTGTTGTTGTTCCATTTGTTTACATTCATGCTAAATCTGATTGAGGGTTGAATGTTAATGAGGATTTGATGTTTTAATGTTTAGTTGATTCACCCCCCTCTTAGTTATCCTATGTGTCTAAAAATTGGTATCAGAGCTAAGCTCCTTGGAAGAAGCTTAACTGCTTGAGGTAGATCCAGATGGAATATGTGAAATCTGTCAAGGCTCCTTTGTTTGATGGAACAAATTATGCATGCTGGAAGATCAAGATGGAAGGATTTCTTGTCTCATTAGGATTTAGTGTATAGAAGTCAGTTGAAAATGGATATACTATGCCTACTTGTGGTTTGACAAGTAATGATGAGATCAAGGACTATGAGAATAATGGCAAGGTGGGGAATTCTCTTCCGAATGATCTTTCTAATTTAGAACTTGTGAAGATAATGAACTATAAAAATGCTCAAGAGAGCTAGCAGAAGTTGGAATGTATCTATGAAGGAGATGTCAAGGTCAAGCAAGCAAAGATGCAGAATTTGAAGACCATGTTTGAAACCCTAAATATGTCAAAGGATGAAGATATTGCAAGCTACTTGCATAGAGTGGATGAAGTTGTTAATTGCATCAATGGCCTTGGTGGAAAGCTGGAGGAAAATGAAGTGGTAAGAAGGTACTAAGAACTCTTCCTAAATCATATAGTGCTAAAGTTTCTTCTATTGAAGAGGCTCAAAATTTAGATCAGTATACTAGGGATCAATTGTTTGGTGCTTTAACTACTTTTGAATTAAGAGTATTTGGTCAAGATAATGAAAGAAAAGAGACTGCTTTTAAGGTTAGCAAAAAAAAACAGAATGATGAGTGAGATCCAGATAATCTTGATGGAGTGGAAGCAAATTTTGTAAAAGATTGAATAAGGGCACTAGAAAATACAGAGGTAAGTTACCTTTCAAATGTTGTAACTATGGTTCAAGGTAGGTCATTATGCTTAAAAATGTTCGGCCAAAGTCCCAAATGGCAAATACAAGGATAACAAAAGTAAATATGTCAAGAGGCATTATTATGTTAAAGAAGATACTAGAATATCTAATGATGAGTCTGACTACCTGAATGATGAAGTGATGAATGTTTGTTCATGGATTTGAATGTTGGAACTAATTCTACTGACTCTGAAATATGTATGAAGGAAATTTCTGTGGAAGTAGGTCACAATATCAAAGGAACTATGGTGACTACTTTTCATGCAAGAGAAGAGAAAAACTACTGGATAATTGACAGTGGATGCTCAAATAAATGATAGGTGATAAGAGTAAGTTTGTTAAACTAGAGAAGTTTGAAGGTGGTCTTGTTAAGTTTGGGAATGACACGTCTGCTAAGATTTGTGGAAAAGGTTCAATTAGTTTTGATGGCAAGCATAAAATAGATGATGTTCTGTATGTCAAGGGTCTCCAGCATAATCTTCTAAGTGTAGGACAAATGTGTAGCAAAGGATATAACCTTGTGTTTTAGGATGATGGTTGTGAGATCAGAAAAGAAAGCTTTGAAACTCTAGTTACTGTAGGAACAAGGATAGAAGGAAATGTTTATCAGCTTAAAGGTACTAATGGTAAGTGCTTTATGACTCAAATCAATGAAATTTGGCTATGGCATAGAAGAATGTGTAACATCAATTTTGATAGCCTAGTGAGGATCAGCTCCACTCAAGTTGTGAGAGATATGCCAAGAATTACAAAGCATATCAATGCAATTTGTAAGGAATGCCAGGTTGGGAAGAAAACAAGAAAGAGGTTCAAAATCAAAGAATATTCTACCGCAAGATGTTTGGAGTTGGTGCATACAGACCTATGTGGACCTACAAGAACCTGAATCTTTCATGGTGACATGTATTTCATGTTGTTAATTGATGATTACTCTAGAATAGCTTGCGTAACCTTTCTCAAAGAAAAATCAGAAGCTCTAGATAAGTTTAAAGCATTTAAAGATATGGTTGAGAATGAAGTAGATATAAAAATCAAGTTCTTGAGGTTTGATAAAGGTGGTGAGTTCACCTCCAATGGGTTTAACAATTTTTGTGAAGATCGTGGAATAAAAAGGCATTTGACATCTCCTAGGACTCCTCAGTAGAATGAAGTTGTGGAAAGGAAGAATATGACAATTCAAGAAGTAACAAGGACAATAATGAAAGAAGAAAATCTACTGGATGTCTATTGGAGAGAAGCTATTCACACTATAGTTTACATACTAAATAGAGTCCAAGTAAAATAAATAGTTCAAAGACTCCCTATGAGCTATGATATGGAAGAACTCCTACTATTAAATATTTCAGAGTGTTTGGAAGCAAATGTTATATTAGGAGAGATGAGAAAAACTAGGGAAAGTTTGATGCAAGATCAAATGAAGGAATCTTCCTTGGATATTCTACAAAGAGCAAGCCTTACAGATGCTACAACAAGAGGATAAAGAAGATAGTTGAAAGTACAAGTGTTGAAGTGGATGACGAACCACATCAAAGCACAGTGTTGATAGAAGGATATGAATATGACGAGTCCTCTTGTAGAGAAGAAGAAAAAGAAGAAGAAAAAGGAAAAGGAGATGCAAGTTGAAGAAAAAGAAGCTCCGAAAAGTAATCCTAAGACTCCTAAGTATGTGCATAAGAATCATTCTGAGGATCAAATCATTGGAGATAAGAACAAAGGTGTATTGACAAGAAGAAAAGTTGTTACTTGCTTTCTAAAGTAGAACCTAAGACAATGATTGAAGCTTGCAAAGATGAATATTGGATCAAAGCTATGGAAGAAGAGTTGATGTAGATTGAGAAGAATCAGACTTGGGAACTAGTCTCAAGACAAGCAAACAAGAATGTGATAGGAACTAAATGGTTATTCTGGAACAAATTGAATAAGAATGGAGAAGTTGTTAGAAATAAGGCTAGGCTTATGTGTAAGGGCTACTCACAACTAGAAGGAATAGATTTTGAGGAAATATTTTCTCTGGTGGCAAGAATGGAGGCCATTAGAATGTTTTTGACCTTTGTAGTACCTAAGGACTTCAAAGCTTATCAGATGGATGTGAAGTCTGCATTCTTGAATGGAGAGTTGAAAGAAGAGGTATACATTGAACAACTAGAAGGATTTAAGTTATCAAATAATCCTAATATGGTCTGTAGATTGAAGAAGGCATTGTATAGACTCAAACAGGCTCATAGAGATTGATATGCAAGATTGGATAGGTACTTGTTGCAGGTGGGATTCAATAAAGGTACCGCAGATAGCAATCTTTACTTCAAAGTTGAGAGAGATCAAATATTGATTGTGGTTGTGTATGTTGACAACATAATCTTTGGAGGAAATGAGGCAATGTGTAAGAAATTTATAGAAAAGATGCAGAATGAGTTTGAGATATCAATGTTTGGGGAGATGAATTTATTCTTTGGGCTAAAAATTAGTCAGATAGAAAAAGGTATATTAATTTCACAATCAAAATATGTCAAGGAAATGTTGAAGAAGTTTGGAATGGAAGACTCTAAACTAGTATGTGTACTCCTATGATTATTGGTTGTAAGTTCAACAAGAATGATGGTTCTCCTAAGACATATCAGAGCAAGTATAGATCAATGATTGGTGGACTACTATACCTTACTGCTACTAGACTGGATATCATGCATGCAATTTGTCTTGTGGCTATATTTCAAGAAGATCCTAGAGAATCACATGTGGCAGTAATCAAGAGGATATTCAGATAGTTGTAGGGCACTCCGAACTATGGCCTATGGTATCGAATGGATACTAATTTCTCTTTGAGTGCATATACTGATGTAGATTGGATAGGTTGTGTGGATGATAGAATAAGTACAAGTGGAGGTGCTTTCTTTCTTGGAAACAGATTGGTTTCTTGGCTAAGAAAAAAGTAGGATATAATGTCATTATCTAGTGCAGAGGCAGAATATATTGCTGCAAAATATATTGCTACACATAGGTGATGTGGATGAAGAAGACATTGAAGGATATTAGAGGTCCATATGATGATCCTATTTCTACTTTATGTGATAATAAAAGTGCTATCAAAATTTCAAAGAATCTAGTAATGCATTCAAGGATAAAACATATCTCAATCTTGTATCACTTTCTAAGAGAGAAGGTTGCAAAGAATGAAGTGAAGCTAGAGTATGTGCCTACAAAAGACCAAATTGTGGATATTTTCACAAAGGCTCTTCTAAAAGACACATTTGAGTATCTCTGGTAGAAGTTAGGGGTTATTGCCCCTCCTTCTTTCAACTAGATGCATAAGATTGTGCATCAGTCTAGTGAAGCAATTCAACATTCATTCTTTATTCTAGACTGATGAAGGCTGTCTCTCAGGGGGAGTAGGTAGTGGTGGTTTTTGGTTGGCACAGTTAGGGGGAGGAAGTGTTGTCATTTGTGTGGAAAGAGATGAGTTGGTTACAAGTATTGCCCGTTGTTTATGTTGTCATAGGGGGAGAGCAAAAGGAAAAGAGTTGGTTGCAGATATCATCCTTTTCCATTGATGTCAAAGGGAGAGAGATATAGTTTGGGAGAGATTTGGTTGAAAAACCATAGTGCAGAAGAGATAGAAGTTTGATAAGGGAGAGAGTTGGTTGAAAAACCATAGTGCAGAAGAGATAGAAGTTTGATAAGGGAGAGATGTTGGTTATACCTGTTGCAAGTATGGGCCTAACCAGTGTTGTCATTGATGTCAACATACTCTTGTTGCATTAATGAAAAGGATTAGATGAGCTGAGTGCTGAGGATATTGAGAAAATTAGTCAAAATCAGGAACAGAGAAGAATAGTGAAGACAGTAAGGCAAAAGTCCAAGATAAGATGAGAATCAGAGGATACGGTTTAAAGGGTTTGTAGATATGTGTCTTAAGGTGATCCAGTAAAGATTTCAGAGTTCGGCATGAAGATCTGAAGAATTTGTGGTTGTTCAAGTAAAACTGGTTCTGGCAGGTGTTTAGGAGTGACAGAGTGACACAGATAGGTCCGGTGAGATCCAGAAATGCATTTTCCTATTCTGTAGATTTGAGGGAGTGTTGAGGAAGTCTTTGTGAAGTGTCAACTTGATTGTTTCATGGTTTGAAGGTCTGCAAGCATCTATTCCTTTGTGAAAGTGGTGATAGACTGTGTTTGTGAGGTTTTGGATGAAGGAGAGAAGGATTTCAGTATGAAGATGAAGTGTGGATGTTCTCGGTGATTTAGGAAATCTTGTGGAGGTCTTTTGATCGTGTCCAATGCATGTTGGTGGTCTGTATTGGAGTTGGAGCTTGTAATTAAAGAATAACCTCTAGATGATGGTGTACTTCCTGGTACTGGCCAACCAGATGAGTTACACATCCTGCGAATGTTCTTGCAGATGTTTGTCGACTTAGATGATTATTCCTAAGTCAATTTCTTGTATAAATAAGGGATTGTCAAGTCAATTCAAAGAGCGTCTTGTGGAGATGAGAGTGTGGTAGCAAGGAGGAGAGCGAAAGGCAGAGCTAAAGTATTGGGCTTAAATGGAACTGATTCAAGCATGGTGAAGATGCTATTCTCCAGTTCATGTATGTGATACTTATTACTTTGTAGACAGTATGTCTCTTGTAGGCAGTGAGCCTCTTGTGAGTAGTGTGCTCAGGCAGTGAGCCCTAATTGGCATGTACCATTTTGTTCTTTCTATTCTTCTAACAGAGAATACAATCTTGGGTTAATCACCCCATACTTTTTCCCTTAACCGGGATTTCCACGTCAAAATCTTAGTGTCTTATGTGTTGATATGTTTCTGCGCTTAATTTAATGCATTATGTTTCCATGATTGATTTATTAATATGCTGCTAAATCACTAAGAGGATATAAGTGTGTAATTGGAAAGAAAGTTTTGGACAAATGATTCACCCCCCCTCTCAGTTGTCTGCCCTAAGACTAACAATTGGTATCAGAGCCAAGTTCCTCTAAAAGGAGCTTAACCGCTTGAGGAGATCTAGGATGTCATCCTACAAGAAGGATAGTCTGAAGTTTGATGGAACCAATTTTAATCTCTAGAAAAGTCGCATGAAATGTCATTTGCAATGTATGGGAATGCAGTACTGAAATATGGCTTCAACAAAGTATACTCCTCCTCAAGGTGGTCTGAAATCCCCAAATGAAATCATAGATTCTAAAAACAATCTGTGGACTATAGAAGCTCTTCTAAGCGCACTATCTGATTCAGAGTTCTCAAATTTTGTTGACCTACCAACTGCTTTTGAGATTTGGCAAAAACTGGAACTTCTGCATGAAGGAGACAAGTATGTTAAATGTGCATGGTTACAGAGCCTGAAAGGAAAATTTGAAAATCTGAAGATGACAGATGATGAAAATATTACTACTTTTATGCCAAGAGTAAATGAGATTGTTTGTGGAATTAGAAATGTTGGTGGAGTCTTGGATGAAGATGAGATTGTTGGCAAAATTCTCAGATCCCTTCCTACTTCTTATAAAATCAAGGCTGCTGACATTCAAGAATTTAGAGCCCATACAACTATCATAAGAGATCAATTGGCTGGCAAATTGGCTGCATTTGAAATGACTGAGTTTGGGGATGTCCCCCCCAAGACTGAATCAGCATTCAAAGCTAGTACCTCTGTAAAAGGTAAAAAGGGTTTGATCTAGGAGAGAACTCTTCAAGGAAACTATCATGGTATGAAAAAGCGAGAAAAGACCTAGAAGAAGAAGAAGCTGAAACTGCCCAACTTGAAGCCCTTGTTACAAAAAGACTGCCAAGAGGATCCGGTAAGTATGAAGGAGAATTGCCTTTTAAGTGTTTTAACTACAATAAGATTGGTCATTTTGCATCAAAGTGTCTAGAAATATTTTCAAGGCCAAATCCTAACAGATCAAGGTTCCAAAATAACTATTACTATGTTCATGAGGAAGATGATAATGAAGGAGTAACAGATGATGAATCAGAGGTAGGAAACAAATCTAGAAGTGATTGGGTGTTTATTTCCATCAAAGAAGAAGAACCTTTCTCCTCTAAATCTGTCAATCATAAAGTTGTAGAAAGAGCTTTGGCTGCCCAAGTTGAAGAAAAGGATGATTGGGTCATTGACAGTGGATGCTCTCACCATATGACAGGTTACAAAAAATAAGTTCATAGATTTGGAAAGGTATGAAGGACAAGTGGTAAAGTTTGGTGATAATTCTGCTAGTAGAATCAGAGGAAGAGGAACTATTTCTTTTGATGGAAGGAACAAAACTGGTAATGTACTATATTTTGAAGGATTGAAGCACAATCTTCTCAGTGTTGAACAATTGGTAGACAAAGGCTATGATCTCCAATTCAAGAATGAAAAATGAGAGATCTTTGAAAGTACCAGAATAGAGATTGCATCCAGTACTCAGACAAAAGGTAATATCTTCCATCTAGTTGGTACTGGTAAAAGTTTCTTATTTGTTCAAGTTGATCAGAGTTGGTTGTGGCATAGGAGAATGTGTCATGTAAATTTTGATAATATCATCAAGATAAGCAATACTCAGGCTATAAGAGATCTTCTAAAATTGGTGAAACCTACAAATAGTTTGTGCAAAGAATGTCAGTTGGGAAAACAAAGTAGAGTCTCATTTAAAAGAAAAGAACAATCTTTTACTAGAATATTGGACCTAGCTCATACTGATCTATGTGGTCCGGCAAGAATTAGAAGTGTGCAAGGTGATAGATACTTCATGTTACTAATTGATGACTATTCCAGGATGATGTGGGTAACTTTTCTAAAAGAGAAATCAGAAGCTCTTGAGAAATTCAAAATATTCAAGGCTATGGTAGAGAATGAAACCAGATTAAAATTGAAATGTCTTAGGTCTGATAGAGGTGGAGAATTCACATCCGGTGAGTTCATAGAATTCTGTGAGAAACATGGAATAAAGAGATAGTTGTCTGCTCCTAGGACTCCATAGCAGAATGGAGTAGTTGAGAGAAAGAACTGGACCATCCAAGAAGCATCTAGGACAATGAAGATGGAAGCAAATGTTCCTCAGATCTATTGGAGAGAAGTTGTCAGCACTGCAGTCTATACTCTCAATCGAGTTCAAATCAGAAGCAATACCGATAAGACTCCTTATGAACTTTGGTTTGGCATCACTCCTACTGTGAGGTATTTTAGAGTCTTTGGTAGTAAATGTTACATCAAAAGAGATGAAGATCTAGGAAAGTTTGATGCTAGAAGTGATGAAGGAATATTCTTGGGTTACTCTACTCAAAGCAAAGCATACCAGTGTTATAACAAGAGACTGAGAAAGATGATAGAAAGTACAAATGTGAAGGTTGATGAAGGAATTGAAAAACTGTTAAGATTTTATGAATATGATGAAGATGATCAGAATGGTGTTCTGACTCAAGGAGCCCAAGCCTCTTCTGAGATTCAGATGCATATTGATCTGGTAAATCAGGAAGAAGAGATAAGTTTGAATGAGCCTGATCAAGAAGCAAAAGTGCAAGAAACTCCCAAAGTGCCTAGGTATGTAAGACTGAACCACTCTGAAGATCAGATCATAGGTGATAAAATTAAAGGTGTAAAAATAAGAAGGAGAATTGCTCAAAATTTAGATGAGTATTGTTTGATTTCAAAGATTGAACCTAAGATAGTGAATGAAGCTTACAATGATGAAAACTGGACTAAAGCAATGGAGGAAGAGCTAATGCAAATTGAGAAAAATCACACTTGGGATCTTGTTCCCAGACCTAGAAATAAAAATGTGATTGGAACAAAATGGATCTTCTAGAACAGACTGAATGAAGTTGGTGAAGTAATCAGAAATAAATCTAGATTGGTCTGTAAGGGTTACTCTCAAATAGAAGGAGTTGATTTTAAAGAAACTTTTGCTCTGATGGCAAGAATTGAAGCAGTCAGATTATTTCTTGCTTTTGCTGCTTTCAAGGATTTAAAGGTATATCAGATGGATGTCAAGTATACCTTCCTTAATGGTGACTTGGAAGAAGAAGTGTACATTGAGCAACCGGATGGATTTCAACTGTCTGATCATGATGATATGGTCTGCAAGTTGAAGAAAGCACTGTATGGACTGAAGCAAGCCTTAAGAGCCTGGTATGAAAGATTGGATAAGCATCTTTTGAAGATTGGTTTTAACAAAGGTACTGCTAACAATAATTTGTATTTCAAAATTGATCATGAAAACATCTTGATTGTTGAAGTGTTTGTTGATGATATCATTTTTGGAGGAAGAGATAGTATGTGTAAAATTTTTGCAAATCAAATGAAAAGTGAATTTGAGATGTCCATGCTTGGTGAAATGAATTTCTTCTTGGGTCTGCAAATCACTCAAACAAAGAAAGGAATCTTCATTTCTCAGACCAAATATGTGAAAGAATTGTTGAAGAAATTTGGGATGGAAGACTCAAAACCAATGAATACTCCCATGGCAACCGGATGTAAATTGAGCAAAGATGATGACTCTCCTAAGGATGATCAGACAAAGTACAGGTCAATGATTGGAGGATTGTTGTATCTCACTCAAACTAGACCTGACATTATGAATGTTGTTGGTCTTATTGCTAGATTTCAAGCTGATCCTAGAGAATCTCATGTCATGGCAATCAAAAGTATTTTTAGATATCTAAAAGGGATAGTTGAGTATGGATTGTGGTATCCCAGAGATCATGATTTTTCTCTTCATGCGTATACAGATGCGGATTGGGCAGGAGATGTGGATGACTGAAAGAGTACCAGTGGTGGAGCATTCTTCTTGGGGAAGAGATTGGTTTCTTGGCTAAGAAAGAAACAAGAGGCACTATATGTATCCACAACTAAAGCATAATATATTACAGCAGCAGGTAGTTACACTCAGGTTTTGTGGATGAAGCAAATGCTAAGAGACATAAGAGTGGAGTATGAGGAGCCTATCACAATCTTCTGTGATAATTCAAGTGCAATTAATATATCTAAGAATCTGGTGTTGCATTCAAAGACTAAGCATATATCTATCAAGTTTCACTTTCTAAGAGAGCAAGTGAACAAGAATGAAGTCAGATTGGAGTTTGTGCCTTCCAAGGATTAGATTGCAGATATCTTTACTAAACCCCTACCTAAGGATTCTTTTGAGTATCTCAGGGAGAAGTTAGGGGTTATTGCCCCTCTAGTGATAAACTAAGGTGCACTAATATGCATCAGTCCAGTGGATATCACAGTCATATCTTGTGATCTGGATTGATGATGGGGAGCTGCTACTCAAGGGGAGCAGCTAGTATAATTCTGAAATGGTGGAAGTAAACATATGTGCCCTTTTCCATTGATGTCAAAGGGGGAGAGAAGACATGTGAAAAACAAGTGGTCGATGACAAAAGGGGAGTAGTAAAGAAAGAGAAGTCAAGTGAATGGTTGTTGGTGATAGGGGGAGCTGTGTCAGTAAAAAAAAGTTCTTGTCTTAATGGTCAAAATAGTTTTTCACATCATATGTTGCCATCAATGACAAAGGGAGAGATTCTTACAAGTACGGGCCTAACTGGTGTTGTCATTGATGTCAACATACTCCTATTGCATTAATGGAATGGATTGGATGAGATGAGTGCTGAGGATATTGAGAAAATTAGTCCTAATCAGGAACAGAGAAGAACAATGAAGACAATAAGGCAAAAGTCCAAGATAAGATGAGAATTAGAGGATGTAGTTTAAAGGGTTTGTAGATATGTGTCTTAAGGTGATCCAGTAAAGATTTCAGAGGTCTGCATGAAGATCTAAACAAGTTGTGGCCGTTCAAGTAAAACTGGTTCTGGTAGGTGTTCAGGGGTGACAGAGTGACACAAATAGGTCCAGTGAGATCCGAAAATGCATTTTCCTATTTTGTGGATTTGAGGGAGTGTTGAGGAAGTCTCTGTGAAGTGTCAACTCAATTGGTTCATGGTTTCAAGGTCTGCAAGCATCTATTCCATTGTGATAGTGGTGATAGACTGTGTTCTTGAGGTTCCAGATGAAGGAGAGAAGGATTTCAGTATGAAGATGAAGTGCGGATGTTCATGGTGATTCAAGAAATCTTGTGGAGGTCTTTGGATCGTGTCCAACATGTGTTGGTGGTCTGCATTGGAGTTGGAGCTCACAATTGAAGAATAACCTCCGGATGATGGTGTTCTTCCTAGTACTAGCTGACCGGATGAGTTACACATCCTGCGGATGTTCTTGCAGATGCCTGCCAACTTAGATGATTATTCCTAAATTGATTTCTTTTATAAATAAGGGATTGTCAAGTCAATTCAAAGAGCATCTTGTGGAGATGAGAGTGTGGTAGCGAGGAGGAGAGCGAAAGGCAGAGCAGAAGTATTGGGCTTAAATGGAACTGATTCAAGCATGGTGAAGATGCTATTCTCCAGTTCATGTATGTGATACTTATTACTTTCTAGACAATGTGTCACTTGTAGGTAGTGAGCCTCTTGCGGGTAGTGAGCCCTAATTGGCACGTGCCATTTTGTTCTTTCTATTCTTCTAATAGAGAATACAATCTTGGGTTAATCACCTCGTAGTTTTTCCCTTAACTGGGTTTTCCACGTCAAAACCTTGGTGTCTTATGTGTTGATATGTTTCTGCTCTTGATTTAGTACATTATGTTTCCATGATTGATTTATTAATATGTTGCTAAATCACTAAGAGGATATAAGTGTGTAATTGGAAAGAAAGTTTTGGACAACTGATTCACCCCCCCTCTCAATTGTCCACCCTAAGAGTAACAATACCATGGAGCAATGAGAGAGAGAAAGGGTGAGAGAAAAGGATGCTCAAGTAAGGGGGGTGGTGCTTTGCTTTTGTTGTGAGTTGCTTTTGTTGTTTATGATTTTTCATCAGGTGTTGCCATCAATAACAAAGGGGGAGATTGTTGGTAAGTGTTGCACTATGTTATCATTAGTGTTGTCATTGATGTCAACCTCTAGTGTAGTTGTAATGAGTAAGTGATTATGGATGTCAACCTCTAGTGTGGTTGAGATGCTGAGAAGGTATTACAGATGTTGTGATTGTATTGAGAAAGTGTTTTTGGTTCTTAGCTTCCAAGTGCTTTTGAGAAAATTTGAATAAAGAGTGTACAATGTGACAGATAGGTGTTCTGTATTTTGCTCCGCATTTCTTCAGTCTTGAAGTTATGCCTGTATGGTTTGGATATGTTGATCAGAGGTGTTCAAAGGTGCTATATCCAGAGTTTCAGGTTTTGGATCATGCGGCAGAAGAAGTTGTGTTGACCACTGTGTTGACTGTGAAGTAGGTTGTATGGGAGAAATGGGATTGCTCCACATTTCTCTGCATTGAGGTTTCTTGTCTTACAGATTTGGTAATGTGATAATATTGTCTATATATATCATCCCTTGGATTGGTTCATGTTCATATTCTCCGCAAGGTTAGATTTGTGAGTTGTTGTCTGTGGTAGTTTGACTAGTTACATAGCATGGTTGTGTTCTTCATTTATATGTGGTTGTGGCAGTGTTGTTGGATATTATGTTGGTGTTTGAATATTCTAGAATGTTATGTGGTTTGTAAGTTATTTCTGGACCTGGTGAAGTGTGAACTTAATTGCTTAAGGGTCTTAATGTAGGTTTGGCCAACCTGGCATGTTAGTGCTAATTGTGGATGTGTGTCATTGCTTGTGGAAGCATGGTGTAGCATGTCGGTGTAGATTTGGGTCATGTTAAACCTTGGTGTGGTCTACCTTCACTTATTTCTACCATGGAGGCATTTGGTACCGATCTATTTGGTTTTTGCATGTTTGAGGTGCGTACATTTTATTGTAGCTAACTTGAAGATGCTTTCTAAGTTACGAATGGTATAAATGCAAGGTAAATTGTTGGAGAAGATGTGTGGTGTGTTGTGGTGTGAAATGTAATTAGGTGTTGTGATATAAGTGCTAACTTTAACGATTAAGGCTACCGAAAGTAGTGAGCAGAAGGTGTCTACATTTCAGTGTACCTAATGTTACTAGAGGTAGTGAGCTGAAGGTTGTGGATGATGTAGAGTTTTTGTGGTGGATCCTCCTATTACTCTGAGATAGAGTTCTCTCTGTAACAATCTTCTTCTTTCTTCTTTCTAATCTGGCAGTGAGCCATTGGCAGTGAGCCCTTCTTTCTTTTTGGAGAGTGAATCCTTTGGGAAGTGAGCCTATTGTATTTGGTGTTGCTATTCATTTATACTATGAGCTAATCCTTGCCATGGTTTTTCCCTTCTTGGGTTTTCCACGTAAATCTGGTGTTCTATTGTGCATGGTGTTTTGATGTGTTGTTGTTCCATTTGTTTACACTCATGCAAAATCTGATGAAGGGTTGAATGTTAATGAGGGTTTGATGTTTTAATGTACAACTGATTCTCCCACCCCCCTCTTAGTTGTCTTGTGTGTCTAAGAACTCTAGGTCCATCTCCCAAATTTGGACTCCAGGATAATCAAGGTTGGGAGAGTTTTAAGGATATCAATATTAGCAAAGACTCTAGCATAGAATAACCTCGATTTAACCTTGGTGACCTTGTCCATGGTCACATAATCCCCAAACGAGTTACCAATCCAAGAAAAAAATTCTTTATCCCAATATTCAAGGGGCAACCTAGGAAGGCTTACCCACACTATATCCAACTGTTTCAGGTCTGCCTTAGGGTTGAACCTAGGTCTCCACTTGTACATAGAAAGAGAATGCTTCCCATATAGCCATGATCCACCTGATAACACATAGAGGAGATCCTTCGTGGAGGTAAATTTGAAGAGAAACATACCACCTCCCATGGCACTGGTAGACACGCTATCATTTGGAGGTAATCCATCTTCTGACAAGTTCAATGTTGCGGTGGTAGGTAAATAGCTTACCCAACAACATATTTTTCCATTATCGGCACCACCAACTGGATCGTCAGATTTGGCAACTTTAAACTTGTTCCTTCGTCTGACTCAAATAGTAGAGGGGCTGCTGACCCACTAGTTTGTCAAACATGATCCTTATGCACAAGGGCCTCTTTTGAACCCTTGGACCTTGTCCAGAATCCAAGGTTGAATTCACGCGTTTAGTGTTGCTACCCATGACAATACCCAGTAACTCCTGCTTAGGGAGGGACGAGCAGGCCATGGGGACCCTCCCTGGAATGTCGATCGCCATTCCTGCTCAGATTCAAATTCTAATATTGGGCGGGGAAGTTGTAGAGCATCAGAGATGAAGAAAAAGAGCATTTACTTCTTTTGTAATCTATAACAATGGTCAATGATTTGTTGCACTGCACTAAGATACCAAGTATATTTAATTTATTCTCATTGATGAAATGAGTTTTATATGCCCCAAATTGTTTGTTGATACCAATAGGAGACTAAAACAATTGTTTACATCACATGACACAAAATATTTTGGTGGAAGGATGATTATCCTTATGGGTGATCTCAACCAGTTATCTCCTCTACAAAATATACCTCTATATGTAGACGTCTCCAATTGTAATGCTATTCTTAATAACATTTGTTGGTGTGTGTGTATGACATTTTTGTGAGTATGTTTTGAAACAAAAATTGTACTTTGTGTGCTTGTAAGAAATACTTATGGTAACGAATTGTGGCCTACATCCTAGATAGTTATGACCTTGGACATATTTTTCTAGCAACAAGAGCATGATCCAAACATTAGAGGACTATAAAATCCTCATGGGTCAAACAAATGTCTTAGTAAGTGTTTAGGAACATCTGATACTTGATGCATCTACAAATTTATATATCACAAATATTATGGTCATGCTCCACAATAAGAAAATGTTAAATTCGCTCACCAAACTAGTTGTACATAGTGTGTCTACACATACCCAATGTATAAAATCACATGATCTCGATGACCATCATTTGGAGAAAGTGGTTCTACTATGTTAGCCAATTCATAATGTTGGTGTGCAATTTGTGGGCAAATGCCGATTTAGTTAATGTAGCACTTGCTATTGTAAAGAATATAGTGTTATTAGAAATATACTCGACTTAGAAAGATAATTATAAATTGATCCAAGTTCTCATAGTTAATACTTATTGTGACACTCTAAGGTATCTCTAGAAATAATGATGAATGTTACTAAATTAAAAATACCTTCAAACTTGTTTCTTTTTCATAAACCAATTAGAAATCTCTTAAATCATCATAGTTGTGAAATTCTCAAAACACTATAAACAACACCTAGAAGTTCTATTATTGATTGATAGAAACAAATATTTATAACCCTTTTGACCAAACCATGGATATAATAACTATAAAAATTATAAATATGTGACAAACAAAATTATAAATATTTATGCCTATCGACCATTCAATAACACCTTTCCTTACTATTAATTGTATATTCCCACAAACCTTAATACAACAAAGGTGCTTTCTTTATACTAAGGCTAGGCGAATAGTCATTATGTTGCCACTTCGTTTATGAAAAAGTACAAGCTAAGATATTTCAACGTTACTATGTTGAAAGTTACAGACCACTTGAGAAACCTCAAATATACGAGGTCAATATTCTGTCGCAAAGCGTCACGCTTCAGACATTTTTATTCAGCTAACACACACTGACATCCACACCTAAAAACATAGAATAGGTAGAAATAAGCCTGCAACTGATGAGCAAACTAAATTACAGAATACTTTGAATAATGATAAGTAGGTTATTGAGCAGGGCATTTGAAGCCTGGAGGAACGGTCTTTCCACAGGAGACAATAAGCTCTAGTGCCAATGGAAGAAGGATATTAAGGTTGAGAAGCTTGGCCCTAATGGTTGTACACAAACACAGTGCTGCCTCTAATGCCAAAACTCCTTCAATCACAGGGCAGCACTGGTTTACAATTGGGTCTCCAATGCCTATATGCACAAGGCCACTAAGCACATCAACACAGGCTCCCAACTTCAAAGCATCAAGTGGGCATTTTGCTGGAGAAGTAGGAGGAGGAGGAGGAGTCCATGCCATTATTAATGGCATGGTAGTTGCCACCTGAATCATCACAATGAAAAGTACTGCTCCTGCTCTCTTCATTCTGTCAATAATGATTTCTTAGCAGAATCAATGAAAACAATACTATGGAAAACAAGTTGCTGCACTTGTATGTTCGAAGAAGACGAGACTTGTCAGTGGGTATTTATAGCCATGAGAGATACGTTGATTTGGGGTGGGCCAATTGATTGACGTGCAGGAATGGTGTAATAGAAGCTACCCGTGAACTCTGTTAACTTATTGTTGAAATCTATTCACGTTTATTCCGGTTTTGGTCTGCTGATGTAATAGAAAAATGAGATATTTTTCTTTACTTGGCTAAACAACAGGAAATACATGTAGTTTTCTATATGCTTTATAGGGAAGAAAGTTAGGAGAATTGTTGTTTAGCATTATCAGATAAAGCGTGTGGAATCATGAGATGAATTGAAAATGAATTTGAGTTTACTCTTGGGATCCACTCCAAAATAAGGAACAAGCTTACAAATAAATAAAACAATATTGTTGACTTTGTCCAGATTAAGAGAATAATTGAAATTTATTTTCTTGATGCCGTGTGATCAACGGTATGAGCTGTAAGCTCTACATGTGAAGTTCTGGCAATTCTTTTAGTTTTTTAAAACATTGCATCTGAAACTTAGCCTTTGGCTATGTTCTGCTCATTTGATTCCCGCCTGATCATATTTTTAAGCAACATTTATGTGAAGTTTCTGAAGTCGATAGTACACTTGATATGTTTGTGGTAAATCTTATATAAACTACAAATTCACATTTATTTGAGAAATCATCCCACACATGAAATAGAAAATTGAGATTCAAGGTCAGGCATGAACATTCAACCACCTCAAGATAGTGAATAAAGATTTATCTGTCTTTTCCGTCTACCGCCCATACCCCAATGAAGAAAAAGGAGGATTTATCAAGTTAGAATGCCAAACAAGTGGTCAATCTATAATAGTAGACCTGTGTGCGGCTACCATATTTTATCTCATATAAGCACTATACATATGCAGGTGGTAGGTACCATAAGGAGAAACGATATATTTGTTTGCCATATATTATGTGATTTGATGCCATGTAGGTTATTCTACGAAGAATGTGAAGGAAATATGCGAACTAAAAGATGGAAAGATTTTATTTTGTCCTATAGGATTACTAAGCTCATGTTAGGCACCGCCTATAGTTTTTATCTTATTCAACTTTTTTCTTAAAATTCAAGAAGCGTACGAATGGAGGCACCATTATGAGAGATTTAAGAAAGTATGGTTTTCTAATACTATGTGGAATATTATGCTAAGTAAGGATGGCATAAAAATGGGAGATCTTTTCTCTTTTCTTATGAGAATATTTCATGGGGGTTCCATATTTATAATTTGAAGTCTACTTTAAATCATCACGTCATGTGAAGGATTTCCACATTAGCACAAATAGGGGTGTGGGAAGTTCTAGTAAAGAATTTTTGTTTAACTCATGTAATAGGTAGGTAAGGTGAGGCATCATGTATGAAAATTTTATTGAGGCATCATTTATGAAAACTTTACTCTATGTACTATAATGGTGGCATGAGAATATTGCACATATGTGGCAATGATGTTTTATATCTTTGTGGCTCCCTTTTTGTTTGCCAAATGCATGGCATTGGAGGTTTCAAGATAAAAGACTAGCCGCCATGCAATATTTTTCTTTTTAGCAACAAAGCAAATGTAGTCTTGCGAGTACCTTGGTATAGCTCAATATGCCCTAAATCTAATTTTATTCCACACACAAACAACAACAATAATATAACTTGACCATGATTCAAATCTAATACGTTGTTGTGGTATGGGATTCATGAGATATCATATTTTATTCGGTTGTAGTTGGGATGGAGTATTATTTTAATATCTATTTCTTCTATGTTTCTATCACTCTTTTTTTATACCTAGGTATTTTATGAGATTTTGGCAATGTTTTATTGAGTTCCTAGGCACTATAAATTATTTTTCTTTAGGTATAAGAATATTTGATTGTAAAGATTTATTTTTCTGAGATTCCAAGGGGAAAACTATGTTTTATAGATATTTCAAATATTTCTTAATATGATTTTTATGATGTTACAATTTATTGACATTGCTTTTCTCTACTAAGCTAGATTTTATTTATTTTGGATCTTGCCAATTTTTCAATGTAGGAATAGATGGTTACTTGAATTAGATGGCTATGGGAATATAATCATATTATGATCAAATATTTCAAGCATAGGATATGGACAAATGATAGGGGCTATTGTTATAAGTAGGTTACCTAGGTGGATTTAATGTAGGAGGTCATAGTTATTGATACCCTAGAGACATAAAGTAAATATAAAGAGTTTTGTAGGCTTTTCAGTCCATTATTTTATATGTTTGTTGGGTGTGAAATCTATGTGTCCTTCAAGTTCAATCTCACCTTGATTGATGAGGTCTTATATATAGCTTTTCAATTTTATAAATTTACAAATGGCATGACCTTGATTCTCTGGTATTCAAAATATACATTCTCTTAGAACTACGATGGTTTGGGTTGGTTCTAATCGAAAGACGTAGTTAGTGGAAATGTGATCATGTTATCTTGGATGACTTTACATAGACTACCTCAATAGGCTTGCCTAATGGGGTGTAAATTGTCTTTTATTATTTTCTTGTTTGGGCTTTCCAGAAGAGATAGTAACAAGTGGTGGGGGTTGCAACTCCTATAAATGTTTAGAGTCATTGACTATATACCTATTTTTTGAAGAATTTTGGCTTTTCATTTTGGTTTTGATCTTGGAAGTAGAGTTTGATTAATCCTTTAGAAATTAGTTCCTTTTCGATGTGTATATCTCTTTCAATGATTTTTTGAAAGTGGTCACACAATGCACTTACAAATGATAGGCCAATTCTAGGTTAAGATTGCTGATAAAAATGTAAACAAGTTGTTTTCCTAAGATCATCTAGGGGAATCTACTTGCTAGCCTCTTCCATTGTTGGAGAAAGGATGGGAATCTCTTACCCAATCACTTTTTAGTGTTGTAGAGTTAAGTAATTGTGTGTTCATATTTGAGATTGTAGGAGAAATGTTTGATAAATTTCTCCACAAGTTTGCTAAAGGCTATCGCTTTGGGAAAATGTAGGAACCACTCCAATGCTTACCCTCTTAGGCTTTAGGAAAGAGGCAACGCAAGTATAAATCCTCATGTGCACCTCTTGATAGGCCATGAAAAATTATTTCCCTAAGATCTCCCTTACCTTTCTATTTATCAAATTGGGGTCCATCATGAAGTAAGGGGGAAGAGAATTTGTTGAACATTACAATTAAGAGGATATAGGGACATAACTTTTCAAACTTATAAGGATTGTTTTGGGTCCCTTCTTGCAACCCCTTGATGGTTTCCTCCATGGATTTGTATTTTAAATCAAATGGTACTCCACGAGGTTAAGCAGGTAGGATGTAGTTGTGTTGGTAAGGTTAATATGAAGGTTGCTAATGGTGGGGATTGAACTAATGTGAGGTTGGCTAAGGGGAATATGAGTGGGAATTATAATGTGGGTATGGCTAGGTATTGGAATATGAGGAATAGTGATGCTTGAAGTGGGCAAATTAGGCATGAGGATGTCAGGGATTAGAAAATGAGAGTACTTTGGTTTGTGTATATGATGTTTATATCTTGTTCATTGCTCGATAGTGGGAATGGGTTGGATAATTGATGGTGTGGTTATGGGATTAGTTTGATGGGAATAAAATGTCCTATGTTGGGTTGTGTCTTCATGCAAGGTCTTACCTTTCACGACAATAAGGATCTTATGTTGGGGTTGGGTGTTTTGGTCACTTGGTGATGATTGGTATGATAGTGGATGTGGTTAGGGGATCCATGGTTAGTAGTTGGATTTTCTTCAGGGGAATAAACATGGTTAGAGGTCCCAAGGTGTGTTATGTTATTAAGATTAGAAAGATCATAGTCAAGGGGTAATTTAGCCCTTAATTTAATTATTGAAGTATGCCATCCTTGTTCATTTCTATGATTCCTTCCATGATGGCACATCCTTGTTTGGAACCAAGGAAGTTGTCATGGTCAAAAGTGTATTCAATTTGATAAGGTGCATCATTATCACTATAAATATTATGAGGGCAAAATGGCTCCCCCACATAAGGATGTCAAACTATGGCAAGCCCAATAGGGAAAGGATTTTCCAAGTGTGAAACTCCATTTTGAGCTTATCTTATTTATTAGTGATAGGAGACATACAAGCTAGCTTCAAAGGATGAAGCTTTGGATTTTTTAAAAGGTTGGTTTGTTGATTGGATTCTTGGATTAGCCTAATAAGGATGATCATTGGGTAAGGCATGTTATTTTTGACCTAGTATTTCCAAAGGGCGACCTTTGGATTTGCTTATTTTATTGGATTGATGTGATTTAGGTTTAAAAAACAACTTCAAGGATTAGGATTTGATGCTATTTGTTTCTAAGGATGACTTATAGATTTTGTTGGTTTGATTGAATCTAAGGATGACCTTTGGACTTCAAGGACAATCTTTAGGATTGGAATTTGTTGGCATGATTGAATGATGATTTTTAGATTTGGAATTTTTGGTTTCATTTGGATACTAGGATAGTGAATCCCAATGAGAGCTAAAATGATTTGAATTCAAGGATATGGATTGATTGGATGATCAAACTTGGATGATTTTGTTAGATTTTTGGATGGTGATTTATTTTGGAAATTAGGAGTAGGCTAAGGTTCTTAGGATACTATTAGGATAATTGGAATTGGATGATCTTAGATGTCTTTTGGATGATTAGTTTTGGGGACTTAGGAGTGGTCTAAGGTTCCAAGAGTAGATTTAGGACAAGTGAGTTTTCATTTTAAAGGTCTAAAGGTGTTTTAGGATGATGGGATGTTGAACTAGAACCTTCTAAGGATAGACCAAGTTAGGATTTGGATTAAGATAATTTTATGGCACTTTGGATTAGGATTACAGAGGATTGATTTAATTTGAAGTTAGATCAAGGACCATGGCTTCAAATTTTTCTTGAATTTATTGATTTGTGATACATGTTTAAAATGATGTCATGATTTTGAAAGGATTTGTCTAGTTTTGGATGTATGTATGCAAGTACGAGTTTAGAAAAATATGCACACAATGTAAACACACCAACAACATAGATATTCTAGTTGGTGTGTATGTACTTTGTGAGCCCACAAATAATACCTTAACCTAGACATGGAACACAAGGCCCATGAGGACGCATTAACTACTTTTGATCTCAAGATCACACAAAAGTGCGAGAGGAGAGCATATCTAGCCTACAAACCCATTTAAAGAGGCACGTTGTGAGTAACTTCTTAGAGATAACCACCTATTCATGCATCAAAAGTTTAAAAAACTAAATTCCTTTAAACTAGGCTTGACATGGTTTTTAGGGGATGCCATATTGAGAAATGGTGAGCACCTACAGATTACATCCTTGCACAGAAACAAAAATATATAATAGTATATTGATGATTTTCTGATGTCTATTACAATGCAGGGAATTGGATTTTTAAAGCCTTGTTATTCCTGTATATAACTTCTTACGGGAAAGTAACTTCCTAGAAACTAACCAACTAATTATTTACTTATATTTATTTAAATAACAATGTAATACTACTATTATGCCAACATTCCCTCCCTTATTACATTGTTCTTGCAATAGTACCAAGGTACCCCCCCTTAATGCTAAAATACTCAACAAAGCTGATACATAATATGAATACATATTTTGTAGAAGATCCTCTCCCAAAGAACAAACCCTAAACCAAGTGGGGCTCCATCATGCTATCTCATCTACCCTCGAAAAGGCATAGCTTTGAGCTGTGTTCTTGATCTCTTTAGTCCCAAGCTCTCAAATCATAGCGTCTTGAATTATTTGACAATGGACCCTAAGAGATACGATAGATCTCTGCCATGTTGTCTAGTGACTGCGAAAGGGTATAATACAAGATCATATACTCTTTGAAGATCGCTGGACAACAATCCATATTGAGCTCAACACCAAACCCCAAACCTGTCTCCAAAATAAAATCTTCACAAAATATGCATTCTTCAAATCTATTAGCTCCATCAACATCAACAAAGAAAAATAAAACAACCAAAACTAAAAATGCTTTTCATGCAAAGCATCATCTCAAAGCGAGAAGCTAACTTGAGATGATGGAAAATCCTCCATCCTACAATGCTGCCAGCCTCCAATATGACCCTATTACATTTTAACCAACTGATGTCTTGGATGAGTCTTTGGAGGCCTCATCAGTAGTATAAATGGCCTTGAGAGCACAAGCAATGTTTGATGTAGCCATGATAAAATGAACAAGCTGTCGAATTCCACCAAAAATGCACCCAAAAATGCACCTTTTATAATATAGTGTAAACACAAATGTATCCTTATAACTCCAATGTTTTCCACCTTATTACTCCAAAAATTTAATAAGTTAAATTCTTTAAATATTTTAAATACCCTTAAAAAAGAAAACTACTTATGTCTCCCTTCCATAAAATTAAATATTTTCATAAAAATTCTACTACTTATGTCTGCCCACTTTTCTTTCTATTACTTTCCTTTGAAATCAAACTTTCAAAAAATATAATAAGCTTTCTTTGAAATCAAACTTTAAAAAAATATATAATAGGCTTGAAATTCTTAAGCTTTTAACTTCTCCAATAAAAGTAACTTTTAAGAAATGGAGTAAAACATAAATAAGTCTTCTCACGTGAAAAGCCCATATAAATCTCTAAGATTGTTTCCTCCTCCTTAAAAAAAATTGTGCCCCATCTCTAAAAGATCTTTCTCTTCACCAATTCATGCTTGAGACTGCTATCAAAATTCTGAACTATATAAATGGAGCTTTAAATATTTTTGAAATATTTGACACAACTTAAGACAAATTACCTCAAACATAAGTAATAAAAATTATGCACTTTGTCACAATTATGCTGTGTGTGAAATGAGGGCTAGATCACCGAATAAAGACCAAAATTAAATAATGAAAATCAAACTTACAGCCACGAAGCTTATCTTCATATTCCATTACTATATAGGCCATTACCGAGCCATCTCTACACTTCCCCCAGATTCTAACACACAGGCACAATGAGCTCTGATACCATATTGAGAAATGGTGAGTACCTACAAATTACATCCTTGGACAGAAACAAAAATATATAATAGTATATTGATGATTTTTTGACGTCTATTACAATGCAGGGAATTGGATTTTTAAAGCCTTGTTATTCCCGTATATAACTTCTTATGGGAAAGTAACTTCCCAAAAACTAACCAACTAATTATTTACTTATATTTATTTAAATAACAATGTAATACTACTATTATGCCAACATGCCATATTATACCGAAGGTGCATGAGGCCAAAGTCTGTGAAATGAGGCGAATGTCTAATGGTTTAGTATGAGAGGGTAACCCACTCTCTAACATCACTTTGCAAGGTATAAAGTTCCTTGAAATCTTATCTTGAATTGACAAATATCTATTAATGGAAGAGTCTTTTGATCCTCTCCCAATTTTTTATACCCCACTGAAACATGAGGGTTTAGGTTTCCACTTGGTGATAAAATCCAAGCCAAACCCATTAAAAAGTGAGTCTTTTTTAATCTCCAAGGTCACCTTGAGATGCAAGGAGAGAGCGTCCACAAGTGCCCATTTGGAATGGGAAAAAAATGAATAAAGAGGATTTTTTTAATTCTCAAGATCATTTTGTTGTGCAAGAGAAGAGCATACACACTTCTTATTCACAAAAGCATGGTAAAAATGTTCATTAGCCTTAATAAATTAAAAGTGAAGCATGGATATTTATATGATTAAGGGATGATTTTGATTCCCAAGATCACCTTGCAGTGCAGGGGAAGAGCATGTACACACACCCTTGGTCACACTACTCCAAATATATCAAATTTAGCCTTGAAGAAATGACTATCAAACATAAATGGGGGTTTGATAATATGTATTCTTCAAGAAAAACTTAATGTTAGGATTAAGGTGCCATCAAACTTGTAAACCCTATGTAATTAATTACTCCTAATTTATTGTTTATAAATTTCCATAAAGGAAGAAGTATTTACCAAGTAGCAATCTTGTTTCGGCCGCATGTTTGATCTCGATACCTAATAGATGTAGGTTATTTGGGGGATATAGGGGGTACACCCCTTCGAGGTTTGGGGGGGCCATTATAAATTTCTATTGTAAATCTAGACCATTCATCATTAGGTCATAGATCTAATGGTAGAGGTTATGTTGGCTTTTCTTACCCTAGAAGGCAACCCCTTTATGTGGATATTGTATTGTATAGCTATGTTAGAGTAGAAAGTATTAAAGCCACTGTTGGATTGAAGACTGAAGATGAGATTGATAGTATTGTATTGTAAACACTATTGAAGTTAATACAAACTGGTGCATCTCTTTTTGTGTGGAGTTTTTTCCTGAAAGGCTTTCTCCACATAAACACTCTATTATGTGTTTGATCTTCGATTCTGTTATTTCTTTGTGTTGATTTCATACTATCTCCATTTTGGTTCTACACTAGATTAATAGTTATAGTTGTAATTAGATTTTCATTCTATAGTTGTTCACCTTCTACCAACTCACCAGTTGTTGTTAGAAAACATGAATGGAATCTCATTTGGCCTAGATTTTGTAGGTTGTTAGTGTTTTTAGGGATCAAGGATTGGTTTTTTTTTTGTTTTCAGCTGCCAACATTCTTTTCTATAGAGACATATTATGAACTTGGAACAGAAATACGATCTAATGCTTCTTGTTCTTACATTAATGTGTCTATCATTGTTTTCTATTTTACTTTTTATTTTCACTATGAAAAGTTGAGTTTATGCTTTATCATCACTATATGAGAATCAAGCCCTTTCTCTTCAATCATTGTGGCATATACTCATAATATAGTAGCTTTGTTCCTTAAGAGAAGGGGATTAAACAAGAAACCCCAAAGGCCTAAAACTAGTAAAAGTACCAAATGTGCTATCAAATGGCCGATAGGCACAAATATTTATAGTCCTATCACTAAATAGTTTATATTTTTATTTTTATGGAAAGTCATTACATGTAGTTGTTGGTAGACAAGGTTATAAATACAATAAGAAATTCTTTTTTTTTTTGCAAATAAAAATAATTGAGTGGTATTAAATGAATAAGCACATGAAGTAAATCGTAAATTGTGAATAAACTAAATAAATTCTAAGAAATCAAGAGATTAGGTGAACCGTGTAGTACCTAAATAATGTAGGACAATAAAAATCCATGTTACTAATTTCCTATCGACCAAGCATTGCACAAAATAACTTTTAAAAAAATATATGTATGAACTGTGTGTTTGAATCAACTATGTGTGAAGTGATTGAACTAACATTGTGTGAAGAGTGTGCTTTAACTTTGGCATTCACTTTGTGTGTGTTTGTTCTTTAGCATATTTGAACTCGAGTGTTTACTTGTGTGTGATTGAACTAACTTTGTCCATGAAGCATGTTTAAAAGTTGGCACATGTTCACTTTCTATCTTTGAAGTGTGTGTTTTAACTTTGACATTCATTTTGTATGAATTGTGTGTATGAAATTTAATTTGGGCATTCACTTTGTCTAGAGTGTGTATTTGAACTTTACCATGTTTTATAAATTTGGCACCCCCTTTATGAGTGTGTTCAGAGTTTGGAATGTTTGAACTAAGTGTTAATGCATGCTTGTACTAAATTTGTGTGAATGAATTATGTTTGAACATTGGCATATTTACTTTTTTTTATGTAAATTGTGTGTGTGGGAAAGTTAATTTAGGCATTCACTTTGTGGTGTGTGTTTTTAAAAAATAATTTTGGTATTCACTTTGTGTGGTATATGTGTTTGAACCAACTCTAGAATTTGTTGTGTATCTATGTGAGCTTGAAAGAACTTTTGCATTTAGTTTTTCTTTATTTATGAATGAACTTAAGCTAACACATTTTGTGGAGTGAATGAACTTCAACTATCATATTTTGTGGAGTGTATGAACAAAATTTGATGTTCACTTTGTGTAGAATGCAATTGAAAGATTTGAAATTCTTTATTTTGTGTGTGTACAAATGAGCCTTGGATATCATTTTGTGTCGAGTGTATGAATGAACTTTGATGTTCACTTTATGTGGAATCTACTTTAAAGAAATAACATTCCTTTTTGTGTGTGTGCATGAGTGAACTTTAGATATCATTTTGTGTGATGTATGAATAAACTTTGATTTTCACTTTTTGTGAAATGTGTCTACAAACAAACTTCAATGATGTTCATTATGAGTCTTTGTGTGTTTGAATAAATTTTGACTTTCATTGTGTGTGTGTGAATAAACATTGACATTCATTGTGTGCATGTTTGAAAGTTAACTTTAGCATTCACTTCATGTGAAGTGTGTGTGTGTGTGTGTGTGTGTGTGTGTGTGTGTGTGTGTGTGTGTGTGAAAGTTATTTAGTTTTGTCATTGATTTTGTGTGAAGTGTGTGCCTATGTATTTAAATGAAATTTTTCACACTCTGTGTGTGCATGCATGTGTCTGTGAATGAGCTTTGGCACTCACTCTATGTGTGTACAAAAATACTGATGTTAACTTTGTGTCAAGTGTATGTGTGTGAAAATTAACTATGGTATTCATTGTGTGTGGGTGGGTAGGTTTGAAAGTTAGCTTTGGTATTCACTGTGTGTGCACATGTTTATGTGAATGAAATTTGGCATTCACTTTATGTTTGTAAGATGTGTATGAACTAACTTTCACATTCACTTTGTGTGTGTGACTGAACTAAATTTCACATTCACTTGGACTTGAGTCATTTATTGTTTGTGTATTGCCATCCAAATTACTTATATGAAGCATATGTTTGAACATTGGCATCACCTTAAAATCATATCATAAAATTAGAAATTAAATCTAAGTTAAGCTAAAAATAAAATTATAAACTCTAACCCTTAGTATAGACCTCTGAGTGGCCTCTTTGAAAACAATATGAAGTATGTAGCTTCAAAGCTTTATGAATCTATGATCATCCTCAAACAATTACTTTATGTACCTTCTTTTGATCTTCAGAATAATATTACATTTTGAATACGTAATACATTTTGAATACCCTAATTCTTACCCTGCTCCTAACCTAAACCCTATTTGTAGACCCTATCCCTAAATGTAACTATAACCCTAACCCTAATTGTATCCCTAACATTACATAATTTGGCATCTATAAGTTATTCTATCTAAATTATTGATGCCTTAAGTGAGGAAGTTATTTGATCTCTTTTCAATAGTTGGAAGTAGATATAGTATTAGACGCTTAGTTATATTTTCCATTTAAGGTCCAAAATATTTCTTTGGGTCTAGACGGGGTCACTTTCTAATGTATATTATAGGCCCTTTTTGGCAATTCCATGGCAATTAAGAACTTAATTTTTTAAGTTATAATGAAACTGCGAACTCTAGTTTTACAGTTTTAGGCCTTGTTTTGTAATTCTCTACTCATATTTTTATATCTTTGAATTTTTATTAAATCATGATAAGAATAATACCAACTAATACCAAGTAATTATCTCTACTTGCCCTTTAAAATAAATATTATAGCTATTTTTAAAACTATTTTTTACTCTATGATTTCGAAATTTCTAATTTAAAAGATTCATATAGTTAAAGAATGTAATAAAAAGTTAAGAAAAAATACAAAAGCTCTATTTTCACTCAAATTTAACTCAAATTGCTCAATGGAAACTTCTAAAATATTGTTTAAGTGGGAATAAATAATAAAACATAACTATTGTTCTCCATCTCACATGAATAAACTTATGAAAATTTTGTGCTGGAGACTCTATTTTTTTCCTCATGAATAAACTTTTTGAAAATTTCTACATAGGTGATAAGGGAGATCTCACAAAGGTTTAAGTTTATGCAGCCCAAGATAAAATTGCAGCATGCTTGAAGGATGAAAGGAGGGCATGGAACGTGGCGTACGGCCTCCTACAGGAGCTGCATTATCTAATTTTTTTTTCAAATTTCTTTTCAAAGATTTTAATTTGTTATGCATCTTAATAAGAAGTAATTGATGCAAAGAATAAAGAATGGCATGTAAAGAGAAATATGCAATGGTTTGAAGAGTTTTAAAGGTTTTAAAGATTTATTTATTTTTATTTGATTTGATTTTTTTTATTTGTTATTTTTTATTTCTTAGATTTACGCTTCTGGATGTAAAAAACACTCACAATACCCACCAACACCTCCTCCTCCCAGTACTCCATCTGTAAGCACACAAGCCTAACCCAAACACGGGCCCACTTGATGCTCTCCTTCTCAAGATTGAATCCAGGTTCCCATTTTTTCAGGAAGAGACTCAATCTGCCTAGAAACCATGCATCATGCAAGAGGATCCAGGGGCAATCTGTAAATTCTAAAATAGAATAATAGTATAACAGAACTAATTACAAGAACAACAAATCAGAACAAATGCTCAGAATGAAATAATAAAACACACACACAAAAGAACAGGATCATTTAACATGGTTCACCAGTACTTGGCTACATCCACAACGAAGGGCAAATTTATTATCTGAATACATCTCTCTCTTTTTGTATTACATACATCACAGTATATCACTATTGAACGGCAGCACAAGCAACATACCTTCAGGCTTAAAAGACTACACACTCAAAAACACTACCAAACATCTTACATCTCTTATCAATAAAATAGGACCAGCAGCAGTTACATGCCAAGAATGGCAATGTGCAGAAAGAGCGGTTTGAAAGAATCAAAGTTAGGAAATTGCTGTTACAAATGGGCTTCAATAGCCACATGCCCAACAATCTCCCACTTGAAGACCAATGGGATCAGCAATGAAGCTGCTCTGAGAGACATCCCCTTCGTGAAATTTAGTGTCACATAGGAACAAGACCGAGAGAAGATCTACAGAACTTGAACTTCTCTTGAGGAACAACCTTGGTTAATGCATCTGCCGGATTAACCTTCATGTCAATCTTTGTGACCTGCAACTTGCCTTCTTCAATAACATGGCGGATAAAGTGGTATTGAAGGTCAATATGCTTGGTTCGACTGTGGAAAGCTAAATTTCTGGCCAAGTGAATAGCACTTTGGCTATCACAATATAATGGAAATACTAATTTCAGACAGCCCAGTTCGGTCAACAAATGCTCAAGCCATATCATTTCTTTGGCTCCTTCCGAGAGCACAATGTATTCAGCCTCAGTTGATGACAGAGCTACAACTTGTTGCAATCGAGAAACCCAGCGAATGGCTGCCCCGACAAATGTAAAAACATAACCAGTGGTAGACTGGCATTTGTCTAAATCTCTAGCCATATCTAAATCTACATAACCATGTAGCTAAAAGTCAGTACCTCCAAAACATAAACAAAAATGTGAAGTGCCTTTCAAGTACCATAGAATCCACTGAACTGCCTGCCAGTGTAATTTGCCTGGATGACTCATGAATCTGCTCACAACTGCAACTGCTTGTGCAATGTCTGGACAAGTACATACCATTGCATACATGATACTGCCAACTACAGATGCATATGGAACAGACCTCATCTATTCTTCCTCTTCCTAATTTTTCAGACACATAGCTGAAGATAGGCGGAAATGATCAGCCAAAGGGGTAGATATTAGTTTAGCATAAGACAGATTAAATCTGTCCAACAATTTAGCAATGTAGTTTGCTTGGGACAACGTGAGTTCTCTTTCATTTCTGTTTCTAAATATATACATCCCAAGTATTCTTTTGGCTGGTCCTAGGTCTTTCATGGCAAAATGAAGAGCCAACTATTGTTTCAGCTGAGAAATAATCTTAACACTAGTACCAGCTACTAACATATTGTCAACATAGAGCAAAAGGATGACAAACTCACCAGTATTGAGCTTCTTGTGGTAAACACAAGGATCTGATTCACACTGAATAAAGTTGTTATCAGTCATGAAGCGGTCAAATTTTAAATACCATTGTCTTGGAGCTTGCTTCAGCCCATACAAACTCTGCTTCAACTTGCAAAATAAATGCTCCTTACCTAGTCGAGCAAAGCCTTCAGGCTGCTCCATGTATAAATCCTCATTAATGTCTCCGTGTAAAAATGTTGTTTTCACATCGATTTGCTCAAGTTCTAAATCCCAAAATGGCTACCAAACCCAACACAGCACGGATTGTATCCATTCTGACAACTGGAGAAAAGATTTCAGAAAAATCAATACCTTTTTGTTGATCAAATCCCTTGACGACTAATCTGGCTCTGTATCTTTTATTTCCTCTATCTTTGTCTTTCAAATGATAAATCCATTTGTTCTTGAGAGGCTTTCAATTTGTGGAAAGAGTAACCAAATCCCAGGTGTGATTAACTCTCAACGACTCCATTTCTTCATTCATGGCTACCATCCAATTGTGTGCATTTTCATGCTTGCAGGCTTGTTTATATGTTGCCGACTCTGCATAATCAGAGAACAATAACTCATAGTCATCGTATTTTGCAGGTTTTTGCTTCTCACGGGTAGACCTCCTCAATGTCGGACCTTGCTCTGGCTTTATGTTTGAGTCCAGATTTAGTCTCTGAAGTAAGTTTTAAACATCATCAACCTCTGTTTGTAAAGGCCCCTGAGGAAAACTCCCCTATCTCTATATGTGTGCACCTAGAGTGCTCTACCTAGTCACACTGTCCTATTCAGGCAATAAACCTTGTATCGGTGTAAAAGAAGACTGTTCATTTGTGAGAGGCTGTGTATTTAGTGGTAGGGAAAGACCAAATAGAGGTTGTATTTCATGAGACAAGGGCTACGTTGGGGGTAACGATGCAACATTAGAAGGCTGCGATCAGGGGTCTATAGGCAGTGTTGAAATATTTAAAGGTTGCGTTGGTATATTGGATGATAGTGTATGACCAAATACATGCTGCGTTGGTATATTGGATGATAGTGTATGACCAAATACATGCTGCATTGTAACTTGTGAAGGCAGCATATAGCTTTTAGAAGGTAGCGAATTGTCTTTAGAAGCATTTATGGGCTGCTTTGGATTAAATGAAGGGACTAGCTGCGTTGAATCATTTGATGGCAGCGAATGGGATGTTGGAGGCTGTGTAGCAACTATGCAAGGCATACCAATTGTGGACTGGGTGGGAATTGTGCATCCAACCAAAGGCATAGCAGTTGAAGTAATAGGAGCTCCTGAGATATAAGAATGTATAGAGGTAACAATTGGCTAAGAGAAAGAGATGGTAGATTGCTTTACCATGCCATTATCAAACAAATCCACATCAACATATTCTGGTAGAGGTGAATTGCAAGGTTGCAAACTTGGAAAATCCTTCTCATTAAACATAACATCACGGCTGCAGATTATAGTCTTTGCAATGGGATCCCAAAGACGAAAGCCAAACTGATCTTCACCATAGCTGAGAAAAACACACCTTTTTGACTTGAAATCTAACTTAGTTCTCTACTCTTTCAGAATGTGAACAAAAGCGGCATAGCCAAACACCTGCAAATGATGATAGGAAATTTGTTTTCCAAGCCATGTCTCCTCAGGTATGTCAAAATCTAGCCTAGATGATGGAGCTCGATTGATTAAATACACAACAATATTACATGCCTCTACCCAAAACTCTTTGCCCAAACTGGCATTGGAGAGCATGCATCTGGCTCTCTCAAGTATTGTGTGATTTAGCCTCTCAGTTGCACCGTTCTCCTGAGGTGTATAAGGGACGGTCTTGATCTGTCGAATACCATGGTCTGCACAAAAAGAATCAAACTTTGAAGAGCAATATTCTCCACCATTGTCTGTTAGTAGGCATTTAATTTTATACCCAATCTAATTTTCAACAGAAGCTTTAAAAATCTTAAATTTTGAAAATACCTCAGATTTTCTGTTCAACATATAAATCCAGATTTTCCAAGTACAGTCATCTAGAAAGGTTACAAAATAATTTGCTCCACCGAAAGAAGTTACCTGAGTTGGACCGAATACATCAGAATGAACAAGTTCCAATAGAGTAGTTTTCTTGTCATGCCCCGTTCTCATGAAATTGGCCTGGCACTGTTTGTTGTAAAGGCAATGTTTGCATAATTCTAAATCGATGGAGTTGAGGCCTAGAAGCTGATTTCACTGAAGCATAACTTGAAGACCTTTTTGGCTCATATGACCGAGCCATTTGTGCCATATTTCAGACCCACTGACCATAGCCGGCAAGGTAGCTTCCACTTCACCAAAATAGTCCAGAATATAGAGATTACCTTGCTTCTTACCTCTTGCCATTACTAAAAGCCCCTTTGTAATTTTCCATGAATCAAGAGAAAATTTAACATTGCATCCATTGCCTATAAGCTGACTGACATAAATTAAATTTCTTTTTAACATGGGTACATATCTAACATCCATCAAAGTTAGTTTGTCTCCATTTTTCAGATTCAATATTATATCGCCTTTTCCTAAAATGTCACATTCTTTTTTGTCACCAAGAAACACCTTACCGAATCTGCCTTCTTGAAAATTTGTGAAAGCTTGACGGCATGAAGTGGCATGAAACGAGGCATCGGAATCAAGAACCCATGAATCTGCATTTGTATCACTTGCTGATAGAACCAAAACACCATCACTTGCAGTGTTTGCTTGATTATTTGTGCTCACATTGCCTTGAGCTTTCTTATAGTTCCAGCAGTTCTTCTTATTGTGTCTGAGTTTTCCACAAAACCAACATGCACCGGTTCTGCCCCTAGACTTCGATAGCGGACCAGATTGTGACCTTCTCCAGTTCTTGTATCTACCTCTGTCATGGCTTCTTCCCTTATTGTTTATACTTACAACTGTTAGAGCATCACCGGATGAGGGTTCTTGATGTTTCCTTCTCATGTCTTCACTGAGAAGAGTAGCTACAACGTCATCAAAAACCAATGTACTCTTGGCTGCTATAGAAGTGCTCACAGCCATGACAACACCTTCCCAGCTATTCAGTAATGAACACAGTAGCAAAATTGCTTTAATCTCGGGATCTAACTTGATACCCACCGAAGCTAATTGAGTAACTAAGGTGTTAAATTCATTCAGATGATTGGACATAACCCCACCTTCTTTCATTTTTAGGTTATATAATTTCTTCATAATAAATACCTTCTTTGAAGCTAAAGCAATTGCATACATACTGGAGAGCTTTTCCCAAAGCACTTTTGTAGTACTCTCATATGAGACATTAAATAATACATTGCTGGACAATGAGAGAAAAATAGTTGCCTTCACTTTCATGTCCAGTATGTCCTAGTCTTCATCCTTCATAGTACCTTATCCTTTGGCTTTCCCTAGTAAGGTGAGTGACAAGTCCTGTTTGATAAGAAGAGACTCCATATGCACTTTCCAAAGACCAAAGTTTTGGCCTGTAAATTTCTCTATTTTCCATTTTTTTGAATCATCCATTTTGATTGCTGTACAAGTTCCCAAAAAAAAAACTTCACACAGACTATCTCTTAGACCGAGCTTCACACAGAGCTCTGATACCAATTGTAAATTTTAAAATAGAATATCAATATAACAGAACCAATTACAAGAACAACAAATCATAGCAAATGCTTAGAATGAAATAATAAAACACACACACAGAAGAACAGGATCATTTAACGTGGTTCACCAGTACTTGGCTACATCCACAACGAAGGGCAAATTTATTATCTGAATACATCTCTCTTTCTGTATTACATACATCACAGTATATCACTGTTGAACAGCAGCACAAGCAACATACCTTCAGGCTTAAAAGACTACACACTCAAAAACACTACCAAACATCTTACATCTCGTATCAACGAAACAGGACCAGCAGTGGTTACATGCCAAGAATGGCAATGTGCAGAAAGAGCGGTTTGAAGGAATCAAGGTCAGGAAATTGCCATTACAAATGGGCTTCAATAGCGACGTGCCCCCAACACAATCATCATGGGTAGAGAAAGAGATGAAGAATAAACCATTCCTCATGAGTACTATTTCAAAATGGCCATAGAAATTCTATTTTCTTTTGCCCAATCCCCGAAAACATCAATATTAGGCCTGGCTCCAAGAATTTTCCCTTGGTGCCCTATCCAACACCGAATCTGGTATCCACACCATAGCCCCGTTATTCAGTGAGTGGAGAGCAGAAGAAACCTACCCATCACCATCCAAATCTGTCCACAAGGGCTCAGCCAGCAGAGTCTTGGAACCTTCCATGCCATTAGAAGGAACGCCTACTCCAAAACCAACATACTCCAATGAAATGGAAGACCCTTCCTTCTCCCCGAGGGATCGAGCAAGGACATTTGAGCCGAACTCAATAGGGTTTTCAAGGGGAATATCCCTCTCAACGCTGCTAGTAATGCCTTCCACACCACTCAGAACAACAACAGGGGCTATCCTTTGGGTTTTGCACATAGGGGTGAGGAGAAGAAACCCCCATTTCAGAACCTCTAGTCCATCGGTGCACTCTGATTTGTCACGGACTGCCCATTGTAGGACATACCTTTCCCTGCGGATTTGGCACCAAAGCTTGCAAACAAGCTTCATGCTAGAGATCCACCAACATCTCCTCATCCATTCGTCTTCTTCCTTGTCCCCATCGTCTTCTTCTGCCTGCTCCAAACCCTACTCCTGAATCCATCTTCCCTCTCCCGCTTTCGTTCCCACTTCTGCTTCTGCTTCCATTCCCATCCCTGCTCCTCGCTTCCATTCCCGCTCTATGATTATGTTAATATTAGAATGATTTACTGATTATGTACCTATATATAATTGATTTAGTTTATATATATAATCTTGTCAATCTTAAAACAACAATAACAAATAAATTTGAAATAACAAATTTGAGGTTAATGCATTATTTCCTTTGTATAAAGATTTATCAATTAAATGATACTATTTCTATTTCATAAAGAAAACTGACTTGTGTTATAAATTTAGAATGTGTTAGTTGTAAATCAATGAGCATACTTATGAGTTTGGACTAAAACCTAATAAGGATGACAGTAGCTCAACGAAGTGGATATTGTAGCTTAGCAGAAGCAAGTGGGAAACCTTACTAATATCGTGCATGTTGTAAGACAATGTTATAAGACAATGGGTTATTGGACAAGTGTAAATAATGATTAATAAGCACTTCAGGGTATGTTTTTAGTGAGATTTAAGTGTCATCTCATGGTCTTCAAGGAAGTAGCTACAAGAGAGTAACACCACAAACTGCCCATTTTCATGAACATGCAGGAATTTTGACTCACTGTGAAAATGCTCTACACATTACATCTGCATATGGGTACCTGAATTTCTGCAATGCAATGAATACCCCCAATAAGGAGGATGATAAGCATAACCAGTGAAATAAAATTCTTAGTTAAACACAAGAAAGCGTGTTACAGTAATTACCTCTCCTTCGCACAACACTACTGCTAAAGAATATTGCTCCTTCACTTGCTCCCACCGCTTTTCCAGCATAGGGCTTCAATGTATATCCACAATCATCAACCTCTTCATCTTCGCTAATTTGTCCATTGTATTTTCCTCCAGTTGAGAGTATTTATGAAGTGTTTATAGCAATCAGTGAACTCAAACATTCAAAATCAACAGAGAGGCTCTGTAATACCCTGCATCCATAAATGCTCAAGTATGTCTGCCCGCACTGCATATCAAAATTTCTCCCACTACAGATGTAAATGCCCACTAATCGACAACAGAAACACCCGCATCCACCCGCATCCAATTTATATAATTTGGAGGCAAAATTTCGCTTCATACTTTAGCTTTCATTTCTTGGCAGTTCTTGTCTGTTATAAAAATTTGAGCGCCAGGATTAGCCCATCAACACCATATAACGCTGGCGGTTACTGCAATAGATTTTTTTAAAATTAATCATACTCTAATTTAAGCGTTGCATGTTGCACAACGCGGAATCTTTCAACTCCACAACTCCATCCCTGTTGTAACTGTAGGAACACCTCAGGGTAATTAGAAAACTGATTAATGGAGAAATTATGACTCCCAGTCACCTAATATTTTGGAGAACAATATTGTCTTTTTATGAATATTCCAATTATGAACTATCCTTTTTTTTTAAAAAAAAAATTTTGGAGAACAAAAAAGAGTTGAAGGACTACCAAAAAAATGATGGACTACCAAATTCCTTATTAAAATTTTTTGGACAACCAAAAAATAGGACTACCAAATTTTTGGCAGTTACAAGATGTGTACACATATAGAATGGCCTATCAGCCCAAATTAATATGAAATACATTTGACCCCTGAAACATGTAGAACGAACTTCGAATTAAATTTTCCATATTAAGAACTAAGGTTAAAGAGATTGATTGGCCCTCTCTCTCAAATAAATATCTAGTTTTTATTACTTACCATTGAGTTTTAATTTCTTGTAGTTACAGTTAAAGAATGCGCACACTCCTGAGAATTATGGTAGAAAATCAGTATCGAAATGACCACCAATCACAACATTGTAAACTTTAGAAAAAGAATGAATGCAATTTACAATGTACCAAAAAGATCACTTCAAGATGATTATCAATTTGGCCTTGCTATCCCCTCTCTTTCTGTAACTGTGCTTAACCAATATTTATTTTGATCCTCAACCAATGCTTTTGACAATTGTAAGAAAGAAAAATGATTGTATAAGATAACACCAAGAAAACCAATTCATATTGCCTTTTTCTCTGAATCTGTTGGGTTTGTTTGTAAGAAGATATTCATTAAATTTGTTAAGGTATTATTTATAAAATATTCTCTTTCTCTTTGTATATACATATATTGATAGACTCTTCTCAAAGTCAGAAGGCAATTACCAAATGCCCTTACTTTTCCACATCATTTTAAACATAGTGGAGGAGTCTACTAAATGATCAACCAGCATCATCCAGGCTTTGTCAGAATGTGTGTACATAATAAGTGCAACTCAGACCTTCGAACCTTGAGTCCTATCATCTCAAAACTACATTATATATTCTACTTATGGAGTTCATTATATAAAATGAGGGGGAAAATTGATTTCTAACAAACTTAGCCATTTCCTTTTGCACTTGTAAAGAGGGCCACGTCCTTTCCATGTTAAGAAAAACAAAGAAGATCAGAATCAACAAATGTTGCAACACACGCTATTACAAAGCTAGTTGCATTGGAGACATAGAACATATTAAAGCCAAGTCTGCTAAACATAAGCAGGCGACCTTTTTCCAAACTATATAACTTAATTGCATTTCGATGGTGAGCTCACTCCCAAATGATACAGAAATAGAGAGTGCAAAAATAATAATATAGTAAATGGTATTTTACTAAAGCAAATTAAAAGCAAGTGCAATTAAGAAACTTTCAGTAACCACCCTACAGACGCTAAAGGTGGTGAAATTAATTGTTGGAACATGTGAACATCCTCAAATTCAAAGTGGGTTACTCAAAATAAAATGTTTACGTGGAAGACATAAGCAAACTCTAAGGTCCAAAAGACATTGCCGCATCCTCTTTGTCATTGTGCGTAAACTTCAAGTCCCTAATAAGTATGTCAATTGCATTGCCTTTCTCCATTAAGGAAAATTAATAGGTAACACCAACACAAGGTGTTAGTTGATCATCCTAGCAAGCCTTGTCTAAGGACCTCTCCGTTCAGATGTTACTAGAAGAATAGTCCAAATGAACAATAGAATGAGGAGAACATACCTGAAGAAGGTACATAGAACTTGGAATCTCTCAAGATTTTTGTTCATGAGGAAGAAGGTTTATTTTTATAGGATGACATTGATGTCTCTTCTTCTTCTTTAGAATCACCTGCCTTTCCTATTAGTTTGGATTCTGATATCTTTTTGATTGTGCGTCTTCTTCTCCTCTTTCCATCTAAATGGTGACCTGTTCTTTCTCCATAGCGAGGTGATCTATACTAAATTTAAGTCTAGTACATTTATCTAACCACTCTTTTTAACCAGTAGGATCCATGTCTATGAAGAAAGTGTGTGTCTTGTTAATTTCAGATCAGAATTGTTATTGTTTCCTACTTGATCACTTTTGGATGGTGAATCTACTGCTATATATATCTGATTGATTTTAAGAGTCATGACTTTAGGCTTACCTCTCAAAGCTACCAAAACATCAATACTCCCTCTTAGCTAGGGAGATATCCTTCCAAATATCCATGTCATGGAGTCTCTCAACATGACATCCACAATGGCTACACCCATTTGTGAAATAGTTCATCATGGAGTTTCTCAATGTGATATCGTCATGGAGTCACTCAACATGACGTCCACCATGGCTACTCCCATGTGTGGAAGGAAACATGTGCACAAGTGCCCATCACGAAGTCTCTCAACGTGATGTTGTCATGGAGTCTTTTAGCATGACATCCACCATGCTTACTTCCATGTGTGGAAAAAATACAAGCACAAAGGATTAATCATGGAGTCTCTCAACGTGATGTTGTCATGGAGTCTCTCAACATGACATCCATCATGGCTACTCCCATGTGTGGAAGGAAACATGTGCACAAGTGCCCATCACAGAGTCTCTCAACGTGATGTCATCATGGAGCCTCTCAACATGATGTCCACCATGGCTACTCCCATGTGTGGAAAAAACACAAGTACAAAGGATTCATCAGAAAGTCTCTCAATGTGATGTTGTCATGGAGTCTCTCAACATGACATCCATCATGGCTACTCCCATGTGTGGAAGGAAACATGTGCACAAGTGCCTATCACGGAGTCTCTCAACGTGATGTCATCATGGAGTCTCTCAACATGACGTCCACCATGGCTACTCCCATGTGTGGGAAAAACACAAGTACAAGGGATTCATCACAGAGTCTCTCAAAGTGATGTTGTCATGGAGTCTCTCAACATGACGTCCCATCTCAGTCTCAGAGAAATATACACTACAAGGGCTTTAACGTCATATTTCTTTGTTTCAAAGAAATATACGTTATAGAAAAGATCACTAATGCTGAGTCTCCCTCTTAGCAATATCGGTAGTCCCATGAACTCTGCAAGATGCAAGCAATGCCCCACACATAATAGCATCTGCTTGAACTTCTACAGGCATCCTACCGATAAAATCCTCTGCCTCGTTGAGGAGGCTAAATCGACCAAGGAGATCAATCATGGATGCGTAGTGCTCTACTCTTGGCATGATTGAATAATCTCTGCTCATTAAAGCAAACGACTTCCAACCTTCTTCCACTAAACCTACATGACTACAAGCACACATAACACCTACAAAGGTGACATCATTTGGCTTGATGCCTATGCTCTTCATTTTCTCAAATAGTTGGAGGCCCTCCTGGGCATGGCCATTTTGTGCATTGCCTACAATGATTGTATTCCATGAAATAACATCACGCTCAAGCATTGTATTGAATGCTAACTGAGAATCCTCCATGCTCCCACATTTAGCATACATGGTTATAAGGGAGTTTGCCAAAGGGATATCCACAAAAGTGCCTGCCTTCATTATATACTTATGGACCTGCTTACCCTCTCCCAGGGCTGCTAGGTTGGCACATGCACTTAATATGCTTGTAAAGCTATAACAATCTAGCTTAACTTTTGACTCTATCATTTGAGAGAAAAGATTATAGGCCTCTTCATAAAATCCATTCTATTCATAACCTACAATCAGTGCATTACATGACAGTACATTTGATAGAGGCATTATGTCAAACATGTAACATGCTTCCTCTACTCTCCCAATCTGTATTATGCCATAATTCTCTTAAGTTCACAGCATCGAAGAGTACCAAATATCTCAATTTTCTAAGCGAAATCCACGAGAGGAGTCCTTTCCTCTTAAAATCTGATACATGAAGCCATACAAGATCCTCTGATGAGAGCCCAAAAACATCTGTTTGAGATGACTTCAATGAACTTTTTGAGATGCAATGGCTCATTAGTATATTCTAATCTAGCAGTAATGATCCCTCTAATAGACCTTTCCTGAATGAAAGAAAACCAACATGCTTAAAAGCCGCATGAGTGATCCAATTAGAGTGAAGCTTGTGCCACTAGACTTGGAGAACAAGGAATCGTAGTGAACTTCAACTCCATCTCCACAACTCTCAATACATTCTCACATTCTGTTGGATGTTGGCCGTCGTGTCTCGACACATCTTCTGTTAAAACCAAATTTGATAAGATTTTCCTAAACCTACTCTGATACCATGTTAATTTCAAATTAGAATTGTTATTGTTTCTTACTTTATCACTTTTGGATGGTGAATCTACTACTATATATATCCGATTGATTTTAAGAGTCATCACTATTCCAAGAGTCATGACTTTAGGCTTACCTCCCAAAGCTGCCAAAACATCAACATGTCTAATGTTGATTTCTCATGCTTCTCTTTTTGGGGACTAAAATTAGAATTTCAAATAGCACCCATTAAGAGTAGATGGTTTCAATCCAATGGCTTGTCTATTATGTCTAATTAAGACTAGTTGCTCAGGTTTGTTACTCCATAACAAAAGTTGAACCAAGTTGGTTTCTTGAATATTCTAGGAAACCTCTTTACTTTCTTTTTAGCTAATCTAGCTATAAATCAAACCTCTAAACAAACCATGGGCATAATGCAATATTCACGTGGTCAGATCATATTCCCTTTTCCACCCTACTAGATAAGTCAATAAGAACTCTATATAATGTATCAACTCTTACTTTTAAGTTTTTTTTTGAGTTAAAGACCTTGTTTTCATACTATAATAGTCTATGTACAAAATTTTACATATGCAACACCTGAGAAAAATTAAGGCCAATCTTTTTAATAAATATTTCCAAATAGAAAGAAGCAAACCAATCAGTAACATAATTCTAGTTCTTACCTTTTCCTTTTGAATGTTGTAGATGTGAAGTTCCACAACACAAGTCAATCTATCCAGTATATCTTAAATTGGTTGTGATAAAATCTCTACTTGCTATCTCAAATCTATTTGCTCCTTCCAAACCTAGATCACCAAAAATAATCTAGTAGCATAAAAAGAAATAAAGCAATTGAACATAAAGACATTGAATCAAACCAACCAATCAATTCTCAGCCAAGTCTTCTACTTTATCGCGTCAACATCCAACCATTCTCTCCTCTGGTTTCAATATCTTACTACTACTTAAGTCAAATCAAACAGACACTACTCTTACAAAATTAGTTAAAAAATAACAACCCAGAAGTCATAAGAGTAGAAAACAAATGAAAAAATTATTGTTTCAGACAAATTTGGGGTAATATTTTTTCCTCAAAAACAAAAAAAATCTAATTACATGAATCATATACCTTCATCAAATTTTAATTAACCTATCATTGCAAATCTTATCTATGTTGGATAAATGATGGTCCAATATTTGATGTTATTTTTGACACACCTATTTTTAGTTGCACAATGGGCACTCTTTATTTGACAAATATGTGACAGTTTTTTGGCAGAGTTTTTTTATGATTTTATGAGCTAGCTTTATTTGGTGTGTTTTATTTGTGAGATTTTCTATTTTCTTGGAGTTCTATTTTTAGTGTCCATAATGTTTGTTTTGGGGTTGTAAAAAGATATGCAATAGCCTTTCCTATTGTAATTTTATATCAGCAATTTCAAAATCAATATAGTGTGATTATTTTTGGACTGATACATGGTGTTCTTTCATTTGAAAATAAATTATATGTTGTCTCTAAATTTTATGTGTTGAATGTAGTATTTTTGCTCCTACAATTTATTTTCTATTCGCTTGAAGGATCAATTAATTAGTTTCAGAATCTTCATTGATATCTGAGTAGGTGATTATCTTTGGGTTCTAGATTTTGTGGTTGATATCAATCTAACAATTGATCATGTCAAGTTCTATGTGAATTTCAAAATTTAATGGAATTGACTATGATTATTGGAGAATCAAGATGATGTTTTTTTTATAGGGAAAGACTTATGGGAGATTGTAGAAACAAGTTATGAAGATCTAGTTGATTAGACCACACTTGAAACCAATGAAAGAATAACTAAAAAGGAGGCTAAAAAGAAGAATGCTTAATCCTTATTTCATATTCAAATTGCTCTAGATAAGAACCCATTTGTGAGAACTACAGATATAAAGACAACCATGGATGCTTGTAAGACTCTATAAGAAGCTTATCAAGGTAGTGATCAAGTCAAACTTGTCAAATTGAAAACATTGAAGAGAGAATTTGAGGATTCAGAAATGCAAGAAGATGAGAGTGTCAATGATTATTGTGTAGAGTATTTAGGTTGTGGTCAATAAGATAACTACTCTTGGTGAAATTGTGAAAAAAAATGTTTTGGTTAAAAAGGTGTTGAGGTCTCCAACACCAAGGTGGAATTATGCTGCAATAATCATTGATGAGAGTAAAGATTTGGGGGTGCTGCCACAATAATGGGTTACACTTTCTGGGACATCCTAATTTTTGCTGAAATCACATATTTTTAGAAAATATAATGATTTAATCCTTGAAAGGTTCCATTTAAAGGATTTTAATTGAAGATGGTTTCACTAAATCCCCTTAGATTCAAACCCCCTTGGATAGAACCTCGCTAGTTTTAAACCATACCTATAATGGAGTCTCCTCTACACCTATCAAAATGCCGAGAAAAATGACTTTTGATTTACCTTTTGGGGGATCAAATGAGTTCATTTAAAATTTATGTTTTGTAAGTATGCAGTCCTTATTATAAGCTTCCAAAAAAATATAATTTTAATATTTAATTTGATTATTATATTTATTTTGTATTTCTTGTGAATGTAGGTTTTTCACCGAACATCAAGTTCTCTGTTCTACACACATGGAAAATTAGTAAATTAGTGAAAAAAAAATCTAAAAAATATCTATGCCCTAAGTATTGATGTCCTTGTTTCAACAAAAAAAAGCAATTTCGATACATAGAAAAAAAGTTATGTTTTACAGAATATGCCTATGTCTAAATTATAATTGGTTTGACTTCAAATCTTAATTAAAATAATATATTTTAAAAAATATTATAAAATCAAATGTATGCCCTATATATCGGTGTTACCAATCTAAATTCAAAAGAATCAGAATTTTATCATTTGTAGAAAAAAAATTATGTGCTACAGAATACACATCAATTTAAAAAAATGTTGTTTACTATTAGAAACTAGTTATCAAAAGAGACGCAATTTTTTTTGGCAATTTAACTCCAATTTTTTAAAAAAATATATATTTAGAATCTACAAACAAAATCTCACAAATCACTAGTTTGCATCATCTTAAAATTCCTAACAGTTTAGCGGCTATAGGTGTCAGAAAGTGAAGATTTAGTTCAAAATGTTGATTTCAATGTCAAGTTTAGCCAAAAAGTGTAACCCTTTCTTGTGGGATGACCCTTGGCTAATCTCAAGTTGGATCACTTAGTTGGATCTCTGATATCTCATGAAGATAAGCTTAGAGACACATTTAAATACACTGATGAGAATGTTTTTTGAACAAAAATATAGATTACAAAGAATGAAAGAACCAATGGTCATGAACAAGGCAAAGGCATGAATCAACTTTATTCAAGAGGAAATAGAGGAAGAGGTAGAGGAAAATTTGATAAGAGAAATATCCAATGTTATCATTATAATAGATATGGTCACTTTGAAAGAGAATGCAAAATAAAAGTAGGTAATGGAAATAAAAGTGTTAATTATGCTTATGGGGATGAAGAGGCATCTCCATCTAATTTATTTTTATATTATGAAAAAGTTGAAAATAGTCCTCAAGAGGGTATTCAGATTCAATTTGTTGTAATCACATGTTTGGGAAAGAGCTTTTTCTTACAATGGATGAATGTTTCAAATCCAAGGTCAAGCTTGGAGATAACTTATCTTTGGAGGTTGTAGCAGAAAAAGCTATGTAGGTGAATATTAAAGAAGGTAAGAAATGTTTTAATGATATTTATTACACTCCATAGTTAAAATATAATTTACTAACGTGTAGGATAGTCATGTCAAAAGAATAACAAAGTCGTGTTTGATAAGAAATAGTGTGTAATCTATGACACGAATCAACACAATAGGGTTGTTATAGTTGTGCCTATGTCAAAAATAGGATGTTCTTATTTAAGTTTGGAGAACATAGTTGCCTTCATTCTAATATTAAATAAAAAAAGTTGCTTGTGGCATCTCAAGTATGGACACCTAAATTTTCATAGTTTGAAGCTACTAACATCCAAAGAATTAGTTTATGGTTTTCCCAATGTTGAAGAGCAAAAGGAGAGGATTGTAAGGATGTGCTAAAGGAAAACATGCAAGAGAGACATTTCCAAAAGGTAGTACATGGAGGGCTCATTATTCACTTCAACTTGTTCATTTTGATATTTGTGGTGCTATGCAAACAAAAGGTTTAAGTAATCACATTTCATTAATTTTATTGATGATTATTCATTAAAGTGGATTTATTTTTTTAAGCACAAAGATGAAGCATTTGATACATTCAAAAGGTTTAAAGCCCTTGTGAAGAATAAAAGTGGTTGCAAAATAAAGTGCTTAATGACTGATCGTGGGGGAAACTTTTGTTCCAATGCTTTTATAGACTATTGTAATATGAATGTAATCAAAAGATAGCTCATCGCTGCTTACACACCTCAAAAAGTGGTGTAGCTAAAAGGAAGAACAATACAATGGTTGAAATGACATGGAGTATGTTATAAGTCAAAGAATTAAATAAATCTTTTTAGGCTAGCATTATTCTATAATAGTGTATATTCTCAATTAGATTTGTACTAGTGCCCTTGATAGGATGACTCCTTATGAAGCTTGGTATGATAAAAGGCCTAATGTTGATCATTTCAAAGTTTTTGGCTGTTTAGCATATGTTCATGTAGCTAATCAAAAGACAAAATTTATATCTAAAAAGTAAATCATGCATTTCTATTGGGTACAATGAATAAAGAAAAGGTTATAGATTGTATTTAATCCTCTCATTAACAAAATTCTTGTCTCAAGAGATGTTCTTTTTGATAAACATGGAGTGTATGATCATCAAAAAAGGTGATGATGAGAAATCCAAATCTATTTATAATGGTGGTAATAGTGATGATATTTTAATGAGGAAACCATTACTATTTCAATTCCAATTACTACAAGTCCACCAAGTAGGCCCTCATCTAGTTCTTCAAATTCAAAGTGAATATCTAACCTTAGGTCTAAGATCTAGACAAGGAAGTTATGAAGCCTAAGAAAAAATTACTAGGGTGAAAGTTCAAAGTTGTTTCACACTTTTATAAAGGAAATGACCAAAACTAATCTAACTTTTAAACTTGAATCACTACAAAGTGATGTATATGTTTTGAATTCTAAAATGATGTGAACTAATAATAATAATATATATATATATATATATATATATATATATATATATATATATATATATATATATATATATTAGTGTATTTTATGTTTGTATTTTTTTAAAAATTAAAAAAATTATTTAAATGTAATATTTTATAAAATTGACACTATAATTTAGTTGCTGATAAAATGCTGAAAAATAAGGTTGAATGGGACATTGCACTTTACCTAGTAAATTTCATTTATTTATTTATTTTTGTGTATTCATAACTCAAAACATTACTGCATGCATTATTTTTTCACCCATTTTGGCAAATATATATTTTTAAATAAATCTTGGAAGTTGTGTGTAATGAAAACACAACTATTTTGATGGGTTGTCTGTTGGCAAGAGACACAATGTAGCTTCATGAGTGTTGTCATTGATGGCAATAAAGTTCATCCCATACATCCGCAGGACATGGTGTGCCTATACCGGAAGTTAGATTGAAGAGTGTTGTGGTCCGGTAAACTAGAATAGAGTATGTGGCAAGGTCTGACAGTCAGGTCCGGATCTCTCAAAGGAAGTATCTATGTAAAGTGCAGACTTGGGGAAGTCAAGAGGAGTACCTTGACTGATAGATTCCAGGGATTGAACCTCCGGTGATGAAAGAGTGAAGAGATATAAGAACCTAAGTATTGGGTTCCTATTTGGCAGAGTAGACAGAGGAAGAACTAACAGGCAGAGCATCAGACCTTATTCTGGATGAGTTATTGATGGTGATCAAGTTTCTTAAGGTATCATTCATGATTGGTTGACATGATTGATGACTTCTATAAAAATCTCTTTGATACGCATCACTTGATAAGTAAGGATTTAACCAACAGATTAGAGTTTGGGAAAATATTGACTATTCCAGATGCTGACTAGAAAGGTGTTAATCATTGGTGCAGATACATATACCAGATGGATTTGGATGTGATGGTGTGTGTTGTGTGTTGGGGATTGCAAAGAAAAGTAGAAGAGCAGTGTGAAGGCAGTAAGACATGTTTGGTATGTGATAGGACAGCAGCACCAAAGAAGAGGAAGAATGAAGTGCAACAAATTAGTATTCTGAGCCTAACTAGAACTGAACTCCAGTATATGTGGATGCTTCTCATCAGTTCAAGTATCCTGTTACACTCCTTATAACTTGTAGACAGTGAGTCTCTTGTAGGCAGTGAGCCTCTTGTGAGCAGTGTGCTCGGGCAATGAGCCGAAATTGGCAAGTGTCATTTTGTATTTCTATTCTTCTAACAGAGAATACATTCTTGGGTTAGTCACCCCATGGTTTTTCCCTTAACAGGGTTTTCCACGTCAAAATCATTGTGTTATGTATCTTGACTTTGTTTCTACTTTCATGATTATGAATGCTTATTTGCTTTGATGTTGCACTAGTTGTTAAAGAAGAACAGAAAGTTAAATTAATTAAGATAACTAATTCACCCCTCCTCTCAGTTATCAACAATGTCAACTTTTGTCTTAACTATTTATCCAAAATAGGAAGAAAATTATATCATCTCGACATGGAATCTCTTCTTTAGTGCATCATATTTTTTTCAATTTTTATGAAAAATTTTACTAATTTTTCTTGAGAGGACAATCAACACCATATTTTAGTGCCGATGACCTACTTTTAGTAAATATAAAATATAAAATATAAACACTAATTGACATGTTGAAAACATTATGTTCGAGTACACCTATGTTTACTTACTCTACTTTAATATTTACATTATTAGATATTTTAATAATGTTAGGTGCATTTTTTATTTTTCACCATTGAGGTAGTTGGGTTTGGTTACATTCACCTACCTCATCTTTTACCTAGATATTTATACTTGGTTTTGTACATTGTAAAATATCTCATCTCAATTTATTCATTCACTCCTAGTGAAATAGCTTCTCCTTGTGTTACTTGCATTCATGAAGATTTTTCTCTTGGTTTGCAGATGCTCCATGGTGCTTTGCTCGAACATGATATCAAAGCATGTCTTCTGCAACCACCTTCCTTGCTAAGAGTTTTCATCAAAGTCTGAGATCATTTATTTGGTAGAGTTTTTTTATCTAATATTTTTTGGGGCTACTTGTTTGCAGTGAGGAGTTTTGTAGGCCAATTTTGAAGCATTGACATTATTCTTTTCATTGCTGGTAAGGCAAATCCATTGAATCCAAGCTAGTGGTTGTTTATATGCCTTCAAAGAGGTACAACTTGGAAAGAGCTGGCACAGGCCATAAGGCTGAACTTTAAAGCCCAGTGGTGATGCCAAAGGGGAAAGAGCCCTATTGAAACACTAAATCTATGAGAAAGAGTGTGTAGAAGGAGTCCATGCCTCACATTCTACATCCCTCCACTGCAAATACTACACATAAGTTGCGTGACTTGCAGATCTTTGGATGCCTTTTTTCAACTGTGAGTAGAAATATATACCTCGGACTATATACCCATCTAAAGTTTGCAAAAAAATAATTTATTGTTAGGGTTTCTTCCTTGCTATTGGAGGCAGGCCCATGTTGTAGTCTTTAGCATTTTTTAGGGATTTTAATCCCACATTGATGGAGTTGTGTTATTCTTTTCTATTCTTATAGCCTTTTCACCCACTTATCTGTTGTAAGTAAGGCTCACAAGGCTATGTTTGGTCTTTCTCTAGCACATGGAAACCTATGATCTGGGCACTCCATCTTTGCATAGGTTGATTGGCGATTAGTTGTCTAGCTTGGTGATTTCGTGTGGCGTGGAAACCCACCACCAATCACTCCTCGAGGGCCCATTTTTTTCTACTAAGAATGAACATGGTCACATGGTGGGACCAGGTGCTTAGCTCGGAAGAGCCTAAAATAGGCATTTTTCAAACTTGTACAACTTTTGCAAACAGAGCCCATTTTTGACAAACAAGATATTGTTAGAAAGCGACTTAAATGAACTTTTTTGTGAATGATGTATTATCTAAAATTTTTGCCATTTTTTGATAGATTAAGTAGCTTGAAGTTGCATGTTGTTTTGGTTACTTTTGTTAGAGTTACTTGGCAAATTTGGTGTTGGGAATTGCAAATCCAGTTTTCATTCATTCTGGGAGTGTATACTACATTTTGGTCCCTTTGTGTTCCCTTTTTATCATATCAAAACCAAGGATTGAATTGCTCACTCCACACAACTATCACACATGGAAGCTCAAAATATCATAGTTGTTGCAATCTAGAGGGCTTTGAGAAATTTGTTCATAGAAACAAAATGGATGAGGCTAGAGGACTCATAGGTCTCCATGTGTATGATAATTTTTTGTTTCACATTGCGGAGTGTAAGACACCTAAAGAAGTGTGGGATAAGGTTGTTGAGTTGTATGGTAAAGTCAATTAGTTCAAGATATTGCAACTTGAAGCCAATCTCACCTCTCTCTCTCCAAATGCCTTCCTCACTATTCAGGATTTCCTTGCCCAATTCAAGTTGATTTTGTCTCAATTGAAAGAATGTGGTCATGCCAAAAATGATAAGGTGTGTATTTTCTTGATATTTTCTAAGCTGATTGGTCCTTTTCAAGTGTTTGCCTCTACCTTCTATTCTACTATGGATGTTATGGGAGAAGACCATAAGATGCCTTCATTTAAGGTATTTTATGATCAATTGACTAGGGAGAAGGCCAAGTTGATTCAGATAAATGCTTTTCCTAAGAGTCATGCTTTGATAGCTCAATCTTCCAAGGGCAAGGGTAAGAACAAGAAGAAGCCCAAGATAGATTCATCTTTAGTTGGTGAGCCTCCCTCCAAACCTAAGGTAAAGAATGATCAGAAGACTAATCCTTCACCTCCTCCTCCTCCTTCTAACTCTGGGTAGTCATCCTCTAAGTCTAAGAAGAAGAAGGAAAATTGTTCCTTTTGTGGAAAGTTAGGGCATAATGATGCACATTGCTTTGAGAGGTTAGCAGCATTGGAGGAAGCTATGAGGAAGCACAATATTGCCATGCCTAAGCCTTCTTCCTTGAGAAAAGGGCAAGCTCTCATAGCAAGGGCTTCATCCTCTACCAATAACAGTTGGATTCTTGATTCCGGTGCTTCACATCATATGACTCATGCTGAGGATCTTCTTGATTCTATTTCCTCTTGTAGTACTTCTCATATTGCGGTTAGGAACTCTTCACATATTTTGGTTGTAGGAACATGCTCAGTTAAGATGCAGGATAGTTGCATTGATGATGTTCTTTTTGTTCCTAAAATTTCACAGAATCTGCTTTCTATCTAACATATTTGTCATCATGGTGATGGGAAGGTAGTTGAGTTTTCTACCACTGATGTGACTATTTGAGAGTTGCAGGATCCAAAGAAGGTTGTTGCTATAGGGACAGTTAATGATGTGGCTCGTTTGTATAGGTTTGATGGATTTGAGTCTTCATCAGGATCATCCTTTATAGCTCATGTATATTATGTGAGAAATCTTTGGCACAAATGGTTTGGGCACTTGAATTATAGATATCTTCAACAGATGAGCAGACAAAATTTGATGAATGGCCTACCTAAGATCTCTTGTTCTGATGGAGTTTGTCAAGGTTGTGTTCTTGGTAAACATCATAGGGATCCTTTTCTAAAGGGTATTGCCACATGTGCTTCAGCACTCCTTGAGTTGTTGCATAGTGACCTTATGTCATTTCCCAACTCCTTCATTTTTAGGGGCTAAGTATGTGCTCACCTTTATTGATGACTTCTCTCGATGCACATGGGTGTAATTTTTAAAGTACAAGGATGAGGTTCCTGAAATTTTCATGGCATTCCTTGCATTTGTGGAGAAGCAGTCAGGGAACTCCCTTCAGAAGATTCATACAAATAATGGGAGAGAATATGTCAATCAGGCATTTCAGGATTTTTGTCATGCTTGAGGTATTCTTCATCAGCACATAATGCCATACACTCCTAAGCAAAATGATGTGGATGAATGGAAGAATATAACCTTATAGGAGATGACCAATTGTATGCTTCACTCAAGATCCATGGATCCAGCATTTTGGGTAGAGGCTATCAATTGTGCCAACTACATTCAGAACCGTATGCCTCATAAGGTAGTGCAGGATATGTCTCCTAAGGAGGCATGGTCTCATGTCAAGCCCAAGGTGTCCTTTTTTAGATTATTTGGTAGTGATGCATGGAAATTCATTCCAAATGGGAGGCACAAAGCAATGGAGAAGAAAAGTTAGTAGTTCATTATTGTTGACTATTGTGAGGATGTGAAGGGTTGTCATTTGTTTGATCCTACCACTCGAGAGGTATATTTTCGTTGTGATGTTCATTTTGATGAGTCTTTCACTCCAAAAGATTCTCCATCATAGGCTTCTTCCTCTCATCTTCCCATCTTCAGCTAATGTTTTGCTTCCTATAGATGATGATGATGGTGATGATGTTCTTGATGATGGTATTGATCTTGTTACATTGACATTTCTCCATCTCCTCCTCCACCTACAGCCACAATACCATTTTGGGCTCGTACACTTCTTGAGGATGTTGGTTCTCTTGCAGGTGATCCCACAACTACATGTTGCACTTGTTCTCAAACTTTAGCTATCAGTATTTTGATTCATGTAGTTTTTATTCATCCTTAGAATTTTTTAGATGCTTCAGGTGTTTTGTAATGGGAAAATGCTATGATTGAGGAGTATCCTTCTTTAATGAAGAATCATACATGGGATTTAGTTCCTCTTCCTAAGGGGAGAAAGTTGGTTTGATGCAAGTGGGTGTATCATACCAAGTATATAGCTGATGGTTCTATTGACAAGTATAAGGCTCATCTAGTGGCTAATGGCTACTCTTAGGTTGAAGGTATTGACTATTCCAAGACTTTTACTCCTATAGCCAAGATGGATTATGTTCATCTTGTACTTTCTATTGCTACATCTTAGAGTTGGCTAGTGTATGAATTGGATGTTAAGAGTGCTTTCCTACACGGTGATCTTCAGGAGGAGATCTACATGGAGCAGCCACTAGGCTTTGTATAGGACCCTTCAATTGTTTGCAAGTTGAGGAGTTCAGTGTATGGTCTCAAACAAGCTCCTCAGGCTTGGTATGAGAGGATGGATAGGTTCCTGCTTGCTTCTAGATTCACTAGATGTCATTAAGATCCTATAGTTTATATTCAGAGACATAGGGGGATCTTCTCATTCTTGTTCTTTATGTGGATGACTTGATTCTCACAGGGAGTTATCCTTCCATGATTAATGATACTCAAGGAGCTTTGATGGAGTGTTTTGGTATGACTGACCTTGGTCTGTTGCATTACTTCCTTGGTCTTCAGATTCATCAGTCTTCTACTAGTATTTCTATCTTTCAACAGAAGTATGCTCTTTATTTTCTTCAAAGATTTGGGATGGCTAACTACAAGCTAGCCCCTTCTCCTTTTTAGTTAGGTGTTGTGTTGTCTACCACTTGCACCATTCCATCAGCTGATGCTACCTTGTATCAGTAGTTGGTTGGCATGCTTTTGTACTTGACACATAGTCATCCTAATATTTCCTTTCTAGTTGGTCTTGTCTCTCGTTTCTCTCAAGATCCTCATAAGAGTCATTGGAAGGCAGCTAAATGTATCTTGCGTTATATTCAGAGAACTACACAATTTGGCATTCCCTATACGTCAAGAGATACTGAGATTGTGGGATTCACTGATTTAGATTAGGCTAGTGATGTTAATGATTGGAAGTCCACTTTTGGCTTTGTCTTTTGTCTTGGTTCTGGTCTAGTTGCTTGGTCTTGCAAGAAGAAAACTACTATTGCATTATCATCAACTGAGGCTAAGTATCAAGGAGTACTCTTGGCTAGTTAGGAGATTCTTTGGATTCAATAGTTGATAGCCCAGTGGAGCATCAACACACTAAGCATATTGAGATCCACATGCACTTAATTAGGCAGCTCATTGAGGAGGGTGTTCTTAGTTTGGATTATTTACCTATGGAGCAGCAGGTTGCAGACATCTTCACTAAACCTTTGGCATCTCTTCGCTATCTTTTGTTGTGATTGATGTTAGGGACCTGAAGGAAGTTGTCCTTGGGGGGTCTTGATGAGTCCTCCTTCCTTTCACTTTTTTATTTTTAGCATTTTATGTTTTTCTCTCTTTTGGAGAGGAGTTTTCTCCCATAGGGTTTTTCTCATTTTCTCTATTTGTGAGAGATTGCATTTCATTGCATTATAGTTGTACATGGGTACCTAACATGGCATTGTTTCCAAGACCCATTTTCTACCTCATATTGCATAATAATCTCCCTAAGTTGCACTTAAGGGGGGTGTTAGAGTACACTAAAGTTTACTTAGTCTACTTTAACATTTACATTATTAGATATTTTAATAATCTTAGGTGCAATTTTTATTTTTCACCATTGAGGTAGTTGGGGTTGATTGTTCCCATACCTCATCTTTTACCTAACTATTTATCCATGGGTTTGTACATTGTAAAATATCTCATCCTAATTTATTCATTCACTCTTGGTGATTTAATAGCTTCTCCTTATGTTGTTTCTCTCATTCGTGAAGGTTTTTCTCTTGGTTTGCATATGCTTTTGGGTGCTTTTCTTGAACACATTATATTTTTGCAAAGTAGACTTATAGATCTACAAAAGGGTATTTTTAGATTCTTTTAAAAATATTATTTGACTGAGGAGTTGTTAGAACATCAAGTTTTTCAAATAATTTTAGTTTTTTGGTAAATTAGTCTTAAAGTGATGCTACATATGATTTTAGTGGATGGTTTTAGTCGAAAAAGTTGTGTCCTAGATCTAATTTAACTAGAATGAATCCATATAGAACATATGTTTCACCAAAATTGAATTTTAGTTGGAAATACTTAAATTCATTTATGCTATTAAATTGGCCTGAAGTGTGACACAACTTTGAATTTTTACCCACTAGAGGAGTACAAGACAAACATATGAAGATAATCCAAGAGGTGAGATGGTAAATTTTACTTCACTTTCACAAGTTGATTTTGAATCATCATGTTTTGAAGATGCATGTACTAATGAGGTTTAGGTACAAGAAATGTAAGAAGAGATAGATTCCATTTATAACAATAATTGGGAGCTTACAGAGCTTCCACATGACAATAAATAGATTGGTATGAAGTGGATCTATAAGACTAAGTATAGCAATGATGGTAGTGTTGAAAGATGCAAGGCAAGGTTAGCTGCAAAAGCCATCACATAGAGGTATGAGATAGAGTATGAAGAGACATTTACACTAGTAGAAAGATATGAGACAATTAGAATGGTGTTTTCATGAGTAGCATAAAAGAAATGGAGAATACATCACATGAACATGAAAAGTTCCTTATTGAATGTGTACTTAGAAGAGGAAGTTTATGTACATACATACAGGGTTTTAAAGTGCAAGGAAAAGACCACCAAGTCTACAAATTGAAGAAGGATTTGTATGACCTAAAGTAAGCACCAAGTGCATGCTATGCTAGAATTGATGGATATTTTCCGCAGAATGGCTTCCAAAGAAGTAAGAGTGAGACTACTCTTTACTACAAGAAAGTAGGTATTGATATCCTTATTGTAATTTTGTATGTTGATTATTTGTTATATATGGGTAGCATTTCTAAGATGAAGGATGAATTTGAAATTGTTGTGATGAATGAATTTGAAATCAAAGGCTTATGTCTCATGCAATATTTCCTAGGAATGGAGGTTCATCAAAGTGAGGATGGAATCTTCATTTGTCAAACAAATTATGCAAAGGATATGCTAAAAAATTTAGTATGGTTGATTATAAAGAAGACTTCACTGCTAATACTCATGGAGTTTTGTTTTGTAGAGAAGATGGTTCTTAAGCAGTTGATGAAACAAATTACAAAATTATTGTTGGAAGTTGGATGTTTCTAGCACAGACACTAGACTAGATATTACTTATTCACATTCTCTTGTTTCAAGGCACATGACTAAGACATTTGAAAGTCATATGAGGGCAACCAATAGGATAATGAGGCATGTTAAAGGAACTATCAATTTTGGTATTCATTATTATTCTTGTAAAAGGTTTAAACTTGTTGTCTTTAGTGATTCTAATTAAGGAGGTAGTTTTGATGATTGGAAGTCCCCATTTAGTTATTTATTTTCACTTGGTTTAATTTTAGTTACATGGAGCTCAAAGAATAAAACTTTAATTACTCTTTCATCTATAAAAGTATAGTATGTTGTAGTCAGTGCTATAGGTACATAGGTATTATGACTCCAAAAAGTTCTAGAAGAAATTGGGGAAAAACAAATTTAGCCTAGAATGATTTTTTGTGATAACATGAGTGCTATAAAGTTGGTAAAGTATCTAGTCCATTATAGTAGGTCAAAATATTTTTATTTGAAATATAATTTTATTTGAGATTTGGTACAAAAGAAAGATGTTTAATTGAAGTACATCAACACTCAAGAGCAACTTGTAGATATCTTTACTAAGGTAGTTCCAAAAGTTTAGTTTTTAAAGCTCCAAGATCAACTTGCTAGTCCACTGAGCATCAAGGGGGAGTATGCTAGATAGTTGATGCTCCACTATTTGTTGTTATTTTTTACAAATCTATTTTAGCTACACACATGACACTCTTTATTTGATAGATATGTGGAATTTTTTTCACAAAGTTTTCATGATTTTATGCTATCTTTATTTGGTGTGATTTTTTTTTGAGATATTTTATTTATTTGGTGTCCTATTTTTAGTGCCCATATTGTTTGTTTTGGGGCTATAAAACTATCAAGAAGTCTCTTCTATTGTAATTTTCTAAGAACAATTTCAAAATCAACATAGTGTGTTTATTCTTGGTTATTTCTCTAGCTTCATGACTAATGGATGGTGTCATTTTATTTAGGTGTAAGTTATATATATATCGTCTCTAAATAATGTGTTAAATGTAGTATTTTTTCTGCTATAATTTTTTCTTGTTGACTTGAAGGATCAATGAATTACTTTTAGAATCTTCAGTCTACCATAATAAAATAGATAAATATTTTTTTTTAAAACAAAAGAATCCATAACCTAAATAGCCCATTTGGATCTAAGTTTAAATAGTCAACATGGAAATCCTCTACAAGTTTTAAATGCCATTTTATTCCTAAAGTAAAAAATTAGAAAAGACAAAATTAGTAACAAATACATACTTTGTTTTTTATGTTCTTATTATTTAGAGAGAACTCATATAATTGTGAAGCTAAGCATGAGTCAAATTTTAAATTGAAATCCAATTATGCTTAGTGATTTTCTTAGTGGAAAATATTTTCCAATTGGCTAATAGTTGAAATTGGGGATTCAAAATTTGGCTAACAGTACAAGCTATAAGGCAACTTGAATCGCCACAATTTTACAAATTTTTATTTTAGTCCTGGTTAAATCACCAAAACATTTTTTATTAAGCTTTTAGACTCAAAAAATTGCCACAATATTCCATACCTGATTATATGAGATTTACCTAAATTTTATAAGTTATAGTTGAAAACAAAATTATTTCACTAATAATATTATATACTTATTGGTTACTTTAGGGCCATATCACCAATTTTTAATCACCACCATGGATTTTACTTATAGTCTAATAGATGAGGTTGTATTCCATAGATTAAAATTACCCACAGAGCTCCAATTCTCATCGAGCCCAAAATTATATTTAGGCCATTGATATCAATTTACAATCTAACGACTAGGATTAAATTTTGTGGCCCAAAATGTACCCATGGAGCTCCAATGCCCATGGGGTCCAAAATTGCATTTGGGTCATTGATCTCAATGGAGATCAATGACCCAAATACAATTTTGGGCCCCATGGGCATTGGAGCTTCGCAAGTACATTTCGGCCCATGGAATAGATCCTAAACCGTTAGATTATAAATAAAATCAATGGTGGTGAAAAGGAATTTAGGGCTGATTTAAAATATTCAGTGTTTGATTGAAAATATTAAGGAATGAAGGAATTATACACACGAGTACTACACCTTAAATCAATCAATCAATGTCAGCCAAAGGCCCTTACTTTTCCATAGGAATTTATTTTTTTAAAAGGAAGGATTCACCATGGTAATTATTGCATTTGCCTATTTTTCATCAATATTGGCAAGGATTTCTACAAATTTCAAGTGAAGTACAAAAATTGGCCAATAAAATGATTTTTTTTTTAAAGGAAAGATTCAACAATAGAAAATAATATTTTTTTCAAAAAAATGAAAGATTTGTTGAAAGATTTGCTAGGATTCTATATTTTTTTAGGGGAGATTTCTTAAAGTTATCACTGATTACACTTTGACAAATATAGAGATTGTACATCCTTGGCAAGGCCATAGTAATTTAAATTGAGTATTGCATTTCCACCTATAGTAGAGATGGTGTTTGTGCCATGATCATATGCATCTCTTGCTGCCATGGAATTTTTTCATATAGTGCTTAGGTTTCTTTGATCTAGATGATTCTCTATAACACCATGCCCCAATTAATCTCATGTTCTCAAACTACCTCACCATCAAACTGTGGGAAAAGAACCAAATTTAAAAAATAATAATAAAACACTAAACATTTATTTTTCTCTTCCAAAACATTGTTTATAACAATTTTGGCCATTGTCAAAGTCTAATTAAAAAATTATTTCTTTCTAATTTTACTACCTATAAACTAGTGATCCTAAAAATTAAATGACTTTTCTTAATATTTGATAGAATTATAGGATTTAGCTTCCTTCCAAGGAAATTTTGATTTGTTAGATTTGGATATATATCATTTCCTACACATTGTTATGCATTTTATCAAAGAAAGGCATGTCAGTTCATCAAAATAAATAATCCATAGTGACTTGGATGTTGATTGAATAACATTGTTCTTCACCTACTCTTATTTTTTATAAACTTGGATATGACAATAATTTTAACCCTTATCTATAATTTTATTGGCATTGATTGCCTTTAATAATGTTTATGTGGATGAGTTGATGTTGACTAGGTAGTTTTGTAAGTAGTTTATGACTACAAGGTTTACAATGTTTAGGTAGTGTTTGATTCCATAATAATCATGATTTTAGCAGACTCACTATGAAGAAATCCTACGTGCTTCCTAAAATCAAAGAACTTTTTTATTAGCTTCAAGGTGCTAAGAAACTAAACTACTATAACAACCATTTAAATGTTATGGTGCCCACCAATCGTTTATTCCTTTATGCTTTGATATTTTATGATTTTTTTTGTAACTATCACTAATGAGCATGGGCATGTAGTGGTCTTTTAGTTCTTTTCTCTTAGTTTCTTACTTTGGTCTCATGGTAGGAGTGTACTGCTAGAAAAAATTTTCTTTGAGATTTTTGGGTTAAATAATGCTTGGAGTTGTCTTGCTATTTGTATCAAAGTTTAGTATGTAAACGAATGAAATGAGCTGTACAATGTTCCCTATATACTATGTTAGTTTTTGTATCTATTGCAATCTAATAGATTATAGAGTAGAGAATCAATGGAGTTTTTGTATAATTTATTATGTTGTGTAGTTTTGTAGTTCTATTTTGATTCATTATGTCATGTTCTTTGTTGTTCTATTTTAATTCAATATAGGTTGGATTAGAGTACCTAATTTTAGTAACAAAGGTTTTTGGCATCATGAACACTTGAATAAGAAAACTAATTGAGTATTAGATGTCAATAGCTTCCTATAAAGTTTCATGATGCTTCTACAACAACCATCAACTCTAATTGGGGCTCTATAAATGCTAGTCATTCGTCTTGGACTCTTTAATGTATTATTACATTTGCACATTATAAATAATTTTTTGAGGCCCCATCTTGGTAAATTTATTGCCATCTATCTAGATGACATCTTGGTTTATCTTAAAATCTAAGACTACAACTAGGTCCATACTTCATCTAAAATCAATATTAAGAGTTCAATAAATATATTTCATCTAAAATCAATATTAAAAGTTCAATAAATGTAATTATATTAATAGCCCTAAGGATGTGCTCTGAAATGCTTCACAATTCTTTTGCTCCTCTGTCCTCCATCATTAAGAAGACTCTTAGCACAGGTGATTGAAACCCTAGTTTGTAGCTTCATGGAAAAAATCCCACAGACTCCCGCAGCATCCCTGTAATTGCCACTGTTGCCGATTCCTCATTATGGTTTTTCTCAAAGGATGTGGATGAAAAGGCTCCCAGTAAGATCATTTTTCATGCCCAGGAAGGGGGCTCATTACCTGTGGAAGATGCCATGTTTTCAAAACCTTCAAAAGCATGCCCTAGTTCGGCTAGGGTTTTGGATTCTCAAAGAATAGAGATTTTCGTAGGAGAGCCAATTTCTTTTCATCCTGCGGGTGCTTCACAATGATAAACCAAATCAAAGGCAGGGCACAACCTATCTTTTTGGGACATGCTAGTTCGAATGAAACAAGGAAAGTTTAATTCAACAGCTTGGGATGCTCGACCTCAGAAGGACAGTTTGGTTTCTAAAGAGCATGGGACTTTCAAGAGCTTTCCAAAATCCTTTATCAGAAAGGTACCCTCCTCCCTAGTTCTGGTCTTTTCGAAGAAACTTAAAAAGGAGGTCGATGAGGGTGAAAAGTGTTTTGCTTCCAATGGACTGATTGATCAATTCAATAGTCTTTGGCCAAAATTATTAGAGTTATATGACTAGATCTCTTCTGCTTGGGGGTCCTCACTGTTGGAATAAGGTGTCATTAACCTTGTAAGTTGCAATATTGTATTTTCTTCTATTTATTATTTGTTATTTGTAATTACCCATAAGGGAATGAGGTAGTCTTATCGACAGTCATAATTTCAGAGTTGTCAGCGGTAATTATGGAGTGACTTTTACTATTAGCAAATGTAAAAACTCATGGTAAATGAAGATAGGAATGCTCCCTTGAGGAATATACTATTTTTGGCATGTGTGACAATTGTCATAATATTTGGTGAATGAATCTATGACAGTTGCAAGTTGTCATAAGATTCTGAGATTCTATGACGCATATGACAGATATGTTAGTTGTATATTTTCTATATTTAGCCAAAGCTTCCTATCTTGGAAATATACTCTTTTATGAAATCTATGATGATTATGACACATCATAAGATGTTGTAAGAGGCCATATTTAGTCTTGGGCAGCTAACCTTTGCATGGTTGTTTTTGGACAAGTGGAGGGTGCTTGTAAGATGGCATTTCATATTTGTATGTTGGGGAATCTCATGAGAGAGAAGGTGAACACCTAAGATGAGTTAGAAAATGTTTCTATAAGTATTTTCCATGTATTAGTTGCTGCAATATAGATTTTAGGTACTCGGGTGCTACCGGAATGCTGTCAGATTGAAGATTGGTGGAGAGAGTTGAAGTGTTGTTGTATTGTAAATTATTTTTAGATTAATACAAACATTGGGCCTCTTTCCTATGTGGAGTTTTTTACCTAAAAGGGTTTTCTCCACATGAAACATTGTGTTATGTGTTCATATTTCTAATTTTGCATTTCTGTGAAGCATAGTTTTGTTTCTGTGTTACAATCTCCATTAATAACATAGAGTTAAAGATTGCAGAAATTTATATTGAATTAGATTTCCATTGAAGTAGTGTTGCTTGTTGAGGTTAGTGAGGAAGATAAATGTATCTTAATTCTATGTTCTTTAGCTAAGTCTTGGGAGAATGTTATCCTTGCTATCACTGTTAACCTTGCGAATCCGAAGTTGGATGCTATTATTTCAGTGCTACTATCACAGCAATTGAGGAAGAAGAGTTTAGATAGTTCAAGATATGCTCTCAGTGTCAAGGGAAGGTCTAAGGAAAGAAGACCTAAAGGAGATTAGAAAGGGGTTAAGGACAAGTCCAAGGACTGGTCTAAGACTCCTGGTAAAAGGAACAGAGTTAAGTGTTGGAACTGCGGTAAAACGAGACATGTGAAGAATGAGTGCAGAAACCCCAATAAAGAGTGGGAGAGTGCTTCAAATAAGTCCTCGAATGCAAGTGAAGAAGTTTTACTTTTTTCATGTAATCTTGTTTCTAATGCTCACTGGTTGGTTGACTCAAGATGGTCATTTCATATGAGTCTACATAAGGAATGGTTCTCCTCATATGAAGAAGATGATGGAGGTAATATCTACCTTGGTGACAACTCTACATATCTGATTATCGGGAAAGGAAAGGTATTGTTGTGTTTCAGTGATGGGAGGATTAAAACCCTCCCTAGTGTTTTGCATGTTCTTTGATTAGCTAGAAATCTGATTTTAGTTTCGAAGTTGAATGATTTGGGAATGCATGTGACATTTGACAAGCATGGCTACAGATTAGTGAGAGGGAACTTACTGGTAGCGAAGGGGAAGAGATTCAGAAGCCTATTCAAGCTTGAAGCCACTACAATTTATAATGCCTCCTATGTATCTGAGGCTTTTGAAAACACTTGTATGTTGTGGCACTGTAGATTGGGCCACACAAGTAATAATGTATTGAAAACTATTAAGAATAAAAATTTGTTGGATAGTTTCTCCTATTTTGATGAGTACTTTGATTTCTGTGAGCATTGTGTGTTTGGTAAACAAAATAGAAAGTCATTTCTTGTAGGAAGCAATAGAGCAAAAGAAAAGTTAGAAATTATTCATACAGATGTGTTTGGACCTATGGATAATGAATCTATCAGAAAATCTTGTTATTTTGTAACCTTCATTGATGATGTATCCAGATTTACATGGATTTATTTTATGAAACATAAATTTGAAGTTTTCACTAAGTTTAAGGAATTCAAAGTCTTAGTAGAGAACCAATCAAGTTTAAGGATAAAAATATTAAGATCTAATAATGGAGGGGAATATTGCTCTAAGGAATTTGATGAGTTTTGCAAGCATGCAGGTATAATCAGACAAAAGACAACTTCCTATACACCACAACAGAATGGTGTTGCAGAAAGGATGAACCGAACAATTATGGAAAGGGCCAGAAGTATGCTTAGTGATGCACAGCTGGATAAATGCTTTTGGGCAGAGGCTGTGTGTACTGCTTTCTACTTGATAAATAGATCTCCTTGTAAGGCTCTTGATTCAACACCTTATGAAGTGTGGACAGGTAAGAAACCTTCTATTTCACATTTAAGGGTTTTTGGCTATAAGGATTTTGTTTATGTGCCTAAGGAAAAGCAATCTAAGTTGGATCTAAAGGCTAAAAAAGTACATTCATTGGATATGGTGATAATGTAAAAGGTTATAAGCTTTGGAATCCACTAACTTGCAAGCTTATCTTTTCTAGAGATGTAATTTTTAGGGAACTTAGAGCTATTTTTGAACCTGAGCAGCCAAAAGAAAAAGATGAAAAGGTAAAGAGAGTGAACTTTGAGTTAGAGTAGCAAGATGCACCTCAAGAAGAATAGAATGATGGATTGGGGGGTGAAGAAGAAGAAGAAGATTCAAGTAGTTCTGATGAAGATGAGTCTGTACTTACAGATGAAGTTGTTTTAGATGATCATGTAGAAGAACGAGTAGAGTCTCTTACTCCACCCTTGAGGAGATCCACAAGACTACGGAATCTAGTTGATAGGTATAGCCCCATCAGATTTCGGTTGTGTATATGCTTTATTGAGTACCAACGATGAACCTAGATCCTATAGGGAAGCTATTTCTGTAGATGATAGTGAGTCTTGGCAGTTAGCCATGCAAAAGGAGATGATGGCTTTAGACTCTTGTAACACATGGGATCTTGTTTGTTGCCTAAAAGAAGAAAGTTCATAGGTTGTAAGTGGGTCTTCAAGAAGAAGTTTGGAGTAGATAGTTCATTGGAGAAGTACAAGGTTAGACTAGAAGCCAAGGGCTACTCCTAGAGAGAAGGAGTTGATTTTGGTGAGATATTCTCTCATGTTGCTAAATTGACTTCTATTAGATTTCTCTTATCCATTGCTGCAGCTTATGATTGGCAGATTGAGCAAATAGATGTTAAGACTAAATTCTTGCATGGAGATCTTGAAGAAGAAATTTATATGCAATAGCCTACAGGTTTTGAGGTAAAAGGAAAAGAACATTCGGTTTGTAGGTTAAAGAGGTCTCTTTATGGTCTAAAACAGTCCCCCAAAATGTGGTATCAAAAGTTTGATTCATGTGTTTTGAAATTGGGTTTTGTTAGAAGCGAGGAGGATCATTGTGTTTAGATTCATTGTGTTGATGATCTATACTAGTTATTGCTTTGTATGTTGATGACATGTTTTTAAGCAATACTAAGGTTATGGTCAGTGAGCTTAAAGCCCAACTTTCAGGCGCATTTGAAATGAAGGATCTTGGTGCTGCAAGGTATATTTTGGGAATGGAGATCAGGTGGGACATAGTTAATAGAAAGCTTTGGTTGTCACAAAGTAAGTATGTGAATACTATTGTGCAGAGGTTTAGTTTGCAGGACTGTGACCCAATTAGAGTTCCTTTACCCATTAGTACTAAGCTTTCATTAGATATGTGTCCAAAGACTGAAGATGATCATGAGGATATGTCTAATGTGCCATATGCTAGTGTTGTAGGGAGTTTGATGTATGCAATGGTTTGCACTAGACTAGATATTGCCCAAGCAGTGGGAGTTTTGAGCAAATTTATGTCTAACCCTGGTAGATAGCATTGGAACTATGCGGAGATGGTATTTAAATATCTTATTGGTACTCCTGATCATTGTTTAGTTTATTCTGGTACTAATATTGCTGATAAATCTTTGGACATACAGGGTTTTGTTGATGCAGATTGGGCAGGTGACTTGGATAGTCGAAGGTCCACTAGTGACTATGTGTTTACTTTGTTTGGAGGTGCAGTGAGTTGGATGAGTAAGAGGCAGCCCATAATTGCTTTGTCCACCACAGAAGTAGAGTATATGGCTACTAGTCATGTCTCTAAGGAGGGAGTTTGGTTGAGGAGACTATGTACAGGTATTGGATTTGATTGCAGGATCATTCAGATTGGTTGTGATAGCTAGAGTGCTATCTGTTTGGCTAAGAATCCCATGTATCATGCTCAGACTAAGCATGTTGATGTTCAATATCACTTTATTCGAGAGTTGGTTGCAAATGGAGTGATTGAGGTGAAGAAGATAGATAATCAGGAGAATGTTGCAGATTCATTGACCAAGCCTATGAGCACAAAGAAGTTTGTATGGTGCAGAGAGGCCATGGGCCTCATTTCTAGTGCCTGATTATTTTTCATTTGTTTTCCTATGGGTTGATTTATAATGTATAATGTCAACTGGGAGAATTTTGGAATAAGGTGTCATTAACCTTGTAAATTCCAATATTGTATTTTATTCTATTTATTATTTGTTATTTGTAATTACCCATAAGGGAATGAGGTAGTCTCATTGACAGTTGTAATTTCAGAGTTACCAGCAGCAGTTACGGAGTGACTTTTACTATTGGAAAATGTAAAAACTCATGGTAAATGAGGATAGCGTGCTCCCTTGAGGAATATAATATATTTGGCATGTATGACAACTGTCATAATGTTTGGTGAGTGAATCTATGATAGTTGCAAGTTGTCATAAGATGCTCAGATTCTATGATGCATATGACGGATATGTTAGTTGTATATTTGCTATATTTAGCCCAAGCTTCCTATCTTGGAAAGATACTCTTTTATGGAATCTATGACAGTTATGATGCATCATAAGATGTTGTAAGAGGCCAGATTTAGTCTTGGGCACCCAACCTTTGCATGGCTCTTTTTGGACAAGTGGAAGGTGCTTGTAAGATGGCATTTAATATTTGTATGTTGGGGAATCTCATGAGAAAGAAGGTGAACACCTAAGATGAGTTAGAAAATTTTTCTATAAGTATTTGCCATGTATTAGTTGTTGCAATATAGATTTTAGGTACTTGGGTGCTGCCAGAATGCTGTCAGATTGAAGATTGGTAGAGAGAGTTGAAGTGTTGTTGTATTGTAAATCATTTTTAGATTAATACAAACATTGGGCCTCTTTTCTATGTGGAGTTTTTTACTTGAAAGGGTTTTCTTTGTCTTAAACATTGTGTTATGTGTTCATATTTCTGATTTTACATTTCTGTAAAGCATAGTTTTGTTTCTGTGTTACAATCTCCATTAATAACACAGTCAAAGATTACAAAAATTTATATTGAATCAGAATTCCATTGAAGTAGTGTTTCTTTTATTTCTAACACTCACTCAGAGGTAACATAGAAGTCTACCCTTGTGATCAAGGTTTTTTTTATTCTGGTCTTTGATTGTATTTAGGACAGGAATGACATTCTGTAAGAGAAATGGTGTTTGGGGCAAAGCATACTTCTAAAACCCTAGTTTTCATATTTCATCCCAGTTTCTACTTCTTTCTCTGTTAAACCCATTTGGATTCACCTCCCAAATCTCTGACTACAAATTTGGTTTACAGATTGCTTCCAAGCAATTGGGGACTCTTTGGGTAGCTTCCTTGCAGTGGATTCAGACACAACTAATTTCACCCACACAACTTTTGCCCAAATCCTTGTAGACTTGGACATATCAAGAGATCTTCTAGCAGACATCACTTTCAAGATTGTTGACCGCAATTGGACACAATTCCTAGACTATGAAGGTCTACCCTTCTGATGCAGGAAGTGTTTTGAAATAGGCCATATCACCAATTCCTGTTCCAAAATTATTAAAAATTCTGATCAGCAATCCAGGTGGAATAACTTTATGCCTCATCATTACACAGTTAAAGCCCCTTCAAAAGTGAAGGAGGGAAAGGAGGAACCTTCACAAAAGCTTGATTCCTCCCCAAAAGGCAAAAGAGGGAAAGATGGGGCACATCAAGCCTTGAAACCTTGTTCAGAAACATGTTCAGCTCAAAGACTACCTTAGGTAGCCCCTTAAAAGGTAATCCTCAGCTTACGGTCTCTAAATGGGCTATCACTACTTCTCCAAAAAATGACAGGAATCCTTTTACACAGAAGGATGGGAGAAATCTGTACGATACTTTACATATCTTGGATCCAAATACGCAAGAGAAGGAGGATGGGGAGGACTGGCAAAAGAAGTATAGAACAAGAAAAAGAAGAATCTAAAGATAGAGTTATGTAGGATTAAAATGCAATTGCAATCCCATTCCAATTTTTTTGGGAAGAATGCAACTTAGTACGAGTAGATGTACTTTGCCTTTTTTATAGCATGTAGGCAATGGTTGGCCAAAAAGTTCTTCTAGCAATCATGGGGATGAGATCCCTCTTTTGTGATCTCACCTAGTGTAGGCTAGGTTAAATTTTATGCATTAATATAAATCTTACCTCTTACGAAGAAAAAAAAAAAGTTTAATAAATGTATTTCATCTAAGAATATTAAAAGTTCAATAAATGCAATAAACAATGGTGTAAATGTTGTAGGATATTTTACATGGTGGTGAGTAGATAATTTTTAGTTGAGATCCTCATACACATCAAGTTTTGGATCTATTTATGTATATTTCAAAACTCTTATAAGCTATCCAAATATGTCTACCTATCGATTCTTCATAGTTCTACAATGTCACTAGTCACTCCATTCACTTAGTTTATATCCTAATGGTAAGTAATCAAATGAAAGAAAAACATACTTTCTTGTAACTTGTATGCCATGAGGTGTACCACATCTTTTGTGGGTAAATATATAACAAGTGTAGCAAGCAGAGATAATTGTGTAAGATGTATTATCATGAAGTTATAATTAAAAGTGATCTTAGATGATTCTAACATGTAGATGTCTCCTGTTTTCTTAGGAATGAATAAAAATAAATATGTGGAATAACTATGAAAAGTATAAGTTACAATGATCAATGAGTGGGCTTTAAAAATAGTCTCAAATTTGTTTTAAATTTAAATGTTGGTAAAGTTGAACAAGTTAAAAAGAAACACTTGATGTAGCATTAAACATATAGAAACTATGTAAAGAGTGTCCCAAGAGATTGTCGAGTGATGACACATAGAAAATTTAATTTGAAGGTACTAGACATCAAGAAACTTTAGTGTTAAGTAGCAAAGGTTAGCACACAAAAAATTGACGTGCTATGGACCAACTCATAATTCGGTGATTTGAGTTGATCGGTGTCTTTCCTTTAATGTAGAAATACAAAAATCTATTCTATGAGCTAAAACCAATTGATATTGGAGCAAGAAAAAGTTTAAGTTGATCAACTATAAGGGCATGCAAAAGTGAATCTACATACTTGTATTAATAGGAAGTAATACAGAGTTGAATAATTTGTTATGATTTAGTGGATTTCATACAACCTATAATATGTAGGCAAAGCATGTTTTAAAATTTAAAAAGCTACTTAATATTAAATGTAGCAAATAGATATGCTAACATTTTAATTATTTACAAGGTGCTTGGATGACCACTATAATCATAGGAAAATAGTCTTACTGTCATTAAAGTATCAATTATAAAGGAGTCCATTGTCTAGTGGTAACTATTGAACCATAAAGCTTTCTTTTAAAATTAATTTGGCATTTCTACTCATGGAAATTCTCTTGTCTATATAATTTTAAATAATTTGTATGAGTTTATAAGAAAGAAAATTATTCTACTCTATATGCATAGGAGGTTCCTTACTAAGACAATGGTTGAACATGACATAAGTGCACAAAAAATCCCACATGTTACTAAAACCACCTCTTATTTAGTGCACAAGGTCCTTTCTGTTGGCATTACATTGTTCGGTGTTTAGTTTTCTACGGTGATCGGTTTGATATAACCTTTTAGTTATAACTGTCAACCATCAGTTTGATATAACCATATAGTTGTAACTGTCAACCAACTGAGCTCTCTTAGTATTTAATGGATGTATCTGGACCTTTGATGATCGAATAAAACATTTCTTCATTCTCTACAAATCATTAATTGGTATTAGAGCTTTGGCTGGTGTCCTGGTGAGCAACGATGGGCAGCAATGCTGACTGTGGCGATGTGAAGCGTTGAAGAACTCATAGCGAGCCATCGTTGAAGGAAAACACATGCTGCTATTGGAAGAAAGCCGTTGAAGGCTAAGAAGAGCTTTCTCTGATTGCTGGGTGTTTCCTATGACAAATAGAGTATCCGGTGTCTACAGCATATCTGAAAGGAGACTAGAGAAAAAAGAAGTCGTTGTCATCTACATAGTGGTGACAAGACAGCGAAGGAGAGGTAGCGGCAAGCCCATGAGAGCTACCTTGCCAATGAGCATTTCACAACTGGAATCAAACCTCTATACTTAAGCAGATCACCAACTCTATTATCTATGTGAAAGGTATGATGAATGATCTTCAGCTTATGTTGGAAGGAAGCATCGTTTGGAGGTCTCCATAAGTCATTTGAATGAGGAAGACATAGTCTACAAAATATGGCAATCATTGGTATGTATTGAAGTGTGTATTTAAGTCTGAGTAAGAAGTCAATTTTTTTTTGGAGTATCATCTATATGGAGATTCTATTAGACAAATATTCTGGTTTTAATTTTCATACTTGGAGAATGAAAATTCAAATGCAACTAATGAATAAAAATTTGTGGGCAATAGTAAGTGGAAAGGAAAAAGCACCTATAGATGCAAATAAGTTATTAGATTGGAGTAGTAGAGATGATAAAGCCAAGGCTATAATTGGTCTTGCTCTTTCTGACACTGAATTGCACCATGTTGATTTGGATAAATCATCAGCCAAAATTTGGGATAATCTGAATAAATTGTTTGGTGCAAAAGCCGTTAATGCAAAATTTTCTCTAAAACTTCAACTATTTCAGTTTAAGATGGAAGATGGAATCACAATGTCAAACCATATAAGTAACTTGTAGTCTCTCATTAGACAGCTAGCAGAGGTTAAGGTTACAGTAGATGATGATGATGCTAGGGCCATCCTATTAAATAGTTTGCCTTCAAAATACAACAATGTTGTTTTCACACTCAGTCAAATACCTTCACAAACTCTAGAAGGTATGATTTATGCTCTTCTATCAGAAGAGAAGAGAACAACAGAAGATTTAGAAGATGATCCTCAGGAGAAAGCATTATTTTCAAGAAGCAATTACAAGAGATCAGAGAGAATCAAATGTTTCTATTGTAAGAAAAATGGTCACATAGCTTGGGATTGTAGAACTCGAGCGAGTGATGTTCTTAAAGGAAAGCTCAAAAATGAAGGAAATCTTGCTCGCATTGAAGATGATAAGGACCCACCAGATATTGAAGATGAGGATTCACCAGATGGTGCTATTAATTTTTGTGGATATGCCCTTTAAGCAAGGTTAGATTGGAGGTAGGCGGCATCGGAGGATGGAGGATTTTCCATCATCTCAAGTTAGCTTCTCACTTTGAGATGATGCTTTGCATGAGAAGCATTTTTAGTTTTGGTTGTTTGTTTTTCTTTATTGATGCTAATGGAGCTGACAGATTTGAAGAATGTATGTTTTGTGAAGATTTTGTTTTGGAGACAAGTTTGGGGTTTGGTGTTGAGCTCAATATGGATTGTTGTCCAACGAGCTTCAAAGAGTATATGATCTTGAATTATACCCTTTCGCGATCACTAGACAACATGGCAGAGATCTGTCATATCTCTTAGGGGCCATTGTTGAATAATTCAAGACTCTGTGATTTGAGAGCTTGGGACTAAAGAGCTCAAGAACACAGCTCGAAGTGACACCTTTCCGAGGGTAGATGAGACAGCATGATGGAGCCTCGATTGGTTCAGGATTTGTTCTTTGGGAGAAGATCTTCTATAAAATATGTATTCATACTATGTAATTAGCTTTGTTGAGTTTTTAGCATTAAGGGGGGTTACCTTGGTACCATTGCAAGAACAATGTAATAAGGGGGGGAATGTTGGCATTACATTGTTCAGTGTTTAGTTTCCTACGGTGATCGATTTGATATAACCTTTTAGTTATAACTGTCAACCATCAGTTTGATATAACCGTATAGTTGTAACTGTCAACCAACTGAGCTCTCTCAGTATATAATGGATGTATCTGCACCTTTGATGATCGAATAAAATATTTCTTCATTCTCTGCAAATCATTACTTTCATTACACATCTTAGATATTAGGTGTTCAGTTGTGTACATTTGAAACATGATGATGATTCATCTAAAACAAACTTCATCCATGCATATATGAAGCACCTCATACAATTAGATCATTTGTGTATGGTAGAAGTTGCAAGATCTTAGTCATATTGTCCATGATGTAGATGTGAGCAATGCAAACTATGAAATATAGTGGAAATTTTTAGAGATTGGCCCAAATATGTTTCAATTCCACATGGTGGCTCACTTAAATATGAGGGAATTTGATGGAGTGAGTTGTTATATAAACCATTTTTAAATATGCAAGTTGATATTGGAGTTGAAAAAGAAATATTTATTCAAAACTAGGAGAGAATTATAAATGCCTATCATGCATGGCATGTAGATTGTACACCTATTTGTTCAAATACTACTAATGTTGATGATGTAAAGGATGAAGATCATGTTGCCAACAATAATGGAGAAATGGAGTGGCAATTTATATCTAGGTTGGCTCCATGACAAGATGTTTTCTTATTTAATATTGATTTTCCTAGTCAACGAGACTTTGACATGGAGTATGATTTCAACCCATATGAATTGTCATATATTTTGAAGAAATAACCTCACAAAATTCATTAAGTCAAGTTGCTTAGGAAATCTAGAACTTCAAAGAGATTTCCATCATTAGTTGAATTCGTTCAAGTAATTTGAATGAAAAACAACACATTGCATTTGATGCAATCATGAGACATTTGAACTTTCTAATACTAATGAACCTCTTAAGATGATCATCCAAGGAACCACTAGAATAGGTGAATTTTACCTAATTTACTATATTACGCATGTAATGGATAGTAAGTCAATTGATGGAGAAAGCCCCTTGTTTCTACTTACAACAATAGAAGTTGTTGCTTTAAACATATGTAACACTAGAATTCACACATCCTTAAAATTTTTATTAAGAATATGTGACCTTTGAGTGGTCAATCATTTTTTGCACTACACTAAGATACCAAGTATATTCTCATTCATGAAATGAGTTTTATAGGCCCTAAATTGTTTGTTGATACTAGTAGGTGCTTGAAACACTTGTTTACATCACATGACAGAAAATATTTTGGTGGAAGGATGATTATCCTTATGGGTGATCTAAACCGGTTATCTCCTCTGTAAAATATACCACTATATGTAGATGTCTCCAATTGTATTGTTATGCTTAATAACATTTGTTGGTGTATGTGTATGATATTTTTGTGAGCATGTTTTGAAATTAAAAAAAATACTTTGTGTGCTTGTAGGAAATATGTTTGGTAAAGAATTGTGGCCTACATCCTAGATAGTTATCGCCTTGGACATAGTTTTCTAGCAATAAGAGCATGATCCAAAACAAGTCAATTTTAGAGAAATATTAACAAATATTAGAAATGCAATTGAAACATATGAGGACTATAAAATCGTCATGGGTTAAACAAATATCTCAAATAGTGTTGAGGAGCATCTAGTACTTGATGCATCTACAAATTTATATGCCAAAATATTATGGTCATGCTCCACAATAAGAAAATGTTAAAGTCGCTCACCAAACTAGTTGTACATAGTGTGTTACACATACCCATGTATAAAATCACATGATCTTGATGACCATCATTTGGATAAAGTGGTTCTACTATTTAGCTAATTCATAATACATGTTGGTGTGCAATTTGTGGGAAAATGCTGATTTAGTTAATGTAGCACTTGCTACTGTAAAGAAAATAGTGTTATTGGAAATATACTTGACCTAAAAAGATAGTTATAAATTGATCCAAGTTCTCATAGTTAATACATATTGTGACACTCTAAGGTATCTCTAGAAATAATAATTAATGTTACTAAATTAAAAATACCTTCAAAGTTGTTTCTTTTTTACAAACTAATTAGAAATCTCTTAAATCATCACAGTTGTGAAATTCTCACAACACTATAAACAACACCTACAAGTGCTATTATTGATTGATAGACACAAATATTTATAACCCTTTGGACCAAACCATGGATATAATAGCTACAAAAAATATAAATATGTAATATTTGACAAACAAGACTATAAATATCTATGTCTATCAACCATTCAATTACACCTTTCGGTAGTATTACTTGAAAGGTGCTTTCTTTATACTAAGGGTAGGCGAATAGTCATTATGTCTACACTTCACTCAATAAGAAAAAGTACAATCTAAGACATTTCAACGCTACTATGTTGAAAGTTACATCACCCTTGAGAAACCTCAAATATAAGAAGTCAATATTCTGTCGCAAAGCGTCACGCTTCAAACATTTTTATTCAGCTAGCACACACTAAATCCACACCTTAAAACATAGAATTGGTAGAAATAATCATGCGACTGAAGAACAAACTAAATTACAGAATACTTTGAATAGTGTTAAGTAGGTTATTGAGCAGGGCATTTGAAGCCTGGAGGAACGGCATTTCCACAGGAGACAATAAGCTCTAGTGCCAATGGAAGAAGGATATTAAGGTCGAGAAGCTTGGCCCTAATGGTTGTACACAAACACAGTGCTGCCTCTAATGCCAAAACTCCTTCAATCACAGGGCAGCACTGGTTTACAGTTGGGTCTCCAATGCCTATATGCACAAGGTCACTAAGCACATCAACACAGGCTCCCAGCTTCAAAGCATCAAGTGGGCATTTCGCTGCTGAAGTAGGAGGAGGAGGGCATTTTGCTGCAGAAGTAGGAGGTGAAGGAGGAGTCCATGCCATTATTAATGGCATGGTGGTTGCCACCTGAATCATAACAATGAAAAGTACTGCTCCTGCTCTCTTCATTCTGTCAATAATGATTTCTTAGCAGAATCAATGAAAACAATACTATGGAAAACAAGTTGCTGCACTTGTATGTTTGAAGAAGACGAGACTTGTCAGTGGGTATTTATAGCCATGAGAGATACCTTGATTTGGGGTGGGCCGATTGATTGACGTGCAGGAATGGTGTAATAGAGGCTACCGGTGAACTCTGTTAACTTATTGTTGAAATCTATCACGTTTATTCCGGTTTTGGTTTGCTGATGTAATAGAAAAATGAGATATATTTTTCTTTACATGGCTAAAGAATATAAAATACATGTAGTTTTCTATATAGTTTATAAGGAAGAAAGATAAGAAAATTGTTCTTTATTAGTATTATCAGAATAGCGATTAAAAAGCGTGTGAAATCATGAGACGAGTAGAAAATGAATATGAGTGTACTCACGGGATCCACTTCAACATGAGAAAGAAGCTTACAAACAAATAAAACAATGTTGTCGACTATCTCCAGAGCAAGAGAATAATTGAAAATTATTTTCTTGATGCCGTGTGATCAACGGTATGAGCTGTTAACTGAACGTGTGAAGTTCTGGGAATTCTTTTATTTCTTAAAACTATGCAACTGAAACTTAGCGTTTGGATATGTTCTGCTTATTTGATTCCCGCCTGATCATGTTTATCTGGAGTACGAACCATAGCGATGTTAAATGTTTGCCAGCAGAAAAATAACATACGGCGACGTACTGATTATGCAATTCTTTGGTTCGCGTATGATATAACCTGTAAAATAACATACAACCACTTACTCATAGACTTCCCATGCTGGTAAAGTCTAACGAACCGGTACGTTGTAAAACCGCCTAGTCCAAATCTATTTGAGAGAAACGTTTTCAAAAATTTGATCAACAAAGCATGTCATTGAATAGGTCGAAGGAATTGCATTCGACACGATAACATGCTGGCTATTTACAATGGGTGCCCATGATTGACAGCCATAGGAGTGCAAAACTGGAGGTAGAATAAACTAGGATATAAATAGTGAACTAATTAATAAAACTATAGTATGCAAAGCTTGGAATATTTCACAATAGAATTATAGCTCGTAAATGTAAATTTAACTCACAAGACATTCAAAGAAACTCATGAATTAAAACATTTATTGACCTAATTTTTCTTTCAGTTCTCTAACACATCCTTCTAGTACTACACTTCCATGTGTCACTCATTGAGTCAATCCATATTTTGTTAGAAATACGTAATCTTGAGCAGCTCTCTGCATTAAATGCAACTGTCAGAGTGATCCATTGGGATCCATTTTATCCTACTATGTCTGAAACCCACCTACCATATTTATTTTTTTTGGCAGACAATTAATTTTGGTTGGTGATTTTTAATTAGGCAGCAAGTTTTTGGAAAGGCAAAGAAAGATAGAAAGGAAGAATGAATAAAGTTTAGTTAGAGAACAATTAGAAGAATGCATTTGCACCAATAGAGGAAGAAAAAGGTTGCAGCAGCAACATAGAATATTGCATAGAGAGCAGAACTCAAGAATAGCAAACAACTCCAAAAAGGGAATGTCCAGACAACTCCTAAACTATCTAGGCAGTTGTAGAACATTGTAGGAAGCTCCAGAGAGAGCCAGATACATAATAACTACAAAAACTTCGGAAAGGTAGATAAGTTTATTGTGAATGAAGATTCAGAGCACAACTCTGTGATTGTAATATATTGGATGTAAATTAGTCTCATTATTAAAATAAATCTTTAGTTTTTATTTTCTCTCGTTTACTCTTCTTTGCCTCTTTTAATTAGGTTTTTATCCAACAGATTGGTGTCAGAGCCCTAACTTTCTAGGGGTTTAGTATTTTGGCCCAATTTTTCTTGGCGTTTAAAGGTAGAACTATATTTCTGGGTATGAAAAAAAGATTCCTAGGTTTTATGGGTTTTAGTAGTCTTTCCTCATTTCATAAAATGGTTGGAGGAGACAACATGAGTTGGCAATAGCCACTAACATTTGATAGAAAAAATTATGATGTTTTGGCAAAGAAGATCAAAACCATTATTGTTGCAAATGATTTGTGGGAGCTTGTGGTTAATGGGTTCACAAATGTGACTAACCAAACTGCTTATGTAGCACTGACAAATGCTCAAAATAATCAATTGAAGGAGACAAGGAAAAATGATGCAAAAAACCTTGTTTGATTGAGGTAGCCTTTACAGAGGCTATTTTCCACAGAATAGCAGTAGCTAACTATGCCAAAGAGCCATGTGAGATTCTTCAAAATAGTGACAAAGGAACTGACAAGGTTGGACTTTTAAAACTCTAGCTTCTTAGGAGAGATTTTGAGACCCTTCAAACGAAGGATGGAGAGTCTATTTCAGACTTCGATACAAGGGTTTCCACCTTGATAAACCAATTAAAGATAAATGGAGAAACAATGGAAGAAAAAAGGATTATTGAAAAAATTCTTAGAAGTCTACCGTCTAGATTTGACCCCATGGTCATTGCCATAGAAGAGGCCAAGGACCTATCCAAGATGACAGTGGATGAGTTGATGGATTCTCTACAAACCCAGGAGCAACGGTTGAATATATTTGCTCCTTCCTTAGAACAAGCCTTCAAAGCTCAAGTAGTGAAAGAGATAGGGGAAGAGGAAGAAACAACAGAGGTAAAGGTTAAAGAGGTAGAGGAAGATGGAACTCTAGAAGAGGAGGATAAATTAGCCAAGAGGAGCCAAGCACCTCATAGCCAGACTCCCAAAACAAGAATAAGAATAATAGTTCAAACCAGAGATATGATAAAAGTAATGTGCGATGTTATTACTGTCATAAATTTGGTCATTATGCTAGTGAATGTAGGAAAAAACAACATGAGAAAGGGAGTCAAAATGCTCATGTAGCAAATGAAGAGAAGGCTGATAATGAAAAACAATAAAATGTGTTTATTGTATGCAATCTTTCTCAACAGAGTAGCATTGAGTTATGGTATTTGGACAATGCCTATAGTAACCACATGAGTGGTAACAAAAAATTATTTGCCTCTATAGAAAATAGTATGAAAACTAAAATCATGATGGAGAATAATGAAAAAGTTCTTGTCATGGGAAGAGGCATTATCACCATCCAAACCAAGTAGGGTGATAGAAGGCAATCTAGGATGTCTATTATGCCCTAGGCATAAAATAGAACTTACTGAGCATTGGATAGATGGTCCAAAATAGTTATAGAATCCTAATGGAGAAAGGGGAATGCATCATCTACGACAAGGATGGAAGCAAGAAATTAATTGTAGTAGTTCGAATGACAAAGAACTAGATGTTTCCTCTCAAAATGCAAATTCCACCTCCATCATAGTCAACAAGCCAGCAGTAGTCATCCTTCAAGATAGTCATCAAAGACCCATCCAAGCTTTGGCATTTTAGGTATGGGCATTTAAGTTATGCTATTTTAAGTCTTTTACCTAGAAAAGGCATGGTTAGAGGGCTACAAGCAATTGTAGAGCTTGGAAGAAAATATGAAGCATGCATCCTAGTTAAACAACATAGGAAGGCCTTTTAATTAGGGCATTCTAGGAGGGAAAGAGCACTATTAGAGTTGGTGCATTCAGATTTGTGTGGTCCCATGAAGACCCACACCTTAGGTGGAAATGTTTATTTTATGACATTCATAGATGACTATAGTAGGAAAACCTAGGTGTATTTTTTAAAGAAAAAATCAAAATCCTTTGAGAGATTCAAGGAGTTTAAGGCCATGGTTGAGAAGAAAAGTGACCACTATATCAAGGTCCTCATAATGAATAGATGAGGACAATACATCTTCAAATAATTTATGAATTTTTACATGTATGAAGGTATTGTAAAATAGTTCAAAAAAAGGTACACTCAACAAGAAAATGGAGTAGCTGAAAGGAAAAACAAAACCATCATAGAGATGGTAGCAAGCATGTTGAGGGAAAAAGGATTGCCAAATGATTATTGGAGTGAATTTATAGCAACAACAGTCTACATAATGAATAGGTGGCCCACAAAGGTTGTTCGTGATAGGATTTCACAATAAGCATGGAAAAACAACAAATGGAGTGTTGAAAACATAAGGATCTTTGGGTGTGTGGCATATGCACATGTGCCAAATGAGAACAGGCAAAAATTTGATGAAGGTGAAAAATGCATCTTTATAGGCTATAGTGAAGAGTCCAAAGCCTACAAATTGTATAATCCCATCACCAAGAAAGTGGTGACCAGCAAGAATGTTGAATTCATTGAAAATGAATCATGGGATGGGATGGTGGATAGTTCTCAAAGAAGCTCTGGAAGTTAGTAGCTCTATGAAACCCTACAATAGGGTGAACACAACAAAGACAACACTCTGAAACACTTCAACATGGAGATCACAATAGAGATAGCAACTTTGAAACCTTTTAGCAAGTTGAGCGTTCTGGCATGTGGTCTTCTTCATTAATCTAGAAGTTTAGAAGATCCAAAAAATTAGATTTTATGCTCACCTCATTAATGCCATAGAGGACAAGAAGTGTGATGTAAATTTTAGACAACACAAGGTATACTGATTTTGATAAAATATTGGATTTTTCTTTATTTTCTTATAGTGATCCAATGCATTTTGAGGAAGCTGTGAAAGAGGAAAAGTGGTGTAAGGCCATGGATGAAGAGTTTGATGCTATAGGGAGAAATGGAACATGGTAGCTAACTAATTTGCCTAAGGGTAAACAAGTCATTGGACTTAAGTGGGTCTATAAAAACAAAAATATTCTTGATGGAATGATTGAAAGGCACAAAGCAAAGCTAGTTGTGAAGAGATACAAACAAGAGCTTAGAATGGATTACATGATGACACATATGCACTAGTTGCAAGGATGGAAGTAGTGCAGCTAGTCTTGGAAATTGTAGCCCAGCACAAGTGGAAGGTACATCAAATGGGCATGAAGTCCACCTTCCTAAATGGAGTCCTCAAGGAGGAGGTGTATGTGGAGCAGTCACCTGGTTATGAAGTCCTAAGGCATGAAGACAAAGTGTATATGATCTAGAGAGCTCTCTATGGGCTTAAACAAGCACCACAGGCATGGTACAATAGAATAGACTCATATTTGATGAGTAATGGATTTAACAATAGCAGTAGTGAGCCCACACTCTACATCAAAGTAGCTCATGGTGATATTTTAATTACTATTTTATATGTAGATGTTTTCATTTTGACATGAAATAGTGACCTCGTATAGTAGAATAGGCTCATATTTGGTGAGCAATATCTTTAGCAAAAGCAACAGTGATCCCACACTCTACATCAAAGTAGCTCATGGTGAGATTTTGATTACTATTTTGTATGTAGATGATTTGATTTTCACAGGAAATAGTGACCTCTTAATTGTTGATTTCAAAGAGGTGATGAAAAGTGAGTTTGATTTGACAAACTTAGGCCTACTAAATTATTTCTTAGGCATTGATGTCCAAGAAACAAAGCATGTCATACTTATTTCACAAACTAACTATACTACACAAATCTTGAAGAGGTTTATAATATTGAATAACAAACTTGCCCCAACACCAATAGCTACAGGTCTAAACTTTAAGCAAGGAGGATAGTAGCAATGAAGTAAACCTAGCCCTATACAAAGCATGGTTGGAAGCCTCATGTATTTGATAGCTATAATGCCTAATTTAATGTATGTGATAAGCATGATTTCTAGGGTCATGGAGAGTCTTAAGGACACACAGTAACAAGCAAGAAAGAGAATCATGAGATATGTTAATAGAACCAAAAGCTATGACATTTTGTATACCACCTCTAATGAGTTTGAGTTGGTTAGTTACACATATATTGATTGGGCAGGCAGTATAGATTATAGGAAGAGCTCATCTGGATATGTGTTCCACATGGATCAAAGAGCAATTTCATGGGCATCCAAGAAGAAACCCATTATTTCTCTATCTATAGTAGAAGATGAGTATATAATAGCAAATGTAGTAGCATGTCCAGCTATTTGGCTACTTGAATGAGGAGAAAGAAGATGGTACAACCATATTTTGTGAGAACCTATCCTCAATAGCCCTGAGAAAGAATCTAGTCTTCCATGGATAAAGCAAACACATTGAGATCCACTACCATTTCATAAGGGAGTTGGTAGAGCATGGAGAGATTTAACTTCACTATTGCAGATCCAAGTAACAACTCACTAATATTTCCACCAAGGCATTGTCAAAAGGTTCCTTTGAATACCTAAGTGATAGGCTTGGCATTGTAGACAACTCTAACAATCAATTCTAGAAAGACAACTCCAAAAGGACCCAACTCTGGAAACGAAATATCTCTAGATGTTCATCTCCAGAAAGACAGACATAGAATAGCTACGGAGAGTTAGCTCTAGAAGGTTGGCTTCAGTATAGCTCCCGAACCTTAGTTATAGAAAGACAAAAGAGCTCTGGAACCTTAGTTTTAGAAAGATAAAAAAGCTTTGGAACCTTAGTTTCAGAAAGACATAAGACCTCTGGAACCTCAGCTTTGAAAAATAAAAAATGATAATGAATATTTACAAAGACAAAAGATTAAGGGGGAGTGCTCAAAATACGTAATCTTGAGTTCAGTTGTTTGCATGAAGTGAAATTATCAGAGTGATTCATTGAGATCCATTTTCCCCCTACCGCATCTAACACCCAGCTACCATAGTTATTATTTTGGTAGACAATTAATTTTGGTTGGTGATTTTGGATTTGGTGGCAAGTTTTTGGAAAGGCAGAGAAAGATAAAGAGGAAGAATGAATAGAGTTTAGTTAGAGAACAATTAGACGATCACATTTGTAGCAACAAAGAAAGAAGAAGGTTGTAACAATAGTAGAGAACATTGCATAGAGAGAAAAACTCTGGAATATTAGATAGCTCCAGAAAGGGAGTGTGCAGACAACTCCAGAAGTATCTAAGAAGCTATAGAACATTGCAGGAAGCTCCAGGGAGATCCATTTACAAAATAGCTTCAGAAACTCTGGAAAGGTAGATAAGTTTATTATGAATCAAGATTTAGATCACAACTATATGATTGTAATATTTTAGATGTAAATTAGTTTCATTATTAATATAAATCCTTGATTTTTATTTTCTCTTGTTTGGTCTTTTTTGTCCCATTTAGTTGGTTTTTTATTGGACATATTTGACATGTCAAAATAAATAGCTAAAAAAATAGATGTTTAAATATCACCATTTCATGGAATTTTTATATTTCTTAGGCTTCCTAGGGTTAAATCTTAAAAGTTTGGCACATCTACTACAATTGAGTTCAAAACTAATTCCTTCCTATAAAATATTTGAGGTTTTCTAGGACTTTCAGTCACTCCAGGATTTCCTTTTACAAAGACTTCAAGTCATGATTAATAGGATTTCATAAATTTTTTAGGTTTGACAGATTTCATGGATGTTTTAGACTTTAAAGTCTAGATGTGATCTCAATTTTAATTCAACTTTAGATAGTTTGTATGGGCCTTGTTTTTATTCAACCAAAATGAAGGATTTGTGTTCTTTGGTTTATCTTTAGGTTATGTTTGGATGATGAGGAATAGGATAGAAAGATAATTTTGGCATTGGTTTCATATACATCACTAACTATTCTATGTGCACCAACTATTCCAAGTTCACTCACAACATCTTGAGGGCATGTTTTGATTATTCTATCACTTGCAACCAACAAGGGTTTGTTTTTATCATTTAGTTGATTTCCAACAATTTAAGTCTACTATTGTAAATTGACTTGTAGCAAAAAGAAGTTCTTCCTATGTGTTGCCGCAAGTTGGTTTTGAGCTTGTATTTGCATTTTACATGTCCTTTCTTTTTCAATGTGTTGGCCTATGTGGATAGGTATAGTGTTGCTTTGTGGTGACATTAAATACATTTTGTGGGTACACCTTTGATTAGTTCTATAGGAATATGATCCACATGACATAAAAGAGAGAAGGGGATTTTTTATTTTTTTTTAAATTATTATATTTTTTTTAAAATGTGCACTATATGGTAGAATTTGGGGGCTCACCCATATTGTAAGAACCACCTTTTAGCCATGAACATATTTTCTGTGGTTTCTAAATTGGGTGCTATGAGGATGATGACTCCATTTTATTTCATATAAACACTATACATATGGAGGTGGTATGCATCATAAGGAGAAATGGTATATTTTTTGTCATATATTATGTGATTTGATGCCACGTAGGGTATTCTACTACGAATAAAAAGGAAATATAGGAATTAAAAGATAGAAAGATTTTATTTTGGCATATATGATGACTAAGCTCATGTTAGGCACCACCTGTAAGTTTTATCTTATTCTTTTTTTTAATCTTCAGAAAAAACAAATGTATCAAGGCACTACTATGAAAGATTTAATAAACTATGGGTTTTTAATCTATGTGGAATATTATACAAAGTATGGATGTCCTTGAAAGTGGGCCTTTTGAGAATATTTCATGGTGGGTACCACATTTATAAGGTGAAGTATACTTTTAGTCACCATGGCATGTGAAGGATTTCCACATTAGCCTGAATAGGGATGTCGGAAGTTCTAGTAAAGAATTTTTGTTTTGGCTCATGTAATAGGTAGGTAAGGTGAGACACCATGTTTGAAAATTGTTTTATACTTAATATAATAGAGGCATGACAATATTTCACATATGTGACTATGATATTTTATGTCTTCATGGCTCCTTTCTTGTTTGGAAAATAGATGTCATTAGAGGTGTAAAGATAAAAGACAACCCACTATGTATATGTTTTGATAATATTTTCTCCTAGCAACAAAGAAAATGTAGTCTTGTGAGTACCTTGGTATAGCTCCCATATACCCTAAAATCTAATTTTATTCTTGTTGACCTCATTTCAATAGTTTAGAATTTAATATTTTTGTGTCGAAAAGATAAGTGTCATCATACACCAAACACCTTTGTTTAGCCACCTTTTCATCATAAATCAACATCGTTGCATGTTTTCCCACATCAATTGTCATACTAGGCATTATTGAAATGTCACTTTTAGTTTGGTCCATATTGATTTCTTGCATTAAGTCTGATATAGGAACATCAGTTCAGAAGAAAATCAATCATTATTTAAGTCAGGTTCTCGGAGCAATTATCCAGTCACTAGTGATTTAAAAAATAAAAATAAATTTCAAAATCCACAAGGGTTGGAAAGAAATCCTTTTATAGGGACATTTCTATGTCTATTTTGCCTAATGTTGTAACTTTTCAGGTCATGATGCATTATGGCTTAAGAGATATTAGACTTTTGATTTTTTGCCAACAGTTTGCAGAAATGATTTAATCAAAAGTTTCATTAGAGATGGAGAAAAATGGTGTGACTGGGAAGGTCATGATATTATTATAGATAATGTGGCAATATTTCATGAGAAAATACTATCTCAGTAAAAAGTTATGCCATTTTTTATTCTTCATCGCCACAAGCTTGACAAGTGTTATAAATTTTCATGAGGTTATAATTTTCAATAAGTTATACTTTTTTCACAAGTTGTACTTTTCCACAAGTTATAATGAGTTGTGAAAACATGTCAAAGTTCTAATGAAGGAGAGAACTTAGGAATTTTCACAAGTTATGAATTACACTCAATATGTCGATGAGAAAATGCTTGAGTTATAAAATGCTGATAACTTGTGAGTTCTTCTAACTACCTCTTCTTCAAAATAATATATAAAGCAAAGTACACGTTATAGTTTTTAATAATTAATGAGAAGTAGTAAGTAAACTTCAAATTGGAAAATTAGTTACGTTAACTTGTGAATTTGGCTAACTAATTTGAAGCAACTTAGAAATTTTCACAAGTTAAAACCAAAGAGTGCAAAAGTTAGTTATTCCAACTTGTGGATTTGGCTAACTCAAAGGAAGGTGTGGGTTCTAGTTTTTAATAACTCATGAGAAGTTATTAATAATCTTCAAATACACTTTTTTGGAAAGTGAAGTTGCACTTTTTCATAACATATGGAGTTGTACTTTTTAAGAACCAGTAGAGTTATAGTTTTGAATTAATATAATTACTGAAGAAAACTAAAATTCCTCTAAGGAATCTGATCTCATGGACTGTAGTGATTGTAGTATGTGCACAATATATTTTAGTTGTAAATTCTTTAAAAGCTTTCAATCCATTGCAATCAGTTGTTGTCCCATGCCCTGCCAGACATATATGCAAGATGGAGAAGCATAGAAAGGTCAAGAAGTGAAGCTCAAAAAAGGAAATGGGAAAACAAACTTGGTGTTGTTGAGCTTCTGTATAGATGGGAATTAGCAGGGAGGATGCTTCCTTTAGGAAACACCAGCAATGTTTTATTTGAGCAAGAACTTATGGAGTTACAATCTTCCCTGGAAAAGGTTTGGATGTATGACAATACAAGTGGTAGAGTGTATGGCGTAGTAGAAAAATTTCTTGCAATAAAGGAAACTCTACAAGGAAGTAAGGAGGGAAACATATTAGTTATGGGTGGAGAGAATGGTTGGATTGGGTTATATGAAGTTCAAGGAACTAAGAAGCAACTTGATTATGGAAAGATATTATGTCAATGTTATCCCTTCGTAAGTACAAGTTTGAAACTGCAAAATTTAGAAACTTACACAATAGGTTAACCTTAACCAGCCTGTACATTCCAAATGACTGGCTGGTCGAAATTTGTATGGCAGGGTCGAAACAAGTGTATGGCATGTCAAATAGCAGTGGGTCAAGAAGAAGTGAGTCAAAACAGTTATTAGGTTTCATCGACTGGTGCCATCATGGAAGAAGTCATACAACTGGTCAGCCATATCTCACCGATTGTTTATTGAAAACATACCTCAAAGAAATGAGTCCCAAGTACTACCACGACCATAGGAAGTACTACCATGACCATAAGATATGCACAAAATGGTTTTGTTAGAAAAGCCATGGAAAATTTTAAGCAAATGCAAATGGCAAGGGGGAAGCTAAACTCCACAGCCTTTGTAAATATCCTCTATTGAAGTTGTAGCTACCTTGGTAGATGTGCGAGCAAATGTGGAAGAATAACCAAAGCACATGTTGTTTAAAAGAATACCTCAAAGACATATCATCTGATAGTATCAGATGATTGAAAGATATGCATAGCATGGTGTTCTTGAAGAGGCTTTAAGGCTTTTCAAAGAAATTGTTGAACCAAATGTCATCTCATGGACTCCAATGGTTTGAGGTTATGTACATCATGGTGTTCTCGATGAGGCTTTTAGAATTTTCAAAGAAATGTGGTTTCGTGACCTACAATGGTTGGAGGATATTCACAAAATGGGTTTGTTGAAAAGGCCTTGGAAACATTCAAGGAAATGCAACTGGTGGGTGTCAAACTAGATTCTACAACCTTTGTGAGTGTTCTCCTAGCCTGTACCCAAATGGGAACTTTAGAATAGGGTATGAAAAATCCATCTAGGCATAACTAAAAGCGGATCTTTGTCAAATGACTTAGTTGTCAATGCCTTGGTAGATATGTATGCAAAATGTGGAACCATATACAAGGCATATTAATGAAGGGGGTAAATCATAAAACGCACAATAACAAAAATTGTACATAGAAAATAGAACTTTCTTTATTGATTTGGACAACTTATTATATTAGAGAAGCTCAAATACAATCAGAGGAATCAAGCCTCCATAGGCTGCAACACATTATAGCTTCTTCTCACAAGACTCTGGAATTATCTACCATCTATAACCCCAAATCTACTAAGGTCTCTGTTTTCCCACCTATTCTTGACTCTACACTTTCCCCCTTTACTCTACTACTACCCAGGGTTCCCAAAAATGGTTATTACTAGCCTTTTTGGTGGCCAACAACCTAATTTCAAAATTTACATTTTCCTCCAAAAAGAAGTCAACTTCTAGGAGCCATAACTTTTGATCCGGGTGTCTGATTGATGAACCATTTTATGCGTCAGAAAGCCTATGGATTACTCTATAGGCTACTAACTCACTCTACTAGTTCTGACCATTTTTGGGCTCGTACGGGGTCATTTTGTGCCTCAAACCTGAGTTTAAATAATTTTCAGGTATTTTTCAGGAAACGAAAACTTTAATATCTTTCAGCTCGTAAATGATCTTTGCGTGATTCATTCGCCAAAGGTCTTATTTTTTAGCTATGTAATTTCCTATAAATTTTCACTTCATTCCGTACCCAAATGCAAACTTTCTAAAAATAGCATGTTGTTATTTTTAGTAGTTTAGAAAAACTAAAAGTTATGCATCATTATTCAAGTGATTATGGAACTAGAAGCACAAATTTTGAAAATAAATGGAAAGAACATCAACAATTTTGAAACAATTCTTTTTTGGGTGATGCAAGATTGCCCTTACACCAATGGATGCTCTTGCATTAGACACCCAGGGTAATTTGAGAAGTGACCCTATCATGTGTCAGGGGTTTGTGTGAGGGAAACCCAAATGGTCAACCTCTACCTTAGACAACCAAGAAGAATCTTCAATAGGCCTTCCTTTCCATTTCACCAGATATTCTTCATATTGCCTATTCTCAGTACTTCTTCCCACACGGCTATCCAAGATCTCTTCTATATCCTCTATTGAAGTAGATGCCAGAATACTCCAGTCTTCTTCTGTTGGTCCATCCTCTGTCCACCTTCATGATATTCTGATAAATCAGTAAGGTTGAAAACATGGGAAATGTTGATCTCATTCGGTAGCTCCACCTCATATGCATTTCCTAAATCATGTTTTTTCAAAATTTTGCATGGTCCAAATTTCTTCATTTTCAGCTTATTGTATGTTTCAATTGGGAACCTTTCTTTTGTCAAGTGAACCATGACTTCATCTCCTACCTGGAATTCCTTATATCTCCTCTTCTGATCTGCCTTAGCCTTGTACTGAATATTCATCTTATTAATGTGTTTTTTCACCTCTTCATGCAAATTCTTCATATGTTCTGCAAAGTCTTCAGCCTTGGCATTGGTCTTTTCTCCTTTGTCTAGATTCCTTAACTCTAAAGCATTTCTTGGACTATTCCCATATACAATTTAGAATGGTGATTTACCAATACTCCTATTGAGAGTATTATTGAAAGCAAATTCTACCTGTGGTAAAATCAAATCCCTTCCCTTGGGCTTATCTCCTACTAAGCATCGTAGCAGCTTACCCAAACTCCTATTCACCACTTCAGCCTATCCATCAGTCTCTAGAGGGTGTGTAGAACTAAACTTCAAATCTATCTTCAAGTTCTTCCATAATGTCCTCCAAAAATAACCAACAAACTTGATATCTCAATCTGAAACTATGCTCTTAGGTAGACCATGTAGTCTCACCACCTCCTTGAAAAATAACTCTGCAATATGAACAGCATTATTAGTCTTCTTGCAAGGAATAAAATGTGCCATCTTTGAGAATCTATCCACCACCACAAAAATGGAATATGTCCTCTCTGTGTCCTTGGTAAACCAAGAACAAAATCCATACTAATATTATCCCATGGCTTCTCTAGTATAGGTAGTGGTTAATATAGACCTATATTATGACTTGCTCCTTTCGCCATCTGACATACTCTGTAACTCTATACAAATTTCCTCACATCTTGCTACAACTGTGCCCAATAATAATTTTCACCAATAATAGCAATGGTCCTATCTCGACTAAAGTGTCCAGCCAATCCTCCACTATGCTTCTCCTTAATCAAGTTCTCTCTCATGGAACTCCTTGGAATGCACAACTGGCTTCCTCTAAACAACATGCCATATTGGATTATGAAATCCAACCATTTTGTCCTGTCCAAAGTAACATGTTCTAAACAAGCTTTCTAGGCCTCTGCAAAATCTAGATCTTCAAGATATAAATTTTTGAGCTCATCGAACCCAACAACCCCTATCTTGATTTCTGTCAACAAATTTTGCCTTCTACTCAGGGCATCTGCAACTTTGTTGGACTTCCCACTCCTGTGCTTCAAAACAAAAGTATAGCTTTGCAAAAACTCAACCCATTTTAAGTGCCTCTAGTTCATCTTTCCTTAACTATTAAGATACTGCAAAGCCAGATGATCAGTATATAAAATAAACTCCTTTGGCAACAAATAATGTCTTCATTTATTCAAAGCCTGAATTATTGTATAAAACTCCTAATCATAAACAAAATACTTTTTCTTGGCATCATTAGGCTTCTCACTAAAATAGGCAATGAGCTTACCTTCTTGACTCAAAACAACTCCTATAGCACTACCACTAGCATCACAATCCACCTGAAATAGCTTATTGAAATCTAGAAGTGCCAAAATAGGTTTCTTTGTGACTTTCTACTTCAATGTATCAAAGATTTTATCTACTCCTTTAGTCCATCTAAACTCTTTTCTATTCCGTCTCATTGTCTCAGTTAGATGTGTACAAATGCTACTAAAATTCTTGATAAACTTTCTATAAAAACTTGCCAAACCATGAAAAGATCTTACCTCTGTGGCACTCCTTGGTGTAGGCCATTCAATGATAGCCCTTACTTTTTCTAGGTCCATCTTAAGACCTTCCTCTAAAACAACAAATCCCAGGTATACCAACTCCTTCTTTGCAAAACTACATTTCTTCAGGTTAATTAGCAACTTCTCCTCCCTTAGCTTCTCAAAAACTCTTCTGATATGCATCATATGCTCATCCCAAGTCTTACTGAAAATCAAAATATCATCTAAATAAACAATAACAAAACTTCCCAAATATTCTTTCAATACCTCGTTCATGAGCCGCATGAAAGTGATCAGTGCATTGGTTAGCCCAAATGGCATGACTAACCACTCATACAAACCTTCCTTGGTCTTGAAGGTTGTCTTCCACTCGTCTCCTTCTCTAATACAGATCTAGTGATACCCTCTCTTCAAGTCAACCTTTGTGAAGTACTTGGCTCCACCCAAACAGTCCATTATGTCATCCATTCTGGGCAATAGAAATCTATACTTGATCGTGATCTTATTGATGGCTTAAGAGTCTATACACATTCTCCACTCTCCATCTTTCTTTGGTGCTAGTACTGTAGGTCCCACACATGGACTTAGGCTCTCTCTTATCAATCCCTTCCTCAACAACTCCTGAACTTGTCTGTTCAACTCTTCACTCTCTACTGGAGTCATTCTATGGTCTACCTTATTTGGCAAACTGGCTCTTGGTATCAAATCCATTTGATGACTTATCTTCCTCACTAGTGGTAAACCTTCTGGTACATTATCAGAGACAATATCTTGAAATTCTTCCAACATTTTTTAGACTTCTGCTGGTACATCTTCATATTTGTTTTGACTAATCTTAGGAATCAATGCACAGCAATGATGCCCATGCTTCATACCCTCCAAATATTTTCTACCATCTACCAAACAAATTCTGGCAGTACTACATACCTTTTCTTCCACCTCCTTCAACTGTTTCAACTTCTAACGAACTCCATCCTTTGTTAGGGAGTATGTGTTTGCACAGTCGTCATGGACAACACTCCTATCATACTTCCACAGCCTTCCCAATAACATATGACATGCATCCATTCGTATGATGTCACACATCACCTCATTGTGGTAGTCACCAATCTTGAACTTCACTAAACACTACTCATTGACCAAAGCTCTATGGTCCTTCTGTAACCATGCAATCTGATATGGATGCAGATGCTTTCTTCTTGTCAACTTCAACTTGTCAACCATCTCCTCTGAAACAAGAGTATCAGTGCTTCCACTGTCAATAATAATATCACAACACTTACCTTCACATTTGCACCTTGTGTGGAATAAACTCTTCCTCTGATTGGGTTCTTTCTCCTCATTCAACAAAGTTTTTCTAACAACTAGGGTTTCTCCCCTTTCAGCATCTTCAGAGCACTTAGATTGCCCATCTTCATCAACATGTGCAACTCGTGCATTACCTTCAAGTCTTCTATTTGTCCTTCCTTGATGTTGTGGACACTCGTATGCTTGATGTCCTTCTCCACATTGGAAACAGGTTCCTCTGAAACCTCCTCTTCCAAGTCCTTGCCCAGGTCTACCTCTTCCTCTTCCTCTTTGCTCATCATTGTTCTGGTCATGAGGGTGGTAGGTATTATCTCCTCTCTGATTTTGACGGGTGCAGCTTCTTCACTTTTCTTTGAATCTTCATTTTGCCCCTCATAGGGTCTTCAACCAGTCCTTCTACCTTGACCTCTTCCCCTTTGCTTGCTGTCAAATCTTTTATTTAGCTTCGCTTCCACCTTCAAGGAAAACTGGTATGCATCTTCTATGGTGGTCATTCTGACCAGGCTCAGCTCCTCTTGAATACTCGGCCTCAACCCATTAATGTAACGGGCTACTTTCTCCTTGTTGGGCTCTACATGACCTGTCCTGATAGTAATTTTATAAAACTCTTTTGTATACTCCTTAACAGACTTGTTACCTTGCTTCAATCCTTATAGCTTCTTCTGCAGCTCCATCTTATAGTCCATAGGAATTAATTGCTTCTTCAATTTCTCCACCATCTGATCCCATCTGGTGATCTTTCCTTCTCCTCTTCTATTCCTCTCTAATTGGACCTCATTCCACCAAATACTAGCGTGGCCTTTCAACTTTGTTTTTGCAAACTTGACCCAATCTGGGTCCTCCACATCTTCATACTTAAAATGCTCCTCCATGTCATTGATCCAGTCAATAAGCTATTCCGAGTTCAAATCTCTAGAATATGTAGAAACTTTGATCTTGGGCCTCTTTCCAATCTTTGAAATGGACCTCAACAACCTAACTTCTACAGGATCACCTGCAGCTTCTTGTTCTTCCTCAGATAGCTCTTCTTCAGCTTCATCTTCACTTTCCTCTCTTGTTCTTGGCTCAAACCCTCTTCATAGCTCCTCTTGCAATGCATCAATTTGCCTTTGCAGGGCTCTAAAACCCTCTTCTCTCAAAGTATTCCTCCCAATATGATTTCTTTGTGGAGGCATCTTGATCTCTACAGCAAACCCACAACCTCAGGTCCTGGTGCAAACTGCCTTACGGTCGGTGATCTGTCTACACACTCAGGACTTCCTCTGATACAACTTGATGAAGGGGGTAAATCATAAAACGCACAACAACAAATAGAAAATAGAACTTTCTTTATTGATTTGGACAACTTATTACATTACAGAAGCTCAAATACAATCAAAAGAATCAACCCTCAACATGCTGCAACACATTACAGCTTCCTCTCACAAGACTCTAGAATCATCTGCCATCTGTAACCCCAAATCTGCTAGGGTTTCTATTTTCCTGCCTATTCTTGACTCTACACTTTCCCCCTATACTCTACTACTACCCAGGGTTCACAAGAATGGTTATTAATAGCCTTTTTGGCGGCCAATAACCTAATTTCAAAATTTACATCTCCCTCCAAAAATAAGTCAACTTCTGGGAGCCATAACTTTGATCCGGGTGTCCAATTGATGAACTGTTTTATGTGTCAGAAAGATCGCAGAGTACTCTACGCGCTAAGATCATGTTCTGTTGATTCTAGCCATTTTCGGGCCCGTACGGGGTCCTTTAGTGCCTCAAACCTGAGTTTGAATAATTTTTAGGTGTTTTTCAGGAAACTAAAACTTTAATATCTTTCAGCTCACAAATGATCTTTGTGTGATTCCTTCGCCAAAGGTCTTATTTTTTAGTTATGTAGCTTCCTATAAATTTTCACTTCATTCCATGCCCAAATGTAAACTTTCTAAAAATAGCAGGTTGCTATTTTTAGCAATTTGAAAAAATTGAAAGTTCTACATCATTATTGAAGCGCTTATGGAACAAGAACCACAAATTTTGAAAAGAAATAGAAATAGCATCAACGATTTTCAAACACTTCTTTTTTGGGGTGATGCAAGATTTCCCTTACACCACTAGATGCTCCTACATCACACATAACTTCTTTGACAAGATGACTCAAAGAGATGTGGCATCATGGAATTTGATGATTGCAAGATATGCACAAAGTGGATTTGTTTGAAAAGGCCTTAGAGACATTTAAGCAAATGCAATTAGCAAGTTTAAAGGCAAACTTCATAACCTTTGTCAGCATCCTCCCAGCCTATGCCAAAATGGGGGCTTTAGAACACAGTACGGACATCCATGAAAGCATATCGAGAGTACATTTTTGTCAGATGTAGCGGTTGCATGTGCCCTAGTTGACCTGTATTCAAAATGTGTAAGCATACAGAAAGCACGTGAAGTATTTGACAAAATGCCTTAAAAAAATGTGATCTCATGAAATGCAATTATTGTAGGATATACACAAAATGGCTTTTACAAGGATGCTTTCAAACTCTTTAAATTAATGAAGTACTTTGGAACATACCCTAACCATATAAATCTCACTTCTATTCTATTTACATGTAGCCATGTGGGTTTAGTGGATGAGGGCTGCAAATACTTCAATGACATGAGTTTCTCTTATTGCATTACACCTACAATTGATCATTATTTGTTCATGGTTGATCTACTTGGTTGTGCTAGCTATTAAGTGAGGAGGTGGAGTGAGGTTCAAAAAGAGAGATCACAACCATAGACATGGTAGATCTAGATGCAAAACTAGAGAAATTGACTTGGGAACCAAAGAATAGGGTATGGAGTAGATTTTACTCCCAAAATGTAACCCATAGAATCTCAAGAGTTGGTTATTCCTGGAGCATTTAGGGAGTGGGAATTTCAAGCTTATGACTGGAAAACACTATGCCCTATCCTTTCAGAATAAAATACAGTAACTCTTAGTTATAAATCAATAAAATTGCTTCCCACTATTGGATGCGAAGCTGATTCTGTGACAAGGCTTGAATGTAAAGACAAAATGGTAGACATCAATCTACCGAATGTGTATTTGCATGTAGCCATGTGGGTTTAGTGAATGAGGGCTGCAAATACTTCAATGACATGAGTTTTTCTTATTGCATTACACCTACAATTGATCATTATTTGTTCATGGTAGATCTACTTGGTTGTGCTAACTATTAAGTGAGGAGGTGGAGTGAGGTTCAAAAAGAGAGATCACAACCATAGACATGGTAGATCTAGATGTAAAACTAGAGAAATCAACTTGGGAACCAAAGAATAGGGTATGGAGTAGATTTTACTCCCAAAAGGTAACCCATAGAATCTCAAGAGTTGGTTGTTCCTGGTGCATTTAGGGAGTGGGAAGTCCAAGTTTATGACTGGAAAACACAATGCCCTATCCTTGCAGAATAAAATACAATAACTCTTAGTTATAAATCAATAAAATTGCTTACCACTATTGGATGCAAAGCTGATTCTGTGACAAGGCTTGAATGTAAAGACAAAATGGTAGACATCAATCTACTGAATGTGAAATCATTATAGAAACAACTATTGAGAAGAATGAAGTGAAACAATGTAGTGATGCATGGAAGATTATTCTTTAGGCATGATTATATTTAATGGGTTCACTAGGTACTAATGGATGCATACCATTCAAAATCAATATAGTATACAAATACTTTGGTATTTTAGTAGCTTATTATATTTTACTTCAGTGGCTCTGTCATTCAATTAACTCCATAGGTAGCCTCCAAAGTTCATGAAAGATGAACCATTTCGAAGAAACTACTAGAACTACAATATGTTTGAGTGAGGAAAGTGAAGCAAATCAATATATTTGGTAAAATATATATGCAAACCAATACCTATAGCCAATTTAGGAAAAGTGTTCGATGAATTCACCTGACAGTCATATACTCGTCAAATTTTGATAAACATTCAACATTTATTATAAAGTCATTTTTCCAATTTATATAATGATTTTATTTTTAAAGTATGTTTTTAGGAGATAATGATATTTTATAAATCATTTAAACTCGGGAAGTGAAAAATAAATGGTTACAAGTTAGTTATAGGATGGGAAGCTACAAAGGTATTGTTCTCTAAGTTAAAGGGGTTCTATTCTTTATGTTTATTTTATGGTATTGAGCTGAGTGGAAGAAAAATAGAGAGCTTTCGATTTACACTTTGTACAAAAGATTTTTGGAGTTTTATAATTTTAAGGAAATAACTGAAGAGGTATTTAATTCATATGATTTAGGTGTTTTTGGATTGTTATTACTAATTTTTCTTATGTCAAATTGGTAATATCATTTTGTCATTGTGTGAACCATTTATCACCTATTGGAGCATTTTAGTTGGACTATTTTTAGTTGTGCAATCGATGTGAAGAAATTCAGTCATAACCTAAGTATTTGGTTTTGGATGCATTGATATTGCTCATCTCACAATGTATGGGTCTACATGTCATTTTCTTCCATTGTTGTTTCTACTCTATATTTGTTATCTTTTTCTTTCTTCACATAAATCTAGGAATGTAGTTTCTAATTTTTTGATGAATCTTTATAGTTCTGAATAAACATGTGAAACCCCAGTTAGTTTTCATGTGTCTATAGCTAGGGTTTCTGTGAGTTATTTTCTCTTAGTTTCTCTTTTGTTTCCCCTTGGTATTTCTAGTTAAAATACAATTAAACCCCCCTAATTTGATCATATGAGGGAGCTGCCCCTCTCAAATGTATAGGAAGATTGCTGCACTCCATAGTGATGTCTCCAACTGTTGGCCAGTTTGTCACTACTCTTTAGATGAAATAGGGTCATTTTCAAAGATTTATTTGTAGTGACCAATCTGTTTACCAATAGATTTTTGGCAACTCTACTAGGGAAAAAATGGTTTAGTTTCCAAGAATGAGATCATCCATGGCTAGTTATGATAATGATGACATCGATGAAGAATACTTTTCTTTTTCTACTTCTACATCTCATACAAATCAAGTACTTGATGAATCCAAGCAAGATGAATTTCTAAAAAGCTTCTACAATAGCATGCAACTTGCTTCTAATAAGATACACCCTTCTTTGCTTCAAACACTGTGAAAGATTGAAGAGAAGGATGGAAAAGTATAAGGTACTCAAATTTCACTTACTAAAAATATAGAAGTAAAACAATTCTCAATTTATAAATGGAAGGGTGAAACTTTCTATTAACAGAGATATTCAAAATGTTATGATATCTTACTATTGCAAGTATGTGCTAATTAGTGTTGTCATTGATGTCAACATGTTTGTGTTGTCATTTGTGTCAACTACATCTTCTAGCATTGTTGTTTCTTGATTGTTTGAGTTATCTTCTTAAGAACACTATCTGAGTATTTTGCTCCGCATATTTCCTGTGTTGAAGACCAAAGTATGAGCTTTGCATATGATTTACAAAAGTGTTTGAAGATTCTAACTCTAGAATTTTGTGGTCTGGATCACTGTACAGAAAAAGTTCTATTCACCAGTGTGAAGACTATGCCTAGCAAGGTTTGTATAGTGATAGGGAGAAAGAGTTTTTCTCCACATTTCTCCACAAATTGGAGTTTGGTAGCACTCCTTTTTCTATGTAGTCAAGGTGAAGTGGGACTGGATTCAACCATGAGAACATGCTTGTAGACAAGATCCTTGCTCATACACTTTGGCCCCACATACCATGCATATATAATGGACATCATTAGAAGCCTTGTTATCTTAGCTTAAGACCTTTTGACTATCATTTTTCGTGGCGTACTATAAGTTAGTTAAACCAAGGAATTTACTCACATCGTACTTCCATGTATGTTGAGATAGAGCTAACTTTTTTCAAGGATTTCACCTCTAAGCTAAGGGGTGCATAGATAGTACATGACCTTGCATTCCCTAGCTATCCTCAACTTGATAGATAGTATAATGTGGGCCCAAGAAAATTAACACCCACATCTTACTAAAGTTAGGTTGTTAATGTGCTTGCTTTGTTTGCTATTCTACTAAGCCAATTCGTGCTTGAAAAACCATAAGCCAAAATCAAATTCACCCAAAGTCCAAAAATTACCTTGGCCAAAAACATAAATCCTATACAAAGAATTTTTAGCTAGGGATCCCTAGCCCATCAAAATTTGGAAGCCCCAAACATCTCACATCTTATCCCCTAATCTTACACAATCCCATCCCATCTCAAATCCAAACCATTACATCCCTTTTGAAACTCCAAGTCTTTGATTCCATGAAACCTTTAGATCCATTACATCCACAACATAGTTCTAATACTTCATATTCTCCCCATTTCCAAATCACCTCTTCCATTCTAACTTATCCTTCCATCATTTAGAAAGAATCCAAAACTAACAAAATCCACCCTTGGACCATTTTGAAAAATTGACATGGGATACCTTAAATAAAGTAAATCCAATAAATCCATCCATGTTTTAGAGCCTTAATCATCCTTACGTCTCTAAAATTAACTTACCCTTGGTGTTTTGATCATCCTTTGACCCCAAAAAGAAAATCAATCCACACTTGGGACCTTAGTCATCCTTAGGCCCCTAAAATCTAACCAATCCACGATCATCTTTTAGGATCGAAAGTTTGACTATCTAAATAGTCCAAGTTCCATCATCTTACACAAACTTGATCGATCCTCTTAAATCCATCAAATCTAATCATTGTCATAATCATCCTTCACACCTTAGGATAGTCCTTAGGTTCTCCATGACATTTATCCACAAAATATAATACCAATTAATCCTAAATCTCTAAATCCAATCTTCTAGTCAAACTTGGGATCTACCATCCCACTTTACTACCTAAAATGAAACCATCCCTCATCAATTATCCACAAACCAAAATTTTAATCACTCTTTGCACTTGTCACTTCCCAATATAAACCACACAATCATCACAACCATATTAGTGTAGAAAATTATTCTTATTATTACTTATTTAATAAGTAATTATACATGTAATCTACACTTGACATTAATCCATCTTAGTTAGTGACTTGGAAAGTTCTAACTCATCAAAGGTATTTGGTGCAATTACTTGCAATGTGGTAGGGAAAACTCACCACCACTATTGGAGTGTTGAAATTGACTTCTAATTTGACTTAAATCACCTTACACTATATGTACACTCTCATTGTTCAAATCAAATAGATTCTCTCATTCCAATCTCATGTTTATTCATGGTTTGCATATTTTGTATTATTTTCTATGTGCAGGGCATGATATTGCTTGACATTTGTTCCCTGTCATAGTGCCAACATTTTTTCTAGTCATTACTCATCTCTAACATGGTACTAGGGCAAAACTGGTTCATTTGATTGTTTGGTAATTGCAAGTTTATTTAAAACAAAATATTGCATTATATAAAATACTTTTTCTATATTGGTGTGTTTTGTAAGCTCATATTTGTAGAGGTTGATTTTTTATTAAAGTGTGACATGTAGCTAAATGGTGTGTAATAAGGCTCACATTGGAGACCAAAGAGGTGAATTTATTATTAATATCCAATGCCAACCCTTAATAAAAAACTAACCTTTGAAAATCAATAAATTGGTTAAGGACTTAACCCCTTTCAACCTTATTCCAATTTCATCCATAACATAAACATTTTCCTCCAAATCACCATAATATCATCATACAAGGATCCTACACCTCATCCCCAATCATTCTCCATCAATTTCCATCAAAATACATCAAATCCAAGCTCTAACATCCACTTTGAGGCCCTATTTCATAAACAAGCACATATGTAATCACCCATTTCACAAATAGACACCTTTGTCATAAACAAGAACCTCTATAGGCTACTTGAACACCTTTGTTCTAGACAAGCACTTTTGTAAACAAGCACCTATGTAAACAAGAACCTCTATAAAAACAAGCACCTTTGTATGCTATTGGGGTGCCTCTATCAAAAATCCAAATCATCCCCTTCTCATCAATCAAACATTAATAAGGCCCTTGTCCTAATCAGACCCAATCAAATCCAACCATCAAAGGGCCTTAGGAATAATTAAAATAAACCTTAATTAATCCAAATCCAACCAAGATCAAAGGTCATATATCATTGACCTAGATTAATCAAATCAAATCAAACTTATCCAAGTATCAAGTGTCATATATCATTGACCTTGATCAATCCAAATCACTCCAAATCAATCCATTCCCCATTTAATCCAAAATCCAAACCAAAATCATCAAGTCATCTAAAATCACAACATCTCAAATCCAAATCCCATCATCAATCCCTCTTACAATTTTTATGATGATGATAGTCTTTTTGACCAAGATGAAATTGAAAACCTTGATGAAATCATTGAAAGTGAGCTTGCCATAAACAACCCTCACCCATATATAAATATGTAAGAACCATATGACCATGGATTGGCTAGCACAAGCCATGTCACAAGACCTAATTGTATATCATATGGTCATCCTTACACTACCCTTGACAAGGGAAATCTATTTTATCCCCGATCCATATCCCATCATTCATTCTCGTATTAGGTCCCGATCACATCCACCTCTTTTCCACATCCTCCATCCGCTTATCAACTACATCCATCATATCATTGTCCACCAACCTTGCTATCCACTTCACCATCAAATATACCATTCAATTCTCACACTACATCCAAATTATCCTTTTCAAGCATTCTCCAAGGACTTCTATCTAAGGATCTAGAGCAAAACTGCAAACACAAACTTGTGGAGTCCTTCCACCCCACTCATCCAAAATCACCTAAATGTGTCACTAATGACCCCATCACCCACCTAGCACCCATCAAAACCACACCATCCTCTCCATACTTACTATCCAAAATCCTATCCCAAATATCTCCCACTCTTCCATCTACCTCGTCTGAAGATCCTATTCAAAAAATTGAAACTTCATGCTCCTCCCCACCTCACCATCCAAGAAAATCTAGACATGTCAAGAGCCTAGTACAATGAATATGGAAAGATCCAACTCCCATCCTAATCAAGATCCAAACATCCCAACTCATATGTTTCCTGATCCCACACCATCTCCTATTGATCCCCCGTCATCCTCTATCACTCCTTTACGATCTCCCATCGAGCCTTCACAACCTCTTATCAACCCCATCCCAAATCCATCATCCTATCCCCTAGGTCCTAACACTTTCATCCATGGTGGTTCTCTCATAGGAGAGGAAAAAATTCTAGCCACCACCTATCCTTCTCCATATAATAATGGACTCTTGTCTTGTTTCTATAACATGAGACATCCCACTACCCACCGCATGCACCAAAACATGAACTATCAAGAAAAAGGCTTAGGCCTTCATGAACAAGGAATATTGGAGCCCATCCATGTCAAAATGTATCCACAATCACATGTCCTTGGATATATATCCCAAGGAAAAATATCCAAAAATATTGGTACCACCTTCACACCTCCTAAGGTAACTTCTTCCAACCCCAAACCCTAGGTCTCTTGGCCATATGTCACCATCCCTCCATCATCATATAAATCCAAAAACCATACAAGTATCCCTCCTTCATCTTATTCCATCCTTACATCCAAATGCCCTCTCATTCTAAAGTCCACTCTTCCTCCCATCTTCACAACCCCTAATACACCAATACTTAAATCCTCTCATCCCTCCACCCTCAACACCCATGTCTATAAATCTCGTATCCCTAAATCCCCAACCTCTAAAATCCCCATACATGACCCAGAAGCACACACATCATCTATAAATGAATTTACCACCAAACAAATGGGATTCAAAAATAATAATTTGGATGCCTCCAACTATAAATAAATGAATCAACAAAAGCCTAATAACTATCATGTCATAGGACATCAATAACCAAAATCCAAGCAAAACAAAAATCCAAAAGGCTACAAAATCCCACATTGCCAGAAGCAAAAACAAAAATGATGTTGTGCCCCAATAAAAGAGAAATAAATCTAATTGGAGCATCCAAATCCCACTACATCTCCAAATCACAAAATCCCTCTCCCTCATCCTATGCCCAACCAACCAATCCTAAAATTCCTAAGTCCATTTGGGTCCCTAAATCCCTAAATCCCCCATCTTGATCCCATTATTGATAATACACTGTACCCCCAAATCCAAAATCCCCGTTACTACCCACTCCCTAGAAAAAATATAATCTTTAAAATCCACTACAATGTGTGCACACATTGGTATTGGTTCCCCTTGACTCCACAAAATTCCCTCAACCACCTATCCCAACATCCTATATCACTAATCCCATCTATATCCCCCATCACCTCCCTATTATCCATGCATTGGCATAATCCATCCATCCTTCATCCATCTACACAATCCATCCCATCTTCCTCCACAAAATCACCTTGGTCATCTACTAAGATCCATGTGCGTAATCACACTTTCCATGGTCCACATGCAACAACTATCTAGAATGGGACACTATCAAATTAATATAGAAACAAATGCTCGTGTAGATAATTTAACTAGTCAAATAACTCCTCAGGGTTCATATCACCTAAATACCTATTTTTCAAATAGCCTTCAACATTTTTGAATGGTCTCTTTAGTTATCTTTTAGGTTTTCAAGATCTTTCTCAGCAATTTGTACATCTCCTATTTCATTCTCATCTTCATCATCTCATCATCATTTCTAAGGTTTAGGCATATTTTCCTATCCTCTTCCATAACATCTAATCAAACTTCTATTACTCTCATCATTTCAAATGATTCCTCCATTCTCTTGGCAATGTTAAGAATGCCTTGAACTCTTTGTAGTGGAATCTCTCCATGGGATCTAGTGCAAACTACATTAACTTGGTGGTTAGTCTACAATAACCATTACAATTGCATCTTAATTGATGGTTTATTGTCAAGATTCTTGTGCACTACCTTAGTTTGGTGATTTGTTCACAAATAAATTGTTTATGATACCAAATCACTCTCCCTCTCCTTAAGACTCCAAACTTATACTTTAATACCACCTGATGAAATCATTGATGGAAGAGTCCAATGAATGATTATCCAACCATGTAGCAAAACGAAACAATAGTCAATCACATAGCAAAGTTTGAGTGAAAATAATAAAACAATAATATGATTTTTATTGATTCTTAGTCATGAAAGAATTACATAGGCTTCCAACTTTGTAGCTCTTAAACATTTGATTACAAATATGTAATCTACAAAAAATGAATGATATTATAATACAATCCCATAGGCCAGGCTTCAAATAGAATTATCTTCTCATATAATCTTAGACTTTCTCTAACTCAATTGAGTTGCCTGCAAGTGGTTATGAACAATGTTTATATAACAATCTGAAGCCTTAGAAATTATTAGTGTTAACCCCAAGGTGGTGAAAACTCCAATTCCTTGATGAAACATGTAGTTGGTCAAGCGTGTACATGTGAATCTCCCAATTCAAAAGTAGTGATGGAGGGTTAATAAGACTTAATTGGATGTGTACAAAAGATATCCTAGGTACAATATTATTTCCTTTGCTATCACAAACTCTGGGAAGTTGTCACAAGCAATGAATAGTGAAACTAAGTGTAAGCCATTCAAGCTCTATGAGAGATTATAAACCAAATTATGACACTTTGACACCACTAAGGAACATTTCAGTTTTGTCCAAGAGATTAGTCTACATAGACCTAGATTCATGACTTCTTTAAATCCTTCCATTAGAGAAACTTTTGTAATGCAAAATTGTGCTTATGAGAGATTGTTCTACACTCATGATAAAATTCAGCCAGATTTAACATGTTATCTAAATGGAAATTAAGGTCTCTACTTGTATAGATAGACTTTTATCTCATTTCAAATGCTTTTGTTGATCACCAATTCTCATTGTATGTAATGGGTTATATTTCCAATGTTCTTTTCAACTCTTGATCATTAGGGCAATTGTCCATGCAATGTGGAAGGGATCCTCCCAATTACCTAATTATTGCACATTCTAATTATCAACAAGTCAGTTTGACGAGAGATGCAAGAGTTGGTCTCTACCTACTTAATGTGTTTACATCAGTTGTTGTCAACCTCCACAAATGGGCTGTCATTCCTATGTGTCTTCTTAGTAGTGTTGGTGGGAGCCTCTTCCTATGCAAGATGGAAAATTTCCTCACCTTGTATTGACAATTCTAGCTCATCATGAGACTATGAAATCTCAACAAGTTATAGACAAACAACTTAAGAAAATGCTATTACTAGATGGAAGCAAATCATAACAGAAATAGTAATAAGAATCTAAACATAATGATCAAATACTTTCCTACTACTAATTTTATTAATTAAAATTACAACACTATCAATTACTTAAATCTCTTTCCCCAATATAAGAAGTAGGGCATTGGAATCCCATAGTAGGATTTATTCTACAAGAAAGGAGAAGCTGGAATATGACTGGAAGAAGTTAGAGAAGGTTTGTATGCCTTTTCTACTGGAGCACCTCTAATCATAGGGCAACATGCATATTGTACTATATCTCCAGTGACTACGCCCCCAACACTATCAAGCTCATTAACACAGACTCCGAGCTTCGTAGTATCAAGTGGGCATTCAGTCGATGCCATTATCATTGGCTTGCTGGCTTCTACCAGAATCATAACAATCAACACCATTGCTACTTCTCTTTTCATTATCATTTTCTAAGCATTGTGGATGAAAAACAATGTGTTGGTTATAGGGTATGTGATGAGTGAGTATTTATTGCCCTGAGAGACCCCTTGATATTCAATAATGTGTACAAGTGGAGGCAATGTGTAAAGTATTAATTGGAATTAGGATTTTCTTAATTAGGCATTTATTGTTTCCAGCTCAAGATAAGTCATATATAAGAATTTTTCAATGACGTGCACAAGTGGCATAGTTAAAGCTTGTATTTTATGTGCATATGTTGTCCACCATTTCTTAGGCTATTCTTAAATATCATCCACTTCAATAGTCAAAGTACCACTTTTTGTTATGAATGAGGTGTAAAACTTCTATTTCTTGTTTGACCATTGAAGTGGATGATATTTAAGTAGAGTGCATTTCTAAAGTTACATTTGGAGACAAGCTCAAATTGTGTAAAGTTTTAATTTAAATATGTTTGTTTGCACATGACGTTTATGATGTTTGCCATTTTAGTTTTGGTCAACTATATTTTTGGAATTTGTGAGGATAAATATTTGTGAGGGCTAACCTACCTTTTGAAGGTTTTGAGTTTTCTTTTAGTACTCTTGCATTTTTTGTGTGTTTGTGTGGGTCAATTAACTTTGTTTAGTGTGTTTGTGTGGGTCAAGAGAATTGTGTATGCTCTCACATTGCATAAGACAAAATCCAACATTACCACCCTAAATCAAACCATCCCACATCAATTATCCACAAGACAAAATCCTAATCACACTTTGCACTTGGCACTTCCCAATCTAAACCAGCCCCATCATCACAACCATACTCTAGCAACCTCCATTTTCCAAGATGAGATGCTTTCCTCCCTTAGACACATAGATGATCAAATAAATGAAATGGATTCCATTAAACATGAGGATACACAAGATAAGATCAATCATTTTGAGCATATTATTTATCAAGATGCTACTATAATCATAAATAAGAATAAATCATGATGAATGGGGTAAATCATAAAACACACAACAATAGAAATGGCACATAGAAAATAGAATATTTCTTTATTGATTTGGACAACTCATTACATTATAGAAGCTCCATTACAATCAAAGGAATCAATCCTCCACAAGATGCAACACACTACAGCTACACATCACCAGGCTCTGGAATCTTTTACCTTCTGTAACCCCAAATCAGCTAAGGTTTCTATTTTCCCACCTATTCTTGACTGTACACTTTCCACCTTAACTCTACTACTGCCCAAGGTTGCCAAAATAGTCATAAATAACACTTTTTGGCGGCCTCCAGCTAAATTTCAAAATTTGCAACTCCCTCCAAAAGTAGGTCATCTTCTGGGAAGCATAACTTTTGATCCGGGTGTCCGATTAACAAACCATTTTAGGTTTCAGAAAGCCCGCGATGTGAACTATCACATTAAAAATTTGTAAATGGATTTCCATCAACTTTTCAAGATGTTATGGGACATTTTAGTGCCTCATATCTTGTTTCAAAAATTTTCAGGGGCTTTTCAGAAAACAAAAACTTTAAGATCTTTCAGCTCGCAAATGATCTTTACCTGATTCCTTTGCCAAAGGTCTTATATTTTAGTTATGAATCTTTCTATAAATTTTTGTTTCAATCTGTGCCCAAATGCAAACTTTCTTGAAATGACAGTTAAACTTTCTAAAACTAGTAGTTTGCTATTTTTAGCAGTTTGAAAAAAATTGAAAGTCCTACATCATTATTCAAGAGATTATGGAACCAGAAACACTAATTATGGAAATAAATGAAAGAAAATGCAATGATTTTGAATAAACTTCCTTTTAGGTGATGCAATGTTGCCCTTACACCACTAGATGCTCCTTCATCAGACACCCAAGGTAATTTGAGAAGTGACCTTGTCACGTCTCAGGTGTTTGTTTAAAGAAAACCCAAATGGTCAACCTCTGCCTTTGACAACCAAGAAGAATCTTTAATAGGCATACCTTTCCATTTCACTAGATATTGTTCATATTGCTTGTTTCAAGTACTTCTTCCCACACGGCTATCCAAGATCTCTTCTATCTCCTCCATTGAAGTAGATGCCAGAATACTCCACTATCCCTATGTCGGTCCATCCTCTGTGCCACCTTCATGATATCCTATTAGATCTGCAATGTTGAACATAGGGGAAATACTGATCCCACTTGGCAGCTCTACCTCATGCATTTCTTGAATCATGTTTCTTTAGAATCCTGCATGGTCCAAATTTCTTCATTTTCAACTTATTGTATGTTCCAATTGGGAACCTTTCTTTTCTCAAGTGAACCATGACTTCATCTCCTACCTGGAACTCCTTATATCTCCTCTTCTAATCTATCTTAGCCTTGTACTGAATATTCATCTTATTAATGTACTTTCTCACCTTTTCATGCAAATTATTCAGATGTTCTGCAAAGTCTTCAGCTTTGGCACTTGTCTTTTCCCTTTTGTCCAGCTTCCTTAACTCAAAAGCATTTCTTGGGCTATTGCCATATACAATCTGGAATGGTGATTTACCAGTACTCCTATTGATAGAATTGTTGTAAGTGAATTTTGACTGGGTTAAATCAAATCCCATCCCTTGGGCTTATCTCCTACTAAGCATCGTAGGAGGTTACCCAAACTCCTATTCACCACTTCAGTCTATCCATCAGTCTGTGGATGTTGTGCAAAACTGAACTTCAAATCTATCTTCAACTTCTTCCACAAAGTCCTCTAGAAATAACCAATAAACTTTTTATCTCGATTTGAAACTATGATCTTAAGTAGACCATGTAATCTTACCACCTCCCTAAAAAATAACTCTGTAATATGAAAAACATCATTAGTCTTCTTACAAAGAATAAAATGTGCCATCTTCGAGAATCTATCCACCACCACAAAAATGGAATCATGTCGTCTCTATGTCCTTGGTAAACCAAGAACAAAATCTATACTAATATCATCCCATGGCTTCTCTAGTACAGGTAGAGGCTGATATAGAACTGTATTCTGATTTGCTCCTTTCACCATCTGACATACTCTGCAACTCTGCACAAATTTTCTCACATCTTGCTGCAACTGTGGCCAATAATAATTTTCATTAACAATAGCAATGGTCTTATCTCAACCAAAGTGTCTAGCCAATCTTCCACTATGGTTCTCCTTAATCAAGTTCTCTCTCATGGAACTCCTTGGAATGTACAACTGGCTTCTCTTAAACAACATGCCATCTTGGATTATGATATCCAACCATTTTGTCCTGTCCAAAGTAACAGGTTCCAAACAAGCTTTCCAAGTCTCTGCAAAATATGGATCTTCACGATACAAACCTTTGAGCTCATCGAACCCAACAACCTCTATCTTCATTTCTGTCAACAAATGTTGCCTTCTACTCAAGGCATCTGCAATTTTATTGGACTTCCCACTCCTGTGCTTCAAAACAAAAGTATAACTCTGCAAAAACTCGACCCATTTTAAATGCCTTTGGTTCAACTTTCCTTAACTATTAAGATACTGCAAAGCCTGATGATCAGTATATAAAACAAACTCTTTTGGCAATAGATAATATCTCTATTTCTTCAAAGCCTGAACTATAGCATAAAATTCCTGATCATAAACAAAATACTTTTTCTTGGCATCATTAAGCTTCTCACTAAAATAGGTAATGGGCTTACCTTCTTGACTCAAAATAGCTCCTATAGCACTACCACTAGCATTACAATCTACCTAAAACACCTTATTGAAATCTAGGACTACCAAAATAGGTTCCTCTGTGACTTTCTACTTCAATGTATCAAAGCTTTTGTCTACTCTTTTAGTCCATCTAAACTCTTTTCTATCCCCTTTCCTTGTCTCAGTTAGAGATGCACAAATGCTACTAAAATTCCTGATAAACTTTCTATAAAAACTTGCCAAACCATGAAAAGATCTTACCTCTGTAGCACTCCTCGGTGTAAACCATTCAATGATAGCCCTTACCTTTTTTGGGTCCATCTTAAGACCTTCCTCTAAGACAAAAAATCCTAAGTATACCAACTCCTTCTTTGCAAAACTACATTTCTTCAGATTAATCAGCAACTTCTCCTCCCTTATCTTCTCTAAAACTCTTATGATATGCATGAGATGCTCATCCCAAGTCTTACTGAAAATCAAAATATCATCCAAATAAATAATAACAAAAATTTCTAAAAATTCTTTCAGTACCTCCTTCGTGAGCCACATGAATGTGCTCAGTGCATTGGTTAGCCCAAATGGCATGACTAACCACTCATACAAACCCTCCTTTGTCTTCTAGGTTGTCTTCCATTCATCTCCTTCTCTATTTCAGATCTAGTGATACCCACTCTTTAGGTCAATCTTTGTGAAGTACTTGGCTCCACTCAAACAATCCATTATGTCATCCATTCTTGGCAATGGAAATCTGTACTTAATCATGATCTTATTTATGGCTTGAGAATCTATACACATTCTCCACTCTCCATCTTTCTTTGGTGCTAGTACAGTAGGTACCACACATGGACTCAGGCTCTCCCTTATTAGTCCCTTCCTTAACAACTCATGAACTTATCTGTTCAACTCTTCATTCTTTGCTAGAGTCATTCTGTGGGCTGCCTTATTTAGCAAACTGGCTCCTGGTATCAAATCCATTTGATGACTTATCTTCCTCACTAGTGGTAAAGCTTCTGGTACATTATCAGAGATAATGTCTTAAAATTCTTCCAACATATATGAAACTTATGCTTGTACATCTTCACATTTCTCTTGACTAATCTTAGGAATCAATGCAGAGCAATGATGCTCATGCTTCATACCCTCCAAAAAAATTTCTACCATCTACCAAGAAAATTTTGGCAATACTACATACCTTTTCTTCCACCTCCTTCAAGGGCTTCAACTTATGATGAACTCCATCCTTTGTTAGGGAGTATGTGTTTGCATGGCCATCATGGACAATGCTCCTATCATACTGCCATGGCCTCCCCAACAGTATATGACATGCATCCATTGGTATAATATCACACAACACCTCATCATGGTAGTCCCCAATATTGAACTTCACTAAACACTACTCATTGACCAAATCTTTGTGGTCCTTCTGCAACCATGCAATCTGATATGGATGTGGATGCTTTCTTTTTGTCATCTTCAACTTGTCAACCATCTCCTCTAAAACAAGATTGTTAGTGCTTCCACTGTCAATAATAATATCAAAACACTTACCTTCACATTTGCACCTTGTGCGAAATAAACTCTTCCTTTGATTTAGTTATTTCTCCTCATTCAACAAAGTTCTTCTGACAACTAGGGTTTCTCCCCTTTCAGCATCTTTAGAATGCTCAGACTGTGCATCTTCATCTACATACATGTGCAACTTGTGCATTACCCTCAGGTCTTCTATTTGTCCTTCCTTGATGTTGTGGACACTTGTATGCTTGATGTCCTTCTTCTTCACATTGGCAATAGGTTCCCTTGAAACCTCCTCTTCTAGGTCCTTGCCCAGGTCTACCTCTTCCTCTTTCTTCACCATTATTCTGGTCACGAGGGCAGTAGGTATTATCTCCTCTCTTATTTCGACTGGTGCCAGCTTTTTCACCTTTCTTTGAATCTTCATTTCGGCCACCATAGGATCTTCCACTAGTTCTTCCACCTTGACTTCTTCCTCTTTATTTGTTGTTGAATCTTTTATTCAGCTTCTCTTCCACCTTCAAGGAAAACTAGTACACATCTTCTATGGTGGTCATTCTGACCGGTCTCAGTCCTCTTGAATACTTGGCCTCAACCCATTAATGTAACGGTCTACCTTCTCCTCGTTGGCCTCTGTGTAGCATGTCCTAATAGTAATATTATAAAACTCTTCTATATACTCCTTAACAGACTTGTTACCTTGCTTCAATCCTTGGAACTTCTTTAGCAACTACATCTCATAGTTCACAAGAATGAACTGCTTCTTCAGTTTCTCCACCATCCGATCCCATCTGGTGATCTTTTGTTTTCCTCTTCTATTTCTCTCCAACTGGACCTCCTTCCACCAAATACTAGCATGGCCCTTCAACTTTGTTTTTGCAAACTTGACCCGATCTGGGTCCTCCACATCTTCATACTCAAAATACTCCTCCATGTCATTGATCCAATCAATAAGCTATTCTAGATTCAAATCTTTAGAATATGTAGAAACTTCGATCCTGGGCCTCTTTTCAATCTTTGAAATGGCTCTCAACAACCTAACTTCCGTAGGATCTCCTGTAGCTTCTTGTTCTTCCTCAAATAGCTCTTCTTTAGCTTCATCTTCACTTTCTTCTCTTGTTCTCAGCTCAAACCCTCTTCACAGCTCCTCTTGCAAAGCATCGATTTGCCTTTGTAGGGCTCTAAAATCCTCTTCCATCAAAGCATTCCTCCCAATACGATTTCTTCATGAAGGCATCTTGATCTCCACAGCAAACCCACAACCTCAGGTCCTAGTACAAATTGCCTCATGGTCGGTGATCTATCTACACACTCAAGAACCCTTGCTCTGATACCACTTGATGAAGGGGGTAAATCATAAAATGTACAACAACAAAAATGGCACATAGAAAATAGAATATTTCTTTATTGATTTGGATAACTCATTACATTATAGAAGCTCAATTACAATTAGAGGAATCAATCCTCCATAGGCTGCAACATACTACAACTACACATCACCAGGCTTTGGAATCTTCTGCCTTCTATAACCCAAATCAGATAGGGTTTTTGTTTTCCCACCTTTTCTTGACTCTACACTTTCCCCCTTAACTGTACTACTGCCCAGGGTTCCCAAATAGTCATAAATAGCACTTTTTGGCGGCCTCCAACTAAATTTTAAAATCTACAACTCCCTCCAAAATTAGGTCATCTTTCCAGAAGCATAACTTTTGATTTGGGTGTCTGATTGACGAACTATTTTAGATACCTAAAATCTTGCGATGTGAACTATGATGCTAAAAATTTGTAAATGGATTTCTGTCCACTTTTTGGGACATTACGGGACATTTTAGTGCCTCATATCTCATTTCAAAAAATTTCTGGGGCTTTTTGAAAAACAAAAACTTTAATATATTTTAGCTCACAAATGATCTTTGCCTGATTCCTTCACCAAAGGTCTTATATTTTAGTTATGAATCTTTCTCTAAATTTTTGCTTCAATCCGTACCCAAATGCAAACTTTCCTAAAATGGCAATTAAACTTTCCAAAACTGGCAGTTTGCTATTTTTAGCAATTTGAAAAAACTGAAAGTCCTACATCATTATTCAAGATATTATGGAACCAAAAACACTAATTATGGAAATAAATGAAAACAAATTCAATGATTTTGAATTGACTACTTTTTGGGTGATGCAAGATTGCCCTTACACCACTGGATGCTCCTGCATCAAATCATGACCATGTTATCAAGTTTTCTCAATCACCTTTGTCAAATCTAGTCTCACTGCATATGAACCAATAGCAACTTCTAATGGTTCCTACAAATACACTAATGGGTGAGCATCATGTTTTCAACACAACAAGTATCCCATCACAAAAAAATGTGTCAAATCATTTGTTATAATGGCAAAGGCTTGGGCCTCCAGAAGTAAGGAATCTTTGAACCTATATTAGTATATGTGTAAATCAATGATATCAAGGCATTGCCTCCACAAGCATGTATTTCTTGTCTTGGATATTTAAACATACTTGCCTAATGTATAGAGTTGTCTAGGAGTGGTGAGAGACCAAAGACTTTAATAAAATTTTGAATACTTATTTCTTAGATATCATTTATAGTGTAATAATAGTTTAGGAAATCGTAACATATTTCTTGAATATCCTTTATGGATATCCTTTAAACAATATCAACTTAAATTTTACCAAAATAGGAAATCGTAACATGGCTAGATGGAATGACATTTAGGCTATACATTAAACTTTTAGGAATGATATATTTCATAAGATCATTTGAAATTATCTACATACATACATACATGTACAGTAAAAGATTATAGGACTTGACAAAATAATGTTGAGTACAGATAGGACATGAATTTTGATTTACATTTTCTAACAAGTTTAAATTTTGAATGCATGTATGTGTTAAATTAAATGTAAAATTAAATGTTTTAATTTGTATTGTTTAAACCATGCAAATTTATATATTTCCAAGTTTTCAATTTATATGTATATGTATATTTAAACATATGTTGTACATTCAATTTAATATATATTTTCAATTCCTAATTTGATTTTAATTATGTTTTGTAATTGCAGCTCTAGACTTGTAGACCTTATTTGTACACATGGATGATCTAGCCCAGGACCCCCTCAGGACCCCCCACCCAACCCCCCTCCCCACCACCACCACCACCACCACCACCACCTGATGAGGCTCATTTACAAGTGACAATTGATGAAAATATTCAAACATTGCAAGAAAAAATCAATTTCTTCCAAAGCTAAATCCAAACACCTCCACATATTTCACGATTTGCATCTATGATTCAAACTAATATTGATTTAGTGAGAGATATCCACACATATCTAGACACATTCTGCTCATGGCAGGAAGAGAGGAGGCAATTTTATGTGGATGGTCTCTCGTATAAGGAGATCAATTATTTACATAATACCAAAAATACAATTGCCCCATATTTCATTGATCCCTCCACAGGAGAACAAATACCACCAAATAAAAAGAGAATATCAATTAGATGGTGCACACATCAACAGATAGCTGATAAGTTTTGGGAGCAGTGGTGGATGGTCTTTGACCATCCACCTCATGCTAATATTAAGGTTCCCTTTTATTTTTTGAAAAAATTATGGGTGGAGTTTGAGATGGGCAAAAAGCCCAATTATTTTGATATGAGATCATTTCAAGGCATGGGTGGTAGAATGCCATAGCATAGACCAAAGCACATGTTGATCCAAATTGACATTTGCCCCTGCACCTATTGTCCCTTCTCCACCCTCTGTTCCTATGCCCTTTCACCAATGGACGATCGTCTCGGCACTCAAAGTGTTATCATCACTCTCAGGAAACTTAACTAACCAAGCTACCCACTTGGTAGATGAAGGAAATCTCAGAGAGCCTACAGATCCTAGAGGAGCATCTGGTGTTGGTTCTAGTGCATCACCTAGATTGACACCATTGCAGTCCACACCGCATTATTATTAGAATTATAATCATCCATGTTTTGGTCCTACATCTGCTTCAGAGGAGGAGTCCTTTTTGGCTACATTATTTTCTCCTATGGACTCGGTATGTATGCCACATTTGATAAAGTTAAATTTAATACAAATTAATATAAATCCAATTATTAATTATCAATCTTTTTAATAAATTTTAAATATATTAATAAACATGTTGATTGGTACAGATGACTCCATCAGTTGCTACCACTACATCATAGCTAGACCATTTAGTGTCAACAACAGTAGAGATGGGTAGACCTTATATAGTTGAGGTATAAAAATTAGGACCCCAAGAGATTATTAAAAATTTGATATATCTATTTTAATAATATAGAATTTAATATGCAAATGTGATGAACATTTTTTTCTTAATTTAAAGAAGATGGCAGGTCCTTGCACTTTTGTGTCAAACCAACCAAGTCATCCAGGACTAGTGGCAACATCATCTATGCAGGAGCCTACTTCATATGCCATGGTTTGTATCTTAAAATTGTACATTTTTAGTTTAAATCTGAATTTCCATTGTAATTTCATGATTTTAAATTCATGTCTTTAAAGTTGAATTTATATATACATGTACACATCTATGCAAGATGAGATTAGTATAGGTGCAAGCTCAATTAATCTTATCATTGATGAGCTTGCATAGATGCACGAGTCATCTCTCATATTTCAGGTCCTATAGTTTAATCGTATGTCATTTCAAAGTCTTTTTATCATTCAACCCTACATTTTGTATCTATACTCTAGCCTAATTCATGTGTTTTATTGAAATATACGAATTGGTGACATAGACATTTACTCTATCAGAATCGGTACCATATGTTGTACATGAGCATGACATGAGAGATGATGACCCCATTGTGGTATGCTTATACATTTTCAAGTTTATATTTAAAAACTTAATTTGATGGTTCGGTTTTAAATATTTGATTTAAATATTTAGGATGCAGTTTTGACATTAAAATTGATTTGAAGCTTCTTTTTTCTTGTACACAGCATGAGCTACCCTCTTAGTCACGTGAGACCAAAAGGTGGCTTGAAATGGATGATGATCAAACATAGGGTACACATACATATTAGATTGTTTATTTCATGAAGATTTTATGACTATTTTAGTATTGACTGGACATATATGTTTTTTGACTATCTCATGATTTTTACATGGACTGTTATTTTGTTAGTATTTATATCTCATGTAGACTATTTCATCTAACTAGATTTAGTATTTATTGAATGTCCACTATATGCATCTATATTCAAATTTCAATTTCATATCTCATATTTAACACTTCAAATTATCATGTGTTTAATTGTAAATTTGTAAAATACTACTTCTAATTAGATAAGAAAAAAATTCAATTGATTTAATTTATTAAACATTTATTAGATACATACTAGGTCGGCTATTTATACAGACTAAATGTACCCACCCTTTAAATTTACAAAATGAAATGAAATTAACTTTGTTGAGCTAGAATGAGTATAAATAATTGGAAAGTCTATGAAGCCAATTGATCACAGGCACTAAATCTTTTTAAAAAAAAAATTTGAAAGATAGACCTTATTGTAGTAATTTATATGGTTCTGTTTGGATTTACATGAGTCAAATGTTGGGACTTGTTAAATTATGATTGAGTTAAATATTTAGGAAAATTTTATTGATTAGATTTGTCAAGAGTAACTGTGTTTAATCAATTTATTTTTAAATCAACTAAACATTTCATAGATCAATACCTTCCCTATAAATTTACAGAAAGAAAAAGAAAATTAGAGAAATACCTATACCCTTTAAATTTACAATTTAAGAAATTTAGAAAATTAGAGAAATTTAGGTCTACCCTAAATGATATCAAAAGAAAAATAGAGAAATACCTAACCTAAATATCAAAAGAAAAATAAACAAATACCCACTCTTAATTGTTATATATAAATTTGATAAAGAATACTTGGTTCTATCTGCTAAAAATTTTGATATTTGCTTCTAATTTTGAAAAAAAACTAAAAATTATAATTTCTAAAAAATATAATAAAATTAGCATTTTGTATGTAATTTCATCAAGAGCACCAAATAATAACTTAATCAATGCATGAATTCCAGTTTTTCATAACTTCTATGTACAAAAAAAGAGCTTCCCTTAGCTTCAACAAATATAAATATTCTATACTGACAAGGCCAACCACGTAAAGGTGGAAGCTCATGTGGCCTCACCTAATACCTAAGACACATGTATTCTAGTAGACGTAAGACACCTATTGTATAGTATGTATCTAGATTTTATAGACATAGTACAGACCTAAGACACCTAGTCTTTATACCTTATCGTAGTCTAGACCTAAGTCACCTAGACACCTAGATTATAGTTCTACCTAAGACACCTATAGACACCTATTATGGTAGACCTATTTGACATATAGTATCTACCTAAGACACCTAGATTAAATTATACCTTATTCTAGTCTCTAGACAGGTAGTTGATATATAGTATCTACCTAAGATACCTAGATTCTAGATTATATCTTATTCTAGTCTCTAGACAGGTAGTTGATATATAGTATCTACCTAAACCACCTAGATTAGATTAAATACCTTTTTTCTAGTCTCTATCTACCTAGTTGACAGATAGCATACCTAAGAAATAGGTAGAGACACCTATTATCTAGTTAGAACCCAACACACATAGAGACACCTAGATTTTATACATTACTCTCTACGTCTAGATGTAAGATTTTATACTTGACACCTAGAAGTTGAAGACTCTAGATTTTGAGCATGTGTAGAGAACATACCTATGCAACAAGAAACAACAGCTTGAAATCCTTTCAACACTACATGTGATTACAAAAATAAATCTAGAGGTCAAGCCACGATGAAACGTAAATAAAAAATTAGAACCTGGAGATTATTTAATTTAAAGATAAAATTTGTTAAGAAGTTCCATTGAAATTGTAATGAAAGGAAAGAAATATTGAAGCATAAATTAAAATAATTAATAGTATAGGTCTAGTGAATAACTAAAATAAAGTGTAAGTGAAATTTAAATAATAATTTAACACCTTAGATATGTTTCTAGCCTCTGTTATGACTATAAAAACATCTCCTGCACCATTTAATGAAATGTAAAAAAGTTAGAATGTGTCATGATCTTTAAGAGAATTAGGAATATTAATATGAAGGCTTAAGGGGAGTTAAGAAGATGGATTAAGGGGAGATGCAATCAATTAGGGGAGATGCATGCTAGTGAATCAATTACCTATAAATATACTTAATCCAAAACTCACATTTTAAGAAATACCTAATTAAACTAAATCATAATTACCTTACTTATGGAACATAGGTATGGGATCATGGCTAAAGGGGACTTAAAAGGATGACTTACGAGGAGTTAAGAGGATGTATTAAGGGGATATGGAATCAACTGTAGTATTTTTAATAAGGGTATGTATGCACTAACTTATACAATTTAACTATATTGAAGTTCTTTTAAACTAAATCCTTAGTTTACCTAACTTATGGAACATAGCTAGGGAATGGCTTAAGGGGACTTAAGAGGATGGCTTAAGTGGAGTTAAGAAGATGGATTAAGGGGAGATGGAATCAATTGTAGTATTTTTGGTAAGGGTACATGCACTAACTTATATCATTTAACTATATTGAGGTTATTTTAAACTAAATCCTAAGTTTACCTAACTTATGGAACATAACTAGGGGACTTAAAAGGACAGCTGAAGGGGAGTTAAGAGGATGCATTAAGGGGATATGGAATCAACTGTAGTATTTTTGGTAAGGGTACATGCACTAACTTATATCATTTAACGATATTGTAGTTATTTTAAACTAAATCCTAACTTTACCTAACTTATGGAACATAATGAGGGGATGGCTTAAGGGGACTTAAGAGGATGTCTTAATGGGAGTTAAGAGGATGGATTAAGTGGATATGGAATCAACTGTAGTTTTTTTGGTAAGGGTGTACATGCACTAACTTATATCATTTAACTGTATTGAATTTATTTTAAACTAAGTCCTAAGTTTACCTAACTTATGGAACATAACTAGCGGATGGCTTAAGGGGACTTAAGAGGATGTTTAAGGGGAGATGTAATCAATTAACTTTCAATCATATTAATCCTATACTCATCCTAGAAAAAACATAATTAACTTTAAAAATTACTACATACATGTTAACCATTTAAAAAATTTACTCCATTGTACCATCTACATCCTCTCTTTTTTGTAATGCATCTATGATTGCCTCATGCTCTTTCATAGAGAGTGTCCATAAATCTTTTGTGGTAGGTCTCCCTTTATATCTCACCAATTGTATATTTGTTGCCATAACCAAATGCGAGTAGTGTAAAATTTTCTTATGTCTTTCATAATCTTGAAATACAGGTATACCATTCCTCCTTATTAGATATTTATGTAGCCAAGTGCCAACAACAACTACAGAACCTGTTGGATACTCGAAGTTATCATCATCTACTTTAGGTTGTAACAACATATGTTTTGCCTCAACACACCAAGCCAACCACTACTCTCTTTCCTCTTCATTACCCTCGGGAGCAACACCAACATACACATGTCTTGCAAAAAACATTCAAATTCAATAAGACAAAAATATACATGCATACATATACAATTAAATATAGATTGCAAAAAAATGTATCAAAAAAAATATTGAATTAATGTCCCTTCTTGTACAAGGTCTGAAATATGATCATAGTCATCTGATGCTTGCAAATGATTATCTTGCTCAAATGTTATCTCATTTTGATTATGTGTTTGTAGAGGTGTTAAGGATCTTTGTTGCCAATCTTCAACCCAATCTATATTTTCACATGCTTTTCAATCACCTGCGATACAAAACTGACTAAAACATGCAAGCTCCCTAGTCCATATAGTCCATGTGCTTGCATTTGAAATCATAAATGAATGTCATTTTGTTGATCCACTAATTGTATCACAATCATATCAGGAAGGAATGTTTTCATATTCAACCAACCAAAAAAACTGTTGAACTTTAGAGTTTTCACTAAAACCTGTAGTCAATTTTGCATTACACTAATCCACAATCTCACACACATCTTGAAACTTTGTTGCATCATGAAATTTTAGTTGCTCCCTAGCAAGGGCCCTTTTCAAACATGCTTCAACTCCATCATGTTCTCCTTTACCATGTTCAGCTTCAAAGAAACTCTACATATGTTAGATATTGTTTTCTTTATGGGCCTTACTTAACCAATAAAAGATTTGAGCATTTTTAAATTGTCCTGTACAATTGTCTAACCATATGAGATGTTGTGTCATCTGGATTTGTCTTTATTTTAATTTGTCATTAAATACTTTGAAACAATACTTCACAAACTCTGATGAATGTAACTAGTTATCACTCACATAGAAATGGTACTCCGTCAAAATTTTCCTGTCATCTTTTGTACTGTCAACTGCATGTCTATATACAATATGAAAAAATATGGCCACATGTACTGAGTTATAATATTGTGACTGAATCTCCTCTTGTGGACCAAGGGTATAGTTTTCTACATAGTCAACCATTGAAAGTATAGTTCCAACTAGAAATATGTTCTTACATCTATAGAATTGTTCATCAAGCCACCGAGCATATTGCGAGTGTTTCACATATTTATACACAATCTTATTTTTGAACTCTGTGATGAATGCATGTACACTACTTTGTTCTATGACTAACTCACAACACTTTTCAGTTTTTCCATCCTTTAATGGATATTGAACATTGGTGAACCTCTCCACATCCACTAATTGTTGTCCAAATTCATGTGAACTACTTTCATGCATACATTCTCTTAACAATGAAATGTTGCCACATCCATTGCATTGTCTAGAAACACATGATTTTGAAAAAAATAATTGTTCATCCATTGTTTCACAAAGTAAACTTGTTATAAAATCATTAATTGTTGTAGGTAGCATATTAATACCACATTCCTGCATAATTTGGTTAGTATGCAAAGTACAATGTATATATTGAAAAACATCATAATAATAATAAAATTGCACATGAGTTTTATAGAAACAAGAGATTCATTGCTTATTAATCTTGACATACTAAGGTTTACATTTCTCAAATGATCTTTGACTTATACTAGATTTTTTTATAACTGAATCATCTAGAAATTTTCTATATAATTCTATTTCAGTCATGTCTAAAAGATGTTTTGGATGAGGATCATATTTTTTGACCCCACCCTTAATTTCAAAACATCTCTAGCATTTGATGAAACCCTTGTATTATCATGCCTATATTTTTCAATCAAAGACCTATTTTCATTATTTAATTTCATGTCAGACCTTGGGAGTCTACCACTAAAGTCCAACATTGGTTGATTAGATCCTCTTCAACACTTACTCTGCTCTTTGCTACTCTTCTTAAAGTTATAGCATGCACATTTAAATATCCACTTGTCTTTCTTATCATTATTTTGCTCACAACTAATTTATTAACTAAAGCAATTGTTATTGTTCGACATGCTACATTCTTATCCTTAGATCAACTATTTTTTCCAATAGAACCAATAGCATTAACAACACTAGACATAACTTGTTCCATTGATTCATCCACCTTTTTGAGTTTTACAAAAATGCCTAATTTTTTCATTACTTTTCTCATTTTTGACATTCTCATCAATTGTAATAGAAGTTGGCATTAAAATCTAAGAGTTTTTCTATAAAAAACTATTTGTACAATCTATTTGCATGGGTTTGAATTTGTCTCCAAGATATCTTACCATGAAGATCCTTCAAAACATTACTTTCATTTTTTTTTTTAAATATTTTCATTTTCACGCATACAATGGTTTTCATTTTCATTTTTGATTGTCTTGTTTGTAGTAGAAGCACTTATCTCAATAATGTTATATCCAGCTTGCTTTAAATAATTAATCTCATTATCATTCAAGGGATTCAAAGACATACTTAGATTCATTCTTATACTTGCATTTTCCATGTTCTTGACCTCTTCCACATTTGCATACTTTACATTCACTTCATTCATATTGATCTCTTCAATATTCTCCTCTTCAATGTTCTCCTCCTCAATGTTCTCCTCTTCAATAGTCATCGAATTGGTTGCTACATCATTCTTCATTTTTTTAGTCCTCTCTCTCCTATCTCTTTGTTGTTTTGCCTCTTTCTCTTGATGTTCTTCAATTTCTTCAACTGTCATAACCTTCCTCTTCTTTTTTTGTTGACATTTATTTAATCCCATGATTTCCAAAATGTGTTGGATCCCTTCTTAAAAAAATAATGAAATACAAGTAAATGTAGATCCTTTGTTCAATATGATATTTTCTTGATATTTGTTTGATCTCTCCAAGAAATTGAATCTTTCTAAAAAATATATATTCTCTACTTCATTCCATCTGAAAATGCTCCTTATGATTGAATCCCTATAAAAATTACATAAAATATGTCCCGTTGAGAGCTCAAATTGACACTTTGCATATAAAAAAAGTCACAGAATTCATCGATGTCAGCATATTGGTAAAAAAGAATGTCTCTCCAAGAAATTGAATCTCTAAAAAAATGGATTTTCTACTTCATTCCATTTGAAAATTCTCCTTATGATTGAATCACTATAAAAATTGCATAAAATATGTCCTATTGAGAGCTTGAATTGACACATTGCACATAAAAAAGTCACAGAACTTATCCCTGTCGTCCGTACTAGTAAGAAGGAATGTTGCAGAGTATTAGTTGTACTACTAATTTATGAAAAAAAAAATGGCTAGATAAGAAACGAGTACCCATTCTGAAAAATGATAGGTACCCATTTCAAAATGGGTGCCCATTTTGTAAAATAATGGGTACATGTTATTTTTAAAATCAGTACTTGTTTATAACAGGACCCGTTACAAGCGGGCACCCGTTCAAAAATAGGTACCCGTTTCTTGCTATTTCACACTTGCCACCTCCGAATTTACATTGGTTTTAGGCTTGGTAAAGGCTTGGAAACCTAGGCCTAAGCCTTGGATCTGCAACCAATCTACAACTAGGCGACCATGAAAACAATGAGAGAAAAAACTACTTTCACCACTATGGCTAACAACTTTTTTTTAGAATATTTTAAGGAAATTAAAACCCATTATAGATCTAAAAATTTAGTTTTCAAATATGTAATTTTTTCTACTATTGAACATAATTTTCTATTTATTATTTATTTTCTAAACATACTAACTCATGAACTTGAAATGACATACATTACTATTTTTTTAATAACTTTTGATTTTGAAAGTATCTTGAAAAAAATCATGTCTGACCAATCTAGACATCATTCTCTACATGATGAAAAATATTATTGAATTGATTAGTTTAGCTCAAATTATGTTGTTCGTACACAAGGGGTTTTAAAAATACTAATTAGGGCCATTAAAAAATTAATAAAAAAATATATTTATCAAAATATTACAAAAAAAATCCTAACCAAAATTCAACATCTTGTGCATCTTTCCACAAAAGGAATTAGAAAAATACCCTAATTTAGGTCAAATTATGTTGGCCATACACATGCATGCTTTGACAAAAAACATGGGACTTTTAAATAGCCATTTTTTGTACATCCAATAAAAAACCAACTTGCATCATCTGGGTATTAGAAAAAGTTACATATTTGAAAACTAGAAACAAAATGCTACATTTATTATTTTTACATCATCTTAATATTTTATGTGTAAGTTCTTCAAATTGTCACTCCAAGTATGGCAAAATTTGAAAAATAGGAAAAACACTTCCACTTTTTGGCCAAAAAGTGTACTCATCTTCTTGCACTTACCCTTTACAAGTAAATATTGATTGTGCCTCCATAATATTAGGCATCCCAATTAGACATCTTGGCATACAATGATTGTGCCTCCATAATCCTTAAAAACCTCATCAATATGGTTGAGATGGTCCTCCCAAGTTTTTATATAAATCAAAATATCATCAAAGAAGACAAGCACAAGCTTACGCAATTGTTCGTTGAACACATAATTCCTATATGACTGAAATGTAGTAGGCACATTGGTCAACCCAAATGGCATGAACAAGAAATCATAATCTCCATAGTGACACTTGAATGATTATTTGTGTATGTCCTCCTTGACTCTGATCTGATGATACTTGATTGAAGATCAATCTTTGAAAAAAGGATTTCCCCATGTAACTCATCAATTAACTCATCGATCCTAGGTATAGGATACCTATTTTTGGAAGTCTTCTTGATGATAGCCCTATAATTGATACACATTCTCATGGTTCCATCCTTCTTATTGACCAACACTACTGAAGAAGTGAAAGGACTTGGACCATCACTGAAAGTCTCTAAAAATCAGCTATGTAATCATCCACTATTCCATTATGTTTCAACTATGCCAACTCCTTAAAGTGCTTCTCTGGATCCCTCTTATCAAATATGTCAATGAGTCTATTGGTAAACTCATCATAGGTGGTAATGATACACCATTCATGCATTACACCTTCTAGATGTAGGGTGGCAACCTTGATGGCCTCTTCTTTAGGCATAGGCCTCAAAGATAAATAGGTGTCCAACTTATGGACCCAATCTTTAGTAGTAATATTGTTACTTCCATCAAAATGAGAAAGTGTTACCTTCCCCAATGCATGTTGATATTCCCTCTTATTTCCTTGACCTGCATTCTATTGCCTTCCCCCAACACTCTTCTTTTTTTGATTCATAAATTGAGTGAATGATAGGATCTCCATGACCTCCACTAGAAGAGTTTTGTATTTGCATAGCTAGTAATAACTTCCTCTTCCATAGGAACTTGGTTTTCAAGAGGTGCCTCCTCCTAAGGTGTGAATGTGAGTTAGAGAGGCCTAGTAACAAACCCAACAACTATTCTAGCAGAGTGATCATGATGACCTTGATGATTATGTCCATTAGAGGTGCTAGCTTCTCCATTCTAAGTCAGTGGCACATTCTAGCTCAGATTCATCTTGTGGAGAAGTTAGGTCATCATATCAAGCATGACATCAAATTTTCTTTCTATTTTGGCATGTAGGTTTTCTAGAGAATTATTACCTATCCCTTTGTGTATCATGTTTTCTAAAGTAACCTTAGTATCCACTACAAGAGTGTGTCTTACAACTGAAACTTTTGAAAAAGCTTCCTCAACTAGAGTTCTAGGAAATTGATGCTATTTTTCAACTCCCTCTCATAGTACATTCTTTCTCTTTGTTATGGAGTAAAAAGTGGACACGTGCCTTTTACCTCCTAGTTTAGCTCCTATGTCCCTATGTTAATACTCTACTTGCAAAAAATTCATCTCAATGAGAAATTCCCTGACACCCATGTTAAATGGGAACTTGGGGGCCATTCAATACCTTATCCTAGACTAAAAAGGATCCTTGGGACTTGGGTGCTCGCTCCCAAGTCCTTCTTGATTGGTCGGGGCATAATTTAATTTATGTTGGCATAGGACCTTTAAATGGGTCTCTCCTTGTTTGCTCTTTCAATTAATTTGTGAATGTTTAACAGGAAACCATATATAAGTGAGTGTTTGAGTTCGTTTTTAAAAAATAATTGATGATAGCAAACTTATGATATTGGAGCAAAGAGTGTTCAAGCTATACATTTTGTTATTGTTACAGATTTGTGTTTGTTGGAAATTTTGAATCATCGTCAACATCACTGTGAGTTTAAGAATCTTCATCCTCTGAAGGACTTCACCTCAGAGGTGACATCATTTTTGTTTGAGTCATTTCATCATCATTTGGATTATCTTTAGCATCTGCCCTGAAAGGACATGTTGTCTCTCTAATAATGGTGTTGGAAAATCTTGAATGCTAACTCAGGGTTTGGCTGAGGCAAATCTCCAAACACCACAATCCCCAAACCCCTTTTCTTCTTGTGTGCAGGTTACAGTTGTGAGGACTAAAGAAGTAAAGGTACAAGGAGTTTGTTCAAGGGAAAGGGTTTTGAGATCTAAAAATAGTTTGCAGAAATTCCTCTAAGGAAGACTTGGTCACCCACCCATGTGTCCTCCTATGGAAAAAGACACTGGAACAAGCATCTGGATATCTTCTACAACATTTCTCTAGTTCTAAGTTTCTGGACATCCTAAATTTCAAGACATGCCTGCCTACCCTAGAGTCCTCTAATATTTCATCTTTCGTGGAATAGGTTATGACATCTCACTGATCATCTTGGTACTTTCATATCTTGAGTTTTTGTTTGTCTATTATATGCTTATTATCTCATAACTAGGGTTTTACTCATACTGAGCCTAGGGTTTGATAAAAGGCTTGGTTAAATCACATCTTTCCATAGAAAACAAGAGCACAAAATCAATAGCTAAGTCCTCTTTCATATTGTAGTGACTTAGCTTAGTTTTTTCCTTGAATGTTATAGTGAAAGAGGGTTTGATCTAGTGTACTTACATGCTTTGCATTCATACCCTTTTTTACTACATAACATTTTTGTGAACCCGTAGCATTGAGAATTTGCATCTTGCTGAGTGTTGAAATCAGATTTTGCATTAATTCATATCATACTTATCAATCTTCACTGAAAATTTGCATAAATTTGAGAAAAGTAAGAAAAAAAGCATTCTAGGCTTGCATAGAAAAAAAAGCATTCTAGGCTTGCATAAAGGCATAGTTTTGCATTATTTTCATTGCATATCATTGGAATCATTTGATTTTCTAATTTATACATTAGATCTGATCCATATTGAAGAAATTAATCATTTCATGATATCACATCTTGCATTTGAAGATCTCATTTGCTAGGGTTTTGTTGAAAACTTACATTTTTTTCTTATAACCTAGTTATTTGCAAAGCTAGGGTTTGTAGTCAATATCTTATTTCAGATTTTTCTTCTATCATAAACATTCATTAAAATATGATTTTGAATTGTAATGTTGCATCATTTGAAATCCTTTCTCTCAAAATTTTAATGTTTGCAATTACACATTGTGTGTTTCAACAAACATAACTACCTAATCTTATTGATCATACTATTGTTTAGTTCATTGAGTGTTATAAGACTTTGCATGAGTTGTATAACCCATTGCCCTGCTAGAAACATATTTGTAAGGATAAGTTGTAGACTAATGGGTTCTAATGTTGTTGATAGAAACGGTGTGCAAACATCGGAAAATCCATTTCACAACTAATTTATGAAAGGTGAGTCAACATCTTTGCACGATATCATAAATGACAACTCCGAAGAAAAAATAATTCTTCTTATGAAGATATGGTTATATATATATATATATATATATATATATATATATATATATATATATATATATATATATATATATATATATATATATATATATATATATATATATATGTATATATATATATGTATGTATGTATATGTATGTATATATATATGTATATGTATGTGTATATATATGTATATATACATATATATATATACAATACATATATACATATATATACATATACATATATACATGTATATATACATATATGTATATATACATGTATACATGTATACATGTATACATGTATATATACATGTATACATGTATATATACATGTATACATGTATACATGTATATATACATGTATACATGTATATATACATATATACATGTATATATGTATATATATATATTTGTGTGTGTGTGCCTGACGAAAATCTCAAGCAATTGGATAAATAATTAACTGAATTTCAACAAATTGTAGAACAAGCACATATAGCTCAAGAATTAGTACCTATTGTTGAAGGTATAAGAAGATTGCTACAAGAAGGACAAGAAGGTGTTGACATGTTTTGTGGATTAGCCCACATAGTGGATCATAACATTATACATGTGGCTAGCCACGTGAATAATATTGAAAATGTGTCACTACCGAAGTATATAAACTCACAAGTATCAACAAACATATCGACTACTAGAACATCCTCTTTTACACCATCAATTCTCACCACTAATCCACAAGTCTGTAGTAATGCTACCACTACCATGGGAACATCTACTGAAAATAATTTAGTTGTTTCATTCAATTATCAAAACTCGACACCTCATGTTTTTATACCCATGCATACTTATTCTCAACCACCCATCACCTCCACTTATTACCGACCACCTCTCAATTTTATGACTACAACATCAAATGTACCTCTCTAAAACCCACAAACCACTTCATACAATGATTCTCTCCTAAACCAACTTTTGCAGAGTATGTCTTCATTGCAGCAAAAAGTGACAAATTTGACTAATGCTTTCTCTCAACCTACTTTGCCAACATATTTTGCTCATAGTCCTTTATCCTTTTCAATTCTAAGAGCTCAAATGCCTTACAAATTTGAGACTCCTCACTTTGAAAAGTATAGTGGTAAAGATGATCCTAATACTCATGTGGTGGCATTCACAATGATGAGTAGTGATTTCTTCTTTGATGAGGATTTGTTAGCAAAACTCTTTCCTCGATCTCTTAAAGATACTGCTATGGAATGGTTTTCTCTTTACCTCCTAATTCAATACAATCCTTCTCATAGCTAGTTGATCAATTCTTACAAAATTTTCAAGAAAATACTAGACCTATTGTCTGATTGATTGATTTGGTTTAATGTAAACAAGGTTCGAAAGAGATATTAACAAAATTCATTAGTTGATATCAAGCTCTCATTGTGCAAATACAATATTCAATTAAAGTTGAGGATCATCAAAAGGTATCAATTACAAATCTACAATTGAACATACGTGACAAGATATTGTTGATGAAGTACAATTCTTTTCAACATGTATGCATAGCACTCTAAGATTACCATCTTTCGTCTAGTCAGTATGAGAATCATACCTCATCAGCTCTTATTGGTCAATCTGTAGCTATCTCATCTCAAAATCCATTCAAAAATAATAATAGGAATTTCATCAAGATCAATGTGCAACATTAAAATGAATTTCACTCACAAGGGTCCACTATTACAAAGATTGCTCAGACACCATTTCAATTCAGATAGGAATAGAGACAATTTACTCCATTATTGAATTCTCTCCATTTGATAATGACTCAAGAAGTGAACAACAATATTTTGAAGCTTCCTCCTACTCATCCTTTTGACAATAGTAAATCACAAGGACTTTCATTTAATGCCAATGCTTATTGTCACTATTACTACTCTCTCAAACATTATACCAAAAGATGTATGAATCTAAAACATGAAATTGAGGACATCATCGATTCTAATGTGATACAAGTTATTGGTGAGAATGACAATGGAAATAAGTTGGTAGCCCCGTCAAATCAAATCTTACAAATATTCATTGATCCTTTCCCTAACTATAGCAACAACAATATGGTGGAGCAAAATACAATGGAGACTGAAGATGACTATCTTGAATATGATGACATAGTTGGTATGATAGAGGTGGATAAGGTAACATGTGAAGACTTACCTCGCCCATGTAGAAAATGTATCTAAACTAAGGTTTCTTCTCCATTATCCCTTTATGGATCAGGAGATAACCAAAAATGCATAAGATACATAAATAGAGTAGCCTATATGTAATCACTCAAAGAAAGAGAAAGTGGTGACGATGAAAAGCATCCCATTTCATCGTGAAAGGCTCATTAATCATACAAAGCAAAATAAGAAAGGAAAATAAAGGAAAAGAGCAAGGCATGAATCATTAGTAGGAAAAGATAATGATTCCCTTGCTCGCAAGCATCAGAAGATTTCAAACATACAAGGCCTAGAGAAATAAGCACCGCATTGCCATTCTGGAAATAAACATCAAACATGTAAGAATTCCTCACACATTTTACTGCACTTGATGGAACACATCTCAAAAATACTCACAATTTTGGCTTCCTCTTAAATAGATACACTCACATGATTATGTGTTGTGTTGTGTTCCCCTATGTTGTGTTAAATGTTGTCTAGGTCTCTTTGGATGACCCTTGATACTCTTGTAATGTCAAGTATACAAGGAGACTGCCTTTGTTGTGAAAATTCTTCTATGTGTTTCTCTATTCTTCTATTATCCTCTCCTCTATTTTATTGTTGTGTTGCGCCTTGGGGGCATAATGTTGTGGAGGATGTCTTGGGGGCATCTTCCCATGTTGTAAACCCAAGTCACTTTTGTCTCCTCTCTCATTTTTATTGTTTCCATTCTTCAGTGGCTCTACTAGTCAGAGGATGACAAAAACAAACACATACTAATAAGGACCGTGCATCCCTTAAGCAAGAAAGAAAAATGGACCTAGTCCATATATGAAGATGGGGTTGATATATTATTGATGCTTGACTAGTAGAATCATTTTGTTTTGTGATTCGTATTGTGAAATTTGTTGTGACAAAACTTTGCAATATTCTAAATCTACTTCTATGCACTTTGGATTGTTTTGTATCTCACCTTGTAGCTACACTTTTTTTTGAGATACCTGATGTATAACCTCATGACTATACTCAGTTCTGAACCTGCAAGTGTAGCCTTGGTCTATTATGTGATTTGATAAATTATTTATGTATAACTTTCATGAATTGATTTGGTTGTTATCTTAGAATAGATTTCCTAACCAAACCCTATATGTTGTTGATTATGTAGCAAATGATAATGGTGTTTTTGTGGGAACATTTGGTGATTGCAAGCACATGTCACCTTAGGGGCATGGGCTTTGTGAAAGCTCTTGTTCCCTTGTGTGTTTTCACTTTACCGTAACTGTGCTTGATACTAAAAAGTAGGATTAGCCACTTCAAGGTGGGGGCATATATCATGGTAACTACTTGATTATTTTCTAATACATTAATAAAGCGTGTTTGTGTGCACTTCCTTTTCACCGTAAGGTGTCTTCATGATGCGACTAGGGTTGTGTACTTTGATCTATTTCGTATACATCCTTTTCACTGTAAGGCATCTCTATGGTGAAGGTGGGGTTGTATACTTTGAGAACATGCTTCCTTTTCACTATAAGGCATCTATGGATGTGGGCGGGGTTACATTTTAAAAGACATTTTGTAGAAGGCAGGATGGTGTAACTCTTGAACTAGTTGTACATCCTTTTAACAAAGTCCTCATCACGAGGCAAAGTTGGATCTTGAGTCATTCACCCTTAAGTGCATCTTTAGCAGTTGTGGTAGCGTAGCTCAACCATCAGGTGGGTTTGGCATGTTTTAGATAGTGGAGTACAGAAATGAACTCCTTCCTATCACCCATCTTTGTCATGTATAAGACATATAGTGTGTCGACGACAACTATACGGTGCTCGTGTCTTCCATGTGTTTTATGTGTCTTCCTTACATGTCTTGTGTATTTTTGGTGTGGTTTAAAGACATGTAGCAATAAGCTCTCCCACATTGTGTGTGTTTTGCATGTTTTTGGCATGGTAGAAAGACATGTAGCGATGAGATCTCCCCACGCTGTGTGTGTTTTGCATGTTTTTGCATGGTCTAAAGACGTGTAGCCATGAGCTCCCCCCATATTGTGTATTTTACTTAGTTAGAATCATATATGTGCACAATTATTTAATCATGTATTCTCTTCATGTCTTCATTGTGTCTTGCGTGATTATATTTATGTCTTCTCCATGTATTGCATGCTTCCTTATTGTATTCACTATGTCTTATGTGACTGTCAAGTGTTTTCTTCTATTTGCCTAAGCTTGGGGGCTGGAAATAGTCCTTTAAACTTAGGGTGTGTCTTCCTTTTAGTGTTTGATGTGTTTTGATATGCATTAACCATACTTTAATGCATGTGCTAAATCTTAAGATCACACACCCATTAAATTGGGGGCTAAATGTTATGGAGTAAAAAGTGGACACATGCCTTTTTACCTCCTAGTTTAGGTCCTAGGTCCCTGTGTTAACACTCTTGCAAAATATTTATCCCAATGAGAAATACCCTGAAACCCATGTCAAATGGGAACTAGGGGCCCATTTAATACCTTATCCTAGACTAAAAAGGATCCTTGGGAATTGGGCACCCATGACCAAGTCCTCCCTAATTGGTCAGGGCAAAATTTTATTCATGTTGGCATCAGACCTTTAAATGGGTCTCCCCTTGTTATCTCTTTTATTTAATTTGAGAATGTTTAATAGGAAAGCATATATAAGTGAGTATTTGACTTCAATTTTTTTTAAAAGAGCTAATGATAGAGAACTTATGATATTAGAGAAAAGAGCATTCAAGGCATTCATTGTGTTATTGTTACAGATTTGTGTTTGTATTGTGTTTGTTCCAGATTTGGAATCATCAGCAACATCCTTATGAGTTGAAGAATCTTCATCCTCCTAAGAAATTCACCTTTGAGGAGTCATCATTGTTGTTTAAATTAATTCATCATCATTTGGATTACCTTTAGCCTTTGTCCTTCAAGGACATGCTCTCTCTCTAACAATGGTGTTGGGAAACCTTGAATGCTAACCCAGGGTTTGAGTGAGGCAAATCCTTAAACACCATAGCCCCTAAACCCCTTTTCTTCTTGTGTGTATGATATAGGTGTGAGGACTAACGAAGTGGAGGTACAAGGAGATTGTTCAAGGGAAAGGCTTTCAAGATCTGAAAATAGTTTGTGGAAATTCCTTTACAAAAGACTTGGGTGCTTTCCCTGGCATCATCCTACTAAAACAAACATTGGAATAGGCATCTAGACATCTTCTACAATATTTCTCCAGTTCTAAGCTTCCAAAGATCCTAAATTTTAGGACTTGAGCATCTGCCCCAGAGTCCTCTTATATTTCAACTCCCGTGGAATAGGTTATGACATCTCATTGATCATCTTGGTACTTTTAAATGTTGAGTTTTTATTTGTCTGTTATAAGTTGATTATCTCATAATAGGGTTTTACTCATACTTAGCCTAGGGTTTGATAAAAGTCTTGGTTAAATCACATCTTTCCATAGCAAACAAGAGCACAAAATGAGTAGCTAAGTCCTTTTTCATCTTGTAGTGACTTAGCTTGGTTTTGTCCTTGAATGTTATAGTGAAAGAGGGTTTGATCTAGTGTACTTACATGCTTTGAATTCACCCCCTTTTTTCTATATAAAACCCTTTTACTTCCATGCATAGAGAAAGTTTTTCATAATAAGATTAGAAATCACAAGCTAGCCAGATCACTAGCTCTAATACCATTGTATTGACCCTACTAAAGAATTTTATCAAAAACTTACAATATTTCTCAAATTGGGCTCACAGACATTTCATTAACCACATTGTATACAACCCAAAATGAATAATTTTGCATTACTAACACTCAAAACAATAGAAACTAAAATTATAAATCATTTACTCACCATTAAATCACACCAATGGTCAAATATTTCACAGTGACATTTCATCAAACAGTTGTCATGCAACTGAACATATGTGTTTTCCCAATAATTTGTCATAATTGAATGATTGTAATGACTATTCACCACTTAGAATAATAACATAAGAATTTCATTGAATTTAAACTAAAAATTTTCCATATACCAGTAAATATTGATGATGCTAATATATATTGATATTTTAAAATATAATATTCAATGATAGGCAAACCTAATAAGCTGTTGATATCAATATGAATAAATAAGAAATAATTTATGATTATAATAAACAACTGTAGTTGACTTTTCTCAAACTGAAATGTACATACAATCCCCTCCAAAAGACTATATGGACTTGCCAAAATTTGTAAGGCCTTGGGAAAGAAATATCCCAAAGCCTGTGATAGTATATATGAAGGCTTTTAAGCTATTTTACATGAAGTGCCTCATCCAAAATGATGATATCTACCCTCCTTAGGATATGTGTAACAAAACTTGGGGATAATTATGGTCTCCAACACATGGTACAGTTGGGTTGGCTTGACCACTTAGTTGATACCAACATTTTTTTTTTTTTCTATTTTCTATATTAAACTTACACACATAGCACAAATAATTTTTTATATATATCAACTTAACACACAACACTTATACTTGATAAAATCCTACACACACACAACACCAAAATCTAATAATCACACTGTTGTATATCTAAATACCATATAATTCTAAAATTTATCAACATATATCCATATATCCACAAATATATCAAAACAACACACCTGGAAAACTTAGAATAATGCAATAGGCCCAATTATGAATCCTAGATGAATTCACCTCCACATTAGCTAGGAGAAAACTACCTTCTCAAAACCAATATCTGCCAGAGGGTTTTCATCCTAAGGCTACAACTTGAACAAGATGTTCAAAAATTCCACAACTTGGAATGATAGAAGATGAAAATGCCAATATGATGCCCATTTCATTCTATTTCCCTCTTTTTAAAACCCCTTTAGATACTTCTATAAATTTTTCACCTTGATAATCTTCTAGAAAAAATTATTTTATTTTCTCATAAAGTGACTTTTATTTTTAATTTTTCTTTTTGGAACAAATAAGTCATTTTTTAATAAAATAATTAATTAAATATAAGTTTGTATAAAATGATAAATTAAGACAACTTATTTAAATTAATTAATTATTCCCTCACCATAGTACCATTCAGCCCATGAGAATAAAAATAGGCTAAGGGTCTTCACCACTCAATCATGCTCACAAAGGGGACATTACACTTAGCTATATTGTGCCATAATGCACAAATGACAAGATCTCCATAATCCATTATATTATGGTGTGGTTTTCGTATGTGATGATAGGGGCATGATGATATTTGCATTTTGTCTAATTGTGTCTATCTTTATACACTTAGTGCCCCCTCATCATGATCCATTATATCATGATGCATAATGCTAGATCTAAACCAACTAATAAGATGCTCTTTGAATGGATATTATCTTTGCAGCATGTACCTGTTAGCACATCACATCCATCACATCATCCATTCTATCACATTTTCTACTCCTCTATGATATCACATTCTATCATCATATCCTATTCATAGTCCTTGTTTCTATACATTCACATTCTTCCAAAATTCCTCTTTAGGCACATACGCCTTTCCCCGTGACATCTATGCATAGGCACAAATATCTCACCCCATGACATTTGTGTATGCCTAGGCACAAATAGTTTTTCATAGTCATGTGTATGCATTTCTAGGAACATTTCTACATTTTTCATGACATCTATGCATTCAACTTGTAAATAGCCTACTTTTGAAGAGTATGACTTTTGCATACAAACTCCATTTTTCATGTTCCTATAGATTTTGTAAATATCATTTGATGAGATTTCCAACTATGACCACAAAAACCAACCATTCATAAAAAATATAATCTTATAGGGACTCCAATTTATTACCCTAAAATAAAGTCCAAATCTAACCATCATCATGCTCCTTCATGACCCTAAACCTTTCCATTCTTCCGACCTTCATCCAAACCATAACCAATATCATCCTTTCACTCCATAATCACTCCCTTTCTTCTAACCTTAATCCACCCCATCCTCCCAATTATAAGTTGTCTCCTCCTAAGCCTAATCCCCCTCATCCATCTAATCATAATCACTCTCATCCTTCTAACACTAATCCACCCCATCCTCCCAACCCTAATCCATCCCATCTCATCCATCTAGCCCTTATTCATCCCATTCTTCTATCCCCAATTCAGCTCATCCTCCCAATCCTAATTCATCCCATCCTTCTAACCCTAATCCACCCCATCGTCCCAACCCATACTCCTATCTATTCTCTTGTCCATCCTCATTGGCCTCTACATCCTTATATCCTTCATCAATAAAATTCATCCTTTTAATCTCTCTCTTTTGTCTCAAATCCCCATCCTCCCTAGAATCAAATTCATCAATTTTGAGAGCACACCTATGTTCTTGAAACTCACTTATCCTCTTGATGGGGTATCCTCCTATCATCCCATCATCAACTTAAATCCCAAATCTAAGCATATACAAGGTGTTAAACCATCTTTCAAATCTAATCAAATCTATTCTATCCAATCAAATCAATGAATCAATCTAATTAAATCAATCAATCATTGTGTTATTCTCATTGTTATAACACAATACCTACATCATTTTTTATGTCAACAATGCTATCATCTATCAAACAATTAAATCAATTGATCCTTAATCTTTGACACTTAAGGAAACATATATCATCAATCACACACTTTGAAATCCTCCATCAACCTAAATGACTGGGAAACCTACCATCGAAGCTTCTTCCTCTCTAGTTTCTATTATTCTTTGACAAGACACCACATCTTCTAGTTGTGATGTCATATAAAAGAGCATAAAAATGTAGACATTCCAAATTTACCTCACCAATCTCCCCATAACTATTCCCATATTAATTTATTTCCACTATTTAATTGCATTTCTCATAGTTAATTAATATGACTATTTTAATGTCATAATTAATTAGTTGTCCTCTCATGTCACAATTCAACTAATTTCTATCCCCATCGTAATTAACCCCGATTCTCATCCCTAAGGTTAATTAATCAAATATACATAATTATTTAACCTTAGCCCAAATTATTCCTCCAACTTAATCAATTATGTAATCCTTGATTAGTTAATTAAGTAAGACTAATTAATCCTTGTAATATTTCTTCTAATTTAATAATCCACACCATCCTCAATCCTTGTTCTTTTAAACCTAACCATCTAATCCATCTACATGGGTAAGGATATAAACCATCCATCATCTAACATGGTCCAAAACTCCCCTTAATGCTCACACATGTGTGAGCATGCTAACTCATGCTACTCCTTGCTCATATGTGTGTGAGCTTTCCCACTTGGAGGCATGCTAGCCCTCCACCTTAACCCACTTCATGCTTCGACATGTGTGAGAATGTTTTACTCATTTAACTTCTTCCTCACACATGAGTGAGTAATTTTGACTCATCCCCCACTCTTTTCTCACACATGTGTGTCCACACTTGGTCCTCCACCTCATCAATCCATGAGAAAAAATTCTTTACCATTGGTTTCATCCTTGAATCCTAGCCCTCCATCTCTCATCCAAAAATCTATTTAAGAGAAACATACCCATCTCATTCCATCAACTACTCATGCACTATCATCATGCTACCAAATTGAACAATGTCCAAGCACTTGAGTAACCACATTACATCATGATACACCACTACAGTTGTTGGAGCACATCCACAAGAACAAGGGAGGTAATTTTATTTTCTTTACATGTCTTGCATTGTTATTTCTGATTCCATTATTGCTCAAATTGAAGGTATATGCTAATGTTGGATTGTAGGTTTGTTTATAACTTACTTATACTTGTTTAGTCATATTTTATCATATACATTTCTAGCATGTGAAATGGGACTCGTGTCCTATAATAATCCTTTGTCCTTTGAGTATTGTTTGTGATTTTTAACATGTCTTGACATGCTTGATGTCCTCCCAAGTTGCCCAACATTGTTTCCCTGTATACTAATGTCTGTGTAGATGGCCATGATATTTTCACATATTTTACATCTTTATTTCATCATTTTAGTGGAGATGACATGCCGGTGTAACATCTACACATTTTCCAAGACATCTATGCTCTAGCATGCCATGTCTACACATTTAAAGGATTTATATGTTGCTAACTTTGTTTCTCTTGTAGAAGTTTTGTTTTTTAGGGTTCCCTAGATTTTTCCTTAGTGTTGTGTTGATATTTTAGGGTGCTTAATCCTTTTCATAAGAATTTTCAATCATTTTGGGCTATGGATTTGTAGGGCTTTGTAATGCCCTAGGTTTTCACCCAAATCATTAGCCAACCAAACATCGAACCAATATTTTTTTTGCATTTGCAAGTGCGACATTTACATGTTGCATTGCACTCATGCACACACAAGGTGTCACAACAAGAAAAAAAACACCTAAAAGGACATAACCTTTGCACTAAGAAAGGTGGCACAAGAGGAATACTTCACCCATCATGTGACAACTCACTTCGATGACCAAGCAAGAGGTGGAACTCACTCCATGACGAGGTTCAAACATACATCCATGACCTTGCTCCCTCATGAACACATGGAGTAGGATGAGTGTGACATCGGCCTTAATCCATTCCATGACTACACAAGACATCCTAAACACAAGGGTAATACTCACCCACGGGATGGTCCAACTAGGAGGTATGATTCCTCAACCAATTGGAATGGTCACTAGTCTTTTGTTTCTTTTTCATACCAAGATAATTTCCTTGAAGAGTTCTCTCCCAGATCAAACCTTTGGTTACCTTTTACAGAGGCACTGGCTTTGAATGCAAATTCAATCTTGGGAGGGGCATCTCCAAATTTGGTCATTTCAAATGCAGCCAATTTACCAACCAATTGATCTCTTGTGACAGTTGTATGGGCTCTGAATTCTTCAATGGCAGCAACCTTGATTTTATAAGAAGCAGGAAGGGATCTGAGAATTTTGCCAACAATTTCATCTTCATCCAAGACTCCACCAGCACATCTAATTCCACAAACAAGCTCTTTTACTCTAGGCATAAAAGTAGTGATATTTTCATCTTCTCTCATCTTCAGATTTTCAAATTTCCCTTTCAGACTCTGTAACCTTGCACATTTAACATACTTGTCTCCTTCATGCAGAAGTTCTAGTTTTTCCCAAATCTCAAAAGCAATTGGAAGGTCAACAACATTTGAAAGCTCTGAATTAGATAATGCACTTAGAAGAGCTTCTATAGTCCGCAGATTGTTTTCAACATCTGTGACTTCATTTGGGGCTTTCAGACCACCCTGTGGAGGAGTATACTTCATTGAAGCCATGGTCCAGTATTGCATTCCCATACATTGCAAGTGGCATTTCATGCAACTTTTTCAAAGATTAAAATTGGTTCCATCAAACTTTAGACTATCCTTCTTGTAGGACGACATCCTGGATCTCCTCAAGCGGTTAAGCTCTTTTAGAAGAACTTAGCTTTGATACCAATTATTAGATTTAGGGAAGACAACTGAGAGGGGGGGTGAATCAGTTGTCCAAAACTTTCTTCCAATTAAACACTTAAATCCACTTTGTAATTTAGCAGCATAATGATAAATCAATCATGAAAACATAATGCATTAAACCAAGAGCAGAAACACATTAACACACAGGACACCAAGATTTTGACGTGGAAAGCTTGGTTAAGGGAAAAACCATGGGGTGATTAACCCAAGATTGTATTCTCTGTTAGAAGAATAGAAAGAACAAAATGGTACATGCCAATTAGGTCTCACTGCCCAAGCACACTACTCATAAGAGGCTCACTGCCTACAAGTGACACACTATCTACAAATAATAAGTATCACATACTTGAATTGGAGAATAGAATCTTCACCATGCTTGAATTAGTTCCATTTAAGCCCAAAACTTCTACTCTACCTTTCTCTCTCTTCCTCGCTACAACACTCTCATCTCCACAAGACACACTTTGAAATGACTTTACAATTCCTTATTTATACAAGGCATCAACTTAGGAATAATCATCTAAGTCAGGAAACATCTACAAGAACATTCGCAAGAAGTGTAATACATTCGGTCAGCCAAACTTAGGAAGAACACCATCATCCAGAAGTTATTCTTCAATAGCGAGCTCAAACTCTAATGTGGACCACCAACATGAACTGGTCACGATCCAAAGACCTCCATAAGCTTTCCTAAATCACCAAGAACATCCGCACTTCATCTGCTTACTAAAATCCTTATCTTCTTCATCTGGAACCTCAAGAACACAGTCTGTCATCACTGTCACAATGGAATAGATGCTTGCAGACCTCAAAACCACTAACCAATTGAGTTATCACTTTGCATGGACTTGCTAAACACTCCACCAAATCTGTAGAATAGAATATTGCATTTTTGGATCCCACTAGACCTATCTGTGTCACTCTGTCACCTCTGAACACCTGCCAGAACTAGTTTTACTTGAGCAGCCACAACTCCTTCAGATCTTCATGCAGAACTCTGAAATCTTTACTGGATCATCTTAAGACTCATATCTACAAACCCTTTGAGCCGTATCCTCTGATAGTCATCTTATCTTGGATCTTTACCTTACTGTCTTCACTGTTCTTCTCTATTCCTAATTAGGACTAATTTTCTCAATATCCTCAGCACTCAGCTCATCTAATCATTTTCATCAATGCAACAGGAGTATGTTGACATTAATGACAACATCGGTTAGGCCCATACTTGCAAAAATATCATCCGTCCTAGTTTTATGACAAAACCTATATCAAAAAGGACTTTAATGTCCAATTAACTATGGTCAAATTGAAAGCCAACTTAGACCAAAAAAGTTAGACTCAACTTACCAAACTTGGTAGTGTTCTAAAAATTGTGCATGTTCACTAGACTTAGATGGAAACAACCTATTATTTACATATGTTTATTCACTTCTCTCTAATGTTGCTCTCCCTCTCTTTCTTGGAGGGTGGGAAAACTTGTTTCCTTAATACAACTTGCAATCACCAAACTTGGATTAGTGTATCATTAGTTAACCCATATACATCATGAATACATAATCATGATAACTTTTTAATCACATGTCTAAATTCTATAAATATAAACTCAAACTCATGAAATCATTTATTTATCCTAACATTTTCACCTAACGTCAAATCATTAAATCATGAAAAATTCTCTACTAATTACACACAAGTAAAAAGTAAAAGGATGGAGATTGAGCTGCATTTGCGGCTAGAGAAGGATGGATACCATGATATGTTTAGAGGTAAACAAGAGGCAAATGGAATTCAAAGGTAGGGTGTCAGAGCAACTCCTGACGATGGTTTTCAACATCAATGGAGTGGAATCAATGGAAGTGGTGAAAGGGATTCTAGGGGCTTGCTTCATGTTGGTAGAAAATAAATTCCAGGTAAACAGTGACCTAGACTCAATGATTCTCACCTAGTTGTTGCAAGCTCATGAGGAGAGGGAGGTGTGGAAGTGGTTAATGTAGAGGTTTGTTAAAGGATGGTGGAGAGTTAGTTTGGAGAGTATTCTAGAGTAGGTGGTGCCAAGGCTCAATCTCAGCCCACAGGGAGGGATTTGGCCAATGCTCACTCAAAGCTACAATGGCCCATGGAACCCCTTCATTGTGTGGAGCATCAAGGAGGATATTGAATCAAGGATGGAGGTGGTCAGGGGGAATATTTCAAAGATAAAAGAGCTCACTTGTTTCTATCAGATATGGGGTGTCTCAAGGATTCTCGCCTTACCAGCTTTGAAGGCTACCAAGGAGATCAAAGAGGATGCTGGTGTGGTTGTCAGAGACAATTGAAAATGCATGAAAAATGGACGTGTTGATAGAAAGATGATGTTTTTGGGTGTATTTTTGTTTACTGTAATATTGCTTGAATAGTTGAAATGAGTTTCTTATGTATTTGGGTATGGCCCTCTTAGTGCCATTTTGATCAATAAAAAAAAAAAAGTAAAACATAGTCAAAATTAGGGATGCCACAGAATTTTTCAATCCCAACAAATATTTGTTTCAGAATGTAAATAATTTAATTAAAAAAATCTAATAATGATTTATTAATAATATGATTGGTTGATTTCCATTAAGGGTGTGGCTCGATGGTCAAGTTGCACAGTTGTTGTGGCGGCCACTAAGGTTCAAACCCCCACTTCTCCAACAAGCTCGTGGTGTTTGACCCTCATTGGGCCAACAAGCTCATGGGCCTTGCATCCTCATAGGGTCCCTACAAGGCTGATGAGATTGTGGCTTGGAGCCCCCACTGGGCCAATGAGATCACAAGTTTGAACCTTCAGTGTTAATGCAAGCATTCATGCCAGGGGATGAGGTCCCATGTGTTGTTGCTTCACAGTTTCATAGCTTTGGTCAAAAGCATCCACCAATCAAAACACTAATATGATTGGTTAATATATTTTACTGAGTTTAATCTTTACTTTTTTAAATTATAATATACAATACAAATACAAACAAACATTGTTATTTGAGCATAAAACATATTATATTATTTAATATTATAAAAATGTTAATAATGTAATTTCAAAATATATTTATATTAAATTATTGATTATAAAAATTAATATAAATTATCTATATTGTATTTATATTATGATATGTTAATTTTATATTATAATTAGTATAATAATATTATATAAATATAACAATGTTGAGAGGTGTTCTCTAGTGGTATCAATGAAGTATCACTTGATGACTGTATAAATTAAAAAATAGAAACATAACCAACATATATTTACAAAAACTAAAACTATTATATAAAGCTAAGAAATGTGATGCAGAGGCATCCACATTATAACATTCGCATATAGCATGTTTCTCCTTCAGTTCCTGCAATTCCCTTGCAGTACCACTTCCTTTAGGAGGCATTTTGTCAACCTCTCAATCTACAACACACAATTCAACTCTATCTCTGCCCTTTCGGTGACAGAATCACCACACAACAGCCCAGACCTTTTGCTGGGCTCTGATACCACTATGATGCAGAGGCATCCACATTATAACATTCGCATATAGCATGGACGTCTGCAGACCAACCTCATCATCATCATCTTCGCCATCATCATCATGTTTCCGAAAACCACCAACAGCATCATCATGTTTTGCGTTACACGGTCAGCATCATCATATTGCGGACACTCGCAATTGTCCTCCTGTCGACTACTGTTCACCTTCTCCGCTTTCCTCCTAACATCATCATCATGATGTTCAGCGGGCGTACACATCCTCCGGTTGCACTGTTCATCGGGCTCCGAACTCTAACGTCTTCATCATGATCTTCAACACTACCTTCGTCAGCAGGATAACCAATATCCGGTTGTTCAAATATCCTGATGACGATCGCCTTCAGCAGCTTACCTTCGACGCTCCGCTAGCCGACGACACAAGCAACAGCATCATGATATAATCCATCCGGTTCTCTTCGAAACCTCCTGATGACGCTAATACAACTTCCTGCCACGGACTTCCGCCGATACTTAACGACAGCAGGATGAACTCGCATAAGGGGATATCTCAATATCCTGATGACGATGATGTCATATCCTGATGACGATGACGTCACCCGTTATCCTGATGACCTTCTCAACACTTAGTCAAAAAAAACTCAACTTTCTCTCCTGCATCTACTCGCGATATGCGGATGTTTGGCACTCCGATATGATGATCCTGATGCCGATACATGCACTTAGTCTATGTCCGGCCTAAAACATCCTGATGCACTCGCAACATGAAAACTCCAACAGTTTCATGACCCGACCTTCTACTTGATGCCGATGCACTCCTCCTCGGCTCCTCCTGCTGATGATCACCCCGACGAACTCGCACTTCATGCGCTCAACTGCATCATGTTCATCTTCACTTATCCGGATGACGATGTCCGAACTGTCTGCAGGATATTTGTAGAAATATCCTGATGATGCCGTCTTCACGAACTTCTTCACTTAGCGAAATCTCATTTTGCCGATCCACCAGGGTTGACCCGATCCAGTCTCAGGGTGACCTTCCAACTCAAACTTCTCAACTTGACCTAGCACATGAGGATGCTAGGCTTCTCAGCATCTGTCGACCGCGATCCTGCACACCTGCATGCGAACAGAAAACAAACTACTACCTAACCTACTGTACATTACCATTCCACCGATCAGATGGATCAGCCGGTGGAATGGATCAGTACATCCATGAAGCCACCCAAACCAGCAAATCAGTCAAGCAATGGAATGCAACCAGAGCAAGAACACAAACAGGATCTTTATTGATTCAAGGATGCAATACAATATGATGTTCCTCACAAAGAACAAATGAACTCCTCTGCTTAATGCAACACTCAATTGCCGATCGATGATATCTCTCTGTATTTTCAATATCAAACGATCCTCATGCTTATAAAGATTTCCCTACGAGTACTACTGACCCGACTCCAAGCGGCTGGGAACTCTCCAAGCGGCTGGGAGATCCCACCGAACATACATCATGACAGTTGTTATAACTAACTAGCTAAAAATAGCAAAAGCCTGGTCAGCATGATCTTATCCTGATCAGCATGACCTTATTACATGCATTTGGTCTAACAGACCTTCTTGGAAACACAAACAAGACCTATAACTACTAACTGCCTTATCAAGACCAGCTGTTAGGTAGGTGCTCCTGCACCAAAATGCTCTCATTTTTTTAGGACCAAATGGGGACCTAAAAAGTGTTTCTTACTCCCTTCCAATGTTGAAAAAGTTAATAAGATGGTGTCTAGTCTAGATCTAGATGACACAAAACTATTTGATCGGGTGGACATTCAAGATAGCTTAGATGTGACTTGGAAACTTGCCCTGAGTGATTGGGAGGATTTGTTCAAGGATTGTGGTGAGTTTGTGTGGTTCTCCCATGGCTATGGCAAGGTTGGAGCGAATAGGATCTCAGATTCACCATGGTTGAATCCCATGTTAGAAGAGTTGGTGTCTGAAAGGAGGATATTTTGATAAAATAGAAGATTTAGCTTATGTATATCAAATCTATCAAGGTCAATATGTACAATCAACTAGGCAAGGATAATACAGAGATTTCATACCCCTCCAACCTTGATGAGATAGAGTAGAGTGGAAATAACTAGGGTTTTGAGGGTTTAGTTCCCAATCCAATTTAGGGATCGACAAAGCTATTGCAAGAATGCAAAATGCTCTTGTTGGGAGCTTTTCAGGCTCCCATCCAAACATTGATGTGGTTCATAAATGGATTTAGAAAAAAATAGAATCTACTTGGACATGTTCAAATGGATTCCATATCGAATGGTTTCTTCTTGTTTGCTTTCAGCTTGCTTTAGGATTGTTATAATGTCATCTAGGGGTCCCTAGTTCTTGGGAATGTTTGGAATATTTTTCTAAAAAATCAAATCCAAGTTTTAATGCAATTAAGGATTGTTTCTAGGCTTCCATATGGATAAGACTCTCAAGATGCCCTATGCAATATTAGGAGGAAGAATTATTTATTACAATTGCTAATCCATCTGGTCATTTCCTCGCTATTGAAAAAGTTACTCAATGCATGAAATTATTGGTCTTTTCTAGATTACATGTTAGTATTGAGGGGGATACTATTATTCTTGATATGATTCACTTTTATTCTAGGTTTGTTCTATAGGAATAGAGAATTAAGGTCTATCATTCCTCAATGATATATGATATTTGTCCAAAGGTAGGCCACATTTTTGCTTCATGCTAGATAGAAAAGAAGAAAAAGTATATTTGGATAAGGAAGAAAATTAACATGGTTCCCCCTCATGACATTTCAGAAGTGTCTAAGGGGGAGAGGGGGACTGGTAATCCTGATAACTTAGAAAGGGAGGATATAGTATCATTGTAATCTAAGATAGAAAAGAGGGATCCATTCATGGAGAGGGTAAGTGCAAGAAGATGGGGGGCCAAAAAGCCCAGTCTTAAGTGGCCACTTTTTTTCTAAAATTAGGAAATGTTAGCCTTGGATGAGAAATTGAGCATAGTTACACTCACAATTTGGAGATGCAACCAAAACAATGTTCGTAGTGCTCTGAGTCTACTTTCTAAACTACTATTTTTAAAAAAAAATGGTATAGATTAAGGAGTTCAAAAGAGGGAGCCACAGAAATTGGTGTTGTTTCTGTAAAAAAAACACAACATAGCATGTTTTGTGGCTCCCTCAAAAGGTTAACTTTTTTTTGGTATTTTGAAAATTGCTTCAGTGAGAAATTAGCTAACAGCATGTAGTTTATGCCCAAATTTTCTGATAATTTTTCGATGAATATTTGATTTTTTACTAATTTTTAAAGTGGACACATCCTAAAAAATAGAATTTTGGTTGTGCTACCTCTATAAATTTTGAAAACTAATTGAAAATCATTTTTTCTTTTTTTAATATGTGTAGAATGGAGTCTAGTTTCTAAATATGTAATTTTTTTTGAAATTTCAATGAATGGTTAATTTACAATGAAAAAAAGACCAAACAGTGGTTTTTGCCCAAAACCAGACACAAACAAAATAAATTAAAGATGAAAGGCTTAACATTGTCAAAATGTGAGAAAAATTACATTGTTAAATAGCTAAGAGAAAGCGTAACATTACCCAGGTGTTCGATTTGTTTGACCTTGAAACGTGTGCAAATTTGAGGGTTAGCAGGAACAAAATTATGTGAAATCTTGTAGAATTTGCAAAAAACACATCTGTGGATGTTGAAGAGGCACTCCAAGCCTTTGGGTTGGAAATCCAAAGTAAATCCCAAGCCCAAGGCTTGGGATTCCCAAAGCACAATATAACGCGAGCACGATATAACACGCTCGCATTACGTTGTGCTTTTTTTTTCTTTTTTGCATGTTTGCCAGTGTTTTCCCAGTTCGACACAACGCGAATGCGTTATAACGTGCTTGTGTTATGTCTTCCTTTTAATGAGATATGTTCAACTTTCATAAGTATGTTTCATGGATGTTTATATCTATTCTTTTAGGTATGTATGCATGTACATGTATGCATGCTTGTATGTATGCATCTTTGTATGTATGTATTTTTTTATGTATGCATGTATGTAAGTATGTATGTATGTATGTGTTTTGGGTTTAGTGTATATAAGGACCTGAGCCTATATAGTTTTGAGAGTTGAGGGTTGAGGGATTAGGGCTTAAGTAATAGGTAGAGGGTAGAGGGTAGAGATTAGAGGGTTGAGGATTACAGTTGAGGGTTAATATTTAGGTTGTTGAGTGTATAAGATTAAATTTGTAAGGAACGAGGATTAGGGTTTAGGGTTTACGATATGGATTGAGGGTATATAAGGCATAGGGTGACTTGGGTTGAGAGCACGTATGGTTTAGGTCTAATTTAAGTATAGGGTTGAGGCACAATATTCAAGGTTTAGGATATAAGGGTGAGGTTATATGGTATAGGGATGAGGGTTTGAGGGTGTAGGCTTTAGGGTTTAAGGTATACGGTTGATGATTGAGGGATTAGGGCTTAAGTATATTGTTGAGGGTATAGGGTTGAGGGTTTAGGGATAGGTTTTAGGGTTTAAGGTTTAAGGGTTAATGGTTGAGGGATAGGGTTTAAGGTTTAGGGGTAAGGGATTAGGATTTAAGGTATAGTGTCTTGGGTTGAGGGTTTAAGAATAGGGATAGCATTTAGGGTTTAGGGATGAGGGATTAGGGTTGAGGGTTAAAAGATTAAGGTTTAAGGTAGAACTTGCTAAGGGTTGAGTGTTTAGGGTTTAGGGTTGAGGGATTAGGGTTTAGAGTTGAGGGATTAGGGTTTAAGGAATAGTGTTGAGGGTTGAGGGTTTAGGGATAGGGTTTAGGGTTGAGGGATTAGGGTTTAGGGTTGATGAATTAGGGTTTAAGGAATAGTGTTGAGGGTTGAGGGTTTAGGAATAGGGTTTAGGGTTGACGGATTAGGGTTTAGGGTTGATTGATTAGGGTTTAATGTTGAGAGTTGAGGGTTGAGGGTTTAGGGATAGGGTTGATGGTCAAGGGATTAGGGTTAAAGTAGAGTGTTGAGGGTAGATTTATTATGGATAGGGTTTAGGGTTGAAGGTTTAACGATTGAGGGTTGAGGTTTTAGGGCTAAGGGTTAAGGGATTGGGGTTTAAGATATAGTGTTGAGCGTCGAGGGTTTAGGGATGGGTTTTAGGGTTTAAGTTTTAAGGGTTAAGGGTTGAGGGATAGAGTTTAGGGTTTAGGGATAAGGGATTAGGGTTTAAGGTATAGTGTCGAGGGTTGAGGGTTTAGTGATAGGGTTTAGGGTTGAGGTTTGAGGGATTAGGTTTTAGGGTTGATGGATTAGGATTTAAGGTATAGTGTTCAGGGTTGAGGGTTTAGGGTTGACAAATTAGGGTTTAGTGTTGATGGATTAGCATTTAATGTCGAGGTTAGGGTTAGAGTGTTGAGGGTAGAGGGATTAGAGATAGGGTTTAGAGTTGAAGGTTTAAGGATTGAGAGTTGAGGCTTTAGGGATGAGGGTTTAAGGCTTAAGATATAGTGTCAAGTGTTGAGGGGGTAGGGATAGGGTTTAAGTTTTAAGGGTTAAGGATTGAGGGATAGGGATTAGGGTTTAAGGTATAGTGTCAAGGGTTGATGGTTTATGGATAGGGTTTAGGTTTGAGGGATTAGGGTTTAGGGTTGATGAATTAGGGTTTAATGTGTAGGGTTAACAATTGAGGGTTTAGGGATAGGGTTGATGGTCAAGGGATTAGGGTTAAGTTAGAGTGTCAAGGGTAGAGGGATTAGGGATAGGGTTTAGGGTTGAAGGTTTAAGGATTTAGGGTTGAGGCTTTAGGGATGAGGGTTAAGGGATTAGGGTTTAAGATATAGTGTCGAGTGTCGAGGGTGTAGGGATAGGTTTTAGGGTTCAAGTTTTAAGGGTTAAGGGTTGAGGGATAGTATCGATCCCATTGAAGGTTTAAGAATAGGAATAGTGTTTAGGGTTTAGGGATGAGGAATTAGGGTTGAGGGTTGATGGATTAGGGTTGAGGGTTGATGGATTAGGGCTTAGGCATAAGGTTTAGGGTTTAGAGTTGAGGGATTAGGGTTTAAGGTATAGTGTTGAGGGTTTAGGGATAGGGTTTAGGGTTGAAGGATTAGAGTTAAGGGTTGAGGGATTAGGGTTTGATGTTGAGGGTTAATGGTTGAGGTTTTAGGGTTGAGGGTTTAGGGATAGGGTTGAGGGATTAGAGTTAAGAGTTGAGGGATTAGAGTTAAGGGTTGAGGGATTAGGGTTTAACATTGAGGGTTGACAGTTGAGGTTCGTGGTTCGACGGTTTAGGGATAGGGTTGAGGGATTAGGGTTAAAGTAGAGTGTCAAGGGTATAAGGATTAGGGATAGGGTTGGAGGGTTTAGGGATAACGGATTAGGGTTTAAGGTATACTATTAAGCCCATTGAGGGTTTAGGAATAGGGATAGTGTTTAGGGTTTAGGGATGAGGGATTAGGGTTGAGGGTTGACAGATTAGGGTTGAGGGTTGAGGGATTAGGGCTTAGGGATGGGGTATAGGGGTTAGGGTTGAGGGACTAGGGTTTAAGGTATAGTATTGAGGGTTTAAAGATAGGGTTTAGGGTTGAGGGATTAGAGTTAAGGGTTGAGGGATTAGGGTTTGATGTTGAGGGTTGAGGGTAGAGGTTTTAGGATTGAGGGTTTAGGGATAGGGTTTAGGGTCAAGAGATTAAAGTTAAGGGTTGAGGGATTAGGGTTTGAATTTGAGGGTTGAGTGTTCAGGTTCAAGGGTTGAGGATTTATGGATAGGGTTCAGGGTTGAGGGTATAAGGATTAGGGATAGGGTTGGAGGGTTTAGGGATAAGGGATTAGGGTTTAATGTATAGTACCGAGCCCATTAAGGATTTAGGAATAGGGATAGTGATTAGAGTTTACAGATAAGGGATTGGAGTTGAGGGTTGAGGGATTAGGGTTGAGGGTTAAGGGATTAGGATTTAGGGATAAGGTTTAGGGTTTAGGGTTGAGGGATTAGTGTTTAAGGTATAGTGTTGAGGGTTTAGGGATAGGTTTTAGGGTTGAGGGATTAGAGTGAAGGGTTGAGGGATTAGGATTTGACATTGAGGGTTGAGGGTTGAGGTGAGAGATTGTAAAGGTGCTATCAAAGGTGAGATAGGCACAAATATTTATGGATCAATCTATAGTAGGACAAAACATGAGCGTGTTATAACATGAGCACATTATAATGAGCTCACATTCTATCCTACTTTAGAAATGGTAAAAAAGCATTGACCCCCATGATTCAGGCCCACATGCTCTGTCTTCATGCTGATTATGCTTGTGTTCTGACCTCACCACCATTGTCAGTGCGCAAAACTTTGATGGCTTTCCTAGATTGCTTCTCTACAAATGTTTTGAAGTCTTGAAAATGATCAAATACCTCTGACTTCTATTTGAGAAAGTACACCCAAGTATATCGAGAAAAGTCATACTTTCATGCTGTTGGGAAGTTCACATGCACATTTTACACATTCTACCACCTTTGCATGATCTTTCCACCACCTTTTATGCTTTTCCAACTTGAGAAGGAGAAAATAACATAGTTTTCACACCAAATTTGATATATATCTATTCAAGTTTCAATTTTTGTAGTGTTGCAATGTTAATTGTGATTCAATTTTAGGAATTTAACATTATAGATTGGTTAATAGTATTGTTGTTACTAATTATTTTTGAGTGTTATTCAATTTAACATTGAAAAGGAAGCAAGTGGTGAAAAACTCAAATTGTTGAGGAGTTTGATGCAAGAAGAAAAAAAACACTACATAATTGGGTACTCTCTCCATTCGAATCTCCATTTTTTAGGTATGTCAAGTCTTTACATGCATGTTCTTTACATTTTCCTTAATTCTATTTGAATTACTTTATCATGCTTTATCATACATGTTTAAAATAGACACATTCCCAATCAAGAAAGCAACCTACAATCTCACATGATGCCATGTATATTTTCTACACTTGGGCTCTTTAATAATTATGTGCAATAAATAAACCTTAACATACGATGATGTCAAACTATACAAGAATAAATCCTTACAACATAATAAAAATACAATCCCACTATTATCTTGTCATATTAATATGTTAAAATACAAATGAATAGGTGCCAAGATCATACAAGTATGCACATGACATGATGATTTGTATGCACATATCTTGGGCTAGGACATTCCTTATGCACCTATTCATGATGATTTGTACATGCACATGACACAACAATATTTCAAAATTTCCTAATTGTACTTTGTTAGCACATGATGGTGGTTACCTTGATCGACTATATACCATTCAATACCCTAAATTATAGAGATTAGTCTAATGATTTTTATGACAATCCTAGGTATGTGATGCAAAGGTAGGGTTCAACTCAATCCAAAGGGCTCATACCAATAGTTTCTTCAAATTTCATAAGCTTTCCTCTCAAGCAATTTGCCCATACAAAGGCACAAAGAGGGTCTTCAATACTTCAAAACCTAACAAGGCTACTAGAGGTCTTCTTACCCCTTAGGAACTTAGACAACCATTCTAAACCCTTACTCAAGTCTACACTCTTCAATTGTTGTTTATTCCTTCACAAGCCACCCAAATCCTAGTATCCATAGTACCAACAAAACACCTTCTCAATTCCAAATCATAGTAGCCCTAGTAATAACAAACATGTTAAATACTTGACACAATAAAGAGTGGAGTAGACCTGGATGGTTCATTGGATTAATTTGTAAGTATTCACATTGATTTTGCAAAGTCATGTTACATTGAGTTGTAAGTATGCACATTAATTTGTAAGGTTTGTCTTTTTTATTTGCTGTTGCATTTTTACACATATACACATTTTTACATTATCATGTTATGCTTCATGGGGTTAGACCTAAGTGATGGATGAATTTGATCCTAAGAATAATGTATAAAATCTAGGTAATGTATAAAATATAGGTGTCTCTAGGTGTCTTGGTTTCTAAGTAGATAATAGATGTCATTTGTTTTTGAGTCACTTTGAGTCATTTGGGGTTAGTTTGAGTCTCTGAATCCTGTTGCAAAAAAGTGTCAATGTTGTCAAGTTGTACAAAGTAACTTTTGCATTTTTGGTGTCTTGCTCCTGATGCGACCAAACTGATAGTTCCAATGCATTTGGATGGGTACATTTAGGCTAGGCATGGTCCTATTTTTCACCCAAATATGACAAAACAGTCTGAGCTACATTGTACCGACGATATCCCTAAAGAGTCCAAAGTGCAAAAAGACAACAATTTTTGATGAGTTGTTACTCAAAAACTATGTCACTTAGAAACATTTTGTCTAAGATAACATGATCACATAGGGTTCCTCTACAATAACCTCTCTTCATTTTTTATATCTCTAAGGCATTTTCTCGTGGTGAAAGGTTTTCTGCTGTCCCAAAAATCGTCAGAAGGAGGTAGTGTAAAGTTGTAAAGGGGTGTAACTTTCGTTCTATTCCTAATGCGACCAAAATGACTATTCCAACATGTCTGGATGGGTACATTTACACTAGGTATGGTCTTATTTTTCACCCAAACATGTCGAAACAGTCTGAGCTACATTATACTGGTGATATCCCTGAAGAGTCCAAAATGCAAAAAGGTAGCAATCTTTGACGAGATGTTACTTGAAAACCATGTCACTTAGAAACATTATGTCTGAGGTAACGTGATCATGTAGATTCCGTCTACAATAACCTCTCTCAGTTTTTAATATCTCTGAGGCATTTTCCTGTGGTGAAAGGTTTTTTGCTGCCTCAAAAATCATCAGAAGGAGGTAGTGTAAAGTTGCAAAGGTGTGTAACTTTCGTCCTTCTCCTGATGCGACCAAACTAACTATTCCAACGCATCTAGATGGTTACATTTAAGCTAGGCATGGTCTTTTTTTCACCCAAACATGTAGAAATAGTCCGAGCTACATTGTACCAATGATATCCTTGAAGAGTCCAAAGTGCAAAAAGGAAACAATCTTTGACGAGATGTTACTTGAAAACCATGTCACTTAGAAATATTTTGTCTAAGGCAACGCGATCATGTAGGGTTCCTCTACAATAAACTCTCTCAATTTTTATATCTCTGAGATGTTTTCCCATGGTGAAAGGTTTTCTGCTACCCCAAAAATTATCAGAAAGAGGTAGTGTAAAGTTGCAAAGGGGTGTAACTTTCATCCTGCTCTTGATGCAACCAAACTGACTATTCCAATGCATCTAGATGGGTACATTTATGCTAGGCATGGTCTTTTTTTTTACCCAAACATGCCAAAACATTACGAGCTACATTGTACCGATGATATCCCTAAAGAGTCCAAAGTGCAAAAAGGAAGCAATCTTTGATGAGATGTTACTCGAAAACCATGTCACTTAGAAACATTCTATCTAAGGTAACGTGATCATGCAGAGTCCCTCTACAATAACCTCTCTTGGTTTTTTATATCTCTAAGGCATTTGCCCATGGTGAAAGGTTTTCTGCTGCCCCAAAAATAGTCAGAATGAGGTAGTGTAAAGTTGCAAAGGGTTGTAACTTTCGTCCTTCTCCTGATGCCATCAAATTGACTATTCAAATACATCTGGATGGGTACATTTACGCTAGGCACGGTCCTTTTTTTCACCCAAACATGTCAAAACAGTCTGAGCTACATTATACCGATGATATCCCTGAAGAGTCCAAAGTGCAAAAAGGTAGCAATCTTTGACGAGATTTTACTCAAAAATCAAGTCACTTAAAAACATTTTGTCTAAGGAAATGAGATCACTTAGAGTCCATCTACAATAACCTCTCTTAGTTTTATATCTCTAAGGTATTTTCCCATGTTGAAAGGTTTTCTACTGCCCCAAAAATCGTCAGATGGAGGCAGCATAAAGTTGTAAAGGGGTGTAACTTTTGTCCTGCTCTTGATGTGACCAAACTGATAGTTCTAAAACAACGGGATGGATATGTTTAGACTAGTAATGGTCTTGTTTTGCACCCAAACATGCTAAAATAGTCTGAGCTACATTGTACCGGTGATATCCCTAAAGAGTCCAAAGTGCAAAAAGGTGGCAATATTTGACAAGCAGTTACTTAGAAACCTTGTCACTTAGATACATTCTGTTTGAGGAAACATGATCACGTAGGGTCTCTCTACAATAACCTCTCTCAATTTTTTATATCTTTAAGGTCTTTTCCCATGGTGAAAGGTTTTTTGCTACCCCAAAAATTGTCAGAAGGAGGTAGTGTAAAGTTGCAAAGGCATGTAACTTTTGTTCTTCTCATTATGTGGCCAAACTGACAATTCCAACGCATCTAGATGGGTATGTTTAGGCTAGGCATGGTCCTGTTTTGCACCCAAACATGCTGAAACAGTCTGAGCTACATTTTACCGGTGATATCCCTAAAGAATCCAAAGTGCAAAAAGGCAGCAATCTTTGATGAGTTGTTACTCAGAAACCATGCCACTTAGATACATTATGTCTAAGGCAATGTAATCATATAGGGTACCTCTACAATAACCTCTCTCAATTTTTTATATCTCTAAGATGTTTGCCTGTGGTGAAAGGTTTTCTGTTGCCCCAAAAAGCATCAAAAGGAGGCAGTGTAAAGTTGCAAAGGGGTGTAACTTTTGTTCATCTCCTCATGTAGCTAAACTAATAGTTCCAGTGCATCTGGATGGATATGTTTAGGCTAAGAATGGTCCTTTTTTGTACCCAAACATGCCAAAATAGTCTGAGCTACATTGTACTAGTGATATCCCTAAAGAGTCCAAAGTGCAAAAAGGTAACAATCTTTGACGAGTTGTTACTTAGAAACCATGTCACTTAGATACATTCCATCTAAGGTAACTCAATCACATAGGGTCCCTCTACAATAACCTCTCTTAGTTTTTTACATCTCTGAGGTGTTTTCCTGTGGTGGAAGGTTTTCTGCTGCCCCAAAAATAGTCAAAAGGAGGCAGAGTAAAGTTACAAAGGGGTGTAACTTTTGTTCTTCTCCTCGTGCTGCCAAACTAACAATTCCAACATGTCTAGATGGGTACATTTAGGCTAGGCATAGTTCTGTTTCACACCCAACATGCTGAAACAGTCCGAGCTACAAACACTAACTAGTCTTCAATCTTCAAACACTACAAATACCATGATATCCTACATAAAGTTGTCTTTTAGCCTTTTATAAAGGCACGCCCATCAAATTCAACCACATAGAGATGATTGTTTGTATTCCAAATTCCTTTTAAATACTAACCTTCCAATCCTTTATCCTGCCCTCATATCAATTAAATATGACCTTCGATTATGATATGACACTCGAGCTTATGAGAGTTTACCAGAGACACTAGTTGAGTTAGGTTGAAGGGCCAGTGAACTAATGACTTGAAGACCCATTAGTAGGTTGATTTAAGTGATAGTAACTTCTAATTATAATTCAATATTAAATTAAAACAAAAGTGCACTTTACACACGACATGCAATTGAGGGTTTTAAAGTCTTAAGAAAAGTAGATTCTTTTTAGGGTTTAATGCCCAATATGCAAACCCTAACTATCAATAAGATTATGATTATGAAAGCTTGTGTCTTCTCTAACTTCTTATTGCATGAACAAAACCACATCCACCATGAATATAAACCTTGCATCATATCAACCTTCCAAGATAGACCTTATCATGACAACCATATTCACAACAAAACCTTGCATGAACAAAACCACCACATCCACCATGAACATGAACCTTGCATCATATGAACCATGTTTGTCTTGTGAGGCATCAACATGAATTGAGAGACCTTATCATGAAAACCATATTCACAACATCAGGCACCTCATGACCATCACCTACCTTGAATCACTGTATCGCCTTATCAACATCATGGCATCAACCTTGACATCAATGACAAACAACCTTGACCCTTTGACTTCAATGACAACCTTGATTGTTGATTGTTGATTGTTGATTGTTGATTGTTGATGACTTATGGAAGCCTATAGCCCCATTGTTATGTTGCATACTAAAATTAGATAGGACTCAATGTAATCTCATAACCTCGCCTTATATGCAAGAGGAATTACATTTAATAACCACAATGGTCATCAGGTGCTCATAAGCATATGATTTTGACTATCTTATTAAAAACAACAAACATACTCTTTGCATCCCAATATGGTATAATAACAAGAAATTAAGAAATATTTTCAATTGACCAACTCATAAAGAATATGGATCAGCATACTCATTTGAATATTTTCAATTGAGCAACTCATAAAGAATATGAATATTTTCTGTTCAACATGATGATTCATTTTTATTTTAAATACAACTTTTATCTTTTAGTTCCAAAATGAGGTTTAGGTGATACTTGAATAACAATAGCTGGCTTATTGGATCAACAAACATCCTATGTAATGCAAATGGACTTTAAATATTTGGAGTAGCCATCTACAAATATCCATTTAAATGTGGATTTATAATGCAAGTATGGATGCCATCAATAAAAAATGTTTTTATTAACTAAATATCCATATAGGCATACATCAATATCTATCAATATAAGTATAACATATATACAAAATAGCCATATAGGCTTACAAGAATTCCATATAGGCATACAATGTCAACTATATGCAATACAAAATATATGTCCACAAATGCCATATAGGCATACAATAAAGGAACACAATAAAAAGTCATTCCCCTGTAGCTGGTGAACAGAATAGATCACGGGCAGTCTTTGATCTTCTAGGGGATGGAGACACGTATGTGGGTGGTCTACTATGAACTTGAGGGCTGCTCCTATTTAGTTCTTCATGCATCTATAGCTATTACAATAAAAAGTATAGACATTAATATATAGAAATTACATGTTATAAAAATGAAACATTTAACAAAATAATCACTTACTACTACTATATAATCTGTCTCCTCACTTGCCTTAGTAGTAGGATTAGGCTATGGTGATGTCATGTCATATAGAAACCATCCAGATAGAAATTGAACTTCAAATCAATAATCTTTTAATTTTTCAAAAATAAACAACTATAACAATGAATGTAAATTAAAATTTACTAATCTGCCTCATATGGGTCAATGGCATGGAGCTATAAATCGTAGAGGACACACCATGCTCCATTGCCCTATGAACATCGGGAGGTGTCTCTGCAACCTGCATCATCTAGAAATAAAACAATATTATTCAATTACAAAAATTATAATAGTGATGCAAATCATGGCTCCTAACATACACACACATTCACCTAAACATGGAAGTACACACAATAAAGCACACAAGTCACATACAAAAATCTAGTAAGTACAATTCATTCATTAAACTATTTATTTTATTACCTCTGTGAAGCTTTGAAGTCCACCACTGCTAGCAGGTGTTTCCATGAAATCTCCAATATTAACCTATTCAACATCCAAAATCAGATATTAGAATACCATTCATATAACGATGCTATTCACATGTAATATTTATAATTGTTTACTAGTTACATACCCCAACAGTAGATGATGTAGTGTAATATGCAGGTGGAGAACCACTAAAAATTGCATCAACGCTATGAACCTAAAATTTCATTAAAATCATCAAACTAAATTAGTTAATCTTGTATTTCAAAAATGAAATTTAATAAATTAAATTCAATGAACTTGCTAAGATTTACCTGAGTATCAAGCCTAAAAGTCTCACTCAGGAGGACATATGTCATCACCATCTGCTCAGCTGCAGATGTAGTCTACGCACCTATGTTATGACTATCTGTGGGGTCATAACCATATGCTGACCCACAAGTCTGACAAGTATAGGGTGGAACCATACTCGAACTCTCCCTTAGCCCATGTTGTGCTGTGGGACTAGCATGATGTAAGATGCTCTGGGTCAAGGCACTAATGGACTGAAGTGCCTCGACCTCAACACTCTCCTTCACAATGGAATGGATAGAAACATACTCATGGGCTAGTCTGGTGAGTGCTCATCTCACTAGCCACTGTGGGTCAACATGTGCCCCTGATCTATCTTGTGCTAACCCCCTACCTCTACCCTGGAACACCCACATATCAAAATAATTTAGCACTTTATTTTTGACAAACTCACAGTAGAGTTTCCTCAAAAAGTATTACTGGACCTCATTATTGTTGCATGGAGGATGGTCAAAATCCATCCACCACCTTTGTACAAAATTGTCCCTTATCACTTGGTTATTATACTAATGGATAGGGAACCTCTTGCATGTAAGGGGTAGAGATTCGTTTGTTCATGGGTCTGTGCAAATAGAACGCAAGTCAAGTTTTGTAATTTGTTCCTTTTTCACTTATTCATATGATAACTTGTCAGCATAATACTCTCTAAATTCTCTCCTCTTTTCTGTCCAACTAGTGATTTGCTTTCTTATTGAATCTACATTTGATAACATAGATTCAAGGGATTGAGCAAGCATGGATCTATGCAAGGTTGAAGTTGTAGGTTCTTTCAACCTTGAAATTATGTTCACAATTTGTTTCTTATTATTTTCAATTTGCCCTATTAGATTTTCTTGTGTTCCAAGGGCATATTTAGGAATAAATGGAGGTGTTTGTGGTTGGGGTTCTTCTTCAACAGCTATTTGTTGTTTATTTGTTGGAGGATTTTGTGGATTTTCAGGAGGAGGAGGAGGAGGAGGTGCATTATCAACTCCTGTAAATTTAAGAAATTTACATCAAAAACTATTTTAACCTATCTATTTAGCAACAAATTCACACAAGAAAGCAAATAAAACTTACTTATTCAATTTCCCCGATGTCATGGTGGCATTTTGATGATAAATCCATGAGAAATAGTTGACGATTGGACCTCAAATAATGTGAGTGTGCTCCTTTCTTTTTTCAAGCCGTGGGTTTCTTGTAATTTGCTGTGAGATAATGAAATAGAATGCTACTTTTTTTTATATATAGCAGCACATAACGCTCTCACATAATGTGAGCACATTATGGTTTGGTGTAGGCTCGGCAACACCAAGCCATTACACGAGCGCGTTATTACGTGCTCACGTTATTACTAATTTTTTTTTTAAAAGTTGGCCACTTTTTGGCCCCCCAACTTTTTGTACCCTTCCGAGAAGGAGGTTACAGTTTCTCCTTCTCACAAGTAGGAGAAGTGAAAAAGTTATTCATTGGAATAATTTTGTGATCTTCCTATTTCATTATAAAAAGATAAGGTTTGTCCAGTTCAAGCTATGGAGCCCTTTCAAATAAATTTGTAAAGATTTGGGTTTAAACCACCTTAAAATTCCATAAGGTGTATCATTGGTTTCAGCCCGAACTATGTTTCTTGATGGATTTTTGTATGTTCTTTTTGGGGTTTTTTGATGACCCTTTTTTGTGTGTTGTTTTGCTCTTTTTTTGTTGGTCCCTTGTGATCTTGAATTCTTATATTTTTCTCTTTGAAGGGTGATATTTATATTGTAAAAGGTTTATGCTCTCTTCAAAAATAACTTATCCTAATTAAAACTATTAAATAATTATTTATAACTCTTCAATAAACAATGTAGATAAAATAAAATAATTCTTAAATTCTTATAATGTAAAATAAAAATCACTGATGATGGCATGGTTCGGTGGTTAAGTCACTCAGGATGTAGTGGCGGCCACCAGAGTTCAAACCCCCACTGGGCCAACGAGCTCACAAGGCTTTCCACCTTCGCTAGGCTAATGAGCTCGCGAGTTTGAAGTGTTCTTCCTAGGGGATGAGGTCCCCCAATTGTGGCCTCACCAATTCATTGCTCTGGGCAAACGCATTCGCGTGGAGCTAGAGGGCGTGTCACACTAGCATCGCTGGTAATGTTAAAAAGTTTACCAGGCACTTTTTAAAATAAAAAAAAATAATGTAAAATAAAAAACTCTTAAGTAAATAATTTACTAGAATAATTATTAAATAATTCTAAATTGAAATAAAATGTATCAAAAAATCATTGAAAGATCTTGAACACTACAACTCTAACAGTCATGGAGCTCCCAAATAGATCGAATTATTCCAAAACCATCCTTGCTACTATTATATCAGCTAGAGACAATGACTATAATCCTTCAACATTATTTCACAACACTTTTCCACCTTCTCAAGATCTAAATATAGATTCTCTTGGCATTTTTAATGGGTTGACCTTCTCCAATTGTGATAATAATGTTAGTAATCTAACCATTTCACATGCTCATTTCTTATCTTTTCCTAGGTCTTCTAAAGCTACAACAACCATAGGATTGAATGGGTCCTCCATCAAAGCTATATCAGTTGTTGTAGTCTCAATGAAGGTTCCTACAAAAAATTGTTCATTAGGATCACAATTTGTAAATATAAATAAAATTTCACTCAGTAATTTCAAGGCAAGAGGAAATTGTGGAACTCCAAATGAAAGTAGTTATGAAATAAATAAAGCTCTTCACTAGTGTATGTAATTAGAAAACTATGACAATTGGGGGTTTCAATATCATGTCATTCCAAGTTTGCCTCCCCATTCTTAGACTCAAATTTTAGATCAAATCCTACTTTGAAGCCATTGGCAACTCCTTAGTTGTCTTCTTGGCTATTGACAAGGATGCTTTAGATTTTATCATACAACCTATGCTTAGTTTTTAGTTGATTTAGATATCTCCAAGGATCTCTCTACAAACATAATTCTAAAATATGTTGGCCAATCTTGGGCCCAATTCTTTGATTTTGAAGGACTTTGTAACATCCCTCCTCAATATACTTGAGTAAACTCAATAATTTACGCGAAAGTAATTAAACATGGTAAACATGAGAGAGATTTTTTTAATTTAAATAATATATGCATAAACACAAGAAATAGATTACAACTTCCTATGTAATTTCATCCTTGAAATCATAACATAATCAAAGCTAGAATCATAGTGAAATCCCTCCACTTTTCATTTACATTACATAAAATGTACTTGGCATAAAGAATAGTTTTACCTCATAAATTTGACTATCACAAGCCTTGACAGGTCTTCTGCTTCAGAGGGAGAGCATCATCCGAGTGCTTTACCTCCAACCATAGACCAGTAGCCTCTCGCACACCTTCCTTCCTGGAAGTGTCCCTACCCTTCATGAAGGGTATAGATATAAGGAACCAACAAGATTTGCCATCTGAGTCCTAGTGTTGAGTCCTACAGTTTGATTTTCTTCATTTAGTAATCCTAGAGAACTTGTCTATACTGTAGATCCATTCTAGTCAATCTAACTTAGAAATAATTCTCAATCTAGGATATACATGCAATGTATATATATATATATATATATATATATATATTGCATGTATATCCTAGATTGAGGATTATTTCTAAGTCAGATTATATATATATATATATGTTTAGGTAATTCTAATCCTTCAGAGATTCCCTCTTTGCATACTTGCCACTTCTAGGGTCTATGACCTTTTGTCACTTTTCTCTCTGACTCAAATATCACGCATCTTTGGTGCATTATAACTAGTTTTGACTCTATCATAGAATCACTTAAATTTGATAAAGTATTACTAAGACTCTTCCTGTCTTGCTTTATGGTTCTCTTGACCTTTTCACTATCGACGAAATATATATAAATATAAACACCGTCACATTCGACATAAGAGTTATAGGTTTGCTAAATCCTTCGGGTCTTAATACTAGGAATTAACTTCTCTAACCCAATATACAGAAATATCGGACATCCTTGGTTTCCAAAGGTAACAACATAAATATATGAGAACAAATACCTCTAGTCTTCCCTAGACCACTTGGCATTGTTTGAATTCACAATTCACACAACATGAATAAGCATAGTATACGAGGTATGACCTTATCCATATAATATCTTGATGGTTACCTACATTTTTTGAAACAATTTTTTTGACCAAGATCATTATATCAACCCAAATAGGTTTGAGTCATAAGATAACAAAATACTATCAATCTTCTGGTCTACTTAAGTCTACCGACTTTCCATTATGACAGGTTATAGACTCATATGTGTATTCATTCTTCAAAACATAACAATAAACTTGTATCAACCATCTATATCCCAACAATCATATGGGGTTGAGTTACAAATCTCCCATCATGCCCAACCTGGAACAAATCACTTCCAGTGATGCTCATCCTTGGGTTAACATTGTCTTCTGTCCACCTTGCACTAGAATAAGTTCTATCGAACAAAACCTATGAGGTTAATATCCTTGCCTTTCCTAGTTTATTCTCTCACTCGAGATAACATAACATAAGTATTAGATGCTATTAAAAGCTATCTAGGTTTCCATATTATTGGACCACCTTTTATCATAGATATGTACTACAAATTGACAAAGGAATTCTATTTCACTCAAATCAATCTTTATTCATGTTACATCCTCCTTGCCTCCATGTCATAATGATATTATCTCACCAAAAGTTCATTAAGAAAACTAGCAAGATTTCATCTATGGAATTATCATAGTCTTCAACATTGACTAAAGGACCTATTTCCATTTCCAAAGGTTCCCTTTTCTCACTTAGAATTCAAGTATAATAATAATAAGAGTACAGTATCCTCTGGTCTTCTCTAGACCCATTAGGTACTATACATATCCTCGATACTAATAAAATATGAGTTTACTATTGATAATATAAGTTTACTTGACTAAGGTCAATTTCATTTTCCATTTAGTTTTGAACACAATACAATACTCATAGTCTTAATGACTATCTTGTGTTCATTATCCTTTATTATAGAATAGGGTATGAACTCTTGCATGATACCTATCGAGTATAATAGTTTTTAAAATACAAAAGTTCTAATATAAGATTGACCTTGGATTTTAGTCAAGATATCAAGATCCTTCTATTTGCTCTTAGTATAGGGCTATCTAACACAAATCTTATGATCACAATAAATAAAAATCTCTGATATTTAAACAATCTCTTTCTATACTCATCTGTCTATGACTACTAAGTCTAAGCCATGTTCTTGGAGGGCTAAGTAACTTTCAATCTTCTAAGGTTTACAAACCCAACATAGTAACTAGACTAGAATCATTTTCCCTTGACCTACTACAATTTAAGACCTTACAGTTAATATAGATTTACTATTCCATAAACTAAAGATAAATCATATATCCCAAGCCTTCTAGGATTTTAAGAAATAAAGAAATACTGCCTCTATATGAAATAGTGTTACACCTTTCGGTGAAAAACTTTAAGATTCGATATTATCTAATCATAGACCAAAAGGTTAGAGTGCAAAGGTTAATTGGACATATATAGAGTTTACAATGATAACAATGGTCTTTCAATCTCTTACTTAACCATAACAGTAGCGAAGTCTTTTGGCCTTATCCATACATAGAGATAACAAAAACTTTATACAAGACAGTGATATCACAACTTATACTATGATAACATAGTGATATGAAAGCTTATATAGTGATAAAAAGTTGTTACAGCAATAACACAATATTATAAAATCTTATATGGTGATAACAAGTCTTTATAGTAGTAACATAGTAAAATGAAAACTTTTTGGCCACACAACTATATGTTACTTCTATCGGCTACATATAAACAAATATATTTACTTCTTGTGTTATATATATACTCAAAACATTCATTTATTATTTATATAACTTTTAGAATAGGAAGAGAACCTAAATAATGATCCCCTCATGTTATTCTATTTCTTCAGGTTCATTGATCTTCAGACCTCCTTGTGGTATACTAATACAACAATCCCTCCATGATCTATGCTCCTCTTGAGCTAACAACAGAAACACTTCTCACATATATTTTCATAGTCCTCTATTCTCCTCATTGCCATTTCTGTCACAGCCTCTACTCAGGAACCCAAATTTTCTCACTATATAAACAAAGGCATGTGAATCCAATCAAGAAATCATCCAAATAATCCATCTTGACAGCATGTGAATTGCAATAAAAGATGAATTTGCATAGGGATGAGATAGCTTTGAGCCTTCGGGCCAAGAAAAGAATATGTGTCTTTTTTTGGAATAGAAGTCGTGCATTCTTCCTTTTTCAAGTCTTCCTTCTAATCCTTTTTTTAATCTTCTATTTCCTGAGATTGCTATAAACTCTACCCTCGAAGCCCAAAACCGTTCCTCCCAAAACGGTCTCTCCTAAAATCCAATCCCACTTCACTTAAGAGTTGTGAATAGATTTTTGGATAATGTCAATGCCAAAACCTATTGATCATTACATCCAAAAGAACTATCATAAAGCCGCGGTATCATAGGCCAAAAATTTGCCTAAACTCTAGCTACATTAGCATGCAATAGAAGTGGAGTGATGAGTCTTTAAAGACCACTTCTTTGTTTAATAAAAAGCTCCACCACTATCGTACATACCCCCAATCAAAATGGGCCACTCCTTTAACTAAATTAACATGAAATTTCATGTAGACCCAAGGGCTAACTTCACAACCATTCCCATCTTAACCTCTGTTAACAAGCCTATAGAAGCTTTTACTTGGTAGCTTGCAAACATAACTGGATTTACCGATCATTAGAGACCAGTCCTAATGAATAAAGCTTCTCTCTATCCATCGTGGTGAAATATTACCATGTTTCCCTAATGCTCAACCAAATGCTCTTAGCTTGAGAATATTTACATAATAATATTCTAAAACATATGTATTAATACCAATAGGGTTTACAATAATGTGATGTAAACTTATGCATAAAAGTGTCTGGGTCGAGATATTCTCCCCTTCATAAATAAAAGAAAATCACGTCAATTCTGATTAGACAAATTATGGAATTTGACATTAAAACTATGAACAAGAGAAAGCTATCAATTCTATCAACTATGTTATAGAAGACACACCACAATCTTGCTTATGATGTAAAGAATGATGTTTCCAAAAGAAAGTTGTCTTAGTCACAAAATGACTAATGTACAACCTTGACAATGTCGCTTTCCCCAAAATGACTAGGTTGATGTTAAATGTTATTAGAAGGACTCAATATGATATTGACAACTTGTCGAGTCTAGAAAATAAACTAATACCAAAAAGGGTCAAGTATCACTTAGTCGACTCAACTAGGTTCACATTTTGCACCAACACAAGACTTACAATGGCGACAAACTGTTCATTTCCTTATATCTATTACCTTCTCTCTGATGATCCTCTCCCTCACTTTCTCAAGGTGGAAACTTGTTCCCTGAATGTAACTTGCAATCACCAACTTGAGATTAGTGTATCATTAATTATTTCATAATCCTTATGAATTCATAACATCTTGACAACTTTTAAACACATGTCAATTATAGTCAAATAACATATTCATGAAAACATTGATTTTTCAAGATATTTTTACTAAACTTCAAATCATTGAATTATGTCTAAACATCTACTAATTACTTCAAAAGTAAAAAGTAAAACAAAATCAAATTTAGAGATTTAACATACTTCTATTTCATTTTAGGAGATGCTATGAAACTAGTCATGTTGCTGCAACTTGTCCCAATTTTAGACACAAAATAGTTATTCAAGTCATGGAAATTTAGGTATGTAGGTTGGGCATGTTCTTAGCATAGACAATATGGCCCTATCATGTTTCTACCTTTAGCGAGACATTTTTGTATATGTAGAGACATTTATGCGATATTTCAAAAACTATGTGTTATTTTGACACAAATCAATTTTCACCCTTTCTTTGTAGATTCTTAGGCCTTTTAAGATCACAACATACCATCTTTAGTGTTATTTGGGGCCTTTGATAGTATTTGATCATTCTGGTTGTTATTTTGTTAATCATTTTAAATAGGATTTTATTATGAACGTCATCCTTGTAAAATTTTAATGATTAACTATGTTTGCACTTAGTTATTGACATTGAATTTGACTTGTGGGAATATTTGTGAGCATCATTAACATTGTAGGATAACATTCCTTTTGCTAGGTTTTGAGTTTTCCTTCTTTACTATTGCATTTTTGTGTCTTAGATTGTATCTAGGGGCAAGCATTGCCACTGTCACATTTCTGCATTTTGCAAAATGTCTTTGTATTTATTTGAGTTGTTTCTTCATAACTGTACATTTCTACATTTTACAAAATATTTTTACCCTTTTCCAAGTCAATTTTGTATAGACCATCATTTCTGCATTATGTGAGACATTTCCACCCTATGTGTCAATGTTTTTGCATCTGATATATTTTCTAGCAGATCATTTTGTATTATTTTGGCTACCTTGTTTTAGCTTGTGGGTTGGATTATTTTGAAAATTTGATCACTAACCATTTGTAGGTATGTTATTAGAATCCTAAACATCCAAAAATACTAACAATATTTCTTTTAGGTTTGATTTATTAAGGCCTATTATCAAACTTTAAACCTTGTGTATTTTCTCTCACATTTCCATAGGGTTTTAAAATTAATTTTGTTTGGTGAATTTTGTGTGCTTGAAGGTGTGTGTATGCTCTTCCCTTGTGTTGAAAAATAATCTTGGGAATCACAAATACTCTTTAAACATATCAATCATCACATGGTACATTTCAGTTCCTAACATAAATTAACTTTGTTTGGTGTGTTTGTGTGGGTCAAGAGAAGTGTGTATGTTCCCATTGCACTAAATGGTGATCTTAGGGATAAAAAAACCCCTCTTGATTCACTTCATTTTTATCCAAAAAATTCCAAGCTTGTGTATGTTCTTCCCTCGCATCAAAAGATGATCTTGGGAATCAAAAGCACTTGAAATTCCTTCCTATGATGGGATTGCCTATGGATTTCATCACCTTAGGGGATGACCTAAACCACACATTCTGGTAGAGTATATCAAAGGTGTGGGAATGAAAGTTGTACCCAATAGGTTAAATTGTTGTGTCTAGCATAGCATTGGTACCCCTTTTTCTATGTAGTCAAAGTGAAATGGGAGTGGATTCAACCATGAGCACATGCTTGTAGACAAGATCCTTGCTCATACACTTTGGCCCCACATAACTTGCATATATAATGGACATATTTAGAAGACTTATTATCCTAACTTGAGACCTTTTGACTATCCTTTTTGTGGTGTACTATAAGTCAGTTAACCTAGGAATTTACTCACACCGTACTTCCATGTGTGTTGAGATATAGAGCTAACTTTTTGCAATGCTTTCACCTCCAAGGTAAGGGGTGCATAGATGGTACATGACCTTGCTTTCCCTAGCTATCCTCAAATTCATAGATAGTATAATGTGGGACCATAAAAATTAACACACCCTTCTTACAAAAGTTAGGTTGTTAATGTGCTTGCTTTGTTTGCTATTCTACTAAGACAATTCTTGTTTGAAAAACTATAAGACAATATCAAATTCACCCAAAGTCAAAAAAATTACTTTGGCCAAAAACATAGATCCTATACAAAGCATTTTAGCTAGGGATCCGTAGCCCATCAAAATTTGGAACCCCAAACATCTCACATCTTGTCCCCTAAGCTTACACAATCCCACCCCATCTCAAATCCAAACCATTACATCCCTTTTGAAACTCCAAGCCTTTGATTCTAAGAAACATTTAGATCCATTCCATCCACAACATAGTTCTAATACCTTCATATTCTCCCCACTTCCAAATCACCTCTTCCATTCTAAACTATCCTTCCATCATTTAGAAAGCATCCAAAACCAACAAAATCCACCCTTGGACCCTTTTGAAAAATTGACATGGGGTCCCTAAAATCAAGTAAATATAATAAATCTATCCATGCTTTAGAGCCTTAATCATCCTTAGGTCGCTAAAATTAACTTATCCTTGGTGTTTAGATCATCCTTTGACCCCAAAAATCAAATCAATCCACACTTGGGACCTTAGTCATCCTTAGGCCCCTAAAATCTAACCAATCCATGATAATCTTTTAGGATCCAAAGTTTGACTATCTAAATAGTCCAAGTTCCATCATCATACCCAAACTTGATCCATCCTCTTAAATCCATAAAATCTAATCATCATCATAATCATCCTTCTAACCTTAGGATACTCCTTAGGTTCTCCATGACAACAAAATACAATAACAATTAATCCTATATATCTAAATCCAATCTTCTAGTCAACCTTGGGATATAATACCTAAAATCAAACCATCCCTCATCAATTATCCACAAACCAAAATCCTAATCACTCTTTGCACTTGTCACTTCCCAATCTAAACCACACAATCATCACAACCATGTTAGTGTAGAAAACTATTATTATTATTACGTATTTAATAAGTAATTATACATGTAATCTAGACTTGACATTAATCCATCTTAGGTAGTGACTTGGAAATTTGTTCTAACTCATCTAAGGTATGTGGTGCAATTACTTGCAATGTGGCATCAAAAACTTGCTACCACTATTGGAGTGTTGAATTTGACTTCTAATTTGACTTGAAATCACCTTACACTATATGTACACTCTCATTGTTCAAATCAAATAGCTTGTCTCATTCCAATCTCATGTTTATTCATGGTTTTCATATTTTGTATTCTTTTCTATATGCAGGGCATAATATTGCTTGACATTTGTTCCCTGTCCTAGTGCCAACATTTTGTCTAGTCATTCCTCATCTCCAACATGGTACTAGGTAGAACTCGTTCATTTGATTGTCGGGTAATTGTAAGTTTATTTAAAACACAATATTGTATTATATAAAATATTTTTTCTATATTGGCATGTTTTGTAAGCTCATGTTTGCAGAGGTTGATTTTTTATTCTAGCATGACTTGTGGCTACGTAATGAGTAATAAGGCTCACATCAGAGACTAGAGAAGTGAATTTATTGTTAACATCCAATCCCAACCCTTAATAAAAACTCATCCTTTGAAAATCAATAAATTGGTTACAGACTTAACCCCTTTCAACCTCATTCCAATTTCATCCATAATGTAATCATTTTCATCCAAATCACCATAAGATCATCATACAAGTATCCTACACCTCATCCCCAATCATTGTCCATCAATTTCCATCAAAATCCATCAAATACAAGCTCTAACATCCACTTTGAGGCCCAATTTCATAAATAAGGACATATGTAATCACCCATTTCACAAACATGTGCCTTTGTCATAAACAAGCACCTCAATAGGTTACTTGAGCACCTTTTTTCTACACAAGAATTTGTGTAAACAAGCACCTATGTAAACAAGAAGCTCTATAAAAAACAAGCACCTTTGTGTGCTATTGGGGTGGCTCTGTCAAATCAAGCCAAATAATCCCCTTCTCATCAATCAAACATCAATAGGGCCCTTGTCCTAATCAGACCCAATCAAATCCAACCATCAAAGGGCCTTAGGTATAATCAAAATAAACCTTAATTAATCCAAGTACAACCAAGATTAAGTGTCATATATCATTGACCTTGATTAATCAAATCAAATCAAACTTATCCAAGTATCAAGTGTCATATAGCAATGCCCTTGATCAATCCAAATCACTCCAAATCAATCCATTCCCCCTTTAATCAAAAATCCAAACCAAAGTCATCAAGTCATATAAAATCACATCATCTCAAATCCAAACCCCATCATCAATCCATCTTACAATTTTGATGATGATGATAGTCTTTTTGACCAAGATGAAATTGAAAACCTTGATGAAATCATTCAAAGTGAGCTTACCATAAACTACCCTCACCCATCTATAAATATGTAAGAACCTTATGACCATGGATTGGCTACCACAAGCTATGACCCAAGACCTAATTGCATATCATATGGTCATCCTTACACTACCCTTGATAAGGGAAATCTATTTTATCCCCCATCCATATCCCAACATTCATTCTCGTATGAGGTCCCCATCACATCCACCTCTTATCCACATCCTCCATCCCCTTATCAACTACATCTATCATATCATTATCCACCAACCATGCTATCCACTTCACCATCAAATCCACCATTCAATTCTCCCACTACATCAAAATTATCCTTTTCAAGAATTCTCCAAGGACTCCTAGCTAAGGATCTAGAGCAAAACCACAAACACAAACTTGTAGAGTCATGCCACCTAACTCATCCAAAATCACCCAAATGTGTCATTGATGACCCATCACCCACCTAGCACACATCAAAACCACACCATACTCCCCATCCTTACTATCCAAAATCCTATCCCAAATATCTCCCACTCTTCGATCTACCTCGTCTGAAGAGCCTATTCAAAAAAATTGAAATTTCATGCTCCTCCCCACCACACTGTCCAAGAAAATCTAGATATGTCAAGAGACTAGTCCAATTAATATGGAAACATCCAACTCCCATCCTAATCAAGATCCCAACATCCCAACTCATATGTTTTTTGATCCCACATCATCTCCTACTAATCCCCCATCATCCTCTATTGCTCGTTTACCATCTCCCATTGACCCTTCACAACCTCTTATCAACCCCATCCCAAATCCATCATCCTATCCCCTAGGTAATAACACTTTCATCCATGGTGGTTATCTCATAGGAGAGGACAAAATTCTATCCACCACCACCACCTATCCTTCATCATATAATAATGGACTCTTTCCTTGTTTCTATAACAAGAGACATCCCACTACCCACCGCATGCACCAAAACATGGACTATCAAGAAAAAGGCTTAGGCCCTCATGAACAAGGAATATTGGAGCCCATCCATGTCAAAATCCATCCACAATCACATGTCCTTGGATATATCCCAAGGAAAGCAATACAGAAAAGTTGGTATCACCTTCACACCTCCTAAGGCAACTTCTTTGAACTCCAAACCTGATGCCTTCCATTGCACAGGTCTCCAATCCATATGTCACCAACCCTCCTCCATCATCATATAAATCCAAAAACCATACGAGTATCCCTCCTTCATCTTATTCCATCCTTAAATCAAAATTCTCTCTCATTCTTAAGTCAACTCTTCCTCCCATCTTCCCAACCCCTAATTCCCCATACTCAAATCTCCTCATCCCTCCACCCTCAACACCCATGTCTAGAAATCTCATATTCCTAAATCCCCATCCTCTAAAATCCTCATACATGACCCAAGCACACACATCATCTATAAATGAAGTTACCACCAAACCATGGGATTCAAAAATAATAATTTGAATGCCTCCAAATATAAATAAATGAATCCACAAAACCCTAGGAACTATCATGCCATAGGGCATTAATACACAAAATCCAAAAGGCTGCAAAATCCCACAGTGCTAGAAGCAAAAACAAAAATGATGTGGTTCCCCAAGAAAAGAGCAATAAATCCAATTGGAGCATCCAAATCCCACTACATCCCCAACTCACAAAATCCCTCTCCCTCATCCTATGCCCAATCAACAAATCCTAAAAATCCTAAGTCCATTTAGGTCCCTAAATCTAAAAATCCCCCATCTTGATCCCATAATTGATAATACATCGTACCCCCAAATCTAAAATCCCCATTACTTCCCACTCCCTATAAAAAATATAAGCTTTAAAATCCACTACAATGTGTGCACACATTGGTATTGGTTCCCCTTGACTCCTCAAAATTCCCTCATGCAGCTATCCCAACATCCTATATCACTAATCCCATCTATATCCCTCATCACCTCCCTATGATCCATGCATTGGAATAATCCATCCATCCTTCATACATCTACACAATCCATCCCATCTTCCTTCACAAAATCACCTTGTTCATGTACTAACATCCATGTGCGTAATCACAATTTCCATAGTTCACATGCAATACATATCTAGAATGGGACACTATAACATTGATATAGAAACAAATGCTCATGTAGATCATTTAACTAGTCAAGCAACTCGTTAGGTTTAATGTCACCTAAATACCTATTTTTGAAATAGCCTTCAACATTTTTGAGTGGTCTCTTTGGTTTTCTTTTAGGTTTTCAAGATCTTTCTCAGCAGATTGTATATCTCCTATTTCATTCTCATCTTCACGACTCTCATCATCATTTCTAAGGTTTAGACATCTTTTCCTATCCTCTTCCACAACATCTAATCAAACTTCTATTACTCTCATCATTTCAAATGATTCCTCCATCCTCCTGGCAATGTTAGGAATGCCTTGACCTCTTTATAGTGGAATCTCTCCATGGGATCTAGCGCAAACTACTTTAACTTGACGATTAGTCTACAATAACCATTACAATTACCTTTTAATTGATGGTTTATTGTCAAGATTCTTGTGCACTACCTTAGTTTGGTGATTTGTTCACAAATAAATTGTTTATGATACCAAATCACTCTCCCTCTCCTTAAGACTCCAAACTTATGCTTTGATACCACTTGAGGAAATCATTGATAGAGGATCCAATGAAGGATTGTCCAACCATGCAGCAAAATGAAATAACAGTCAAACACATAGCAAAGTTTGAGTGAAAATAGTAAAACAACAATATGATATTTATTGATTCTTAGTCATGAAATAATTACATAGGCTTTCAACTTTGTAGCTCTTAATTATTTGATTACAAATATGTAAACTACAAAATTTGAATGATATTACAATACAATCCCATAGGCCAGGCTTCAAAAAGTATTATCTTCTCATATAATCTTAGACTTTCTCTAACTAAGTTGAGTTACCTACAAGTGATTATGAACAATGTTTATATAAAAATCTCAAGCCTTAGAAATGATTAGTGTTAACCCCAAGGTGGTGAAAACTCCAATTCCTTGATGAAACATGTAGTTGGTCAAACATGTATGGGGATCTCCCAATTCAAAAGCAGTGATGGAGGGTTGATAAGATTTGATGTGATGCACACAAAAAGATAGCATAGGTACAATATTCTTTCCTTTGCTATCACAAACTTTGGAAACTTGTCACAAGAAATGAATAGTGACACTAACTGTAAGGCATTCAATCTCTGTGAGAGATTATAAACAAAATTATAACACTTTGATACCATTAATAAACTTTTTGGTTTTGTCCAAGAGATTAGTCTACATAGACCTAGATTCTTGACTTATTTAAACCCTTCCATTAGAGAAAATTTTGTAATGCAAAATTGTGCTTATGAGAGATTGTTCTACACTCATGATAAAATTCAGCCAGATTTAACATGTTATCTAAATGAAAATTAAGGTCTCTACTTGTAGAGATAGACGTTTAGCTTATTTCAAATGCTTTTGTTGATCAACAATTCTCATTGTATGTAAAATGAGTTATATTTCCAACGTTCTTTTTAACTCTTGATCATTAGGGCAACTATCCATGCAATGTGGGAAGGGATCCTCCCAATTACCTAACTAGTGCACATTCTAATTCTCAACAAGTGGGCTTGAGAAGAGATGCAAGAGTTGGTCTCTACCTACTTAATGTGTTTACATTAGTCAATCTCACCCTCCACAAATGGGCTGTCATTCCTATGTTTCTTCTTAGTAGTGTTGGTGGGAGCCTCTTCCTATGGAAGATGAAATATTTCCTCACCTTGTATTGGCAATTCTAGCTCATCAGGAGACTATGAAATCTCAACAAGTTATAGACCAACCACTTACTTAAAAAATGTTATTACTAGATGGGAGGCAATCATAAATGATCAAAACATTGGAAATAGTAATAATAATCTAAACATAATCATCAAGACTTTCCTACTACAATTTTTATTAATTGAAATTACAACACTATCAATTATTTAAATCTTCTTCCCAGTATAGAAAGAACACAACACTATTAAGCCATTCTTAGGGTTTTGAGCTTAAAGATAGAATACAATAAAGATAGTATGTGCTTATTTAATAGTAACAAAGCATAGAATATTTAGTGTGGAGAGCCAAAGAGATAAAGAAAGAAGTGTATGGAATGTTGCATAGCAGGGAGTGATCTCCACTACATTCTATCACAGATCTCTCTACTACTTATTAGCATATAGTCTTTATTCTAGTATTTAGTGTTGAGTAATAAAAACACTAAGAAGCAGGGCATTGGAGTCCCACAGTAGGATTCATTCTACAAACAAGGAGAAGCTGGAATACTACTGGAAGAAGTTGAAGAAGGTTTGTCTTCCTTATTACTGTACACAAACACGTGGCTACCTGTCCTATCGAAGCACCTCTAATGACAAGGCAGCAGCCATTTTGTATTGCATCTCTAGTGACTACGCCCCCAACGCTATCAAGCTCATTAAGACACACTCCCAACTTCCCAGTATTAAGTGGGCATTCACTTTCACTCAATGCCATTATCATTGCCTTGCTGCCTGCTACCTCAATCATAACAATCAACACCATTGCTGCTACTCTTTTCATCATCACTTTCTAATAAGACTAGATGAAAAATAATGTGTGCATTGTAGAGTATGTGATGAGTGACTTTTTATAGCACATGTGGCATAGTTAGAGCTTGTCTTTTATAATTATGGAGGCAACCTCACATCGTGAAAAGTATTAATTATAAATATGGTTAGTTAACACATGATGTTTATGATGTTTGTCTTTTTAGTTCTGGTCAACTATATTATTGTAATTGGGGTTTTTTAATTGGGTATTATTGTTTGCAGTTGAGGATAAACAATATATAAGAATTTTGCAATTTTTTAATTAAAAATATTTTAATGATGATTTATTAATAATTTGATTGGTTAATATCTTTTCCTCTTATTCTAATCTTTACCTAAATTTATGACATTAATATCTTTTACTCTTATTCTAATTTTTTATTTTTATGATGTTGATGTTGGATTGTAGATTTGGTTATGACTCATTTGCAGTTGTTTAATCCAATTTTAGCCTCTACATTTATGGTATGTCCAGTGGTACTTGTAAGGGCCTATGTTCTCTATTGAGCTTGGAACCCGAGTTAGCTAGATTTGTGTCCTGATGCCGAACATTGTAGACTAGGATTGCATTGTTGTCTGTGGAATTTTGAGTTTGAAGTGCTAAACAAAACAAAGTGTTCCTTGGGTTGCCTTTATACTATAAAAGGTCGGTTATGCTATGTTGGCCTCGTTTAATAAAGGGGCATGGCCATTGTATGATATTCAATGTTGGTTTGCTCGATTGGGTCGGCTTAGGGTGGCGAGTGCCCCGCATTGGTCATGTGTGGCGGGGTCGACACTTTCAGGCTGACTTAGTCAAGTTAGACCTTGGGATGGCAAGTCCGTGGTCATAGTATTGTTGGAGTATCCGAGGTGGATGAATTCAATGTTGTTACCTTGGTCTTAACAATCAACCCTGAAGAAGGCCGACATTGCATCGAAAGTAAATGTGATTTAATGAAGGGGTGGACTTATAGGTCCTGACCTATAAGGGCGTGCCACTTGGAAGACAACATTTAATAAAGTGGTTGTGTAGTGGATCTTCAGGGGATGTGAGAAGGTATACAGATGGCCTAGCATTCAATGCGAGTGCACTCAAATAGGTTTGACATATGATGACTCTGTAGTGAGTTAAGGAGCTCAGGACGGAAATAAATAAAGGGGATACAATGTGTCCATTTTGGATTAAATGTGGGCAGTCTAAAAATAGCCTTTCTAGCTGACCTGGGCATAACTTATCCTTGTCAGTTGGCCAGGCTGACATAGCAGGGGCTGAGTATGTCGAGAACTATAAATACTCTACATGGATAGAGCTAAAGAGAGAGAATGAGGATTGCGAAGTAGTGAGGAAGAATTAAACACAATAGTTTGTGATATGGAAGGAGAGAACATGGAAAATCACATCTAGGTGAAGGCAGGACAGAGTGTGACAAGTGCCTAAGCTGAGCATGCGAGAATGGAATTAAGATTGCAAGAGCACACTAGTAAAGTAGAGGAGTTGGTGAAGTGTACGGAAATAGTATATGAGTCCAATGGTGTAGGACGATTTTATAGAGATAAGTCTAACTATTCCTAGGAGAAGCAGACTGGGCATGACTATAGTACCTAAATAGCTGGTTGAGTTCTTGTGGTGTCTTACAAGAGATGGACAAACATCTAGTTGCTTTTGTTTGATAAGAAGTGAGGTGGTTGAGCTAGGTGTTCACCTTATTTAAGGCTGACCTCATGGAACTTGTTGGGCACATAGAATGAGTGTAGCATCAAGTATGTCGTGAGTTGATTTGGGCATAGAAGGTTCTTTTCTAGGATCGAAGACTTATGTGAACTCTTGTCAATTGTGCAATGCTTGGTGAAGTGATGCTGAGTTGAGTCCTATGTGGATCAAGATTACAACACAAGGCAAAGACCTGTGGAGACCTATTTGGGAGCCATTGGTATTTGGATCAAGTTGTCTAAGGAAATCTCTAGGAGTGGAGATCACTGGAGAAGGGCTAGACTCTAGACGAGCAGAGCTAAGCTAAGTTGGATGGAGGAGCTTGGATCAGGGATGTCGACAGAGCTAGTTTTGCAACACTGATTGCAAAGACTAACGAGACTGCAAAGATGATGGTAGCAAAGGGTCGAAGAGGGTGAGTCATGTATGGGGAAATAAGAGTTTGAGTCTTTATTCCATTATTGGGGAGAATACAGATGCTAAAGTATGGGCAAGCTGAGTTGCCTAATTCATTTTTGAGGTGGCTTTGTAGATTTGCTGGGATGGCGCATCGAGTGAGAAAGTCTGCACTGGGTTGTGGACTATCAAGCCGAGTAGACATGGAAAATGGTGTAAGGTTGTGGTGAGTGTGCATGAGGAATGGGTGGTACATTACAATAGACCTTGAGGTAGCTTTGGGAGTAGCTAACCTAAGTCATATTCAAGGGTTGTGTTGGGAAGACAATGTGATTTGGTTTCATGATTGTGGATGGAGATGGTTGTGCAAGGACTTGGAGTCATGGTCGTGGGATCATGGCTGAGTTTGTGTTCAACCCCATCCAAGTTGGAACGGAACTTGAGTAAAAAGGAGCAGTAAAACGAGTGCCTATGGTGGACTGTAGGAATCATAGGGATGTGTCTCGCAGCCCCAATGCAGAAGACAAGCTCTATGGCAAGGGGCTTGGAGGATTTATAGAGGTGTGCAATTTTCAAGCGGATGCGATTTGAGTGGATTCTTTACTTGCCCTGAATGAATTGCATGGCTGAGGAAGACATACCAAGCTGGGTTGGATCATGAGCTAAGATCAAGTTGGGTATGGACATGATCGTTGAACGAACAAGGTTCAGGAGTGACCGAAATGGTGAGAAGTTCATGGAATGGCTTGAAGGCTGAATGTATGAATGGAGAACTATTGGGTTTGACTTAGGGGATTGGTGATTGTGATTGTAACAACTCTAGGCATTATCAACAGAGTCTGACCTGGTTGTTGAGGGATGGTTTCAAGGAAATGGACATGATGTAATTGTGTTTTGAATGAATTGGAATGAAATACTATCTTTACCCCTTAATTGTTGTATTGCATTGTGTGGACATTTTGCATTTCTTAGTTTGTATAATGGATGAATGGATGTGTTCTATGTGTGAGGCATAGTCCATACTAGTGGTGGGATTGGACCATATAGGTAATGGATTTGTCGGCTAAAATAAAAGCATATAAAGGAAAGTTAGATATCTGGACCAATAAGTGGATATCATTGGGCGAGCAGCTCCACATGTAGGAGTATGCCAAGGTCAAGGCCCAAAATTTTGATAAAAGTGACAGAGAAGACAATTGTAGCATATGATGAGTAGAAGACTCTAGAATCTAGAGACATTTTGATTGAAGAGGACATAGGATCTGATATGGAGTAGTGCAGTATCCTAGTGATGACATTTTGAGGTCATAAGATATCTATAGAAAAGATGTATATCAAAAGAGATATCTAGATGGTTAGCAATATAGGCAGTAGAATAAAGCATCGACACATGGGGAGAGGTATCCAATTGGGGTATATTTTGACCAAGTGCAAATAAATAGATACTCAGATGATAGATACAAGGGAATATTCCAGAAGATATGACCTTGAAGATACTGGGGAATAGACTTGGCACCAGTTATCATCCACCCTTGATTGTCAATTGGTAATCACGTGCTCTATTTTCTAACCATTCATATGTGAAATGACATCTTGACCATTGATTTGTATGATTGATTCAGGATCCTTGTCTTATAAAAGGATTCGGATCATTTGTAAAGAAAGATATTGAATTGATGAAACTTGTTAAGCATTAAGTTTCTATTCTTACATCTTCTTGACTTACCTCATGGTTCTCTCTCACTCAGTGAAGACATTTGTACATTTTATGCATATAGTAAATTTGAAGAAGTGGATTATAGTCTAATCATAAATCTTGAGTAATCTTTTGATCGATTCCTAGTTTTGTAATGTCAAAATTGTTGTGTCCTTTTGGAGTGCATTTGAATTATTGCTTGTTGTCATTGATTTTCCATTGAAGATTTTGTTGGCAAGAGACACTATATGGATTCATGATTGTTGTCATTAATGGCAACAAAGTTCATCCCACACATCTGTAGGACATGGTGTGTCTCTACCAGAATTCAGAGTGAAGATTGTTGTGGTCCAGTAAACAAGAACAGAGCATGTGGCAAGGTCCGACAGACAGGTCTGGATCTCTCAGAGGAAGTGTCTTGGTGAAGTGTAGATTTGGGGAAGTCAAGAGGACTACCTTGAGTGTTAGATTCCAAGGATTTAGCCTCCGGTGATAGATGAGGTAAAAGATATGAATACTTGAATACCGGGTTCCTGAGTGACAGTGTGAACAGAGGAAGAACTGACTAACAAAACATCAGACTTTTTTTCGGATGTGTTACTGATGATGGAAAAGGTTCTTAAGGCATAAGTTATGTTTGGCTGACATGATTGATGACTTCTATGAGTATATGCTTGATCCGCATTACTTGGTGTGCAAGGATTCAGCCGACAGATCAGAGTTTGTGAAAAGATTGACTATTCTGGGTGTTGACTTGAAAGGTGATGAAATCTCTTGTGTGGATATATATGCATGATGGATTTAGTTGTGAAGTGTGTTGTTGTGGTAAGTAATGTGCGAATAAGAGTAGAAGTGCAGAACAGAAGGAGTAAGGAAGATCCGGTATGTAAAGAAAGCAACATAAGAGAAGAAGAAAGATGAAGTGCAACAGATCAGTGTACTGAGCCTAACTGGAACTGAACTCCAGCATATGTAGATGCTCCTATATCAGTTCAAGTATTGTATTACATTGCTTTTGTAGATAGTGAGTCTCTTGTAGGCAGTGTGCCTCTTGTGAGCAGTGTGCTCGGGCAGTGAGCCCTAATTGGCAAGTGCCATTTTATTTTTCCTTATTCTTCTAATAGAGAATAATCTTTGGGTTAATCACCCCGTGGTTTTCTCCCTTAACCGGGCTTCAACATCAAAAATATTGTCATGTGTATCTCCATTTCATGGTTATGTTTGCTTATTTGAATTAATGTTGCATTGATTAATAAGAAAGTTTAGAAAGAAGAAATAACTAGGATAACTGATTCACCCCCCTCTCAGTTATCAACAATTGGTATTAGAGCTAAGTTCCTCCTAACAGAGTCTAACAGCTCAAGGAAGATCTAGGAATCCAAATGGATGCATATGGTTTAAGGGAGCAACTCAAGACTACCCTTGAGGATCTTGAATAGTCAAACTTTGAAGTCAATGAATTATAGGAAAGACTTAAACAGGCTGATGATTTCATGAGAGAACTAAAAGACAAATTAAGTCTCTCTATGAAAAAGAGAAAGGAGTTGCTTCAGTAATTAGCAAGACAAAGTGAAGCAAATAATGCAAATGAAGAGCTGACTGAGAAAACCAAGTTATGTGAAAAGTCATCAAAAGAAATCATTATGGTAAGACATGAAATGGAGTCAGGAGTTATGAAATTTACCCAAGAAGTTGAAGAGAAAAGAAAAACTGAAGATAATCTAAGACAATCTCTCAAGGAGAAATTAAAAGATTGCCACCAGATGGATAGAATTATTAGACACCTTGAATCTGATCTTGAAGATGCTAAAGATAATGAAGAAAAACTTGAGGATCAAATTGTCTCTCTCAAAAAGGATCTTCAAACAACAAATGAATATAAAGAGAAATTCAAGATAAGTTCTGCTCAACTTGAAATTCTTCTTGTAAGTTAGAAGAGGGCAGATGACAAGTGTGGTTTGGGATATGAGAAAGGAGAAAGCTCCAGATCTGGTTAGAAGAATTTTGGACCAGAAAATCTAAGAAACATGCCTAGAAGACCTCCGATAAGACAGCCCAATGCTTAAAGATATCCATCCTTCAATGGATACTACCATAGCTGCAATCACTTTGGTCACAAAGCTAATCAATGCAGAAAGAGAATGAATTAGACTAATTCATCCTTCTCCGGACAGTGTTTCAACTGCAAAAGGTATGGTCACAAATCTCATCAATGCAGAAATATGCAAATGAACAAATCATTCGATGGTAGATGCTTTGCATGCAATAGAATAGGTCATATGGCTAATCAATGCAGATCAAGAGGATATCAATCAAATATACAGAGAAATGTTGTTTGCCAAATTTGCAATAGATCCAGTCATATTGCAAAATTCTGTAGAAGCAAGAATCAGGACAAAAGAGGTCCAGTATATCATAATCAGGATCAAGATAAGGGGAAACAAAAAGTGAATGCGGATGAAGTTAAAAGTGAGATGAACAAGGTTTGGGTGAAGAAAATTATAGAGAATGTAGAGGTTGGATCCACACCAGACTTTGGTACTGATATTCCTTTCAAAAACTAAAAGGTGAGCTCTGGCTCAGGGGGAGACACAAAGAAAAGCTTGTTCCCCCAGCCAGTCAAGTGGTGCTAGAACTGGCACAAGAAGAGCTGTGGATCAAAGGGTTTCTAGAGAAACATCTAAAGAAGGTCAGGTAAAGATGTGAGAGATCAGCATGAAAATTTTAAAAAGTTTAATTCCTTCATAATTGGTCTGGTTAAACAAGTCTTCCGGTAGAACAGGTTTCTCACAAGATTGGCCCGATATGGATCCAAATTGAAATAGCTTGATCTGTAAATAGATGAGATGATCAGAAGGAGAAGTGGACATTATGATTCATCATTAACATCTATCACAAAGGCATCATAGTCCAGATGAGTTTCTTCCTCCCTAAACAAGGAAAACAAGGCAAATCGGAATGAATTAGGTTACGCATTTATTACAGGGTGTAAATTAGGGTTTTTTGGAATAAAAGAGCTCATTCGTTTGTCATTTACACATTTGCACATGCGAAGAAGAAAGAAAAGGAGCTCTGCAACTACTTCCCCCAAAGATCAAGATGATTCTTCATACAGCTCAATCTGGATTTCATCGTGTTTACCCTAATCAGCGTAAAAGGTATTCTTCATTCTTGATATCTTTCAGTAAAAATCCTTGATGATGGATACTCTGAATATAGTAAAGATTTCTGATAGACCTCGCCCCATTTTTAAGAAGCATACATACAAATCCTTGGAGGTAGATCCCCTGGGAGCCTTCTCTAGCGTTTCGCATGGTGTTTTGCACACTGAAGACATTAGGGTTTATATACATGCAAATATTGAAGAGTTTGGGAAATTCAAACTAAGAGATATCTATCACAAACAACTGATAGACGATGCCTTTGAGCTTAAACCAGAATATAAGGGTATCTAAGAGAAACATTTTGATCAATTCATTCATTTCCCCTGCTTTAAAGAAGATGAATGGGTCTGGTATGTGTTGAGTAGGGTGCATGATAACTTCCTATGGCTGAATAGACCTTGCAAGATCACAAAGGAGGCAATTAGGGCAGTAACTGGTTTATACTCCTCCGGAGGGATACCTGTCCTGAAATCTGTCAAAAACAACATTGTAATTAAGGCCACTGGATCAAAATTTGATAAGAGGGCAATGACTATTGAAGATATCGTTGACTCGGACATCAAGTTTGCATCTATGATAATAGGATACAAGATATATCACTCCAGTAGGGAGAATTGAGTATCTGGAACTGCAATATATACTACCTATGAGATGCTGAGAAAAAATGCAGAATATGATCTCTGTGAACTTCTTTTGAGCCAATTAATGGAAAACATACAAAAGATCAAAAAGGATAAGAAAAACTCTTTCAAATATGGTGCACTAATATTATGTTTATTTTTCTACTTCATGAATGAGTTGCCCAGATCAAATGGATGGGTATGGCAGAATGACAAACTGGTAGCAGTTCAGATTAGAGACTATTTGCATGGGCTTGAGGATGCTAAAGCAAGAAATACAGCCCTGTGGGGATATTTCAAGAACTTTCAGAGCATGATGCAAGCAAGAGAAAGAATTCCCCAGTCTCTTGTTGAGAAATACAAAGACACAGTCTATTTTATGGTAGAGACTGATCAGTGCCTAATGGAGGCAGTAGAACCAAGGATAGTCTGGATCATGCCCATGGGGTATGAAGTTGATGAACAGATTGTGGAGTTGCATGTTCAACACATGCTAAGTCAGCCAAAGGATCCAAAGGCAGAAAGGTTTGGAACATTTGAGGAGCTGAGTGTAAAGATTCATGTGGAACTTAGAGAACCAGAGATGAAAAGGAACGTGAGAAAAGAAGTAGAACATATTGCCCAAGGCCTTGGCATCTCAAAAGAGGCACTTGATGCCAACAAGGAAAAGAGGAAAAAGGCTGAGGAAGAGAAGAAAGAGGCAAAAAAGAAAAGTGAGGAAAGTGCTCCGGTAGAAACTTCCACTCAGACCAGATCATCAAAGAGATCAGCACCTGTCCCTACTAAAAGCTCAAAATTGGAAGCCCAAGAATCCAGCAAAGGAGAGAAAAGGTCAAAGACAAAAGCCACAAGGGCTTATGCAAGTCAAAGAGATGAAGAGGAAACTGAATCTGATGAAGAAGTCAGGAAAATGAAGAAAAAGAAGAAAACATCTGGTCAACCCTCTACCGGACAGAAGGAAGAAGAAAAGATAGAGGAATATGTTGAAAAACCCACTCTTCACATTGACGACATAATCAAATCAGTCACAGTGGACAGAAATCTTCAGCCAATGGTTGAGTTCTATGATGAGTATGGTGAAGCAGATCATAAGATATTGCAAGATGCCACAGTCAGGTATCTAAATATCTACAACAAAGCATTTATTGAAATTATATCTCTGATCCCTAAAAGCTTGGAGAAGGAACTAGAAACAAGAAAGAACACTGCCCAATCTAAAGACCTAGAAATCTGGGAACAAATAGCAGTTCAGCTATATCCTTCAATCGACCCCAAGACAATGAATATGATATTCAAAGATTGTAAGGATGAGTTCAGAAGCAAAGCAAGGATGAATCAACTTATGCTTGGTGAGACTAACAAGGTAGCCAAGGACACAGAAGAGATCCTCTGAAAGGCCTTCAAAAGATTTAATCTTCCTATTATAGAGGACTTGGGTACCGACCCCTCGACAACAAATGTTGCAGAAGAAACTACTGAGAAAATGACAGAAGAGGTGGGCCCTGAATAGACTAACATTTCTCCTCCGATTTCCCCTACAGTCTCTAGATCTAAAGGAGAAGAAAGATTATAGGAGAAAGAAGTAGAGGTGAAGGAAAAAGAAGATGACAGTGCAAAAGTTGTACGAGGAGAGGAAGCTCCAAAAGATAGTTCAGTGAGTGCAGAAGAAAAGAAAAATCTGTCTCTGGCAAGAGACACTGCAGAATCAGTCAAGGACTTCTTGACAAAAGCAGCTATGGAGATTGATGAACTGGACCTATTAAAAGGGCCTCTAGACTTTGATTCTCTTTCTCCGGTACAAACAATGAAGATAGCTTCATTTGCAAATGCAAAAGCCAAAGAGAAACTACTAAAATCTCACATGGAAGACTGTGAGTTTATAGCAGCTGCATCTGGAGTGCTAGAAAAGATTATGCCATCCTTTCAGAATGATTTCTCAGCTTCTTCATCCAGTAATCTCAAGTCTCTTATTAATTATGTCTGCACTCATTTTGAGTTCTTTGAGAAGTCAGCTGAGGTGAAGGTCCGGAAAGAGTTCTCTGATAAGAGATTTTCAGAGGTCCAAGGGTTGATAATTAATGATAGGAGAAACATGAATATTGGGATAAAGAGCTTAGAAAATGCTCTTAAGGATGGTGGAGAAATATACAAATTTTGTATCTCTAGTCCAAAGTAACAGTGGAGATTGAGAAGAAAATAAAAGAGCAAGAGGACAAACTACTAAGCTTGTCTCAAAGTTTTGATCCTCTTTCATCCTCTATAATAAATCAAGAATGTCAGACTATCGCAGTCTTGAGTGAAATCAAGAAGCTGGAGAAGGAAAGAAAAAATAGAATAAGTAGGTTGAGTGAGCTCAGGGGGTTAATTGTCCCTAAGTTAGAGGCCATGCATGAGGCCATAAAAGAAGCCCAAATTACAGCCCAGACCAATGATCCAACAGATCTAAAAAGGGCAGATGCGTTTGCATTCCTGTTGAGTGGCCACATCTCAATTTTGGACAGGATGAAGTAGAGTTGGGTGACAGAAGTTGTACAATTGAAGAACACTTTTGCAGACATACTACAGTATATGTAAGTATTCCATATGTATATACTTATGCGGCTAAGTATAGTACAATTTTTGAAAATTTTGGTATGCGGACCCTACCCTTTGCCATTGATGTCAAAGGGGGAGTGAGGAGCAGTGAAAAATGAGGAATCCAACTAAGGGGGAGCTCCAAAAAATGTATATAAAGATAGAGCATCAGCCAAGGGGGAGCATAGTGTAAACACTTAGTCATTTTTCACTAAGTGTTGCCATCAATGCCAAAGGGGGAGATTGTTGGCAAGAGACACTATATGGATTCATGATTGTTGTCATTGATAGCAACAAAGTTCATCCCACACATTCGCAGGACATGGTGTGTCTCTACCGGAAGTCAGAGTGAAGATTGTTGTGGTCCGGTAAACAAGAATAGAGCATGTGGCAAGGTCCAACAGACAGGTCCGAATCTCTTAGAGGAAGTATCTTTGTGAAGTGTGGATTTGGAGAAATCAAGAGGACTACCTTGAGTGTTAGATTCCAAGGATTTAGCCTCCGGTGATAGATGAGGTAAAAGATATGAATACTTGAATTCTGGGTTCCTGAGTGACAGTGTGAATAGAGGAAGAACTGACTAACAGAACGTTAGACTTTTTTCTAGATGTGTTACTAATGATGGAAAAGGTTCTTAAGGCATAAGTTATGTTTGGCTGACATGATTGATGACTTCTACGAGTATATGCTTGATCCGCATTACTTGGTGTGCAAGGATTCAGCCGACAGATCAGAGTTTGTGAAAAGATTGACTATTCCGGGTGCCGACTTGAAAGGTGATGAAATCTCTTGTGCAGATATATATGCATGATGGATTTAGTTGTGAAGTGTGTTGTTGTGGTAAGCAATGTACGAATAAGAGCAGAAGTGTAGAACAGAAGGAGGAAGGAAGATCCAGCATGTAAAGAAAGTAGCATAAGAGAAGAAGAAAGATGAAGTGCAGCAGATCAATGTACTGAGCCTAACCGGAACTAAACTCTAGCATATGTAGATGCTTCTATATCAGTTCAAGTATTGTATTACATTCCTTTTGTAGACAATGAGTCTCTTGTAGGCAGTGTGCCTCTTGTGAGCAGTGTGCTTGGGCAGTGAGCCCTAATTGGCAAGTGCCATTTTGTTTTTCCTTATTCTTCTAACAAAGAATAATCTTTGGGTTAATCACCCCGTGGTTTTCTCCCTTAACCAGGTTTCCACGTCAAAAATATTATGTCATGTGTATCTCCATTTCATGGTTATGTTTGCTTATTTGAATTAATGCTGCATTAATTAATAAGAAAGTTTAGAAAGAAGAAATAACTAGGATAACTGATTCACCCCCCCTCTCAGTTATCAACAGATTTGCATCTATTATACATAGCTATGGAACACTTGGTGAAGTATAATTAGATTAACTTCAATTCATGAAAGTGTCTGGATGTGCATGTGAAATCACTAGAAATTTTAATTTCTTGGAACTTTTCCTTTCTCAACTCTGTCTTTGGTCTTTTATTTTACAAATCTTCATAAATAATTGCAAATAATGATAAATCCAAAGAAAATAACTAATAATCATAATGAATTCAACACTTTAACGAATATCTTTAAGTGAATTTAGAGGAATTGTGCAAAGATCAGTTAACTAGGGATAATTTAGAAGAACTAATCAAAGTTATATCCAAGTTACAACAGTTTGCTCAAAGTTTGGTCATTAATTGATAAATTTGACATGAATCGTTAAAGATATGTGTAGACTATACAGGATATACATGATATTGGAAAAGATTAACTAGATAAAGAGAATCATCTCTGGTCACGTAAGTCCCCAAAGTGAAAATAGAAAAACACAACAAACCCTAAGTAAAAACTAAGTAGTCAAGACCTAACAACCGGAGACTTGGGACTTCAAATCCTTAGGGATCTTAAAGATTTTCAAGATAGATAGGGGTTTCATTGTGTAAACTTTTATCTATGTAAATATGACTTAAAATTGCATCAACAAGAGCATGCTTAGGTACCTAGAATAAATTACCATTAGAAATAGGTATAACCTGTATATCTCTTTACTACAAGTTCTAATGATTGAGGCATAGACTCTGCAAATCTATTAACCATGTGTACTAGAAAACTATGATACTATATTTAAGTACATACATCAAGCTAGAAGAGAGTACTAAGTTCAACCAAATTCACAAGAACTATTGCTCCTAAAACCATCTTACAACCTCCATTGTCAAGGGCTACCTACACACCCATATCATTCATTTTTATAGATAACAAGATTTTTTCCAAACGAAGATGTGTAAGACTCTAGTAATTCATTTGATCCTCCCATTAGAGAATCAAATCTTAACTCTCTCATGGCCAACTATGCTAGGATATGAGTTGTCACCAAGGTATACCTTCCCACCATTATATTTATCATAATATAAAAATCCATGCCGAATGGAGATTCATGTGGAACGAATCTCTAGAGTGTATCATCCATGCATCCTCACATGTGTGCATTTCCAAGGCCCTGACAAAGGCATCTCCTACATTCTTCTAAGAATATTTATCAAAAACATCATCAGATTTAAATTGTTTTTCACTTTTTCTACTCCTTTAATCTCTTCTAAAGTGGCCCATCTTATCGTATTTCCAAAATTTTTACTTGGGCATTCCAAGAGACATAGATCTCCCATGAGATTTACATATGCCCTTGTCCTTCTTGTTGCCTTTAGACTTCCCATGAATAGACAAGGCCTCCTTGATGGATTTGGTAGCTTTTCTGTTCATTTAATCTAAGAGGAGAGCAATCACAATCTCATCAACTAATAAATTTTGAGATAGTGCTTCCAATAGTCATTACCAAGTTATCCCACGAGTTAGGCAAAGAATACAAAAGGTTCATGCATCAATATTCATGTTCCATCTTCACACCCACAAATTATAACTAGGTTATAATTGTGTTGATTTCATTCAAGTGCTTAACAACAAAATCACCATCATCCATCCTCAAAGTGTACAACTTATTTTATAGAAAAAACTTATTAACCAAGGATTTACCTAGTATAGTTTACCCAACTTTTCCCAAAGGTCTTTTGTGATGGATTCTTCACAAATATTTAATAACATAAAATCTACCAAGAAAATCCTAATAAGTCTTCTCACCTTTCTATCCAACGCTATCCAATCATCCAATGATATCATAACCAATTTGAATCTAGATACTACAACCCATAGATCTCAATCTATGACCAAATCCCCCATCTTGATTTCCACAACTCAAATTTAGTGCCACTAAATTTTTCATCTCCAGTCTAGATGTGCTTTCCATCTTCCTTGATACAAATATATTCTTTTTGCATGCTCCCACTCAAACTAAGATTAGTAAAAAAAACTTTGTTCCTACCACCTAGGACCTAAGTTTATTGGGATTTGATACCAAATGAATGGAAGATTAGGTGTCAAAATACTTTCTACATTAATTTCAGAGGAGAAATGAACTAAAAATATAATCTAAAATAATTTGCAAGATAGAAACACAATAAAATCATTCACCATAACACAATGATGTATCATGGGAAAACACTTTTGGGAAAACACCCAATCCCCAAACTTTGAACCAATGTATTGATCAACAATGATATTAGTTACAATACACTCTAGGCAGTGAACCTTCACATGCGACAACACCAATATTAGATCTACAGTAATGCTAGTAGCATAACAATACCTACAAAATTATAGTTTTCAAACTCCATTCCAAGAACCCAATAAATAGAGAAACCAATACATGAAACTACCAGAGGGGAATTATAAAACCATGAGCTAATACCACCTAAGAGTGGCACTCAAATCTCCTAGTCAAATTGCAACACCCAAATCCTAAGAGAAGTCCTATAAAAATATGTCATAAAATGTCATAGTTATCCTCCCAACTTTGACACTCTAATTTTCCTTATTCAAACCCTCCAAAGAAGCTTTATGACAATCATAATGACATGTCATAGGTTGGTGAATGTTGTTGGTTAATATTTGTAACTCCTTATTACAACTCTATTATGTGTTACACATGCTCTTATATCCCTGATGTGGGAGACCTAACTTTTGAAAGCCATAACTTTTGATCTAAGAACTTGATTAAGCCTTTTTTTAAATTGAAGATCTCAAAAGCCTCCACATCAACATAACTTACATTATTTGGTTAAAGCCTATTTCAATAGTTTTCATGGCCAAAATGACCTCTATAGCCTAGAAATTACATTTGAAGATTAGGATGCAAAGTTGAGACAACTTTCCTAATTGGTAACCATAGATTTAGAATAAGACAAGTAAGATTAAAAGGAAAAAGGTAACAAAGAAGAGAAAGAAGAGTGGGAAGATAATAGGGAAGGGAGAGAAAAAGAAAACACATAAACCAAAAAGGGACAAACATATATTAGATGTAACAAGAGCATGAATCAACAAGAACTATGGAAGGTTAAGAGAAGATAATCTAATACAATCATAAGAAAAATTGAATGGATCCTTCAAAATATAAACAATAAAAAATAATAAATCAATTGAAATAATGAAGAAAAGAGGTATTTTTTTTTATAAATACAAATCATGAAAATATACTCATCAAATTTTCTCACAATGTAACATAAGCTAGTCTATCTAGATTTGGAATACAATTAGGACATAGTCCTTTTAAAACATCATGACTTATAGGCTCATTACAAAATATTACATAATACAACATCACCAATCAACAAAACCTAGTGAGGAGAGAGAGAGTATCATTAACACATTTTTTCACCCAACCATGAAGCATTTAGCTTCCTTGACCTTTCTCCCATATTGGAGAAGTCCACTCGTCACAAAAGGTCTAGTAGACTATAACTGACATGCATGATGGACTCTGGTGAACCATGTGTATCACTGAAATTCTAGCATTCCTATATGCTCATGCAACATTTATCTAATGGTTATGTCCTTTGATATAAATGTTATAGGAGAGAATATAATCAAACAAGGATATACTTATGATTGATTTCAAGCTATGGCCATAGCATCTTTGTATGTTGATCTTAGCAACATATAATTTGGTGCAGGGGTACCTAGACTCCAAGGCTAATTTTTTATTTTTTGGGTTTAATAAAAGAGCATAGGTGGTGGTTTCTTAATAAATGTTGTAATAAATCCCACTAGAGACATCTTGACATAGTAAAGATTATGTAGGAGTAGAATATTTAATATCTTTGCCTAAGTTAGAACTTTCCTTTTTGGAGCAGTTTTTTTAACAGTCAACTTTTTATGGTGGACAGTCAGTTTTTTTGCATTATTTATGGATTTTCCATGATGGGAGTCATGGTGAACGTAGATTTATGATTGTAATGATGTTGTTCATGCCTCATATATCTCAAGGTAGAACAGAAGAAGCAATTTTTGAAGAGAAATAATAGTAATTTTACTAGTTTTATGTATTTTTCTTGTATTCTTGTTGTTTCAACACCTAGTAAAGGGTTGTACTATACTGTCATGATTAAAAACCTTTGAAATCATGAAATGCATAGTGTTAGATCTCATTTGAGTTAGGATAGAGGGATTTTCATTACTCTTGAAGGATTGTATAGTCAAGTTTTCTGTAACTAGTCAAAAACCCTAGTTTTGAGGGTTTTGGGCAAAGCGATGAGTTTTTCCTCCATTCCACCTATATCATAGGCCTAAAATGGGTGAGCTGGACTTCATTAGGTTACAATTTCTTGTTTATTTCATTACAGAAGTAAGGGACTAGACTGGAACATGTTTTGAATGCATTTATGCCTAGTATCTTCATGTATTAGGCCTTCAAGCATAGGTAGGGTTGTCATTTGTTGGAAACGTGATTTGGGATGACTTTAGTTCTCCAAAACTTGCATATTCAAACCATTTTCCACCTATTTGAAGCCCTGAAGTAAGTTGGAGGAGTTGATATTAAGTTTGCACCATACTTGTCTTATTAAGGAGGCCCAATTAGGCCTAAGAATAGCAGAGACAGTCCATTTTAGAGGTATATGTTCCAAAACAACTCAAGTTGCATGTTTGACATGTTGTGTAGAGGCATAATGGGTACCCAAAAAGGTGATTTAGTCACGGGTTTACAATGAAATTTGCAAGTTATGCTTCAAAAACCCTATTCTAAGGGCTACTAGCGAATAGGATTGTTTTCAAAGTAATGCCTAGGAGGGCATAGTGTCATAGTTCTTGGTGACCTTTAGTGGTCTTATTCTGACAAGACAAAGTGATTCAAGGTTTAATAGGAGTGTAGTAGGCTAGCTAACTCATTTGTCTCCATTTGTGCATGTTTCATCCTTGGGCAACCATGTTAGTTGAAGAAGAAACTTGTCAAGTTAGGACAATCAGCTTAATGAGTCTTAAGGATCATGTTGACTATCATTCTTGAAGCATTCCCTAGTTTGCATCAAGTGGTATTAGAGCTAGGTTTAGGTTCTAATTGGGAAGAAAGAAGAAAGTTGAAGTGTGAAGGAGGCATAGTGCAAGATGCCTCCAAGAAATAGTCCAATCCTCACTAGAGAAGTAAGAATGATGAAGGAATCCCAAGAGGGAGTCCTAGCTAGACTTGTAGCCATAGAAGCAAATCTAAGAAGAGGTGGGGTCATTGAGGAAGAGAGTGACCAAGAGAATGAGGGTGAGAATGTAGGCCCTCAAGAGGGATTCAATGTGGAAGAGATGGATCTAGATGATAGATGGTTTATGAAAATGCTACAGACTATGAAAAGAGAAAGCACTGATGTCAAAATGGAGTTACCCATGTATGAAAGAAAAATGAATTGTGAGGAAGTATTAAATTGGATTGATGCCTTAGATAACTACTTTGAGTACAAGGAGATGCCAGAAGAGCAAGAGGTTAATTTGGCTAAGACCAAGTTGAAGGGGCCAACATTGACATGGTGGAACTATGTTCAATCAGAGAGGTTGAGGAAAGGAAAAGTAAAAATTAGTTAATGGGACCAGATGGCATCCAAAGTAAAGAGTCAATTCCTTCCAAAGGATTATGCAATTCAAAACTTCAGAAGGTTACAGAATTTAAAACAAGAAGACATGGATGTTATAGCCTATACTAAAGAATTCCACAAGCTGGCCATTGGGACAAGGCACAATGAAGATGAAGTTGACAAAATTGCTAGGTATATCAATGGGCTTAGGCTCAATATTTAGGATGAGATCAGTCTTGCCACCCCTAGAAATGTGGAAGAATGTTTCCAATTGGCAATGAGGGAAAAAGAAAAGATAAAAAGGAGACAAGAACAACAGACTAGGGGCAGAGGAATGAATTTCAGAGATAGAGGTAACGTTAGTGCAAGAGGACAGTCACAAAAATAGCAAGGAGAATCAAGTGGCAGCAACAAGGAGAATCAAGAACAAAGGGGTTAGTCAAGTGAAAGAGGCAACTTTAGAGGAAGAAGATCAAATAGTAGAGGAAGGTTTGGTGGCCAAGGAAGAGGGTCAAGCACCTTCTCAGGCAAATGTTACAACTGTCATCAGTTTGGACATCCTGCATTCAAGTGCCCAAATAAGTAAACATCAATTTTTCAAGGAGGTGAACGAAGAACCCAAATAGTGCATGAAGAGGACAGTGAAAGTGTCAATTCACCACTTTAACCTACTGCTCCTGAGAGAGGTGATGCATTGATGATAAGGAGGACACTCCTCAAGGTGCCAGCAGCCAAGGAAGCTTCACAAAGGAAGTCATTGTTTAGGACAACTTGCAAGTCACAAGGAAAGGTATGCAAAGTAGTTGTTCACTTTGGTTCCATTGACAATCTGGTTTCTTTAGAAATGGTAGAGAAGTTGAACCTAGAGAGGATTCCACATCCCTCACCATACAAATTGTCATGGCTAAATAAAGGACAACAAGTCTTAGTGAATGAACAGTCATGGGTAGAGTTTAACATTGGAGGTTATAAAGACAAAATCCTTTGTGACATCATTCCTATGGATGTTTGTCACCTACTACTAGGAGGACCCTGGCAACATGACACAAAAAGTAAGCATGATGGACAAAAGAACATTTATGTGACAGAGAAGGATGGAGTCTCATCCTCATTAACACCCCTTCAAAAGGAAGAGCCTGACCAGCAAGTTGGGTCTAACATCATGGTGGTAGGAGAGAAGGTGATGTAGAGACACTAGGATAGGTGGAGGATAGCACAAATTGACTAGGCTTTCACTACACTCTAAAACCCAAATTCAAGGATCAACCTAAAAAAGTGGGAACAACAGTTAGTGGCTCTAAACTCATCATGAAAAGGTTGATTTGCCATCCCATGGGACCCATCCAAACCATTGGCAAAGGCAGAACAAACTTGATTTTAGTACTTCCTTCTTTAGGCCTCCAAATCCCTTGTAGTCATCCAAACATGAACAGTCAGCAATAGCTTCTTATACAGACCTGCAAACTTAGAACTTAGACAATCTGGGGATACCCATTTGGACTCCCTATGACATATTTCAAAATGGATATTGTTTGTTTTGGATAGTATGGTCCAACCTATAACCCTCCCTAGTGACGTAGAGCCCTATTTAGGCTAAATTTGTGAAGCAACTACTCTTAAATGGAACCACCAAACTCTTTGGAACCCTTGGACACTTCACATGGGTGGAAAAACAAAGGATTTCATGGTTTTTTTGGTCCCACAGCTAACTATTCATGAATTACCTTATGATGTTGTTCTATCCACACTCTTAGCACATGGTCTTGCTAGGTCTCATCAATAGAACTCCACCAATAACAAACTCCTACCCAAAATGCTTTTGAAAAAAATCAAAACAAACATTAAAGAATACATCCCACTAATCAAAGAGCTTTGGAGTTAGTGGAATGGCGAGCACATCCTAAATTTCTATCAAAACCCTAGTTGAGGGTTTCTTAGACCACCTTACATAAAAATGTGAATTTGTATGCTCTAAAGAAGTTTCAAGAATTCAATCTACATAAATTTGAAAGGTTACTCACAGGGATTTCATCCAATCATGTCCAACAGCAACCACTCATCTGTACACAGGCATAGTACGTGCAGCAACAGTAAAAAAACCAGTAAACACAGGCAAAAAATTGTTATATCTTGTTTATTTCTTTACCAAAATGCTTCTCCCTTTACAATGGGCATCTGCAATGTTTTATTAAGCCTTCCTCGGGGTTTTGGAGTAGTTGAAGGGTAGTTTGGGTTGATGGGAGGATTGGTAAATTGTCCCCAACCACCGAACTGCCCTGTTTATTAACTGCAACAACTAATTACAAAGTTTGACAGAGGCATTGTTGTGGTTTAGCCTTAACAATGCCTTCAAAACACCTCTACAATGTAAATAAGCCTTGGACTAGGCATTAGACCTCTTGACACTACCTTAGCAAGGCTTACAATCATGAATTTGATATAACTTCCTCCTTTTACAATGCATGATGCTATGACTTATCTATTACACCTTATGACATCAACAAGAGATGTTTTTGGACATGGTCCTTATTCAAGCATGAGAATGGTCTTCCAATACCTTATTACAACATGAACAAAAAAAACAATCATGGATCTTCATGATCCTCTTGGTGCTCCTGCACCATACTCCCCAGGTGGGAAAATCTCAAGTCTCTTGAGGGATCAGATCAACAACTGTGACACCATGCTTCAAGATGTCTTCTTCACTCATCCAAGTGGCATCTTGAATGGGTAAGCCACTCCACTTGACAAGGAGCTATTTGTATGTCTTCTTTCTAGTCCTTTTTATGACCTTGGTATTAAGAATGCATTCCAAATTCAATGGTTGATTGGGTGGAAGACCCTTAACCCATTCTTCATTTCCTGTTGCTATCATACCTGCTTCTAAATCTGCATTATGATCACCTTTGTGTTGGGAATTAAGGTGTCTCAACCTTGGTAATTCTCTACATTTGTAATGTTTGTATTTATTATTCAATTGCCTATGTTGTAAATAATTGGAAATTCCACTTTGTAATATTGTGGGATGTGGCACGGTGATGTGTCAATCCTATATGGATTATGACAACTTGTTATTTTGTCCTCACATGAGGAGATAGGCATCCCACTTAGTGGTAGGAATATTTTGCCATGTGTCGGTATCTTCTATGTTGTGTAAGGAATGTTTGCCCAAAACAGTTATGACGGATTCCTATGACAAATCTATGACATGTAAGAGTCGAGAATAGAAGGTTGTAAGACAGGTAATGACATGTGTCATGTAGCATCTTTGAATGAGGCATATTTGGGTTCCCCAAGGTGTAATATGATGTGTTGTAAGAGAATATGCTATTTATAGCATGTGTATGATAGATTCTCTTATAGCTGTAAGCTATAACTGCTATGACAGATTCTATGACGGTTGTAAGTGTCGTAAGAGCGTCTATCATAGCCCATTTTGGAAATAGGCGACCTCTTTGGGATGGGAGTTGTGGACAAGTGTCAGACACATTCTACAATGTTGACCAAGTGTCCCTAGGTGTGGGTTTTGGTCCAAGATGTCATATTGGTCACCCATTCCAAGATAGGTCCAATATTGCCTTGTATTTTCTTTATATACAGGTGCTTGGAGATGGAGTTTGTATCATAGGTTTACAAGTACTGTTATGCTACCGGATTGACTCTAGACACGAGTGTTGAAGACCATTAAAGCTTGCATTGCAAGTGTATTGTAAACATTCTTTCATATTTGTTAATACATTGTGCAAGTTTCTGAGTGTGGGGTTTTTCACCCGATAAGGGTTTTCCCCACCGTAAATCTTTGTCTCTCTTCTTCTGTCTACTTTATGGTTCTTGTGTTTGCTGTAATATCTCATGTTAATGGTTTAACATTTCTGTAATAGTTAGGATAAAGTTGAATTTGCATAGCCCTCTCCTTATTAGATTAGTGTAGGAAGCATTTTCTACACACCTAGCTTCCTTTCAGTTGGTATCAGAGCTTGATCACCATTGGTCCTAGTTGTAGGGTAGGGGTTTTTTGAGCTAATCTTAGGTTGAGTGGGAGTCTATGCAGAGCATTCTGTATCTTATTACAGCAAGGAGATGGTAGGCACATCAGGAAGGTTTGAAGTAGAGAAGTTCAATGGCAGTAATTTTGAGCTGTGGAAGCTCAAAATGGAAGACATGTTAGTTGACCAAGACCTTTGGGAAAGTGTGAATGGAACTAAACCAGCTACAATGACTCAAGATGAGTGGGATCTCAAGGATTGGAAGGCTAAGGGTCTCATAAGACTTAGTCTTGCTAATTCTGTGTTGTTAAATTTCCATGAGGAGACTACTGCAAAACTCCTTTGGAAGAAGTTGGGGGATGTGTATCAAGCCAAATCCCTAGTCAATAAACTTTTCTTGAGAAAGAAGTTGTATTCTATTCGAATGGAGGACAGAGGATCCGTGGCTGAGCATATGAATGCCTTTAATATGATGGTTACACAATTAACATCTATTGGTGTAAAAATGGAGGAGGAGGGTCAGTGTATGACCCTGCTTTGTTCTCTACCAGACTCATGGGATCATCTTGTCATGGCAATCAGAAGCACCACATCCACATTCAAAATGGAAGAGGTGGTTTCTTCACTGTTGTCTGAAGAAATGTGGAGAAAGTCTTCTGAGGCAACCAAAGAAGCCCTTGCAGTTCGTGGAAGACCCAAGGAGAAAGGGAAGAAGAAGGACAAGAAAGCTGAGAAGGGAAAATCCAAATCTCGTGGGAGATCCAAATCTCTTGGAAAGTCCAAGGCTCTTTGTTGGAACTGTGGCAAGACCGGACATTTCCAAAAGGAATGCAAAGAGGATAAGAAGAAAAAGAAGAAAGCTCATGATTCAGATTCTGAAAAATCACAAGATGATGGTGATGCTTTCATCACAGCCCTGGCAGCCCATGCATCTGATGATGTGTGGCTAATTGACTCTAGTGTATCATTCCACATGACCTCGCATCGAGACTGGTTCACTAAGTATGAGGAGTTTGATGGTGGAAAGGTGTATCTGGGTGATGACTCTCATCTGAAGATTGTTGGTCATGGAAGAGTCTCTATCTGATTCCCTGATGGTTGAGTGAAGGGGATCTCTAGGGTTATGCACATCCCAGGCTTAGCACAGAACCTACTTTCTGTAAGTAGTTTGAATGATGCAGGTGTGCAGGTTGTCTTTTCGAAAGAAGGATGCAAGATAACTAGAGGATCTATGGTGCTTGCTAAGGGTACTCAGAGAGGTACTTTGTTTCAGCTGGAAGCATGCATTGCACAATGCAATAGTTCTTCTTACTCAAGGAAGAGGGTAGCAGTCACTTCATCCCCACCATTTGAATGAGCAGTGAAGAAATATGTTGTTTCTAGTCTTGATGTTTGTAATCGTGCATTGGAAGTTAAACTTCCTATAGAAAAGACAATGTTATGGCATAAGAGATTTGGCCACATTGGTGAGAAGGGTTTGCGTACCCTAAAAAATAAGAACCTCATTGAGGGGTTAGATGATTGTAATCTTGAGTTCAACTTTTGCGAACATTGCATTTATGGAAAACAAAATTGTATTCAGTTTTACTCGAGTTCTCATAAGTCTTTTGGTGTGTTGGACCTTATTCATTCTGATGTGTTTGGTCCTGTTAATGTTCCTTTGTTATCAAAATATGTATACTTTGTATCTTTTATAGATGATTATAGTAGAAGGACATGGATTTATTTTCTCAGAAACAAATCTAAAATCAGTAGCAAGTTTAAGGAGTTTAAAGCTTTTGCTAAAAATCCAACTGGTAAAAAGATTAAATGTTTGAGAACTAACAACGGTGGTGAGTTCTATTGTATAGAATTTGATAAGTATTGCAAGGAACTTGGGATTGAAAGACATAAGAAAACTCCATACACACCTCATAAAAATGGAGTTGCAGAGAGGATGAACAGGACACTGATGGAGAAGGCTAGGAGTATGCTTAGTGGAGCTGGTCTAGAACAAAAGTTTTGGGCTAAAGCTATTGCCACTACTTGCTATCTGGTAAACAGATCTCCTACATCAGTTCTTGTTGGAAAGACACCCATGGAGGTGTGGTCTGGCAAAAAGCCTTCAGTAAGGCATCTTCGTGTTTTTGGTTGTGAGGCATATGCACATGTGCCTAGGGAGAAGCAGTCAAAGTTGGTGAACAAAGCTATTAAGTGTATCTTCATTAGCTATGGTGATAGTGTGAAAGAATACAAGCTTTGGGACCCCATGGCTGAAAAAGTGTTGTATAGCAGAAGTGTCATCTTCAGAGAGCTTACACCTTCTTCCACTATTTTGTAGCCAGAAGAAAAAGAAAAGAAAGAGGATGTTGTTCAGTTTCCTCTCACCCCTGAGAAGACTGAACAGAAAGACAATGTTGGACCTAATGATGAAGAGAGCTCTAGCAGCTCTAAAATCTCAGAGGAAGAAGTTGAACCTCAACATCAGCTCTTGAGGAGGTATACATGGATAAGAAAGCAACCTGAAAGGTTTGGTTTTACATTGCTTGATTCTAGTTGTGCTTATGCTTTAATCACTAATAGTGATGAACCTAGAACTATATCAGAGGCTTTGGATATGAAGGATGTAGGTTCCTGGAAGGAGGCCATGGAGGAAGAAATGGCTTCTTTGGAAAACAATCAAACTTGGGACTTGGTGCCTTTTCCTCCTGGATGGAAACCCATTGGATGTAAATGGGTGTTCAAGAAGAAGATTAGTGTAGATGGCAGTATTGAGAAGTATAAGGCCAGATTGGTTGCGAAGGGGTATTCACAAGTGGAGGGTATAGATTATGGTGAGATCTTCTCTCCTGTTGCAAAGCTGACATCCATTCAATTCCTATTTTCACTCGCAGTAGCTTATGACTTGGAGGTAGAACAGATGGATGTGAAGACAACTTTTCTTCATGGTGACTTGGAGGAAGAGATCTGCATGTCACAGCCAGAGCATTACATGGTGAAAGGTAAAGAAAATTTGGTTTGCAAACTTAAGAAGTCTTTGTATGGTTTGAAGCAATCCCCTAGGAGATGGTACTTGAAGTTTGATGCCTTTGTGTTGTCAATTAGATTTATGAGATTGAAATCAGATCACTGTGTGTATTATAAATTTGATGGTGATCATATTCTCATTGTTGCACTATATGTTGATGATATGTTGCTCATTGGGAAGGGTAAAAATATGATTTCTGATTTTAAATCTCATTTGTCAGCTCAATTTGAAATGAAAGATTTAGGGGTAGCCAGGTACATTCTAGGAATGGAAATCAGAAGAGATAGAACCGACAAAAAACTTTGGTTAAGCCAGAGTAAGTATGTGAAGTCCGTGTTAGACAGATTCAACATGGTAGATTGTAGACCATTGTGTGTTCCTGTTTCTTTGGGGACAAATTTGTCTATTGACGATTGTCCAAAATCTCCTAGTGAGGTGGAGGACATGAGCAGAGTACCTTATGCTAGTGTTGTTGGCAGTTTGATGTATGCTATGGTCTGTACAAGACCAGACATTGCCCAAGCAGTGGGAGTCTTTAGTCGATTTATGGCTAATCCTGGATGGGTTCATTGGGATACAGTTAAGCGAGGGTTCATATATTTGAGGGGTACTTCCGAGTACTCCATTTGCTATCATGGTAATGTTTTAGGACCTCTGCATTATGTTGATATTCATAGATTTATGGATTTAGATTAGGCAGGTGACATTGACAGCAGGAGATCCACCAGTGCTTATGTTTTTACACTGTTTGGTGTTGCTATTAGTTGGATGAGTAAGTGACAACCTGTTGTTTCTTTGTCCATGACAGAAGCTGAGTATATGGTAGCAACTCATTCTTGTAAGGAAGCCATTTGGCTTAAGAGATTGTGTTCTGATATTGGTGTTGATGCAGGTCAGATCACGATCAGTTGTGACAGTCAGAGTGCAATTTGCCTTGCAAAAAATCTAACTTTTCATGCTAGAACCAAGCACATTGATGTTTAGTTTCACTTCATGAGGGACATGGTTGAGGATGGAAAGGTAAATTTGGAGAAGGTAGATACTTTGAAGAATGTTGCAGATATATTGACGAAACTAGTGGGCACAGAGAAGTTCAGATGGTGTTCAGAATCTATGGGCCTCTTGGCCTATAGCAGTTAAATCCTATTTTTCTATTGGCTCTTACAAGCTGTTCAACAAGTGGGAGAATGTTGGGAATTAAGGTGTCTCAACCTTGGTAATTCTTTGAATTTGTAATGTTTATATTTATTATTCAATTGCCTATGTTGTAAATAATTGGAAATTCCACTTTGTCATATTGTGGGATGTGGCACGGTGATGTGTCAATCCTACATGGATTATGACAACTTGTTATTTTGTCCTCACATAAGGAGATAGGTGTCCCACTTAGTGGTAGGAATATTCTACCATGTGTCAGCATCTTCTATGTTTTGTAAGGAACGTTTGACCGAAACAATTATGATGAATCTATGACATGTAAGAGTCGAGAATAGAAGGTTGTAAGATAGGTAATGACATGTGTCATGTAGCATCTTTGAATGATGCATATTTGGATGCCCCAAGGTGGAATATGATGTGTTGTAAGAGAATATGCTATTTATAGCATGTGTATGATAGATTCTCTTACTTCTATAAGTTGTAACCGCTATGACAGATTCTATGACGGTCATAAGTGTCGTAAGAGCATCTGTCATAGCCCATTTTGGAAATAGGTGACCTCTTTGGGATGGGAGATATGGACAAGTGTCAGACACATTCTACAATGTTGACCAAGTGTCCCTAGGCATGGGTTTTGGTCCAAGATGCCATATTGGATGCCCATTCCTAGATAGGTCCAATATTGCCTTGTATTTTCTTTATATATAGGTGCTTGGAGATGGAGTTTGTATCACAGGTTTACAGGTACTGTTATTCTACTAAATTGACTCTAGACACGAGTGGCGAAGACCATTGAAGCTTGCATTACAAGTGTATTGTAAACATTCTTTTAGATTTGTTAATACATTGTGTAGGTTTCTAAGTGTAGGGTTTTTCACCTAATAAGGGTTTTCCCCACCATAAATCTTTGTCTCTCATCTTCTGTCTACTTTCTGGTTCTTATGTTTGCTGCAATATCTCATGTTAATGGTTTAACATTTCTGTAATAGTTAGGATAAAGTTGAATTTGCATAGCCCTCTCCTCATTAGATTAGTGTAGGAAGTGTTTTTTGCACACCTAGCTTCCTTTCACTATGAAAGGAAACCTGTCTGAAACATTAAAGATAGGAGATATGGCCAAGCCTTGAGGAAGCTCAATCTCATAGGCATTGGGCCCAAATTTATGCACAATCTGGCATGGACCTATCTTTTTCATGAGGAGTTTGGTTGGCTTCCGCTTTCGAAGTCTCTCCTTCAAATGTGCCATGACCAAATCCCCAACCTTGTATTGTACATCTCTCCTTCTCTCATTGGCTTTCTCCTTGTACTTCTCATTGTTCCTTTGAAGAGTTTCTCTTACATTATCATGGATGTCCTTCATGGCCAATGCAAAGTCTTCACCTTGAGCACTCTTCCTTTCCAATCCATGGAGATCTCTCAATTCAAGAATACCTCTTAGGTGAACACCATAGACAACGTCAAATGGACTCCTTCGTGTGCTTCTATTGGTGGAATCATTGTAAGAAAACTCAACTTGGGGAATGATCATATCCCATGCCTCTTGATGCTGCTTTGTAAGACATCTAAGGAGATTTTTGAAAGACCTATTCACCACCTCAGTTTGGCCATCAGTCTGAGGGTGATAGGCTGAAGTGAATGACAACTGAGTGCCCAACTTCTTCCACAAAGTGTGCCAAAAGTGGCCTACAAACTTTGGATCCCTGTCAGTCACAATGTTAAGAGGCAAACGATGGATTCTAACATTTTCTTTAAAGAACAAACCAGCAATGTGTGAAGCATCATTAGTGCATTTACATGGCAAGAAATGAGCCATCTTACTGAATCTATCCACCACAACAAATATTCTATCAATGCCTCTTTGAGTGCTAGGAAGACCCAAGACAAAATCCATGCTAATACTTTCCCATGGCCTATTAGGAATAGGAAGTGGCTGATATAGACCAACATTAGATGAAGTACCCTTTTCCCTTTCACAAATACTACAACATTCAACAAATTTTTTGATATCTAATTGCATTTTAGGCCAAAAATAAAACCTCTTCACCTGATCCAATGTTTTATCCAGCCCAGAGTGACCTCCTAGTCCACCACAATGTTTTTCCTTTATGATGTTCTCCCTCATGGAACACCTAGGAACACATAATTCACTGCCTTTGAAAAACAACCCTTGCTGCAACAAAAACTCAGAAAAATTAGAATGATAAGAGTCTAAAAATTGTGAACAAACTTCATATACCTCCTTGAAATCTTCATCATCCTGATACATATGTTTGAGAGCATTAACCCCTACGCTTTACAACTAAATTTCTTGAACCATACACACCCTTCTACTCAATGCATCTGCCACTTTGTTGGCCTGCCCCTTCTTGTGTTTGATTAAAAAATATATATGCTTGGAGTTGTTCAACCCATTTCATATGACTATGGTTGAGTTTCTCTTGTGAATTCAGAAAACTAAGTGCATGGTTGTCAGTATAAACAATAAACTCTTTAGGCAAAAGATAGTGCCTCCATTTTTTCAAAGCTTGCACCATTGTATACAATTCCAAATCATAAGTAGAGTACTTTCCATTCAGTTTTTCACTAAAGAAAGCAATAGTCCTACCTTCTTGACTTAGGACAGCCCCTATAGCAAGGTTTCTAGCATCACATTCCACCACAAACAACTTGTTAAAGTTGGGAAAAACAAGAATGGGCTGTTGTGCTACTTTTTGTTTCAGAATTTCAAAAGAATCATTGGCTGCCTTTGTCCAAAAAAACTTACATTTTTGCCCCCCTTTGATGGTATCCAAAATTGGTGCACAAATATGACTAAAACCCCTTATGAACTTCCTATAAAATGTTGCCAAACCATGAAAACTTTTCACATCACCAGCTATTTTTGGAGTTGGCCATGACAAAATGGCCTCTACCTTTGCTGGATCCATTTTCAAACAACCTTGGGAAATGACAAAACCAAGATAGGTGAGTTCTTTCTTCATGAAGACACTCTTTTCCATGTTGATCATCAATTGTTCATCATGTAGCTTCTTCAAAACTTGATCCAAATGTTGCAAATGCTCTTCCTTAGTCCTGCTGAAAACAAGAATGTCATCCAAGTATACCACAACAAATTTGCCAATGAAATCCTTCAACACTTCATTCATGAGACGCATAAAATTACTTGGGGCATTAGATAGAACAAATGGCATCACCAACCACTCATAAAGACCCTCATTTGTTTTGAATCTTGTCTTCCATTCATCCCCTTGCTTTATCCTAATTTGATGATACCCACTCTTAAGATCAATCTTAGAAAAGTATCTAGCCCCTCCTAAATAGTCCATTAGGTCCTCAATCCTTGGCATAGGGAACCTATATCTTATGGTAATCTTGTTAATAGCTCTAGAATCTGTACACAATCTCCATTTACCATCCTTTTTAGGGGCTAGGACTGTTGGGACAGCACATGGGCTAAGGCTTTTTCTTACCAATCCCTTATCCAACAATTCTTGCACTTTCTTAGCAATCTCTTCATTTTGAGAAGGTGTCATCTTGTAGGTTGCTTTGTTTGGTAAAGTAGATCCTGGTATGAAGTCAATTTGATGGCTTATGTCCCTAATAGGTGGCAACTCATTTGGCATTTCTTCTACCATAATCCCCTTACACTTCTCTAACAATTGCTGCACCTCCTTAGGAACCTCTTCCTTACTAGGATCATGCAAACTAGGATTGTTTTTAGACTCCAAAATCATAGCATACCCTTGGGTTCCTTCCTCCTTAAGGGTATCTAGAAACTCCTTACCACTCACAATCATGACACTTGACCCAACACTCTTCTCTACATTCTCATCAGGCAATGGATCCATTCTATACTTCCTACCATTCTTGGTTATAATGAAAGAATTAGTTTTACCATCATGTTGGGATTGAACATCATATTTCCATGGACATCCTAATAGAAAATTACAAGCATCCATGGGAATTATATCACACAAAATATTGTCCTTATATTCTCTTATCTCAAATTCTACCCATGTTTGTTCATCTACCAAAATTTGTTGCCCCTTATTCAACCATGATACTTTATAAGGACTAACATGAGGAAGTCTTTTCAATTTCAACTTGTCTACCATTTCAATAGAAACCAAATTCTCAGTTGAGCCTAAATCAACAATTACCTTGCAAATCTTACCATAGGCCTTGCATGTTGTCCTGAACAATGTCTTCCTTTGAGGGGGTTCTTGTGTTTGAGGCACTTTCAACATGGTTCTTCTCATCATCAAACTTTCTCCTTCATGGAATAGGAATGCACTTCCAATTGGAGAGTTAACACTTTGGCAATCTTCCTCTTGGATCAACTAGTTCCTTCTCTCTCCTCCATGAGAGCTTGAGGCTTGCTTTTTAGGACATTTGAAGGCTAGATGTCCCACTTGGTTGCAATTGTAGCACCTTCCTGTGAAGACATTAGGACCTCTCCCTGGTCCACCAAATCTACCCCTTCCATTGGGCCTCCTTCCTCTAAAGCCTCCTCTAGAACTTGATTCTCCACTTTGCTCTTGGGAACTAGATTCTACTTTGGGAGTGATTTTTGCCTCCAAAACTACCCCTACCTCTAAAATTTTTGCCACCTCTTCCTTTATTTTGCTGCTCACCTTTCCTCTTCAACTTCTCTTCAGCCCTCAATGCCACTTGAAAGCATTTATACATAGTTTTAGGGGTTAATAGACTGATTTCATCTTGAATATTGAACTTCAAACCATTTAGATACCTTGCCACTTTACCTTTTTCATCCTCCATGTATCCACAACGAAGAGAGAACTTGTGAAACTCCTCGGTGTAGGTGGCCACATCCAAATCTCTTTTCTTGAGATTTTGCATTTTCTTGTAGATCTGCACCTCATAGTCTAATGGAAGGAATTGGGACTTGATCCTCTCCAACATTCTACTCTATGAAGAGATCATGCTCTTCCCATTCTTTACCCTCTCACCTTGGGTGTAATTCCACCATGTAAGAGTAGCACCTTTCAGTTTAGTTTTTGCAAACTTCACCCTCTTGTTCTCAGGAACTTCTTTGTATTCAAAATAGTTGTTTAGGGCCTCAATCCACTCCATGAATTCATCAACATTCATCTTGCCACTAAACATGGGAATCTTCATCTGAGCCTCTGAAGAATCCTTGCCAATTGCCTTGATGACTTTAAGGAAATGTTTTTGATCTGCAGGTACCTCTACCTCTTCTTGATCTTCTTCTTCCTCCTCCTTTTCTTCTTCTTCATGAGAACCTTCATCTATCCTCTTCCCTATCCTCAATGCCTTCAACTCTGCTTGGAGTGCTTCCTTGACTCCACTTTTGATCTTTTCTTCCATCTCCTTGAATTTCTTAACCACTTCAGTGGTGATCCCCTTTGGAGGCATATTGCTAGCCTCTCCTTCACTCTCCTCTTCTCACATATTCCAGGCCTTACACAACCAACAATAGAACCTTTAATGGCTTTGATACCACTATGATGTAGAGACACTAGGATAGGTGGAGGATAGCACAAATAGACTAGGCTTTCACTACACTCTAAAACCCAAATTCAAGGATCAACTTGAAAAAGTGGGAACAACAATTAGTGGCTTTGAACTCATCATGAAAAGGTTGATTTTGCATGCCATGGGACCCATCCAAACCATTGGAAAAGGTAGAACAAACTTGGTTTTAGTACTTCCTTCTTTAGGCCTCCAAATCCCTTGTAGCCCTCCAAACATGAACAGTCAGCAATAACTTCTTATACATACCTGCAAACTTAGAACTTAGACAATCTAGAGATACCCATTTGGACTCCCTATGACATATTTCAAAATGGGTATGGGTTGTTTTGGATAGTATGGTCAAACCTATAACCCCCCTAGTGACCTAGAGCCCCAATTAGGCCAAATTTGTGAAGCAACTACCCTTGAATGGAACCACCAAACTCTCTGGACCCCTTGGACACTTCACATGGGTGGAAAAACAAAGTATTTCATGGTTTTTCTAGTCCCACAATGGACTATTCATGAATTACCTTATGTTGTTCTTTCCACACTCCTAACACATGGTCTTGCTAGGTCTCATCAATAGAACTCCACCAATAACAAACTCCTACCCAAAATGCTTTTGAAAAAAATCAAAACAAACATTAAATAATCCATCCCACTAATCAAAGAGCTTTGGAGTCAGTGGAATAGCAAGAACATCCTAAATTTCTATCAGAACCCTAGTTGAGGGTTTGTCAGACCACCTTATAGGAAAATGTGAATTTGTATGCTCTAAAGAAGTTTCAAGAATTCAATCTACATACATTTGAATGGTTACTCATAGGGATTTCATCCAATCATGTCCAATAGCCACCACTCATCTGTACATAGGCAGAGTACGTGCAACAAGAGTAAAAAAAATAGTAAACATAGGCAGAAAACTATTATATCTTGTTTATTTCTTCACCAAAATGCTTCTCCCTTCACAATGGGCATCTGTAGTGTTTTATTAAGCCTTCCTTGGGGTCTTGGAACAGTTGAAGGGTAGTTCAGGTTGATGGAAGGACTGGTAAACTATCCCCAACCACCGAACTGCCCTATATATTAACTGCAACAACTAATTACAAAGTTTGACAGAGGCATCATTATGGTTTAGCCTTAACAATGCCTTCAAAACACCTCTACAATGTAAATAAGACTTGGAGTAGGCATTAGACCTCTTGTCACTACCTTAGCAAGGCTTACAATGCATGATGCTATGACTTGTCTATTACACCTTATGACATCAACAAGAGATGTTTTTGGACGTGGTCCTTATTCAAGCATGAGAATGGTCTTCCAAGACCTTATTACAACATGAACAAACCAAAACAATCATGGATCTTCATGATCCTCTTGGTGCTCCTGCACCAGAAGGAGTTTTTGCAAACAATGAAAGAGGAAGGACATGGATTTGTAGTAGTGATCAGACTTAAGACCAAGTCTAATGCATCAACAAATAAGGGGGAAGAGATACCTAGTGAAGTTCAGTCCTTATTGAACAAGTACAAGGATATTGTGGTAGATGATTTGGAAAGTTCCTTAGCTCCCATGAGAGAAATCAACCATCACATAGACTTGATACCTGGTGTGAGTCTACCTAACAAGGATGCATACAAGCTAACCCCACAACAGAATGAAGAAATCAAGGCATAAGTCCAAGAATTGTTAGATAAGGGTCTCATCAAAGAAATCTTAAGTCCATGTGTTGTCCCTACTGTTTTAGCACCCAAGAAAGGTGGAGGATGTGTACTAATTCAAGGGCAATAAACAAGATCACAATCAGACATAGGTTTCCAATACCTAGGATGGAGGACCGAATGGACTATTTGGGAGGTGCATGTTACTTTTCAAAGATTGATCTCAAAAGTGGATATCACCAAATCATAATAAGGGAAGGAGATGAATGGAAAACAACCTTCAAAACAAATGAAGGATTGTATGAATGGATGGTAATGCCCTTGGGTTGTCTAATGCTCCCAGCACATTTATGATGTTAATGAATGAAGCCTTAAAGCCTTTTATTGGCAAGTTTGTTATTGTTTACTTAGATGACATTCTTGTGTTCAGTAAGACAAAGTAAGATCACTTGAAGCATCTTGACATGGTTTTGCAGAGATTACACGAGGAGAAGCTGATGATAAACCTCAAGAAGTGTGAATTTATGAAGGAAGAGCTAGTATACCTGGGTTTTATGATCTCCAAGGGAACATTGAATATGGATCCTTCCAAGGTTGAAGCCATTCTTAGTTGGCCAACTCCAAAATCAGTAGGAGAGGTAAGAAGTTTTCATGGTTTGGCTACATTTTATAGGAAATTTTACTAAAAATTTTAGTCATATTTGTTCTCCTATTCTTGACACCATTAAAGGAGATAAGAAAAGAAAGTTTTAGTGGACTGAGGAGGCAGTAAAGAGATTTGAATACCTGAAGAAGAGAGTGGCACAACAGCCAATACTTGCTTTACCTGACTTTGACAAATTATTTATAGTGGAATGTGATGCCAGTGGATCAGCAATAGGTGCAGTCTTGAGCCAAGAAGGTAGGCTAGTAGCTTTCTTTAGTGAAAAGATCAATGAGGCCAAGAGAAAATACTCTTCATATGATTTGGAACTTTATGCATTAGTGCAGTCCCTAAGGAAGTGGAGACATTACCTCTTACCCAAAGAATTTGTAGTCTTCACAGATAATCATGCTTTCAGTTTTTTGAACAACCAAAACAAGTTAAGTCATAGGCACATCAAGTGGGTAGAGTATTTGTAAAGTTATACCTTCACCATCAAACATAAGAAGGGCCAAGCCAACAAGGTAGCAGATGCCTTAAGTAGAAGATCAGTCCTAGTGCATGAAATACAACTCCAAAATGTGGGTTTGGAAGCATTAAAGGACATGTATGCTATTGATGTAGACTTCAAGGAAACATATTCCATTTGCCAACAATTTCAAGGTACTTTCCATGACCAATTATCTAATTTTTTGCTGCAAGATGGACTGTTATTCAAGGGAGCTCAGTTATGCATCCCTAAGTGCTCTATGAGGACAAATATCATAAGGGAGAAGCATTGTGGGAGTCTTGGAGGACACTTTGGCATAGACAAGACACTAGATCAGGTAAGAAGATTTTACTTTTGGCCTAAGATGCAAACTGATATCAGAAAATTAGTTGAATCTTGTGGAGTTTGTTAAAGAGCCAAGGGCTCTAGTTCAAATGAAGGCCTATATCAGCCTCTCCCAGTCCCTAGCATACCTTGGGAACATATTAGTATTGATTTTGTATTAGGCCTACCTAAAACTTAGAGAGGAGTAGACATTGTTTTTGTAATTGTGGATAGATTTAGCAAGATGGCACACTTTGTTCCTTGTAAATGCACAAGTGATGCATCTAACATTGCAAGCCTATTCTTCAAGGAGATAGTTGGAATCCATGGACTACCCCTCATTATTGTTTCAAACAAAGACTCAAAGTTTATAGGCCACTTTTAGAGAACCTTATGGTGGAAACTTGGAACCAACTTGACTTTCAACTCTATTTATCACCCACGAATAGATGGGCAGACTGAAGTAGTTAATAGATCATTGGGAAAGTTGCTTAGATGTCTTACAAAAGAACATGGACAACAATGGGATCTTGTTCTTCCATAGGTAGAGTATGCTTACAGTGACTCCATTAACAAGAGCATAGGGAAGAGTCCTTTTGAAGTAGTGTATGGATTGAATCTAAGAGGTATACATGAACTCAGGGATTTGAGAGGATTAAAGAAGAGAACTGCTGAAGGAGAGGAGTTTGCAATGGCTATGAAGGATATCCATGATCAAGTTAGAGAGCACCTCAAGAAGAGTGTGGAAACTTATAAGAAGCATGTAAACTTGAAGAGGAGGAATGTTCAGTTCAAAGTTGGAGATTTAGCAATTGCACATCTCAGAAAAGAGAGGTTACCTAAGGGTAGATAAACTAAGTTGTTGATGAAGAAGATTGGGCCATGCAAGGTGGTCCACAAGTTTGGTGAAAATGCTTATGAGATAGAACTCCCTCCTAGAGTTGCTATCTCACCAATCTTTAATATTTCTAACTTGTATCCTTTCAAGGAATCTTTGTATGTAGGTATATATGTTCATGAAGGTGTTGATGATGATTGGATCAGAGATCTTCCTCCTACTGCTCCAGTCAAACTTGAAGCCATTCTCGACACCAAAGAAGTCAAGAGGACAAGGCATGAGGTCTATAATGAGTATCTAGTGAAATGGCAAGGGCTACCCCATGAAGATGCAAATTGGATGATAAATGAAGACATTGCCAAACATGGCACTATAGGCCATGACTTGATCTTAGGTGGAGACTAAGATCCTTTCTCCTTGGGTGTATGGTGCAGGGGCACCTAGACTCCAAGGCTAATTTTTGAATTTTTGGGTTTAATAAAAGAGCATAGGCGGTGGTTTCTTATTAAATGTTGTAATAAATCCCACTAGAGGCATCTTGACATAGTGGTGATTATGTAGGAGTAGAATATTTAATATCTTTGCCTAAGTTGGAACTTTCCTTTTTCGAGCAGTTTTTGTAATAGTTAGCTTTTTATGGTGGATAGTCAGTTTTTTTTGCATTATTTATGGCTTTTCCATGATGGGAGTCATGGTGAACATGGATTTATGATTTTAATGATGTTGTTCATGCCTCATATACCTTGAGGTAGATCAGAAGAAGTAATTTTTGAAGAGAAATAATAGTAATTTTACCAGTTTTCTGCATTTTTCCTATATTCTTGATGTTCCAATGCTTGGTAAAGGGCCATACTATACTGTCATGATTAAAAACATCCGAAATCATGAAATGCATAGTATCATCTATCATTTGAGTTAGGACAGAGGGATTTTCATTACTCTTGAAGGATTTTATAGTTAGGTTTTCTGTAACTGGTCAAAAACCCTAGTTTTGAGGGTTTTGGGGAAAGCAATGAGTTTTTACTCCATTCCACTTGTATCATAGGCCTAAAATGGGTGAGATGGACTTGGATAGGTTAAAAGTTATTGTTTATTTCATTACAAAAGTAGGGGACTGGACTGTAACATGTTTTGAATGCATTTATGCCTAATATCTTCATGTATTAGGCCTTCAAGCATAGGTAGGGTTGTCATTTGTTGGAAAAGTGATTTGGGATGACTTGAGTTCTCCAAAACCTACATATTCAGACTATTTTCCACCTATTTGAAGCCCTGAAGTAAGTTGGAAGAGTTGATATTAAGTTTACACCATACTTGTCTTGTTAAGGAGGCCTAATTAGGCCTAAGAACAACACAGATAGTCTATTTTAAAGGTATATGTTCCAAAAAAACCCATGTTACATGTTTGAAATGTTGTGTAGAGGCATAATGGGTACCTAAAAATGTGATTTAGTCATGGGTTTGCCATGAAATTTGCAAGTTATGCTTCAAAAACCCTATTCTAAAGGCTACTAGTGAATAGGATTGTTTTCAAAGGAACGCCTAAGAGCGTATAGTGTCATAGTTCTTGGTGACCTTTAGTGGTCTTAGTCTAACAAGACAAAGTGATTCAAGGTGTAATAGGAGTGTATTAGGATGGCTAACTCATTTGTCTCTATTTGTGGATGTTTCATCCTTGGGCAACCATGCTAGTTGAAGAAGAAACTTGTCAAGTTAGGACAGTCAGCTTAATGAGTCTTAAGGATCATGTTGACTGTCATTCTTGAAGCATTCTCTACTCTACATCATAATTGTAGGCTATAAATAACCCACATTCCCTAATTTACCATAAATAACACCCATCCATACTCTCTCAAGTTTAATTTCAAAAATAACTGAAGTAAGGTTGGCATAATAGTGCACAAGGATAATCAACATCCAAGATGCATTCAATAACATTCAACCACATATAGAATGAGAATAAAATGTCCAAGAAGACAAGTCTCTAACTGACAGTTTTTCACATAATTTTCAATGAATAATATTAACCAATTAAAATTCAGTGATCTATGGTCTAGGATTCTAATTCAAAACAATTAGACATCTTCTCCTTCATAGATACAGTTTCACATTTTCACTCAAATTCTTTGAGGAAGAGAGATTTAAGGTTTGACTATCTCTTGAAATAAAAACACATAACATTCATAGAGAATATTCAAAGCTAAACACTTATTCACTTACACATCATTCAAAAATGGTAGATAAATGTGTTGGAATACTCACTATCACTAAGAGGGGGGGTGAATTAGTGATATACAAAAAACCTTATGCAATCATCTTAAAACATATCATAGGAAGGAACATAAGTGCACATCAAGCAAAAACATTCACACATAACACCAAGATTTACATGGAATCCCTATGAGGGGAAAAACCATGAGAGAAATGCTGCTTGGATCTACTATCCAAATCTGACCTTCAAAGAAAGAAAATATTACAGTTGTTTTTACAACACCAACTACGAGGTACAAAGGACACATATGCACTATTTACAAAGCCTCAATCTCTCAGGTACAATGCACACCTACTTAGTACAATATCACCTCAAAACACTAACCACAAAGAGGCACTGACGAGGGTTGTTGCAGTCCTCATCATTTAATTTTAATAAATATCAATCCAAGGCGGTGTCCATGGCTGTATGCAAAAGGGAGAAGGAATAACTTGCATGGCAGTCTTTTTTACAGAAGGGATTTCACAATAATTGCATGAAATAAACTAGGTTTAAATTTGCTGGAAAAGATAATTTAATCTAAGGAAAGCAATAACTTGAGCATCTGATCTAATTCTAGAATAAAGGAACAGCTAAAGGAATTCTGAATAAACAAATTGCATAACAGCAAAGCAAATAAACAAACTACGAAATGTAGTCTCTGCCCTTCAGTTGGAGTGGGCCCTTGCTCCTTCCTCTAGAGAGACTAATCAATTCTAGCAATCAGCAAATGGGTAGAACAACTTTCTTTATTCAAAAAATCTTCAAGATCCAAAATACATGCTGCTGTAAAAAAATAGAGTTCTTCTTTCCTTCAATGAATTCTTTTACAACTTCCCTTTTTCTCTATTCTACGCCATATTTCTTTATATATAACTATGGTTATTAAATTCTAATTGAGAGTCTCTCTAGAGTAGAGAACTTATTCATGCAGCTAACTAAACTTATTTATCTAGTTAACTAAACTTATTCATTTAGTTAACTGATTATACAATTGTTGATTACAAGGCAAAACATGCAGTCTTTTAGAAAGACATGCAATGACACTAAGTGTGTATTCTTTGCATGGAATAATTACTCATAATTAGATCCATTAATTTAGGAGCAATTATAGTCAATCTATCCTTCAGAAAATCTTGGACGATTGGAAGAATTCGCAGCAATTTCATAAAGTATTTCTAGAACATCTTCGAAGCTTGTGGAACAGTTAACTTCCGTCATAAACTTCTCATTTAATTTATGAGATATCCTCAAACGATTTCTGGGTTTTGTTCCCCTAACTTTCATCTTTCCAGATCATTTTGAATTTCTAAATTTTGTTAAGAAACAAGAGAGATATCATAGTTTTACTGAAACTAGTTTTCTTGACTTTTCTGTTCTGCGTCTTCGCATTCTGTAACAGTCAACTTATATCATTAACCATTTATTAATTTTAATGAATCTCTTCAAAACACCTTCATAGATTTGTTCCTCTCTCTTTAAGCTTTCTGGATCATTTTGAAATTCTAATTTTTGTTAAGGAATGAGTGAGATATTGCAGTTTTACTAAAACTGTATTTTTTACTTCTGCATCTCTGGCGCTCTGTACATCTCCGGAGCTCTGTCCATCTTCGGAGCTCTGTCCATGTCTGGTGCTCTATGCATCTCTAGAATTCTGTCCATCTCCAGAGGTCTGTGCATCTTCAGAGCTCTGTGCATCTCCAGAGCTCTGTCCATCTCCGGTGCTCTATGCATCTCTGGAGCTCTGTGCATCTCCGGAGCTCTATGCATCTCTGGAGCTCTGTGCATCTCTGGCACTCTGTGAATCTCTAGCACTCTATGCATCTCTGGCACTCTATCCATCTTCGGCACTCTGTCCATCTCTGGTGCTCTGTCCATCTCTGGTGCTCTATGCATCTTCGGAGCTCTGTCCATCTCCGGAGCTATGTAATTCTAAAACTCTGCAACTTAACATAAAATAGACTTTCTCTTCACTTTATTGATAAAATAAATGCTGATCTCAAAGTGAACATGTAATATCAAGATAAACTCATGCATGGCATTGATCATTGCATTCAGACAAGTTTATTTGATATTTAGCTACAAATCTTCAAACCCATACTCAAGTGCACTTAAAAAATTGATTTAATGAAGAGAAAATATATGCTTTTATTTGACTAAAGATGAGACACTTTATGGTCTCATCATCTCCCCCACACTTAAGAGGTTGCAGGTCCTCCTGCATTTCATAATCATCTTTTTGAGGTAACCTCTTTGCTTTTATTGCAGTTGCTCTGGAGATGCCTTATAGTTGTTGTTTTGGTGTTCTCTGGAGCAGCTGTTCTAATGATCTTTGGATTTACCATTCTGATAATCTTTGGAACTCATACCCTGTTGTGTATCTGCAAATCTGATACCATGTTGATCCTTGGAGTTGGTGCTTGTTGTTCATCTCTGGAGGTAATACTTTGCTGATCTTCGGAGCTAATACTTTGTTGATCTCTATAGCTATTGTTCTATTGATCTCTAGAGCTGATACCTTTCTATCCATCTTATTCTTCCATGTGACCATCATGCACTAATTGATTCTCCATCTTTTAGCCCATGTTTTGCATGATGCATGCAAAGAGGTCTTCAACTCCTTCAAATGCAAAAATATCTGCAAAAGTTCTTGGAAGCAGCAAATTGTATAGAAAAAGCATATGCAAAGCACTTATTTGCAGAAAAGAAACCTACCCTAACCTACTCTACTTAGTGATGTAGAGATAGGTTACACAAAACTATTAACTGGTTGGAGAAAATAACTTCATTTTCTCAAATTATGGATCCATGCATTTAACTTTCTAAAAGAAAAGGAAAACCATGAGAAGAAGATGACTAAACATTTGAACTTTGATGCTTCACCTTCCTCTGAAATAACAGTCTCCTCCATAATTTCTGACTCTAGTACATGCATGGGCTAATTAGAGAGATCCTGCAACCCTTCCTTACATTCTGATGCATGCATGATTAGAGATAGCTCCTTGTTGTTCATGGGCTAATTGGAGAGATCTTGAAACCCTTCCTCATATTCTGGTACATGCATGATTATAGGCAACTCCTTGTTGTTCTTCAAATATCTGATCGGGCAGCCCTCCTTGGACTTTGAAGGCATCCAAATAATACTCTACCATACAAGCTCCTCCAGTGGAGACAAGATTTCTTCATTATACTCTTTACCTATTGCAAGCAATAGGGCATCAATGTCTCTTTCTAAAATGCATTTTTCCTTGCTGGACATTGGAGTCATGGTCATCCAGTTGAAGAGGCTGCACAAGAGTTGAAATTACAGAACAACAAGATTTTTCACCTTCTTTGCATGCAAGAACCTTATGATTTGGATCTATTGTTTGGGGAGGTTTTTGGCATACAGATCTCTTTTGAGGAACTTCTTTTATCTACCTAGACTTAAAAACAATAAATCTAAAAAGACTACCAAACCAATTTTCCCCTATTTTTGACCTGTTGTCACCAGATCAACAGCAACTCCCTAATGACACCTATCCCCGGCAATGGCATCAAAAATGACAAGGGTCGTTGCAGTCCTCATCATTTAATTTTAATAAATATCAATCCAAGGTGGTGTCCATGGCTGTATGCAAAAGGGAGAAGGAATAACTTGCATGGCAGTCTTTTTTACAGAAGGGATTTGACAATAATTGCATGAAACAAACTAGGTTTAAATCTGCTAGAAAAAATAATTTAATCTAAGCAAAGCAATAACTTGAGTAGCTGATCTAATTCTGGAATAAAGGAATAGCTAAAGGAATTTTGAATAAACAAATTGCATAACAACAAAGCAACTAAACAAACTAAGAAATGTAGTCTCTGCCCTTCAGTTGGAGTGGGCCCTTACTCCTTCCTTCGGAGAGACTAATCAATTCTAGCAATCAGCAAATGGGTAGAACAACTTTCTTTATTCAAAAAATCTTCAAGATCCAAAATACATGCTGCTGTAAAAAAATAGAGTTATTCTTTCCTTCAATGAATTCTTTTACAACCTCCCTTTTTCTTTATTCTACGCCATAGTTCTTTATATATAACTATGGTTATTAAATTCTAATTGAGAGTCTCTCTAGAGTAGAGAACTTATTCATGTAGCTAACTAAACTTATTTATCTAGTTAACTAAACTTATTCATTTAGTTAACTGATTATACAATTGCTGATTACAAGGCAAAACATGCAGTCTTTTAGAAAGACATGCAATGACACTAAGTGTGTATTCTTTGCATGGAATAATTACTCATAATTAGATCCATTAATTTAGGAGTAATTATAGTCAATCTATCCTTTAGAAAATCTTGGAGTGTGTGTTGGTAGATTGAAAAAATTCGTAGCAATTTCATAAAGTATTTCTGGAACATCTTCGGAGCTTATGGTACAGTCAACTTCCGTCATAAAATGCTCATTTAATTTATGAGATCTCCTCAAAGGATTTCTAGGTTTTGTTCCCCTAACTTTCATCTTTCATATCATTTTGAATTTCTAAATTTTGTTAAGAAATGAGAGAGATATCATAGTTTTACTAAAACTAGTTTTCTTGACTTTTCTGTTCTGTGTCTTCATGTTCTGTAACAGTCAACATATATCATTAACCATTTATTCATTTTAATGAATCTCTTCAAAATGCCTTCATAGATTTGTTCCTCTCTCTTTAATCTTTCTGGATCATTTTAAAATTCTAATTTTTGTTAAGAAATGAGTGAGATATTACAGTTTACTAAAACTGCATTTTTGACTTTTGCATCTCCGGTGCTCTGTACATCTCTGGCACTCTATCCATCTTCAATGCTCTATGCATCTCTGGAGCTCTGTCCATCTTTGGTGCTCTGTGCATCTTTGGAACTTTGTCCATCTCCAGAGATCTATGCATCTCTGGAGCTCTGTCCATCTCTGGTGCTCTGTGTATCTCTGGAGCTCTGTGCATCTCCAAAGCTCTGTCCATCTCTGGTGCTCTGTGCATCTCTGGCACTCTGTCCATCTCTGGCGCTCTATGCATCTCCAGCACTCTGTCCATCTCTGGAGCTATGTAATTCTAAAACTTTGCAACTTAACATAAAATAGACTTTCTCTTCACTTTATTGATAAAATAAATATTGATCTCAAAGTTAACATGTAATATCAAGATAAACTCATGCATGGAATTGATCGTTGCATTTAGACAAGTTTATTTGATATTTAGCTACAAATCTTCAAACCCATACTCAAGTGCACTTAAAAAACTGATTTAATGAAGAGAAAATATATGCTTTTATTTGACTAAAGATGAGACACTTTATGGTCTCATCAAGCACCAACCTTAAACACTTGAAAATACCATCCTTAATGAGGCACCAACCGCAAAATCCTGAAACACTAAAACTCCTTAACAAAGTAACAAATGAATGTGCAAGAAATGATTCTTTAGTAATATGATTTGCACCAGATAATAATAACTAATACCCTCTGTAAACAACCTTCAAAAATCAACTTCACTTACCCCTCTGATCAACAAAATATATTTATTTATGTTTCATGATCTCTGCTTCAATACAATGATACTAAAATTACCTAGTTTGCATTAATAAGACCATAACAGACTTTTGCTTTTACACTCTGACCTCTATAATTATCATCAATGAAAGAACAGGATACTTCATATTATCTCCTCTATGCATAGTCTCCATAGAGCAAATTTATCCTCACATTTTATAAACTGATCCCTTTGTTATCTTGCAACATTTTCATAGCACATCTTCGTTAACCTCAGCTGCTCAATTTAACATATATAGATTCAACAGTATTATCTCTATCAAATAGAATTATACTTCAAAAACTAAGAAAGCATTCACCTCATATTTCAATAGGGACATACCTCTGCAAGATGGTCTATACATTGTTTATTTAGTTTTGTAATATCTCTGTAAAAGAACATGACTATTATATAGTCACCCTGAACACTGTATTAAGATACAACTCTTGTAACTTTTAACATCATCTCAGCAACCCTTACATCTCCTAAAAGGAATATAATGAACCAATGTAACAAGATATATCAAATTTGCAAGAGCATGATTTATAGCCTGCAACACTAAGACCTTGTGACATCACATACACAGTCTCCTATATAAAAAATTGTCTTCATGTCTCTATAATAATAGAGAAGTATATCTTTCAAAGATTTATATGCTTTACAACCGGATCTCCATAAGCTCTCACATACACACATGCATGCACGCACATGCACGCGTGCACACACACACACACACATATATACTACACATATGAATACATTTCTTTTCAACATAACCTTCATCAAACATCACTCCTCTTATTCATTTTCTGTGTGAAAAATGGTTGACAAAACTACCAAGAATAGTTACAAACTACCTTACAAGAAGTTGCCTGTCAAATTTCATATGTGAAGGTAGACACTAGGGTTTTAAAAAACTTCAAAATACAACCTTTGATTTCTATGTTTCCAAGCATAAAAGATTAAATAAGAACCATTGATGAGGTCTTGCCACCCAAACAAAGTCTTATTAACAGTGAGGACCAGTTACTCCAAAGGATGGGGCCGGTTTACAAACGATGAAGACACCCTCTAACAAGTCACTTGAAGTGACTTCACTGCCAATCATAGGTCAACACTAAAACATAATAAAAGTAACTCCAAAATCAAATGGGCACACAAAGTTGAATGTAGATTTAAAGACAGTGTAGTGTAGGGTTTCTAGGGTTTCAAAAGGTAAGACTTAGGTTTTTGAATGAGATAAAACCCTAGTTCCAATTCTAACTGATATTTAGTTGAATCACTTGACTCTGCTTCAACATAGACTTATACAAAGAGGAATGAAATCTATTTATGAACTCCTGTACTGTGATATGGCATGGATGACAAAGATCCTCAACATCAACCTTGAAAGAACTTGCATGAATGATAAGGTTCTCAACCATCGTATCATATCACCTTTGCCATTGTGATCCATGACACCACTAGACACCATACCAACACTCTGTTGGGACAGGAAAATTTAAACTTTTCTTATCTTCATACACACTCATGTTTGACCAAACCAAAAAAAAACATTTTGCCCAAAATTAGAATAACAACTGATATATCCCATAAAAATCCTATGATTTTTATCACAAAATAATTTAAAGGGCTTCAATTTCTTAATATCGGCAAGACCTCCTTTTTGTTATACCAATCCATGAGAAACTATCTGAAATGGCTATTGACATGAGAATAAGGATTAGGGAGAATATTTCAGGAAACACAGATGGAGAAAGTGGCACCGATGACCTTTCATCAGAGAGAGAATGTGTGGTCACACCAATCGGTACAAGATGGCACTATCGGGAAATACTCCACAAACTCCCCCAACGATATAGATCATACCAATAAAAGAATTTAGTGGGACACTAACCGAACAACCCGTGGAACATATGAATTAGTGATCATCAGCCGAAGATAAACATCGAAGAAAGGGAATAGGGTGTCTCTGACACATCAATGTCTCGGCAACCAAAGGGATTCTTTCAGTATAGCTCACACCGATATGTATGAAGGATAAGAACCATCGGTGAAGATGAACAAGTCAGAACAAAGTTTATATGTCTTTTCGAACCGATGGTCACAGCGATAAAGATGTCGGTGACATATCGTGAAGATCTCTCCAATGAAGAATGTAAAGGAAGATCTCAAGGAAACAACCGTGATCGGGTAACTTGAAATAAGTCATCCTGATGATATATCTTATGCTGATAACAATAAGGATCATGTTCATCGACAAGACTCTCACCGATAGTCATATTAGAGATAGTTAAGAGATTGGAGAAGAATGTTATTCACACAGTGATAAAGAAAGTTAGGCCGATGATGACCATGCCCACTTCTACATCGGGTAAACCTTTGAAATATCTTGCTGATATAAACTGACCCATGAAATATGACATCGAGCAAACAGATGAAAGGTCACAACAATTGATCTGTGAGCAAACATTCGCACCATAAGAAGATATTAAAGTCGCCCTGACATTAAAAAAATCATACCGATGAGAGAAGTTATGACGATGTGACATTTCACAATGATCAAGAAAATTGAAACACTAGAACAATTAATTACAGACAATGAAGAAATCCTCTAAGACGCCATTCAAAATTATTGCAATTAAGTTTGAAAGAATTATCTAAAGTGACCAAGCAAGCGGAGACTTGGAGGAGAAAATAGGGGAATTCGATCACCGCTTCGAATAACAGGTACATAAATACAAACTTCTATGCAATAGCCTATAATTTGAATTTACTGTCTAAGATTGTGATGGAAACTTGAGTGAAAGGAAAGGGTAGAAAATTATAGGGTGATACTAGTAAACCTAAAAAACAAAGAACTAACAAAACCCCTAAGGAGAAAACAAAAGAGAGGAAACTGAACCATGATTTAATTGACCAACTACCTGGATCAACTTCCAAACCCCGAAGGTCTGCACAACTTAGGGCAAAAGTGGAGAAACTAGAAGACAAGTGTAAATATCTCAGAAATGTTTGGACTCCAATTAGAGGTTATGAATTGTTTAGATTCCACTACAATAGAAAAGTTAGGAATTTCCTAGTGTTAAACCCATGGCACTTGAATTTAGGAAAATTGGTTATTCCTGATGTGTTTCTAAATGCAAAACTCCTCCAACTTATGGCTAGGCATTATAATCCAAGCCTCAAGGCCATATGCAACCCACAAGGAGAGCCTATTATACATTTGTCTAAGAATGCCATTTGTGAAGTTTTTGACTTGGATGATTTATGTACTGTCCCGATAGTTTATGAGGATTTGGATAAAGAGTATTGGAGAATGGATACTACATATAATGGATGGGGGTTGCCTATTCACAGGCCTAGGGCAGAGGGAGAGATGGTGCCTCTCAATGAGAATGATGGACCTCCATTTCATGTGTCATAATTTGAACCCTACATACAATACACATACTACTCTATGGGAGGTCCTAGGATCAGAGGTCCCTAATTTCATGACAATTCCTCAGATTGTCATAGCTGCAGACATCCAGTGCCACAATGCCAGGCAGTTTGATTATGCTGCCTATGTTTTTGGTAGAATTGATATTGGTATGACTGCAATAAAGAACAATGCCCCATCAGTTTCCTTTGAACACTACTCACTCCTGATACACATGGTCCTTTATTATGGCCAAGAAATAGGATTGTGGCCAAGTGAATTCAAAGTTGTTCCAGTGGATCAGAGGGGGCAAAAGTCACCAGTACAGATGTGGACTAGAATATGGGATAGTAGGTATGCCCATTCTAGCTATGTTCAGTTTGAAGAATACTGTGTAATAGTATTATATAGATATTTCAGTCATCCCTATGAGTATTCATTATCAAATGAAATAAAGAGGTTTCTTAGACCTAAATATTTTGGTGGTCCTCCTACTATTACTCACAACCGGGGAGACTGGTATTGTTTTGAGGATACTACTATGGTCAGAGTTTATGGTTTTTAGGATACTCCTTTTATCTTGCCTAAGACTATCCTTGATAGAATTGCCTACTTGGAAATAGTTAGGCAAATGAATTGTTCTATTGTGATGCACTTGAGCTCCCATGACAAACAATCTTTTATGCCTAGTACCCTGTGCTTTGGAGATTTTACTGTGGTATCCAAGGAGGGTTATGGTCTCATTTTGGATAAATTGATGCATTACAACATGAAATTTGTTGAGGCAAGAAAAGGGTTTGATCCTGAGTGTTTCATTGACCTTTCTCAGAGAAAACAAAACCTCAGTGGATACACACATGTCCCATATCCCCATGATGATATCATCAGGAATTTGGAAGAGACTGAAGTTGAATTGGTGGTTGTGAAATATAACAAGGACCTAGATGAGAAGAAGAAATAGCTTGCAGAGATTGAGTTGTTATCCTCTGGTGATGAAGGACCTATAAAGGAAGAAGAACCACATCAACAAGCAGCTATGATAACTACAAGAAGAATGCAACGCTATCAGTCTCCTAGTATAGCACATGATGAGGAGGGGTCTATTGATGAAGATCCAACACAAATAGCATACGATTCTTTTATTTCAGATGATAAATTTATTTATTCTAAATAATTCAAATCATTTTTATATAAATGCAAAGGGAAATAAATCAGGGAGTTAGTTGATGATATCTCTACCAACAATGAAAGATAGTTACTTGATATGTTGACGACAACAGTTGATAGTGAATTGCAAGATATGATCCCTAGTAAGGGTAGACAGCTACTCAAAGAAGCAGGGGTGATGATCTTTCCTAGTCTTGATTTGAATTCTACTCTAGTATTTGATAGTTTTCTGCATAACACAGATGATAAATACAAGCTCACTCCAGAAGGTGTCACTGAAGTATAAATGGGCACCAAATATAAAAATGATGAAAATTCATTAATGATATGGGCCTTGTATCCTACCCATAAGAAGACAACCATTATAGACATTGAGAAGACTTTTGGCTATGTCATGACTTTGAAGGAAAGGGAGACTAACCCCTTGATCACTACAGACATTGGCATTAATGTTGCAAAGTTGAATAAGGCACAGGCTCAGATGTTAATCAAAGAAAGAGATGCATACAAACTGAGCTGTGAGAGATTAACAAAAGAAAATGACTATTTGAAAGATGCTATTAAGAGCACCTTTGGGGGAGCAATAAAAATATTAACTCAGGGAGAAAGCTCACATAGTACCCAACCACCATCTATTGACTAGATTGCTCAAGTTCAGAAAGATACACTTGCAACGGTGCTCCAAAATAGGCATACCAACATGATACATTGGTTGAATCAATTTTGGGATATTTATTCTCAAAACTATAAAGTGATCCAAGAGAATGAGAGGCTTGACAAAAGGCTGCAGGAGAAACTCAATGAGACACAGAGTAAGGATATAGATACCTCCAATGCAAAAGATTTGATTGAGTAGCATCAGAAGTATTATGATCAACTTAAGAATGATGCCAAAGAATGTGTCAAAGCCTCAAAAGTAGGAGTGCCCACGTTGTTCAAGGATGATAAAGAATTGAAGAACAAAGATGAATGGACTAAAGACTATCAAGTTCTATTGCACGAAGCCTTAGGAGCTCTCAAGGACAAATATTCTGCATCTAGAGAAGCTTGTAAGCACCTAGAGAAGATGGTAACAATGGATGTGATCACAAGGAATGCTATTGAATTCACTAATACCCACTGCAACTAGGAGTACTTGGATCACATTGCTCAGCTATACTTGTGGTTGAATAGAGCTTAAGCATTGTTATTTTTATTTATTGCTATGTTAATCATGTTGATACCCAAAAGACTTCTTGAAGAGTTATGTCTCTTCATAAGTATTTCTATATAAGTTCAAACATATGATGCTGAATTATCATCAACAATAGAATATAATACATAAAGTTTACAATGTTTTTCAAAGACCATGTTGCAAGTATATTATTGAAGAAGTAAATTGAAGTTCTTTGATTCTGTGGTTTTATTCTGGAATCAATTGTTTGTTTAACTTACTCAATTGTATGGTTGTCTCTAGTTTAGTATTTCCTTATTATTCATATTAATATATCAAGTATATATTTAATTTGTCAATGCACATTTATTGTAGTTGTGTCATTGGATTAATTGGTTTCCATTAGAGGAATCAAAATCCTTCAGATCAGTCACAGTAACTTGGAAGTGTTAGTCTAGATTACTGAAAAAGAACCATATAATTAGGATTGCCATTCTGTCTCCAAGTTGATATTATCTATTATTCTTGCATATTTCATTCAATTGGTTCCTTCAAGAAAGGATTAAATTATCTTCTGGTGAATAACAAGAAATCTGATTATATTGGTTGGATTATTAAGAAGAGTTTGTTAGTCATTTACTTACATGTTTATACAAGTTATAAACTAAAATATTGTGCCAAACAGTTAGAGTTACTACCTACTATAAGCCACTGGTCTTAGTCTTCCATTTGACTCTATTTACCCAACAAGGCATTGGTCTTATTTCAATTCATCATTTAAAACCCCTTTATTAGTTAAGTACAGTCATAAAAATCACCTTGATATTGCTTATACAATTTATACCAACCGTCCATCGGATATTAGATATAGAATTAGTTAGCAAGCTCTCATCTATTCTACACCATTTGCCATTGTAGGTAGATTCATTTACTTAGTCAAAATATTTACATTCAATCTTCTTTAATTCCAAGGTTCACCCACCTATGTGTAGCACGGCCTAAAGTGTAGGGAGTCATCAAACCCAGAAGGTTGATTCCGTCACGTTAGTTCAAAAATGTTGTGAATCTAAGCATAGGCCTGACATCCTCTTAGGATTAGCAACCTACATTTTTGAGACCTAACAAATTAGTGACTCTACTGGGGACTAAATAAAGGACCTTAGTAAGAAACCATTCTTTTATAGAGTCAAAAATTTTGAAATTCAATTTGATAACTTTGTTGGCAAGAAGAATCTAGAAAGATAAATTATAAACCTTTTCCTATTTACAAAATAGGTGGCGACTCTAGAACCTGTCATAATAGAAAGTTAATTCCAAATGGATGGTAGGAGATCTAAGATGGAAGGTAATAAATTGCAATCATCTCCACCAATTAGAAACATCTCCAAGAGAAATGGAACATCAAACCATTCTCACCAAAATAATAATCAGGAGGCTCAAGAAGATAATGTTGAGCAAACTATTGCAATTCACAATAAGTTTACACCTCTGCATGAATCAAATGAAAATCTCAATGGAGTAACTGATGATATATTGGAAAAATACAGACCTGATCCTCAAGAACAGCAAGAGTGTGAAGCATGGGCTATGAGGGAAATTGATCAAAGGCAAGATAAATATGATTTTAAAATGTCATTATATTAGGGAGAAGGGGTAAAACATGGATTGTCAACTCAAGAAATAAATGACAGTCCAAAGAATTCAGGAGGTAGGAATCAAGCACAACAGGATCTGCTTAGGCTCTAGGAAGAACTTGAAATGATCAAGATAGAGGAAACTAAGAGCTTGTTGCAACAAGAGATTCAACAAATAAAGAGTAGGGCTAAAACAGTCCCTTCAAAATATGTACCTCCACATAGAGGAAACACTTCAAAGAATCCACAAAAAAAATTACACCAAAATACAGGTGGTGTATCCAATTCACAAGCATCTAGAAGTCATCAAAATACCCTCCCTAGAAATCCTAGACCACCTTCTATGCATAATACCTCTAAACATATGGCTAATCCTAACCCACCCCCTAGCAAACAATATTATAGACCACAAAATCCTTATATAAATCCCTATATAAACCCACATCAACAATATGCTTATCATCAGCCTCTAGGTGGATATAATTACTATCCTAACCCACCACCCATGAATTTTCCACCTCAAAACCTCACAAACAAATGTAGCCAATTTGATCTGACTAGATATCAATTGTATCCATATCCTATGGACAATAATTGGAGAAATATAGTTCCGAAGTTTATTGGGAATAGTGCAATATCAACTAAAGATCACATCAGAAGCTTCAATACTTTTGTACAAGATATTGGTATGGACTATGAAGACATTAGAATGAGCTTTTTCATGATGTCCCTGACTGAAGATACAAGAGACTGGTTCAATAGTTTACCTGATGCTTCAATCAGTTCAATAACTAATTTCCACAATCAATTCAAGGAGTAGTATGGCAATCAATATGCCCCTGAGTTTGCATTGTACGAATTGAGAAGCATCCAGAAATACCAGAATGAATCAGTGTATGATTTCAATCTAAAATTCTCCAAATTACACAACAAAATACCACATGGATCTAAACTAACTGACCCAACAACATTAAGCATTTATCTGAAAGCATTTTATCCCAAGATAGGGTACGAACTTAGAAATCGGTGCCCTACGACCCTGGCTGAAGCAAAGAAAGTGGCATTACTTATTAAGAACAATAGGAAAGCTACAAGTATGGTTAGCAAGAGGGATAACCCTAGAAATCCTCATAACCTAAACATTCAACAAACTAAACAAGAAGGTCAGCATAGACATGAAAGGCTCAGGTTGCATGATATTCCATATAATACAAATTGGAAAGATGGGAGACCCATTGAAAACAACAGAAAGCAACATTATGGCAAAGATACCCTTGATCCTCTAAAAAAAATGTGGCACATATGGTAGAAGATAAACCTTGGTGTGTGGTGTGCAATTCACCACATTCACCTGAATATTGTGAGGTGGCCAAAACAGTACAAGAAGAAGCATTATATAATTATAACAGAGACAATGACACAATAAACATGATGCAAGATACACCATATTTGCTGAATGAAGACTATTCTTCTATAGAGGAAGAGGGATATGAATATGATGTGGCAAATTAGAGACATCATATCAATATGGGAAAACAAGAAGTGTTCTCAAATCAGGAGGATGGTTATGAGGAACCTACCTATTATAACAATCAGCCATATGATCAGTGGAGAAAGCCCACTAAAAATGAAAGAGAAGCTCTTACATTAGTTGCAATAGCTCAATCTAAAATTGCCTATAACTTAAGGAATAGGACAATGAATGTTGAACAAGGAACACTTGGGAGTGTCTTTATAAAAGATTAGAATTACAAAAAGAATAATGCAAATTCATCATTCAAAGAACCAGAAAAGGCTGGTAAAAATAAAATGAAAGATAAATGACAAAATCAAGAAAAGGAGCATATAAAGAAAGAAAAGAATGATCAGACAATGGCCCATTCATTTGACATTGCTCATGCAATATCTCAAGTAAAGATATTAGTTCCACTTTTGGAAATGATGAACATAGACAAATACAGGAATACAGTAGTTAAACTGATTTCAGATATACCAAATCAAAAACATAAAGGATTAGAGAATAGAACAAACAATGTTCACAAAGAAACATTCCAAATTCTTAAGATATACTTAGGTGATACATTGACAAAGAATCCCTCACAAGTGGACCCTTTCTACACTACATTATTGATCAAAAATAGGATAGTAAGGAATTGCATGATTGATTCAGGCGCGGCCATGAATATCATGCCAATAGCAGTTATGAAAGAACTAGGAATGTGGGTTGACACTACATTTGGTAGGTGTTATGCAATGGATAATAGATCCATTCCAGTCGTTGGTATTATGAGGGATGTAGAAATAAAACTGGCTTCATACCCTAAAGCAACCTATAACATGGATATCATCGTGGTTGACATTCCGCCATATTATGGAATGCTTTTATCAAGACAATGGGCTGCAATGGCAGGAGGGAATGTCCAATTAGCTTTATCATATGACACAATACCAGTGGGAGGCAAAGAGATCAAGTTGTGTAGAGAGCTAAGATATGAGAACATCATAGAATGCTTGGATCAACATCAGATAAATTTCTTTTGTGATACAGACTTGGGAGCCTTCAAGGTTGAGAAAAATCATCCAGAATTGCATAATACTGATCTGATACATGTTGAATCTAAGAAAGAAGAAAATGATGTATGGAAGATGTATTTTGATGGTGCATGTAGCAAAATGGGAAATGGGGCCGGAGTAGTATTTATCTCACTAGAAGGTAAAAATTTCAAATACTCCTTTCTATTAACATTTGAATGCACAAACAATGTAGCAGAATACAAGGCTTTGCTCATTGGTTTGAATATAGCCACCAAGCATAAGATAAAAAAGTTAGCTTTATATGGTGATTCTGAATTGGTTACTTCCCAAGTGAGAGAGAAATACCTATCAAAAAACAAGAGGTTGAGACAGTACAGAAACATTGTCTGGGATGATATTGAGTTATTTGATGCCTTTTCAATCAACTGGATTGATAGATCAAAAAACATTATGGCAGATTTTCTAATGAATATCGCATGAAAAAGGGATGATATCACATTAGGAGGTATTACTGAAGTTGAATTCAAAACCAGACCCACTATCTCAGATAATGTACATAACTGACAAGTATTTGATAATGATGCTAATATAATCAACTTCCTGCATTGTGCTGATCATTATGAAAATCAAGAGATTGATTTTAATGCGTTCATAGAAGAACATGATGGGAAGGAAACCCTTTTTGGTCAAGAGATAGTTCAGTTGAAAACAAACAAAATACCTAAGGGACTTATAGCATTGGAAAATGCATTTGATGGACATGATAGATTTAAAATGAAAGACACACCAGTAATGCAAAATGACCTTGAAGAGATTAATTTGGGGAGACAGGCAGCCCCAAAGAATGTATATATTGGAAAAAATTTTAATCCCAAAATCAGGAGCATGATCATCAACTGACTTAGGAAGTATAGACACGTATTTACCTGGTCATATGATGAATGAAAAGCATATAGGGAGGATCTTTTTCAGCATGAAATACCACTAAAATTAGATGCTAAACCATTCAGGAAAAAACAAAGGCCTATCAATCCTACATTAGCTGCTAAGATGCTTGAAGAACTCAAAAAATTAAGAGATGGAGCTATCATTAAACCCATCAGGCATTCTTCTTGGGTTTCTAATTTGGTGCCTGTCAGGAAAAAGAATGGTGATATTAGATTATGTGTGGACTTCAGGAATCTAAACAAATCTTATCTTAAGGACAACTATCCCCTCCCTAATATGGAAGCAATATTACAAAAGGTTACCAGATGTGAACTATTGTCAATGATGGATGGCTTCTTAGGATATAATCAGGTGAAAGTCAAAGAATCAGAACAGTACAAGACTATATTCACCACACCATGGGGAACATATGTATATTTAAGAATGCCATTCGGGCTCACTAATGCTAGAGCAACATTCTAAAGAGCAATGGATGTGGCATTTACTGAATTGATTAATAAAATCATGATAGTATACTAGGATTACATGACAGCATATTCCAAAAGGGCTGAGGATCATTGTGCACATTTAGAACAAATATTTATTAAAGCCCTAGAATATGGGATTTCATTGAATCCTAAGAAGTGCCATTTCACAGTGACAGAGGGGAAGTTGCTTGGTCACATACTCTCAAAAGATGGAGTGAGAATAGATCCTAAGAGAGTAAAAGCAATTGACTAAGTTCCTATTCCTAAAAATGTAAAAGCTATATAGTCATTTTTTGGCCAAATTAACTTTGTCAGGAGGTTCATATCAAATTTTGCAAAAAAAGTTAGTCCCATATCTAGAATGTTGAAGAAGAATTCAGAAGTGAAGTGGACCACATAAATAGTGGAGGCATTTTTTACCATTAAGAAGGCAATCAAAGAAGCCCCTATTATGATATCCCCTGATTTCAGTAAGCCATTCCAACTATTCTCATTTGCCTCTTATCATACAGTTGCAGTAGTACTATTGCAGAAAAATAATGGACATGAACAACCCATTTCATTTTTTAGCAAATCTCTTCAAAATGTAGAATTAAAATATGACATTGTTGAGAAACAAGCATATGCATTGGTGAATGCAGTTAAAACTTTTAGGCCATACTTGGTGGGAGCTGAACTCATAGCATATGTACCTAATGCTACAGTAAAAGATGTATTGGTCCAAACTGAGGTCACAGGTAGAAGATGCAGATGGATCAATAGAATTCAGGTGTTCAATATTGAAATCTACATCACTAAACTAGTGAGAGGACAAGGTCTTGCTAGATTAATGGATGAAAGTAATCTCAAGGCTTCTTTGATATGTAGTGCTAATGATGTTGATAACACAAGTTCTAGTATTGAGCATACTCCATGGTATAATGACATCATATATTATCTAAAGCACATGAAATGTCCTAAAGGGTATGATGATAACAAAAGAAGGACACTTAAATTACAGGCCTCAAAATATGTATTTATTGATGGAGATCTTTACTGAAAGAATAGGGATGGTATTCTACTATTATGCCTAGACAAGCATCAATCAAAACATATCATGAAAGAGTTACATGAAGGCATGTGTGGAGGTCATTTTTCAGCAAAGACTATAGCCCACAAGATCCTAAGGGCTGGATACTATTGGCCTAGAGTTTTTAATGATTCATATCATTTCACAAGAAAATGTGAAGCATGTAAAAATATTTTAGGAAAGTTGAAATATCAGGGAGTACTACCCTTGAAACCCATGTAGGTGGAGGCTCCATTCTATCAGGGGGGCATTGACTTCGTAGGAGAAATTACAGAAAAGTCAAGTGGTGGACACAAATGGATTTTAGTGGTGACAGATTATTTCACAAAATGGGTGGAAGCAATCCCAACTAAGCAAGCAACAAGTAAGGTGGTGATCAACTTTTTAATGGAGAATATCATATTCAGATTTGGCACTCTAGTGAGGTTGATTATAGATAATGGAATGTGTTTTAGGTCTAATGAGTTTAAAATTTTATGTAGTACACATGGTATCACTATGTCATATGCTGCCCCTTATTATCCACAAGAAAATGGGTAGGCAAAATCTAGCAATAAAAATCTTTTGAAAATTATAAAGAGAATGTTGGAAGGAAATAAGAAAGCATGGGATTCAAAGTTAAGAATGGCTATGTGGGCTGATAGGATTACTGTGAAGGAAGCAATTGGGAGATCTCCTTTTGAACTAGTGTATGGAACACAAGCCAGAATACCATTAGAAAATCTCCTACCAGTTTATAAATTTGTTCTTCAGGAAGACTTAAACATTCTTGGACCAATGGAGGAAAGATTAGAACATCTTGCAGAACTTGATGAAACAAGGAGACTAGCTCAAAGGTAGAATATCAAGTTGCAATCACAAGTGAAATGCCTCTTTGACAAAAAGGCCAAAGATAGGAAATTTGAAATGAATAACTTAGTGCTGATGTGGAATGCTAGGTGCCAAGAGAAAGGAAAACATGGAAAGTTTAAAGCTTTGTGGTTAGGTCCTTTTGTTGTAACTGGCAAAGGAGGTGATGATTCTTACTACTTGTAAAATATGTCCAGAGAGGAGCATGAACTGCCTGTGCATGGCCAATATCTAAAGCCTTTATTTTCATAAAATACTAAAATCATGCACAAGGAGGATTAAGTGTTGCCAGTGCATGGACAACCCTTAAATAATTCTCAAAATACTTTTATTCCATGCACAGTGGTCCAGGTAAATCACAAGAGATTAGGATATGCCAGTACATTGATAGTCCTATGAATCTCTAAAAAAAATATATAATATATAAAATATTTTCCATGTACAGTAGTATAGGATCATCCCAGTTCCCCATCATTATCACTTCCATCTCCCATTCTCATACAATTCTGTGAAACCATCATCCCAAACAAATAAAACATATGGTCTACTCCCCCAAGAGATCTGAATTCTTGTTATACTCATAAGGAGTGTGCATCCCAGATAGAGCCACTGTTGGGATAGGAAAATTTAAAATTTTCTTTTCTTCATAACCACTCATGTCTGACCAAACCAAATATTTTTTTCCCAAAATTAGAATAACAACTGATATATCCCGTAAAAATCCTATGAATTTTATCTCAAAATAATGTAAAGGGCCTCGATTTCTTAATATTGGAAAGACCTCATTTTTGTTATACTAATCCATGAGAAACTAGCTAAAATGGCTATAGGCATGAGAATAAGGATCAAGGAGAATATTTAAGGAAACGCCGATGGAGAAAGTGGCTCCGATGACCTTTCATCAGAGAGAGAATGTGTGGTCACGCTGATCAGTATAAGATGGCACTATCGGGGAATACTCCACAAACTCCCCCGATGATATAGATCATACCGATAAAAGAATTTGGTGGGACTCTCACCGAACAACCTATGGAATAGATGAATTAGTGACCATGGACAGGAGATAAACATCAGAGAAAGGGAATAGAGTGTCTCTAACACATCTATGTCTCGGCAACCAAAGGGATTGTTTCGGCATAGCTCACACTGATATGTATGAAGGATAAGAACCATCGACGAAGCTGAACAAGTCAGAACAAAGTTTATATGTCTTTCCAAACCAATGGTCACAATGATAAAGATGTCGGTGACATGGCGTGAAGATCTCTCCGGTGAAGAATGTAAAGAAAGCTATTGGGGAAACAACCATGATCGAGTAACTTGAAATAAGGCATCCCGATGATATATCTTATTCTGATAACAATAAGGATCATGTTCATTGATGAGACACTCACCGATTGTCATATCAGAGACACTTAAGAGATAAGAGAAGAATGTTATTCACATAGCGATAAAGAAAGTCAAGCCCATGATGACCATGCCCACTTCTACATCAGGTAACCCTTTGAAATATCTTGCCGATATAAACTCACCTATGAAATATGACATCGAGTAGATAGATGAAAGGTCACAGTGATTGATCCATGAGCAAACGTTCACGCCATAAGAAGATATTAAAGTTGCCCTGACATTACAAAAATCATGCCGATGAGAGAAGTGATGACAATGTGAAATTTCACAATGATCAAGAAAATTGAAACGCTGGAACAATTAATTACAGATGATGAAGAAATCCTCTGAGACTCCATTCAAAATTATTGCGATTAAGTTCAAAAGAATTATCTAAAGAGAGCAAGCAAGCACAAACTTGGAGGAGAAAATAGGGGAATTCGATCACCGCTTTGGATAATAGGTACATAAATACAAATTTCTATGCAATAGCCTATAATTTGAATTTACTATCCAAGATTGTGATGGAAACTCCACTGAAAGGAAAGGGAAAAAAATTATAGGGTGATACCAGTGAACCTAAAAAACAAAGAACTGACAAAACCCCTAAGGAGAAAACAAAAGAGAGGAAATTGAACCAGGACTTAATTGACCAACTACTTGGATCAACTCCCAAAGCCCTAAGGTCTACACAACTTAGGGCAGAAGTGGAGAAACTAGAAGACAAGTGTAAATATCTCAAAAATGTTTGGACTCCAATTAGAGGTTATGAATTATTTAGATTCCACTACAACAGAAGAGTCAGGAATTGCCTAGTGTCAAACCCATGGCACTTGAATTTAGGCAAATTGGTTGTTCCTGATGTGTTTCTAAATGCATAACTCCTCCAACTTATGGCTAGGAATTATAGTCCAAGCCCCAAGGCCATATGAAACCCACAAGGAGAGCCTATTATACATTTGTCTAAGAATGCCATTTGTGAATTTTTTGACTTGGATGATTTATGTACTGTCCCCATAGTTTATGACGATTTGGACAAAGAGTACTGGAGAATGGATACTACATATAATGGATGGAGGTTGCCTATTCACAAGCCTAGGGTAGAGGGAGAGATGGTGCCTCTCAATGAGAATGATGGACCTCCATTTCATGTGTCATTATTTGAACCCTACATATAATACACATACTACTCTATGGGCCATGTCCTAGGATCAGAGGTCCCTGATTTCATGACAATTCCTCAGATGGTCATAGCTATAGATATCTAGTGCCACAATGCCAGATAGTTTGATTAGCTTGCCTATGTTTTTGGTAGAATCGATTCTAGTCTGACTGCAATAATGAACAATGCCCCATCAGTTTCCTTTGAACACTACTGACTCCTGATGCACATGGTGCTTTATTATGGCCAAGAAATAGGATTGTGGCCAAGTGAATTCAAAGTTGTTCCAGTGGATCAGAGGGGGAAAAAGTCACCTGTGTAGATGTGGACTAGAATATCGGATAGTAGGTATGCCCATTCTAGCCATGTTCAGTTTGAAGAATACTATGTAAAAGTATTAAATAGATATTTCAGTCATCCCTGTGAGTATTGATTATCAGATGAAATAAAGAGGTTTCTTAGACCTAAAGATTTTGGTGGTCCTCCTACTATTACTCACAACTGGGGACACTGGTATTGTTTTGAAGATGCTACTTTGGTCAGAGTTTACGGTTTTGAGGACACTCCTTTTATCTTGCCTAAGACTGTCCCTGACAGAATTGCCTACTTAGAAATAGTTAGACACATGAATTGTTCTATTGTGATGCACTTGAGCTCCCATGACAAACAATCTTTTATGTCTAATACCCTGTGCTTTGGAGATTTTACTATGGTATCCAAGGAGGGTTATGGTCTCATTTTAGATAAACTGATGCATTACAACATGAAATGTGCTAAGGCAAGAAAAGGGTTTGATCCTGAGGGTTTCATTGACCTTGCTTAGAGAAAACAAAACCTCAGTGGATACACACATGTCCCATATCCACATGATGATATCATCAGGAATTTGGAAGAGACTAAAGTTGAATTGGTGGTTGAGAAATATAACAGGGACCTAGATGAGAAGAGGAAATAGCTTGCAGAGATTGAGTTGTTATCCTTTGGTGATGAAGGACCTACAAAGGAAGAAGAACCACATCAACAAGTAGCTATGATATCTAAAAGAAGAATGCAATGCTATCAGTCTCCTAGTATAGCACATGATGTGGAGAGGTCTGCTAATGAAGATCCAAGACAAATAGTATATGATTCTTTTATTTCAGATGATAAATTTATTCATTCTAAAGAATTCAAATCATTTTTATATAAATGCAAAGGGAAAGAAATTAGGGAGTCAGTTGATGATATCTTTGCCAACAATGAAAGATAGTTACTTGATATGTTGAAGACAACAGTGGATCGTGAATTGCAACATATGACCCCTAGTAAGGGTAGACAACTACTCAAAGAAGCAGGGGTGATGATCTTTCCTGGTCTTGATTTGAATTCTACTCTAGTATTTGATAGTTTTCTATATAACACAGATGATAAATACAAGCTCACTCCAGAAGGTGTCACTGAAGTATATATGAGCACCAAATATAATAATGATGAAAATTCATTAATGATATGGGCCCTGTATCCTGCCCATAAGAAGACAACCATTATAGACACTGAGAAGACTTTTGGCCATGTCATGTGGTGCAGGGGCACCCAAGCATAAAGATATCTTATGAGGTCAAAGTGCATTTTTTTCTTATTTGTAATGTTCATACATGATTTGTAATGTCATGAAGTCTATTGGTATAAAAAAAAAATCATTTGTAAAGCTTGGAAAGCCATTTTTGTGCCAAGGGACCTAAAAGGTCCTAATATGGTCAAGGTTGGTCAAAGGGTCAAAATGGCCAAGGAAAGGTTTGAGAGGGTGTAAATGGTCATAATTAATTCATTTTTTCATGTTAAAGGTGGTCTAGGATGGAGATTTTGTATAAAGTTGTCAACATTGAAAAATGGCAAAAGTTGTAAAGTTGTCAAGGCAAGATTAGGGGAAATGAAGAGTCATTGTGTTAAAAGATTGTAGTTGTTCAGTTAAACTGATGTGGAGGTTGATATTGTGTATGTGGACACCTATTTAAGCATGTAAAACTTGAACCAAAAGGAATAGATGTGAATTGGATTTAAAGCTTGTGATTTTAAGCCCTTATTCTACAGTTCTAACTATTTTTTTCTCCGGTTCCAGGCCTTGTATGGCCATGTATGGATTGGAACTTGTACAATATTAATGTTATATTGAATTAGGATGAATAATATTCATTTTGGTTCAGGTCTCATCAAATTTGGTGTACTATTGAGGAAGATATGAGTGTTTTAAGGACTGTGATTTTTAGATTTTCCCTGTAATAGTCCTGTTGCAGTGTTTGGTACAGTTTTGTAAAGATAGATATAGGAACAATCCATTTATTTATGGAAAGAGGATCAAAGTACCTTTCAAATATATCTGGTCTGAGGTATTAACTTGATACCTAGAGGAAGATATCATGTTTTTTCTAAAACTGCTCTGTTAACTAGGTTAACTAGGGTTTTGGTAGGAAAAATGTCATAAAACCTCATTCCACTATGGGAATCCTCTAAAACTAGGTGGAATGGAATTAGAGGGAGTGATTGACATGTTGACGGAGGGTAAAGACTAAAAAAATTGTTTTGGTATGTTTAAAATGATGCCCTAGGTGACTGTAGCAACATTTTCCATGTTATTTTTGCATTTGAAGTGGGACAACAAATATAGAATGAAATTGTCTTGCATCCTGACCACAAAACCCTTGAAATCCATAGTTTAAAAATGTATTATAAGTTCTCCAATCATTGGTTCAGTTCTAGGATTGCATTTGAGGGTAGTCTCTTTGTAAATTTGGCTTAATTGAGGCACTAGGCCACTGACAGGGGTTATTAGTTGAGATATTCCATCTAAAACAACCTATGCCAAGTTTAGGATTATTGCTAGAGGACCATAATGGGTATCTAAGGATTGTCTAAGATCTAGGTTTGGAGGTCTGAGCCAAAATTTATTAGGTTTGTTGTCTTTTTGAAGGGCTACAAGCCATTTCTTGGGTTTGTGAAGGAAGTACCAACCAGAAGTCTAATCTTCCTTTACCAATGGATGAAATGGGTCCCCTAACCTCTCAAACCAACATTTTTCCCAATTTTGCATAAAGATCTTTATTTTTGGGCTTGTAGGTGAAGCAAAACCTTGTCTAGTTTGTCCATCTTCTTGTATCCAATTTGCCTCTACATCATCATGACTTTGAAGGTAGGGGAGACTAACCCCTTGATCACTACAGACATTGGCATTAATGTTGCAAAGTTGAATAAGGCACAGGCTTTGTTAATCAAAGAAAGAGCTGCATACAAACTGAGCTGTGAGAGATTAACAAAAGAAAATGACTATTTGAAAGATGTTGTTAAGAGCACATTTAGGGGGTTAGTAAAAAAATTAACTCAGGGAGAAAGCTCACAAAGTACCCAACCAACATCTATTGACTAGATTGCTCAAGTTCAGAAAGATACACTTGCAATGGTGCTCCAGAACAGGCATACCAACATGATGCATTGGTTGAATCAATTTTGGGATATTTATTCTCAAAGCTATAAAGTGATCCAAGAGCATGAGAGGCTTGACAAAAGGCTGCAGGAGAAACTTAATGAGACACAGAATAAGGATATAGATACCTCCAATGCAAAAGATTTGATTGAGCACCATCAAAAGTATTATGATCAACTTAAGAATGATGCCAAAGAATGTGTCAAAGCCTCAAAAGTAGGAGTACCCACATTGTTCAAGGATGATAAAGAATTGAAGAACAAAGATGAATGGAGTAAATACTGTCAAGTTCTATTGCATGAAGCCTTAGGAGCTCTCAAGGACAAAGATTCTGCATCTAGAGAAGCCTGTAAGCACCTGGAGAAGATGGTAACAATGGATGTGATCACAAGGAACATTATTGAATTCACTGATACCCACCATAGCCAGGAGTACTTGGATCACATTCCTTAGCCAGGAGTACTTGTGGTTGAATAGAGCTTAAGCATTGTTATTTTTATTTATTGTTAGGTTAATCATGTTGATTCCCAAAAGACTTCTTGAAGAGTTATGTCTCTTCATAAGTATTTCTATATAAGTTCAAACATATGATGTTGAATTATCATCAGCAGTAGAATATAATATATAAAGTTTACAATGTTTTTCAAAGACCATGTTGCAAATATATTGTTGAAAAAGTAAATTGAAGTTCTCTAATTCTGTTGTTTTATTCTAGCATCAATTGTTTGTTTAAATTACTTAATTTTACGGTTGTCTCCAATTTAGTATTTCCTTGTTATTTAGATTAATATATCAAGTATATATTTAATTTGTTAGTGCACATTTTTTGTAGTTGTGTCATTGGATTAATTGGTTTCCATTAGAGGAATTAAAATCCTTCTGATTAGTCACAGTAACCTGGAAGTGTTAGTTTGGATTACTAAGAAGAACCATATAATTAGGATTGCCATTCTGTCTCCAAGTTGATATTATCTATTATTCTTGCATATTTCATTCAATTGGTTCCTTCAAGAAAGGATTAAATTACCTTCTGGTGAATAACAAGAAATTTGATTATATTGGTTGGATTATTAAGAAGAGTTTGTCAGTCATTTGCTTGCATGTTTATACAAGTTATAAACTAAAATATTGTACCAAATAGTTAGAGTTACTGCCTACTATAAGCCACTGGTCTTAGTCTTCCATTTGACTCTGTTTACCCAACAAGGCATTGGTCTTATTTCAATTCATCATTTAAAACCCCTTTATTAGTTAAGTAGTCATAAAATTCACCTTGATATTGCTTATACAATTTATACCAACCATCCATCAGATATTAGATATAGAATTAGTTAGCAAGCTTTCATCTATTCTACACCATTTGCCACTATAGGTAGATTCATTTACTTAGTCAAAATATTTACATTCAATCTTCTTTAATTCAAAGGTTCACCCGCCTAGGTGTAGCGGGACCTAAAGTGCAGGGAATCATCAAACCCAAAAGGTTGATTCCGTCGTGTTAGTTCAAAAATGTTGTGAATCTAAGCATAGAGCCTGACATCCTCTTAGGATTAGCAACCTGCATTTTTGAGACCTAACAAATTGGTGACTTTATTGGGGACTAATTAAAGGACCTTAGTAAGAAACCATTCTTTTATAGAGTCAAAAATTTTGAAATTTAATTTGGTAACTTTGCTGGCAAGAAGAATCTAGAAAGATAAATTATAAACCTTTTCCTATTTACAAAATAGGTGGCAACTCTAGAACCTGTCATAACAGAAAGTTACTTCCAAATGGATGGTAGGAGATCCAAGATGGAAGGCAAGAAATTGCAATCATCTCCACCAATTAGAAACATCTCCAAGAGAAATGGAACATCAAACCATTCTCACCATAATAATAATTAGGAGGCTCAAGAAGATATGCTAAGCAAACTATCACAATTCACAATAAGTTTACACCTCTGCATGAATCAAATGAAAATCTCAATGGAGTAACTTATGATATATTGGCAAAATACAGACCTGATCCTCAAGAGTAGCTAGAGTGTGAAGCACGGTCCATGAGGGAAATTGATCAAAGGCAAGTTGAATATGATTTTAAAATGTCATTACATCATGGAGAAGGGGTAAAACATGGATTCTCAACTCAAGAAATAAAAGACAGTCCAAAGAATTTAGGAGGTAGGAATCAAGCGCAGTAGGATCTGCTTAGGCTCCAGGAAGAACTTGAAATGATCAAGATAGAGGAAACTAAGAGGTTGTTGCAACAAGAGTTTCAATAGATAAAGAGTAGGGTTTAAACACTCCCCCTAAAATATGTACCTCCACATAGAGGAAACACTTCAAAGAATCCAAAGCAAAATTTACACCAAAATACAGGTGGTGTATCCAATTCGCAAGCATCCAGAAGTCATCAAAATACCCTCCCTAGAAATCCTAGACCACCTCCCATGCATAATACCTCTCAACATATGGCTAATCCTTACCCACCCCCTAGCCAACAATAATATAGACCAAAAAATCCTTATATAAATCCCTACATAAACCCACAGCAGCAATATGCTTATCATCAGCCTCCAGGTGGATATAATTACTATCCTAACCCACCACCCATGAATTTTCTACCACAAAACCTCACAAACATATGTAGCTAATTTGATCTGACTAGATATCAGTTGTATCCATATCATATGGACAGTAATTGGAGAAATATAGTTCCCAAGTTCATTGAGAATAGTGTAATATCAGCTGAAGATCACATCAGAAGCTTCAATGCTTTCGTACAAGATATTGGTATGGACTATGAAGACATTAGAATGAGGTTATTCATGATGTCCCTGACTCAAGATGGAAGAGACTAGTTCAATAGTTTACCTGATGCTTCAGTCAGTTCAATAACTAATTTCCATAATCAATTCAAGGAGCAGTATGGCAAACAATATGCCCCTGAGTTTGCATTGCACAAATTGATAAGCATCTAGAAATACCAGAATGAATCAGTGTATGATTTCAATCTAAAATTCTCCAAATTACACAACAAAATACTGCATGGATCTAAACTAACTGACCTAGCAGCATTGAGCATTTATCTGAAAGAATTTGATCCCAAGATAGGGTACAAACTTAGAAATCAGTGCCCTATGAACCTGGCTGAAGCACAGAAAGTGGCATTAACTATTGAGAACAATAGGAAAGCTATAGTTATGGTTAGAAAGAGGGATAAGTCTAGAAATCCTTAGAACCCAAACATTCAGCCAACTAAACAAGAAGGTCAACATAGACATGAAAGGCCCAGGTTGCATGATATGCCATATAATACAAATTGAAAAGATGGGAGGCCCATTGAAAATAGCAGAAAGCAACATTATGGAAAAGGTACCCCTAACCCTCTAAAAATAAATGTGGCACATATGGTAGAAGATAAACCTTGGTGTGTGGTGTGCAATTTACCACATTCACCTGAATATTGTGAGGTGGTCAAAATAGTACAACAAGAAGAAGCATTATATAATTATAACAGAGACAATGACACAATAAACATGATGCAAGATACACCATATTTGCTGAATGAAGACTATTCTTCTACAGAGGGAGAGGGATATGAATATGATGTGGGAAATCAGAGACATCATATCAATATGGGAAAACAAGAAGTGTTCTCAGATCAGGAGGATGGTTATGAGGAAATTACCTATTATAACAATCAGCCATATGATCAGTGGAGAAAGCCCACTGAAAATGAAAGAGAAGCTCTTACAATAGCTGCAATAGCTCAATCTAAAAATGCCTATAACTTAAGGAATAGGACAATGAATGTTGAACAAGGAACCCCTGGGAGTGTCTTTATAAAAGATCAGAATTACAAAAAGAATAATGCAAAGTCATCATTCAAAGAACGAGAAAAGGATGGTAAATATAAAATGAAAGATAAATGACAAAATCAAGAAAAGGAGCATATAAAGACAGAAAAGAATGATCAGACTATGGCCCATTCATTTGACATTGCTCATGCAATATCTCAAGTAAAGATATTAGTTCCACTTTTGGAAATGATGAACATAGACAAATACAGGAATGCAATAGTTAAACCGATTTCAGATATACCAAATCAAAAACATAAAGGATCAGAGAATAGAACAAACAATGTTCACAAAGAAACATTCCAAATTCTTAAGGTATACTTAGGTGATACATTGACAAAGAATCCCTCACAAGTGGACCCTTTCTCCACTACATTATTGATAAAAAATAGGATAGTAAGGAACTGCATGATTGATTCAGGCACGGCCATGAATATCATGCCAATAGCAGTTATGAAAGAACTGGGAATGTGGGTTGACACTACATTTGGTAGGTGTTATGCAATGGATAACAGATCCATCCTAGTTGTTGGTATTATGAGGAATGTAGAAATAAAACTGGCTTCATACCCTGAAGCAACCTATAACATGGATATCACCATGGTTGACATTCTGCCATATTATGGAATGCTTTTATCAAGACAATGGGCTGCAATAGTAGGAGGGAATGTCCAATTAGCTTTATCATATGCCAAAATACCAGTGGGAGGCAAATAGATCAAGTTGTGTAGAGAGCCAAGATATGAGAACATAATAGAATGCTTGGATCAACATCAGATAAATTTCTTTTGTGACATAGACTTGGGAGCCTTCAAGGCTGAGAAAAATCAGCTAGAATTGTAGAATACTGATTTGATACATGTTGAATCTAAGAAAGAAGAAAATGATGTATGGAAGATGTATTTTCATGGTGCATGTAGCAAAATGGGATATGGGGCCAGAGTAGTATTTATCTCACCAACAGGTAAAAATTTCAAATACTCCTTTCTATTAACATTTGAATGCACAAACAATGTAGCAGAATACGAGGCTTTGCTCATTGGTTTGAATATAGCCACCAAGCATAAGATAAAAAAGTTAGCTGTATATGGTGATTCTGAGTTGGTTACTTCCCAAGTGAGAGAGAAATACCTATCAAAAAACAAGAGGTTGAGATAGTACAAAAATGTTGTATGGAATGATATTGAGTTATTTGATGCCTTTTCAATCAACTAGATTGATAGATCAAAAAACATTATGGCAGATTTTCTAGAGAATATTGCATTAAAAAGGGATGATATCACATTACGAGGTATTATAGAAGTTGAATTCAAAACCAGACCCACTATCCCAGATAATGTACATAGCTAGCAAGTATTTGATAATGATGCCAATATAATCAACTTCCTGCATTATGCTGATCATTATGAAAATCAAGAGATTGATTTTAATGCATTCGTAGAAGAACATGATGGGAAGGAAACCCTTTTTGGTCAAGAGATAGTTCAGTTGAATACAAACAAAATACCTAAGGGACTTATAGCATTGGAAAAGGCATTTGATGGACATGATAGATTTAAAATGAAAGACACACTAGTAGTGCAAAATGACCTTGAAGAGATTAATTTGGGGACACAGGCAACCCCAAAGAATGTATATATTAGAAAGAATCTTAATCAAAAAATTAGGAGCATGATCATCAACTTACTTAGGAAGTATAGACATGTATTTGCCTAGTCATATGATGATTTAAAAGGATATAGGGAGGATCATTTTCAGCATGAAATACCATTAAAACCAGATGCTAAACCATTCAGGCAAAAATAGAGGCCTATCAATCCTACATTAGCTCCTAAGATGCTTGAAGAACTCACAAAATTAAGAGATGGAGCTATCATTAAACCCATCAAGCATTCTTCTTGGGTTTCTAATTTGGTGCCTGTCAAGAAAATGAATGGTGATATTAGATTATGTGTGGACTTTAGGAATCTAAACAAATCTTCTCTTAAGGACAACTATCCCCTCCCTAATATGGAAGCAATATTACAAAAGGTTACTGGATGTGAACTGTTGTCAATGATGGATGGCTTCTCAAGATATAATCAAGTGAAACTCAAAGAATCAGAACAATATAAGACTGCATTCACCACACCATGGGGAACATATGTATATTTAAGAATGCCATTTAGGCTCACTAATGCTCGAGCAACATTCCAAAGAGCAATGGGTGTGGTATTTACTGAATTGATTAATAAAATCATGATAGTATATTAGGATGACATGAGAACATATTCGAAAAGGGCTGAGAATCATTGTGCACATTTAGAGCAAATATTTATTAAAGCCCTAGAATATGGGATTTCATTGAATCCTAAGAAGTGCCATTTCACAGTGATAGATGGGAAGTTGTTTCTTTTCACATAGTCTCAAAAGATGCAGTGAGAATAGATCCTAAGAGAGTAAAAGCAATTGACCAAGTTCCTATTCCTAAAAATGTTAAAGCTATATAGTCATTTTTTGGCCAAATTGACTTTGTCAGGAGGTTCATTTCAAATTTTGTAAAAATTGTTAGTCCCATATCTATAATGTTGAAGAAGAATTCAGAAGTGAAGTGGACCACAAAAATAGTGGAGGCATTTGCAACCATTAAGAAGGCAATCAAAGAAGTCCTTGTTCTGATATCTGCTAATTTTAGTAAGCCATTCCAACTATTATGATTTGCCTCTTATCATACAGTTACAGCAGTACTATTGTAAAAAAATAATGGACATGAACCCATTTCATGTTTCAGAAAATCTCTTCAAAATGTAGAATTAAAATATGACATTGTTGAGAAACAAGCATATGCATTGGTGAAGGCAGTTAAAACTTTTAGGCCATACTTTGTGGGTGCTGAAATCATAGCATATGTACCTAATGCTGTAGTAAAAGATGTGTTGGTCCAAACTGAGGTCACAGGTAGAAGATGTAGATGGATCAATAGAATTCAAGAGTTCAATATTGAAATCCAGATCACTAAACTAGTGAGAGGACAAGGTCTTGCTAGATTAATGGCTGAAAGTAATCTCGAGGCTTCTCTGATATGTAGTGCTAATGATGTTGATAACACAAGTTCTAGCATTGAGCATACTCCATGGTATACTGACATCATGTATTATCTAGAGCACATGAAATGTCCTGAAGGGTATCATGATAACAAAAGGACACTTAAATTGCAGGCCTCAAAATATGTATATATTGATGGAGATCTTTACTGGAAGAATAGGAATGGTATTCTACTATTATGCCTAGATGAGTATCAATCAAAACATATCATGTAAGAGTTACATGAAGGCATGTGTGGAGGTCATTTTTCAGCAAAGACTACAGCCCACAAGATCCTAAGGGCTGGATACTATTGGCCTAGAGTTTTTAATGATTCATATCATTTCACAAGAAAATGTGAAGCATGTCAAAAAATTTCAGGAAAGTTGAAATATCATGGAGTACTACCCTTGAAACCCATGTAGGTGGAGGCTCCATTCTATTAGTGGGGCATTGACTTCATAGGAGAAATTGTGGAAAAGTCAAGTGGTGGACACAAATGGATTTTAGTGGCAACAGATTATTTCACAAAATGGGTGGAAGCAATCCCAACTAAGCAAGCAACAAGTAAGGTGGTGATCAACTTTTTAATGGAGAATATTAAATTCAGATTTGGCACTCCAATGAGGTTGATTACAAATAATGGAATGTGTTTTAGGTCTGATGAGTTTAAAAATTTCTGTAGTACACATGGTATCACTGCGCAATATGCTACCCCTTATCATCCACAAGAAAATGGGCAGGCAGAACCTAGCAATAAAAATCTTTTGAAAATTATAAAGAGAATGTTGGAAGGAAATAAGAAAGCATGGGATTCAAAGTTAAGAATGGTTGTGTGGGTTGACAAGATTACTGTGAAGAAAGCAATTGGGAGATCTCCTTTTGAACTAGTGTACGGAACACAAGCCATAATACCATTAGAAAATCTCCTACCAGTTTATAAATTTGTTCTTCAGGAAGACTTAAACATTCCTGAACCAATGGAGGAAAGAGGTGAACATCTTGCAGAACTTGATGAAACAAGGAGACTAGCTCAAAGGCAGAATATCAAGTTGCAATCACAAGTGAAATACCTCATTGGTAAAAAGGCCAAAGATAGGAAATTTGAAATGAATGACTTAGTGTTGATGTGGAATGCTAGGTGCTAGGAGAAAAGAAAACATGGAAAGTTTGAAGCTTTATGGTTAGGTCCTTTTGTTGTAACTGGCAAAGGAGGTGATGATTCTTACTATTTGCAAAATATGTCTGGAGAGGAGCAGGAACTACCTATACATGGGCAATATCTGAAGTCTTTCTTTTCATTAAATACTAAAATCATGCACAAGGAGGATTAAGTGTTCCCAGTGGATGGAAAACCCTTAAATAATTCTCAAAATACTTTTATTCTGTGCATAGTAGTCCAGGGAAATCACAAGAGATTAGGATATGCCATTACATGGACAGTCTTATGAATATCTAAATATATATATACATATATATAATATATAAAATCTTTTCCATGTACAATAGTATAGGATCATCCCTAGTTCCCCATCATTATCACTTCCATCTCCCATTCTTATACAATTCTGTGAAACCATCATCCCAAATAAATAAAACAAATGGTCTACTCCCCTAAGAGATCTGAATTCTTGTTATACTCACAAGGAGTATACATCCCAGACAGAGCCACTGTTGGGACTGGAAAATTTAAAATTTTCTTATCTTCATACCCACTCATGTGTGACCAAACCAAAAAAAATGTTTCGCCCAAAATTAAAATAACAACTGATATATCCCATAAAAATCCTATGACTTTTATCACAAAATAGTGTAAAAAGACCTCATTTTTTTTATACCGATCCATGAGAAACTAGCTGAAATGGCTATCGGCATGAGAATAAGGATCAGGGAGAATAATTCAGGAAACACTGATGGAGAAAGTGGCACTGATGACCTTTCATCAAAGAGAGAATCTGTGGTCACATCGATTGGTATAAGATGGCACTATTAGGGAATACTCCACAAACTCCCCCGATGATATAGATCATACTGATAAAAGAATTCAGCGGGACTCTAACTGAACAACCCATTGAATAGATGAACTAGTGATCATCGGTAGGCAATAAACATTGGAGAAAGGGAATAGAATGTCTCCGACAAATCAATGTCTCGGTGACCAAAGGGATTGTTTTGGCATAGCTCACACCGATATGTATGAAGGATAAGAACCATTGGCGAAGCTAAACAAGTTCGAACAAAGTTTATATGTCTTGCCAAACTAATGGTCACAATGATAAAGATGTCGGTAACATGTCGTGAAGATCTCTCTGATGAAGAATGTAAAGGAAGCTATCAGGGAAACAACCGTGATTGGGTAACTTGAAATAAGTCATCCCGATGATATATCTTATTCTGATAACAATAAGGATCACGTTCATCGACAAGACTCTTACCGATTGTCATATCAGAGACACTTAAGAGATAGGAGAAGAATGTTATTCACACAACAATAAAGAAAGTCAAGCCAATGATGACCATGCCCACTTCTACATCAGGTAAACCTTTGAAATATCTTGCTGATATAAACTCACCTATGAAATATGACATCAAGTAGACAAATGAAAGGTCATAGCGATTGATCCATGAGTAAATGTTCACAACATAAGAAGATATTAAAGTCACCCTAACATTACAAAAATCATGCTGATGAGAGAAGGTATGACAATGTGACATTTCACAACAATCAAGAAAATTAAAATGCTGGAACAATTAATTACAGACGATGAAGAAATCCTCTGAGATGCCATTCAAAATTATTTTAATTAAGTTTGAAAGAATTATCTAAAACGAGCAAGCAAGTAGAGACTTGGAGGAGAAAACAGGGGAATTCGATCACCGCTTCTAATAACAGGTACATAAATACAAACTTATGTGTAATAGCCTATAATTTGAATTTACTTTCCAAGATTGTGATGGAAACTCCAGTGAAAGGAAAGGGTAAAAAATTATAGGGTGATACTAGTAAACCTAAAAAACAAAGAACTGACAAAACCCCTGAGGAGAAAACAAAAGAGAGGAAACTGAACCAGGACTTAATTGACCAACTACTTGGATCAACCCCTAAAGCCTGAAGGTCTGTACAACTTAGGGCAAAAGTGGAGAAACTAGAAGATAAGTGTAAATATCTCAGAAATGTTTGGACTCCAATTAGAGGTTATGAATTGTTTAGATTCCACTACAACAGAAGAGTCAGGAATTGCCCTAATATGTTTCTAAATGCAAAACTCCTCCGACTTATGGCTAGGCATTATAGTCCAAGCCTCAAGGCCGTATGCAACCCGTAAGAAGAGCCTATTATACATTTGTCTAAGAATGCCATTTGTGAAGTTTTTGACTTGGATGATTTATGTAGTGTCCCCATAGTTTATAAGGATTTGGATAAAGAGTACTGGAGAATGGATACTACATATAATGGATGGAGGTTGCCTATTCACAGGCCTAGGGAAAAGGGAGAGATGGTGCCTCTCAATGAGAATGATGGACCTCCATTTCATGTGTCATTATCTAAACCCTACATACAATACACATACTACTCTATGGGCCAAGTCCTAGGATCAGAGGTCCCTGATTTCATGACAATTCCTCTGATGGTCATAGCTACAGACATCTAGTGCCACAATGCTAGGTGGTTTGATTATACTGCCTATGTTTTTGGTAGAATTGATTCTAGTCTGACTGCAATAAAGAGTAATGCCCCATCAATTTCCTTTGAACACTACTCACTCTTGATGCACATGGTGCTTTATTATGGCCAAGAAATAGGATTGTAGCCAAGTGAATTCAAAGTTGTTCCAGTGGATCAGAGGGGGCAAAAGTCACCCATGCAGATGTGGACTAGAATATGGGATAGTAGGTATGCCCATTCTAGCTATGTTCAGTTTGAAGAATACTGTGTAAACGTATTATATAGATATTTCAGTCATCCCTGTGAGTATTCATTATCAGATGAAATAAAGAGGTTTCTTAGACCTAAAGATTTTTGTGGTCCTCCTACTGTTACTCAAAACTGGGGAGACTAGTATTGTTTTGAGGATGGTACTATGGTTAGAGTTTATGGTTTTGAGGACACTCCTTTTATCTTGCCTAAGACTATCCCTAACAGAATTGCCTACTTAGAAAAAGTTAGGCAAATGAATTTTTCTAAGGTGATGCACTTGAGCTCCCATGACAAACAATCTTTTATGCCTAGTACCCTGTTCTTTGGAGATTTTACTGTGGTATCCAAGGAGGGTTATAGTCTCATTTTGGATAAACTGATGCATTACAACATGAAATGTGCTGAGGCAAGAAAAGGGTTTGATCTTGAAGGTTTCATTGACCTTGCTTGGAGAAAACAAAACCTCAGTGGATACACACATGTCCCATATCCCCATGATGATATCATCAGGAATTTGGAAGAGATTGAAGTTGAATTGGAGGTTAAGAAATATAATAGGGACCTAGATGAGAAGAGGAAATAGCTTGCAGAGATTGAGTTGTTATCCTCTGGTGATGAAGGACCTACAGAGGAAGAAGAACCACATCAACGAGTAGCTATGATATCTAAAAGAAGAATGCAATGCTATTAGTCTCCTGGTATAGCACATGATGAGGAGGGGTCTGCTGATGAAGATCCAAGACAAATAGCATACAATTCTTTAATTTCAGATGATAAATTTATTTATTCTAAAGAATTCAAATCATTTTTATATAAATGCAGAGGGAAAGAAATCAAGGAGTCAGTTGATGATATCTCTACCAACAATGAAAGATAATTACTTGATATGTTGAAGACAACAGTGGATAGTGAATTGCAAGATATGACCCCTAATAAGGGTAGATAGCTGTTCAAAGAAGCAGGGGTGATGATCTTTCCTAGTCTTGATTTGAATTCTTCTCTAGTATTTGATAGTTTTCTACATAACACAGATGATAAATACAAGCTCACTCCAGAATGTGTCACCGAAGTATATATGGGCACCAAATATAATAACAATGAAAATTCATTAATGATATATGCCCCGTATCCTCCCCATAAGAAGATAGTCATTATAGACACTGAGAAGACTTTTGGCCATGTCATGACTTTGAAGGCAGGGAAGACTGACCCCTTGATCATTGTAGACATTAGCATTAATGTTACAAAGTTGAATAAGGCATAGGCTCAGATGTTAATCAAAGAAAGAGATGCATACAAACTAAGATGTGAGAGATTAACAAAAGAAAATGACTATTTGAAAGATGTTGTTAAGAGCACCTTCTGGGGGTTGGTAAAAAGATTAACTCAGGGAGAAAGCTCACAAAGTACCCAACCACCATCTATTGACCAGATTGCTCAAGTTCAGATAGATACACTTGAATGGTGCTCCAGAATAGGCATACAAACATGATGCATTTGTTGCATCAATTTTGGGATATTTATTCTCAAAACTTTAAAGGGATCCAAGAGCATGAGAGGCTTGACAAAAGGCTGTAGGAGAAACTCAATGAGACACAGAGTAAGGATATAGATACATCCAATGCAAAAGATTTGATTGAATAGCATCAGAAGTATTATGATCAACTTAAGAATGATGCCAAAGAATGTGTCGAAGCCTCAAAAGTAGGAGTGGCCACGTTGTTCAAGGATGATAAAGAATTTAAGAACAAAGAGGAATGGAGTAAAGACTATCAAGTTCTGTTGCATGAAGCCTTAGGATCTCTCAAGGACAAATATTCTACATCTGGAGAAGCCTATAAGCACCTAAAGAAGATGGTAACAATAGATGTGATCACAAGGAACGCTATTGAATTCACTGATACCCACTGTAACTAGGAGTACTTGGATCACATTGCTCAGCTATACTTGTGGTTGAATAGAGCTTAAGCATTGTTATTTTTATTTATTGTTATGTTAATCATGTTGATTCCCAAAAGACTTCTTGAAGAGTTATGTCTCTTCATAATAATTTCTATATAAGTTCAAACATATGATGCTGAATTATCATCAGCAGTAGAATATAATACATAAAGTTTACAATGTTTTTCAAAGACCATGTTGCAAGTATATTATTGAAGAAGTAAATTGAAGTTCTGTGATTCTATGGTTTTATTCTAGCATCAATTGTTTGTTTAAATCACTTAATTTTATGGTTGTCTCCAGCTTAGTATTTCCTTGTTATTTAGATTAATATATCAAGTATATATTTAATTTGTCAGTGCATATTTGTTGTATTTTTATGATTGGATTAATTGATTTCCATTAGAGGAATTAAAATCCTTCTGATCAGGCACAATAACCTAGAAGTGTTAGTTTGGATTACTAAGAAGAACCATATAATTAGGATTGCCATTCTATCTCCAAGTTGATATTATCTGTTATTCTTGCATATTTCATTCAATTGTTTCCTTCAAGAAAGGATTAAATTACCTTTTGGTGAATAACAAGACATCTAATTATATTGGTTGGATTATTAAGAAGAGTTTGTCAATCATTTCCTTGCACGTTTATACAAGTTATAAACTAAAATATTGTGCCAAATAGTTAGAGTTACTGCCTACTATAAGCCACTGGTCTTAGTCTTCCATTTAACTCTATTTACCCAACAAGACACTGATTTTATTTCAATTCATCATTTAAAACACCTTTATTAGTTAAGTATAGTCATAAAATTCACCTTGATATTGATTATACAATTTATACTAACCATCCATCAGATATTAGATATAGAATTAGTTAGCAAGCTTTCATCTATTCTACACCATTTTCCACTATAGGTAGATTCATTTACTTAGTCAAAATATTTACTTTCAATCTGCTTTAATTCTAAGGTTCACCCGCCTAGGCGTAGCAAGACCTAAAGCACAGGGAGTCATCAAACCCAAAAGATTAATTCCATCGCATTCGTTCAAAAATGTTGTGAATATAAGCATAGAGCCTGGCATCCTCTTAGGATTAGCAACCTGTATTTTTGAGACCTAACACACTCAAAGCACCATTACCTAGGATCAATCTAAACAATAAACTCAACTCCAACTCCAACTTGTACTCCTCTTTTGACATCAATGACAAACTTGGTCTACAATCTCCCCCTTTGGCATTGATGTCAACCAATCAAGCCTCTACACCTAGTTTCTCTTCTCCCCTGTGACATCCAATGACAAAGGGACCAACAAATACTCCCCCTGTATAGTACGCTCTACTCTAAGTTCAAAACCATGAGGGAACTTACTGAACACTATTGCATTAAGTAGTAACCAACTCCATCCACCAATGACCATAAAGTGTGAATGAAGGATGAATATAGAGTATCACCTACACCATTTCAAAATCTTCATTTTATCCCCTGTGAAACACCTCTGTAACCATTGATTAGTCATTATCTTGTAACAATCAAACAATCTGCATACTTCAAAATGACTGCAACAAATTATACACATTGAACTGATAAAGACACTGTACTCTCACTACACTTTCATTGTTCACTGCACTCATAAGACATATCACTCCATAAAATGCACCAAATGACAACAATAAAAACATGGTAAATAGATTGTCCTGTTCTGCAACAATATGAAAATAATGACATATAGATTGTCCAAATCACTGCATTAACTTAGTGAAAATCACTATCACAATTGACTACACCTCATATATGTCTATCAGGGCACTTACAAAAACACATGCATACACAGTCCTATCAAAGACTGTTCCTACATAATTTGTCCAATATTTTCACCTTTAATAGAATGAATGTGAGAGAACTATTAAAATAGAGAAGCACACATCAAATTGATATTAAACTGTCATGACTATACTCATTGTCAAGGCAAGATACTGTTTTATCCATCATTTCATTTACATTGCCAAAAGGTCCTGAGAAAATGTCCATTTCTTGGCAACAACTTCTAACACTTTCAAAACAATCACTGTATCTATCAAACCACATGTTTGAGGAAATTTGTCACCAAGTTATATGTAACTTATCTAAACTACCTCAATTTGCAAGCAAGCAATACTATCAAATCACTAGCAACTACTACATTTTTCAACAAATCTCTGATACAGGTTATACCCTGTTCTACAATTCTTTGTCAAGAATGTCATGGACTAACACAAACACTATAAAATATCTGCAACATATTCAAAATAATTCTCTATCCAAACAAACAATGGCTTGATCACAGTCTTTTGATTATTCGAAACAAGACAAGTAATATCCTCCACTGCAATTACCAACTTACTTCATCAACCTTTGTCTCAAATTGACTTCTCAAAACTAAAACCAAAATCTCCTATAAAATCCTCAAGATTCCTTCAAAATGTGAGATACCACTACTATAAAACCACTATTTGCACTATACCCGATCAAAAAATTGTAGATACCATTGCTCCTTCCTGCATAATGAGGACAACATTATTAAAACAATCAGTCACCATGACTCTATCATGAAGGTCACTGTACACTTTCAACTACATAGAAAAACAAGATTAAATGTCTATTACTACAAACTGACTATCACTACAGTCATAAACACCATCAGACTGACAATAGCAAGAATATAGAATACTGTCATCATTCAAAGAATACAGAGCGCTACACCAACATGCACCACCATCAGAAGTTCACCAGTAGAGATTGTAGTCCTCTTCCAAAACACACATCCTTGGAATATTCACTCTCTATCTCATAAACTAACATGTCTTAGTCCAAAGACAATCATCATTGTTCATAATTGCATACTACGCTTGAAGGTTTTGTCATTGCATATAGTCTATTATGCATCAAATGACAACAATCATAACAAAGCATGACTACATTGTCATAGATCAAACCACTATCTTGCTTCCAACTATCAAGCAACATGACTAAAACAACTGTCCTACATCAACAACAAAAAAACTATCTTGTCATCATCATGACATAAAATCATGGCATGGAGCCATTGTCATTTATGACAAAGCATTGTGACAAGGCACTGTTCACTGTCATGATAGGATATGACTTTCCAAACCACTGTCCTTCCACTGAACACTACTCTAAGGATGTTCTTGATGTATTCTACAATGATGTCAATGATAATCCAAGAATAAATAAGCAAGTCCAAATCCAAACCTCCATGACAATGGTGTTCAATCAAAGACTTGTCCAGAGAGACTGTGTCTAGAGTTCCCAAAGAGTATTAGAGTCCCTGCTAACTACCTTTCCTTGAATGATTCTAAAGCCTTCCTCAAAAAATCTATTTTGTGTGTGCTCTCATTAGCTTATGGCTTGATGAAAAAACTCCCGAGAATGAAAGCTATTACCATCTCAATGATAACAAAAAGCCAAAAAGGAACTTTCCAAAATAGATCACCATGAAGAGCATGTTCAAATAATAAACAATTCATGAAGTCATGTACTTATCAAAAACTCTTGATCACCAAATCATCTTAACACTCCAAATTCCACTATGAGTTGACATCAACTACCATTTGCATAATTGTTGTTATACTGATCCAGCCATCTACCTTTTTCAAGAGTGTTCCAAAAATTTTATACAAGAATGTTGTCAAAGATTGTAGTTATCAAATCACCTTTACATCTTGGGGAAAAAGATATGACTTTCAATACCTCCCCCTTACTACATGTTGGTTTTTAAGAAATAAATGATGTCTCTTGTGTAATATGTACAAGATCAAGATTTTCTTTTCCTGGTTCTAGTTTTCTCCTCCAAACCCTAATATGCTCTTTCTTTTTCTTGTTCAAAACATCTTCATTTTTGTTTCTAGATGGTGTCTTCAATTTACTCCTACACTAATGTACCTTATGTCCAATGTTATGACACTTAAATCAAGTAATAGTATTCTCAACTAGAGGAGAAAAAGAAATGTCTTCTTGAAAACCTAGTAGCATTACTTCTTGGTTGACTACCACAAAATCTTGCAATATGACCTAGTTGATTGCATTTGTAACACAAGAATTTGCTTGACATACTATAGAAATCCCTATTCCATCCATGTCTTCTTGCAAGTTTCCAGCATGCACTAGCTTTATGACCAAATTCAACTTAGCATGAATAGCAATAACTAGGAAATGAGCAATTGTACCTTATAGATTGTTTTTGCTTGGTAGGAGGAGATCTTGTGGACCTAATTTTCCTTCTTCCATCATCTTCAGAAGTAGCAACATGATAATTTAAATCAATTTTCTTCCTTGGTGCATTTCTAACTTTAGAAGTCTATCCCACTTCATAGCCCAATCCAGTAGTGTCATTATGGCATTTTTGTTTGTCCAACATCTCATATAATTTGTTGGTGTTGTTTTCAAACATCTAAACTTTCTCTAACTACTTTCTCAAGGACACAATTTTTGCCTCTAACTTCTACTTCTCCTCCACCTTTGTTTGCAAGTTCAACTTAGTAACTTCTTTAATCCTTTTTCCCTCTTCCAACTGTAATTTTAGATCTGCAATGTGTTTGTCAGATTCTTCAGCTTGTACCTTTAATCTAGAATTTTCCTCTTTCAATTTCTCAATCACATTGTAGGCAAAGAATAGTTCTTTTTCAAGATCCACTCCTTCATCTTCTTCTGGATCAGATTGGACTTCACTTTCTTCAAACACAAAGATGTCCTCTAGTTTTGTACCTGATTCAACGTGAGAGCAACTTCTATCAATTGATTCTATATCATCATTTTTATTTGGTAAAGATAGTACCTTTTGATCAATATGAGGCTTGGCATTTCTTATTTCCTTGTTCCTTCTACCTTTTGCCAAGTTTTCCACCTCCAGAATCTACCCTGGTCAATTAGACTCCTATAAAGAACCCTGCTCTGACACCAGTTGTTGGAATACTCACTATCACTAAGAGGGGGGTGAATCAGTGATATATAAAAAACCTTATACAATCATCTTAAAACATATCACAAGAAGGAACATAAGTACACATCAAGAAAAAACATTCACACATAACACCAAGTTTTATGTGGAAACCCTGTAAGAGGAAAAACCATCAGAGAAATGCTTCTTTGATCTACTGTCCAAATCCAACCTCCAAAAAAAGAAAAGATTACAATTGTTTTTGCAGCACCAACTACAAGGTACAAAGGACACTTATGCACTGTTTAAAAAGCCTCAACCTCTTAGGTACAATGCACATCTGCTTAGTATAATATTACCTCAAAACACTAACCACAAAGAGGCACCAACCTCAAACACCTAAAAATACCATCCTCAATGAGGCACCAACCTCAAACTCCTGAAACACCAAAACTCCTTAACAAAGTAACAAATGAATGTGCAAGAAATGATTCTTTAGTAATATGATTTGCACCAGTTAATAATAACTAATACCCTCTGCAAACAACCTTCAAAAATCAACTTCACTTACCCCTCTGATCAAAAAAATATCTTTATTTATGTTTCATGATCACTGCTTCAATACAATGATACTAAAATTACCTAGTTTGCATCAATAAGACCATAACAGACTATTGCTTTTACACTTTGACCTCTATCATTATCATCAATGAAAGAACAAGATACTTCAGATTATCTCCTCTGTTCATAGTCTCCATAGAGAAAATTTGTCCTCACATTTTATAAACTGATCCCTTTGTTATCTTGCAACATTTTCATAGCACATCTTCATTAACCTCAGCCACTCAATTTAACATATACAGATTCAACAGTATTATCTTTTTCAAATAGAATTATACTTCAAAAACTAAGAAAGCATTCACCTCATAGTTCAATAGGACATACCTTTGCAAGATGGTCTATACATTGTTTATTCAATTTTGCAATATCTTTGTAAAAGAACATGACTATTATGCAGTCACCATGAACTCTGTATTAAGATACAACTCTTGTAACTTTTAACATCCTCTTAGCAACCGTTACATTCCTAAAAGGCATAAAATGAACCAATGTAACAACATATATCAAATTTGCAAGAGCATGATTTATAGCCTGCAACACTAAGACCTTGTGAAATCACATACACAGTCTCCTATTTAAAAAATTGTCTTCATGTCTCTGTAAAAATAGAGAAGTATATATTTCAAATATTTATATGCTCTGCATCCAGATCTCCATAATCTCTCTCTCTCACACACAAGTATATATATACTGCACATCTGAATACACTTCTTTTTCAACATAACATTCCTTCTACAAACATCACTCCTCTTATTTATTTGCTGTGTGAAAAATGGTTGAAAAAACTGCTAGGAACAGTTACAAACTACCTTACAAGAAGTTGCCCATCAAATTTCATTATGTGAAGGTAGATGTTAGGGTTTTAAAAAATTCAAAATACAACCTTTGATTTCTATTTTTGTGAGCATAAAAGATTAAATAAGAACCATTGATGAGGTCTTGCCACCCAAACAAAGTCTTATTAGCAGTGAGGACTAATTACTCTAAAGGATGGGGTCAGTTTACAAGCGATGAAGACACCCTCTAACAAGTCACTTTAAGTGACTTCATTGCCAATCATAGGTCAACACTAAAACATAATAAAAGTAACTCCAAAATGAGATGGGCATACAAAGTTGAATGTAGATTTAAAGACAATGTAGTATAGGGTTTCAAAAGGTAAGACTTAGGTTTTTGAATGAGATAAAACCCTAGTTCCAATTCTAATTTATATTTAATTGAATCAAGACTCTGCTTCAACATAGACTTATATAGAGAGGAATGAAATCTATTGATGAACTCCTATGCTCTGATATGGCATGGATGACAAAGATCCTCAACATCAACCTTGAAAGAACTTACATGAATGATAAGGTTCTCAAACACCATATCTTATGCTGAGAATTAACCAACATCATATCTTATCCTTAGATCACCTCTACCACTGTGATCCATGACACCACTAGACACCATACCAACACTCCAAGCATCGTTACCTAGGATCAATCTAAACAATAAACTCAACTCCAACTCCAACTTGTACTCCTCTTTTGACATCAATGACAAACTTGGTCTACAAAATGGTCTCTCTTAGTATTATGTTTTAACTATTTGCCAATATTTGGAACTACTTTCCAATAAATGCAATAATACGTTCTTCATAAAAGGGTGAGTTTATTACTAACTCAAAATCAAATACAATAATAATACCTTACTATTGCCTATTCCCTTGCACATGCAAGAAGTAAGAAGTGAACGGAAAAGATAAATCAGTCATTATTTCTTATACCACTTGATATAACTTAAACCCACTATTCTTTATTTACGTGAATAAAATAGTGAGTAATGATCAAAACTTATTTAAGTGATAAATAACATAATTCAATGAAAAGGTGACCCATTCCAAGATCACTAAGAGGACACAGATAAAAGAACAAACCTATCTTTGATTCTATCCATAATTCCCATTGTGGACAAAGCTTGATAGTCATTATCAACAATTTTTTTAAGTAATGACTATATGTTGTCATTATCAAGAAAGGTTTATGCGATATCGACACTAGCTAGGAGGCAAATTAATTGTGAAAGGATATCACTAAATACCAAGGTAAAGCTGGTAACAATAATCTTATGCCCAAACAATCAATCAAGATTTAAGTCTTACACCAAGGAGGTCATAAGGATTGTGAATTTCGCTCACTGAATCATACAATGTTTAACTTCATTGTTCAAAATTGTAAATGCTAAATAAGAAATGATATAAACAATAATGGTATAAATATTTGCATTAGTCTAAATAGTTGCACATGATTACTATCATCGGTGAGGAAATATAAATATCAAACCATAGTCGCTACTAAACTACCACCATGATTTGCTATTATGTTTTACCTTATTCCGTCTTATGTTCCCAAACAATTAAATAGGCTTAGATTCCTAACTCTACACCTGACCATTGTCCAAACTTAATCATATTTAAGTACAACCCTTTTGGGAAAAAAAACATATTCATTTATTGCCTGAATCAATCATGCAGATACACATTTGGAGCAAGGTAAACTTGCAAGTTTGTTTATAGTCAAATGATATACATGAAGCATTCTCCCTCTCTTCACACTAATCCCAAAAAAGTCTAGAAAAAAAAGTTAACCATAGCAACATATTGTTATCTCAACTCATAAAAAATAACCATATCAATAATAGAAAGCATCCATCCTTTGCAAAGCTAAAAGAGGACATTTCCTTGTTGAGTAGCAAAACAAACTAAATGCTAGCCTTTGAATGAAATGGATGGAGGGTCAGCATCAACCATTTGGATTTAGATTGTAGTGCTTCTGGGAAAAACTATGTTGCACTGCAATCTATCATCATGGACTATGGAAATATCATGTCTACAACATTTAGAGTTAGTTCCATTTCATTAACTAAAAATCATTTTTTATTATATTCCTAAACTTAAGTAGTAGGAATTGAATATAAATCACCCAACTAGAAGTAGTGGAGTCATTGTTCCCAATTAAATTAGGCTCAATTAAATTAGGCTTAGCCATTTTATGTTTGTCTAGTGAAAGCTCTTTTCTACTTCACACACCCTATACCAATTTTAATAATGGTTGGATAAGAACAACATGAATTTGTAGAGAAGGCTTAAGATACTTTCAAGCATACTAATAAGCAAGTGAATGCCTATTGCCATATTCCCTACCCGTGGCCTCTGTGTAAGGAAAAATTAATATACAAAAAGTAGATGAACTGTAACACTGTCACGACCCTCCTACCTATATAGAAGCTTTGGCTACTGAAGATAAACTTCTCTCTATATTGATATGTTTGTTCAATATTTTCCCAATATCTACACTTCTATCTTAAATTCTTTCTTCTAATTATTTGTTTGTATGCATCTCCTCTATAGAGGAGTTGAAGGAGATTATATACACTCGTCCATCCATTTTCCACATGCCATAAATTATAAATTTATATTCCAAACATTTATTAATCAATTAAAACTACAACACTATAGTAATAAGAGTCTAAACATAATGATCAAGACTTTTCTACTACTAATTTTATAAATTAAAATGACAACACTATCAATTATTTAAATCTTTTCCTGCAAATATAGAAAGAACACAACACTATTTAGCCATTCTTACAATAAAGATGGTGTCTGCTTATTTAATAGTAAGAAAGCATAGAATATTTAGTGTGAAAAGCCAAAGAAATAAAGAGGGGAGTGTATGGAATGTTGTTCACCACATTCTATCACAGATCTCTCTATAGTCTTATTTATTAGCATATAGTCTTTATAGTAGTATTTAGTGTTGAGCACTAAGCAGTAGAGCATTGGAATCCTGCAGTAGGATTCATTCTACAAGCAAGGAGAAGCTGGACTACATCTGGAAGAATTTGAAGAAGGTTTGCATTCCTTATTGCTATACACAAACACTGTGCTGTTGTTCCTACAAGAGCACCTCTAATGACAGGGCAGCATGCATTTTGTACTACATCTCCAGTGACTACGCCACCAATGCTATCAATCTCTTTAACACACACTTCGAGCTTCCCAGCATCAAGTGGGCATTCACTTTCACTTGATGCCATTATCATTGGAATCATAACAATCAACACCATTGCTTCTACTCTTTTCATCATCATTTTCTAAGTAGAGTGGATGAAAAACAATGTGTTTGTTGGTTACAAAGTATGTGATGAGTGATTATTTATAGCCATTCAAATTCAATGAAGAGCACAAGTGGCATAGTTAGAGCTTGTCTTTTATCATGTGGAGGCAACCTCAAATCACGTAAAGTATTAATTACTAGCAATTGCACCTTGTGTGCAATGGGTACGCCGAAGAGTTGTGGAAGTTCAATTACCATGTCTTTAAGTGAATGATGATTGTCTTGTATCCTTATGGCCCATGTCATTTTTTTTGTTTTCTCAAGTGTCGTGAATTAATTTACATAATCTTAATGGATTTCAAGATCCCTCTGTTTTACTTAGTAACTACTTCAAATGTGTGAGCTTTCATTTTTGGTGTCTAGTTTATATTTGCATGCATCTCCTTTCTAGATTCTTGTTCTTGCACTACACCTAGGTTCACTTGCATTCCATTAGTCATCACCTATGTATATTATTTGAAGCATGTGGTTTTGCTTATCAGAAGCCTCATATTTGATATTTTTACACCTACATTTAATAGACATTGTCATGCAAATATAAGCATGGCAACCACCTCCATCATGTTTATCTATTTGTCATCTACATAGTAACATGATAGATCAAACTTAGTGAACCTCACTAGTTTTATAATTTCACGATCTTTGCATAATTTGGAGGTCAAATGAATAAAAATTTAATCTAGACATGCTATAATTTTAGATTGAGAATTCCTGATTATTTTAAAATATTAAATTTGAATGGAATGTTTTTATTTTTTTGAATTTGTAGATGATATGGGAATGATCTTAAGACCTCAAAAGTAGCACACATTCTATATCATGGGACCCCGTTGTGTTCAATCTCACTCTAACAAAACTTTTGTAAAAGTAACATGACATAGAAAGCACATCATAAAGTATGTTACTTTGAACTTCACACAAATTTACGCAGTTGAACTCTTAAAAAGTATTTTTACTCAATATTATTTATCCCTTCATGCATAGATACATTCATGAGACAATCTGATTTATTGTCATATTTTGGACTGAGTGAATAGGTGGTAAAAGAGCGGGCTATCTTATATGATACACTTCTTATAAAAAATGAATCTCTCTCTCTAGGTTTTTGATCGATAAACACAAGAAATGAATGGATCTAGTGGCACCCATCATATCTATTGTCTTGCATTCTTTGGATTGTTGGATTCTTCACCTTTATATCTCTTATCTCTATCCCTTTATCTCTATTCCTCTCTATCAATCTCCCTCTCTCTATATATCTATGTCTCATAATTTTTTTTTCATGGAGTAGAATAAACATGTATACATGGTGGTAAATAAACTTGGTTGTTAATAACATTGAAACCATGTAAGGATGTGTGTTGTTTCATCTCTCTTTCTCTATTCCTCTCTCTCTATTTTTGTAAAATTACCATTTCACGAGGCTATAGTGGAGCTAGATGATTTGGACCAACCCATACCAAGCTGCACTTTTTACATTGTAAAAATACCATAGCATAATCTTTAATGTATGGTTTTCCATTGGAATACTTGATTATAACCCCAATTCTATCACATGACATAACACTATTTGCCACTATGTTTATTTAGTTAAACTTAGTTTTGTAATCCCATGATGACCAATACATATAGCCATGTTTTCTCTTTATGTAGGGTTTTTGAAGTGGAATGCTTGATTAGAGCCCCAATTATATCACATGATAGAACACTATTTACCACTATGTTTATGTAGTTAAACTAAGTTTTGTAATCACATGATGGCCAATACATGTAGCCATGTTTTCTCTTTATCACACACACTCTCTCTATCTATCTATCTTTAGTGTGCAATGGGTGCACCAAGAATTGATGTGGGAAGGTTTTTTGCAAGGGAAAAAGCAAATATTATTTTGCATATGGGTAAATTTAAAGTATATGTAGTTTTAAAAATTGAGTTGTCAAGAGTAATAAATAGAGGGGGTGTATTTGTAAGAGTAGTAAAAAGTTTTATTTTTTGGTCCATTTTAGTTGTTGATTGCCATCCATCATTTGAACATTGAAATCATCTAATGATGTGTGTTGTTGTTTTGTAGTGGAAATGAAATGGAGTAAAATAAACATGTCTACAAGGTGGAAATAAATGTTTGTTGTGAATAAAAGGATAAAGTTCCATAGGTGAATTAACAAACATGTGGAAATAAAAGAGAGTATATAGAATATATGTAGATTTTTTTGGTCCATTTTGAGTTGTTGATTCCTCCTCATCATTTGAACATTGAAACCATGTAATGATGTGTATTGTTATTTTGCAATAGAAATGAAATGGAGTAAAATAAACATGTATACATGGTGGAAATAAAAGTTGGTGTTGAATAAAAGGAGAAAGATCCATAGGTGAATTAACAAATAGGTATAAAAATGGAATACCTTTATTTGGTTTATTTGTGCTAGTCAACCATTTGCATGTGAAAGTGTTATTAGTTGGCCCTCTTCTTTCTTTCTTAGTGCAATAAATGGGATATGTTTCATGTGTGCATATATTTGGAATGTGAAGCCTCATCATATTTGAAGGCTTGTAAGGTTTCACATTCTTGATATCGATGTGAATGTTAGCCCTTGATGATCAATGTTGTCAACTTTGATTATTTCCCTTTCAAGTGTTAGACCCTATGATTTATGTATTGTTAAGGCCCAAGGCTTTTCTAGAGAAATTTTGTATTGATGGAAAACCATAAAATATTCATCCTGAAAAGCTCACAAATTCAGATCATATGAAAATGATCGATGTTATATTTGTAGAATAAAAACATAAATGTATTTTTTATTACCATAAAAAAATTAAGAGAAAGCCCTAAAATATGCCTATGATGAGTGACATTATGTTGTTGTTGTTGATGTCTTCTAGAATTTCTTCTTCCCAAACATTCCCTATATCCCATGATATGTTGATTCTGCCATTATTGCAAATTTTAAGCCTAAAAAACCTCAACAATGCAAGAAAACAAAGCAAAAAATGATTCACATATTTCTAGGTGAAAGAGTTTGATAGAAATGGTTGTGGGAATGAAGATTTATAGTGTTGGATCAAGTTGTAGGATGTTGTTTTAATGTCATTTCCTTAAACTTAGCTTGACACTTAAATCTCAAGTTAGTGAGACAAAGACCTATTTGACATTTTGATGGCTCACAATAAATTTTTCTTTGTACGAGTGCAAATAATTTAACATGTAGACCATAAAACATGAATTCATAAACCATAATAGACCCAAAGCCTTTCAACCAATCATATTGTATTTGCTTCCTTTTGCATCTAAGAAACTCACAAATTTGTTGAAAGACCAATAAAACTTGATAGAGCTTGCCATGTACCTACTCTTGATTCCCTCATACCATAGTCAATGTCCCTACCAAGCGACATATAAAACCATAATTCACTCAAGCACCACCTTATATTCATGGACTTGATAGTATAAATATCATGGACTCAAGACCACTAATGGAGCTCTATTGCATAAGGTTTTTTGGGTCTAACAAGAACACAAGCATGAAGCAAAGTGAACGTAAAAAACAAGCCTCCCTCTAGAATTTGATTATTGAAACTCTTGGGTCTACTAGACATAAGCATCGTAGACTTTGAATTGGTAGTTCAAACTTTAAATATTTTCTCAACCCAGGTATATAGAGTAGCTTAGGTCCACAAGAAATAAGAAAGTGAATATCAAAGGCCAAAAACATTATAGAAATTCCACTTAATAAATCTTCCAAGTTTAGAAGGATTGGATGTCTACAGATCTAGAGTTTACATTAATGAATTTTATTAGTCTTTTCATGTCCAATGATGTCTTACATGCTATCTAATAGTCCTAGGCACCCATATATATCTTGGCTCACTAGTTGTTTCAACTTTGTGGTGGCAAGTTCATTTCATGTTTGGAGGTGCTCATTGGCCTATAATTTTATTTCAAAGGAGATTGGAGAGAAGTCTTGCATTCAATGGGAAGGTTAAGTCTCCAGGTTTAGAGGAGTTGATGTTAGACATGTGGTGCTTTAGAATAATTTTCATTGGTCCATCAAACCAATTTATAGGATCATATGGTAGTCCCTATGTGTACTCTAGTGATCAAGTTGGCAGTAAATAGGAATGAATGAAGTTGTATGATTTAAAAAGTGTTGCACATAAAAATGATACTCATTACTTTCTAGAGGGGAATGCTTGTCAGTGTAATAAAAGCATAAGAAAGATCAAACAAGGTGATGTTCCACTCTTTCACTTAAAATTTCTATACTACAAGGAATTGAATCTATGACCATCCACACCTAGAATTACAATTTTTATTTTTTTAAATGGAATCTCACTTTATTAAGTCCTCCAATCAAGTCTATTTTTAAATAAATCTATCAAATATATATGTATTTCTTAAAATTATGCTTTGTGACTGACCAAAAATGCCTTCAATTAAGGATATTTATATACCCCTTATGCATGTATTTAAAATAGCATCAATACAAGTAAGAAGAACTACATACCCCTTATATGTGTATATACATAGACACACACTTAGTTCATATGAATCTAGACCCAACACTAAACATTTAGATAATTATGTTGTAACTTAATTAGAACCTAAGTTCAAAAATTATGTTTTATAAATAATTATATTATATAAATAACATTATACAACAACTTCCTTCAAGATTTGGAATTTCCAAAAATTTCCAAATTTCTTGGGACTAATTTCTTCTAGCCTTAGACAAATACAACTCTCTCATTATAATTTGCCTTTAATTTATAATCATATATAATATATTAAAACCTAGACAATCAATTTCTTAATCTCTTAACATTCATATAGTTTTCTAAAAATATATTGAAAAGATTTCAATTAAACTGCTAAAAATAAATATATAATTAGAAAAGATATATTCAAAAATTTAAAAAACATATGTGAAAAGAAAAGGTATTATTATTAATTAAAACTAATAAATTTAATTACAAAACATTAAAAAACTTTATTACGCCAATAGGAACAACCGAGGAGTTTAGAAGATTTTTCGACCTGAATTTCCTTTTTAATGGCGTGAGACAAATTCGAGCACCATAATGCTCACATGTAAAGCCTATTGGCAAATAAAAGGTAAAAATAAAGGTTTTTTTTTTTTTTTAAACGCAAAAAAACTAAGAAAAGCAAAATTAGGAGTCCTAAAGAATCAATGGAATTTTGTTTTATATATAGGAGTTAATTTTAAGCAAGAAGAGATGGATAAAAATGCAAAACCATTTCATTCATTTACTATTAGTATTTTATGTGGTGGAAAAAAATAATTATTAGTCTATGTTATAATTTTTTGAAAGGAAAGATCATACTTAAAAATATTCTTACTCTATGATAATTCTACAAAGTTTAAAAAAAAAAAAACTGTGACAAAATTATAAACACATCTTCAAGAAAATTAGCACATAAAAATGAAACTGACATCTTCAAAAAGTGGATAATATGCAGAATTGTCACTTGTGCATCTATCCCTACACAATAAATGCATTGAAATCAACGCAAAGGATGGTAACAAGAAAAGGAGATCGCACGTGAATGAGAAAATATTCTGATCAATGAAATCGAATGCTCCAAGTTGCTTCAATCATCTTGCATAGCTCTGCTTGATCCTGTGTCGTCGATCCCTCATGTCAGGTATTCATTGGACAAAGGGAACGCCTTCGGCGTAATAAATATGTTCAGTTAACACATGACGTTTATGATGTTTGTCTTTTTAGTTCTAGTCAACTATATTCTTGGAATTGGGGTTTTTTCTAATTTGGTATTATTATTTGCAGTTGAGGATAAATCATATATATAAGAATTTTTCAATTTTTAAATTAAAAATATTTTAATGATGATTAATTAATAATTTGATTGGTTAATATATTTTACTCTTATTCTAATCTTTACCTAAATTTTTTAAAAAATAATAATGATTACAATACAAATAGAAACACAAATAAACATTGTTATTTGAGCATAAAACATATTATATTATTTAATAGTAAGAAAACATATATTATATTATATTATATGGAAAATCTAAGATCATGTTCCCTCTAACCTTGCCAAAGCCATGTGAGCACACTTGGTCTTCCACCTCATCAATCTATGAGTAAAAATAAATCTCAACCATTGAGTTCATCCTTTCATACTATGCCTCCATCTCTCATCGAAGAAATATTTTTTAAGAGAGGCTTGCCTTTCTCATTCCATCAACTACTCATGCACTATCATCATGCTACAACATTTAATAATTTCCAAGCACTTGAGCAACCACATTACATCATGATACTATTATGTAGAAAAAAAGGATCTAGTCTAATACACCAAAACTAGGCCAACCTTCTTCCACATGATTATTGGAACACAAACCGAGCTTGGCTACAGTTCTGAAAGGAGACCCAAGCTATAGGGGTTTTGTCCCTTTGTCTTATGGATGAGGGTTGATTACTAAGGATTTGATTACACTATGTAATAATAGGCTAAATATGAATCTGAGCTAAGTTACAGAGCATAGTTATAGAAAATAAAAATTTGAAGTAGAATATTAATCAAAACATAGAGTGGAACCTACCATAGAGATCTAGGTCAAACTGGCAAGGACATTATGTTGGTAGGTGGCGACTGATCAGGAAAGTACTGTACACTAGCCATGTATCCTCGCCGGGGTTCGGGGGCGGTAGCCCCCGAGAAAATTTTTTTTAGGGCCGACTTAAAAAATCCTATTTTTATGACCGACATAAGAAAACCCTAATTTTTGTAACCGACAAAAAGGCTTGATAAAAAGCGGCCAAGGGTTAGGGTTTGAGTATTGTATTGTAGCATTTGCAGCGGTATTGAGTTGCAAGGATTGCTGATTGTAATCGGTTTGATTTACTGGATAATAATATTGGACTCTCTGTTTGGTGGATGTAGCTCGGGTTTGGGTGAACCACGTTAAATCTTGTCTCTCGCTGTTATTAATTCTGTGTATTTCCATTTCTCTGTTTAATTTTTATTTGCATTTAATTGATATCTTCTGCCGGCTAACCCTAACAAGTAGTATCAGAGTGGGTTGTGTTTGATTATCATCTGCAGGAAAGTCTCACGGTTGAGTGGGAGCAATGGCGGACGAGGGTAAAATAAAGGTTGATAAATTCAATGGGCAGAACTATCAGTTATGGAAGATGCAGATGGAAGATTACCTCTATCAAAAGGATTTATGGAGGCCGTTGGAAGGAGTAGCCAAGAAACCGGCAACAATGTCTGATGAGGATTGGAATCTTCTTGACAAAAAGGCACTGGGAACCATTCAGTTGTGCCTGGCACCGTTGGTGGCATTCAATATAACGGAAGCGAAGACAACAGATGGTCTGATGAAATCTTTGGCTAAATTGTATGAAAAACCCTCAGCCTCAAATAAGGTATTTCTCATGAAGCAGTTGTTTAATTTGAAAATGGTTGAAGGTGGATCTATGACAGGTCATTTAAATAAATTTAATACGATTGTCAGTCAATTGACTTCTATAAATGTAAAATTTGATGAAGAAGTTAGAGCTCTCTTGATATTATGTTCATTGCCTAAAAGTTGGGATAGTTTGGTAATGGCAGTTAGTAACTCTGTTTCTGGTTCAAATACCCTAAAATTTGATGATGTTGTTGGTGTTATTCTGAGTGAGGAAATTAGTAAGAAAAGCTCAAGTGGATCCAAATTAGGCAGTGTTTTGAATGCAGAAAGCAGGGGTAGATCAAAGGAGAGAGGAAAAGGTTCTGGAGGTCATGGGAAGTCACGAGGAAAATCAAAGGACAAAAGATCCCAAACCAGAGGACAGAAGGATTGTTGGTACTATGGAAAACCAGGTCATCTAAAGAAAGATTGCTGGTCTTAGAAAAATAAAGAAGGAGACAAACAAGAAGGCAATAAGGAAGCAAATGTGGTAAGCAATAAGTCTGAAGATGATGCTTTGATTCTTTCCCTAGATAATGCTGATGATTCATGGGTTTTAGATTCAGGGGCCTCATTTCATGCTACGCCCCATAGAAGTTATTTCCTTGATTATGTCCAAGGGGATTTTTGGCTGGTTTATTTGGGAGATAATGAACCCTGTCAGATTGTTGGAAAGGGAAGAATCAAGATTAAGTTGCAGAATGGGAATCATTGGCTACTACAAGAGGTGAGGCATGTTCCAAGGCTCAGAAGAAATTTAATTTCAGCAGGGAAGCTAACTGAACAAGGTTGCACTGTTACATTTATTGATAAAAATTGGAAGGTTTCAAAAGGTGCCTTAGTAGTAGCAAAAGGTGTAAAAGTAGGCACCTTATATCTTTGTACAGGTCATACTGTTCCTTCTACTTTAGATTTTATAGAGGAAAAACAAACAGGTTTAGGAACAGTTGCTGCAGGTTTGCAGGAAGAGACTAGAAAAGTTGCTGCAGGTTCTGAAACAACACTGTGGCATAACAGACTTGGGCATATGAGTGAAAAAGGTATGAAGGTACTTCATTCTAAGAAAGTTTTACCAGGTCTGAAATGTATTAATATGGATTTCTGTGAAAGTTGTGTGTATGGAAAACAAAAGAGAGTCAGTTTTCTCAGAGATGGGAAGCAAAAGAAAAATGAAAAGTTGGAGCTTGTGCATACAGATGTATGGGGACCAGCTCAGGTATCTTCTTTTGGTGGCTCTCGATATTATGTTACATTCATAGATGATGCAACTAGGAAGGTCTGGATTTATTTCCTTAAATAGAAATCTGATGTATTTGAAACATTTAAGAAATGGAAAAGCTTGGTTGAAAATGAGACAGGTAAAAGATTAAAATGTCTCAGATCTGATAATGGCGGTGAGTATTGCAGCAAAGAATTTGAAGACTATTGTTCCTTTAATGGAATTTGTAGGCAGAAAACGGTTCCAGGGACTCCATAGGAAAATGGAGTGGCTGAACGCATGAATAGGACAATAATGGAGCGTGCAAGGACCATGAGATTGCATGCTAGACTGCCTTTAAACATGTGGGCAGAGGCTGTCAACACTGCTGTATATTTAATTAACAGAGGTCCTTCAGTTCCTTTGGGCTGTGGTATTCCAGAGGAAGCATGGACTGGCAAGAAGGTGAGTTATTCTTTTCTGAAAACCTTTGGCTGTGAAGCATTTGCACATATAGATTCTGAAAATAGAACCAAGATGGATGCGAAATCAAAAAAATGTACCTTCGTTGGATATGGCATTGATGAATTTGGTTATAGGCTTTGGGATTTTGAAAATCAAAAAATTGTGAGAAGCAGGGATGTTATATTCAATGAGAAGGTGTTGTACAAAGATCAGTTGCAGCAGCATGAGAAGAAAGAAAAGGATTATGTGGTGCTGGATGATACTCCAAATAGTGATGTTCCAATGGCTCCTCATGCTCCGCAACAGCAACCAGAAATACCACAAACTCTAGTGAATGTTAGACGGTCAACAAGGTTAAGTAGACCTCCTGAAAGGTTTTCTCCCTCTTTGTATTCTATTTTGTTAACAGATGTTGGTGAACCAGAAGGGTACGATGAAGCTATGCAGGTGAATACACAAATTCTGTGGGAGATTACCATGCAAGAAGAAATGGACTCCTTGCTGAAAAATCAGACTTGGGAATTATGTAAGTTACCTGTAGGTAAAAAGGCTTTACCAAACAAATGGGTTTATAGGCTGAAAGAGGAAGATGGAGGTAAGAAATGATTTAAGGCCAGGTTAGTTGTAAAAGGATTTGCACAGAAACAGGGCATTGATTTTGATGAGATATTTTCTCCGGTTGTCAAGATGACTTCTATTCGTACTGTTTTAAGTATTGTGGCTGCTAAAGATTTGCATTTGGAACAGCTAGATGTGAAAACTGCCTTTCTCCATGGTGATTTGGAGGAGGAGATATACATGGCACAACCATAGGGATTTGAGGTCAAAGGTAAGGAGAAACAAGTGTGCAGATTGAAGAAAAGCTTGTATGGCCTGAAACAAGCACCTCGGCAATGGTATTTGAAATTTGATAGTTTTATGGCTGAGCAAGGCTACAGTAGGTGTAATTCTGACCATTGTTTTTATTTTAAGAGGTTGGATAATGATAGCTACATCATTTTATGTTTATATGTTGATGACATGCTTGTAGCTGGGTCTAACATGGATCACATCAGAGAGCTAAAACATCAGTTATCACAGTCATTTGATATGAAGGATTTGGGGGAGCAAAACAAATCCTTGGTATGAAAATTTGCAGAGATAGGAAGAACAGAAAATTAACTCTATCTCAGGCTGCTTATGTTGAAAAGGTGTTGCAGAGATTCCATATGGAGAATGCCAAAGCTGTCAGTACACCTTTGCCTAGTCATTTGAAATTGACTAAGGAGATGTGTCCAAAGACACAAGAGGAGGAAGAGAAAATGTCCAAGATACCCTATGCTTCAGCTGTAGGAAGTTTAATGTATGCCATGGTATGCACAAGACCGGATATTGCACATGCTGTCGGAGTCGTTAGTAGGTATATGAGTCATCCCAGATTTGAGCATTGGAATGCGATCAAATGGATTCTCAGATATTTGAGAGGTACATCTAATAAACACTTATGTTTTGGGGGCTCTAATACTGATTTAGCAGGTTATGTAGACTCAGATTTGGCAGGGGATATTGATACCAGGTGGAGTACTACAGGTTATGTCTTTACTGTAGGTGGAACATCAGTGAGTTGGATTTCTAGGTTGCAAAAGGTGGTTGCTTTATCCACCACAGAGGCAGAATATGTCACTGCAACAGAGGCAAGCAAGGAGATGATCTGGCTACAATCTTTCATGGAAGAATTGGGTAAACAATAGGCTAACAGTTCTTTGTATACAGACAGTCAGAGTGCCATACATCTTGCAAAGAATTCTGTCTTGCATTCAAAGACCAAACACATACAGTTGAGGTATCACTTTATTCAGTCGGTGTTGGATAATGGACAGTTAAGGCTGGAAAAGATACATACAGATGAAAATCCAGCGGATATGTTTACAAAGGCAGTGACAAGGGAGAAGCTGAGCTCCTTTTCAGCTTCGATTGGTCTTCTAGACTGAACACCATAAAAATTAAATAGTAGAGTCCAGGGTGCTTATTTCCAGTGGGAGCTGCATGCGCAGCGGTGTCGTCCAGGATCAGTCTCCAAGTGGGAGATTGTTTTGGTGTGGAGCCTGATCAGTCTCCAAGTGGGAGATTGTTGGTAGGTGGCGACTGATCAGGAAAGTACTGTACACAAAAAGGCTTGATAAAAAGCGGCCAAGGGTTAGGGTTTGAGTATTGTATTGTAGCATTTGCAGCGGTATTGAGTTGCAAGGATTGCTGATTGTAATCAGTTTGATTTACTGGATAATAATATTGGACTCTCTGTTTGGTGGATGTAGCCCGAGTTTGGGTGAACCACGTTAAATCTTGTCTCTCGCTGTTATTAATTCTGTGTATTTCCATTTCTTTGTTTAATCTTTATTTGCATTTAATTGATATCTTCTGCCGGCTAACCCTAACACATTAGTGCTTAGGAGCTAGTGTCTAGGTCTTTAGGGTTCTCTAAAAGATGGTTTATGTGTGTCAGGACATATGATCATCCATTTGCTCTCTGATTTGTAATACCTAATTCTGATTGTTGCATATCTGCAAAATAACAAGAGATGGAAGGGTTGTGAATATATAGGAGTTTGCCTCAGTCAAGCCCCCATTTTGGTATTCTTACCTCATGGATAACTAGATAAGAGAAGATCAAATATTGTGTACTCCTAATTTTATGTGCATCTAAGATTGTAATGTGTAGCAAACCAAAGAATTTATCAGAAAACCCTAAGCCTATATGACTCAAGCATATATAATGATCGACTCAAGAGAATTGTCTCACTTAAGGAAAAACTAACCTTCAACTCAAAGAAGGTGGACTGATTGAAATCTGTAGAATAAGAAGGCATTGCAACCTTACCCAATCACAATGATGTAGGTACTCAAGCCAAACTCAAGTTGGTGGCTCCAAACCTTCTCTCAGACATGCAAAGAGGAACAACATAGACTCAAGATCTTGCTTGCAAATCCACACAATCCTTTCCAAGAGCATACAAATCAGTATTCCAACAACAAATAAACTTGCAATAATTCATAGGTCCACAATAATATGAAGATAGCCAAGAGTTCTAGATTCCTTAAAGTATTTTCAAAGCCTTGTTTAAATATGAAGCCCAAGGAGGGATAAATATATGAATATTAGAGGCTGATGAAGCATAGGACTGAAATGTTGAAATCAAGGTCACATCACTCAAGACAAGGCCAACACCATTGGATTGATTTAAATCTCCGCAATATACATGAGAACACTAGCATTTAGGCACTACGGTCCTAGTTAAACCATCCCAACAAGTTAGCATTGCTTCATGACATTACCAAGATCTTAACACTACCCTATGTTCCAACATTTGATCAATAGTAATAGTTTAGTAAAGTTTAGAAAGATTTAGGAAGGTTTAGAAAGTTTATGAAGGTTTAGGAAAGTGGGGCACTTCTCTCGAGTCAAGGGTACAGCCAAGGCTAGACATTTATTCCAAAAGTGGACTAATGAAGAAGATACCAAGGCAAGTGCTAAATAGAATGTGAAATTGTGCTTACACTATCAAGGAGTACAATTTATGACATAACATTTAGCCCCCACTTTAGCAAGCATATGACACTATGTGCCTATGCAAGCTAAAGTACAAGATTGTAAATTCTACAATCATAAAAATGATACCCAAGAGGATACTTTAAAGGACATAGATCATTTCCAAATGAAAGAGTGACCACCTAGTCTATGATCCTATAGACCACAGTGTTAAGGACCACAACCTACAATAACACCTTGTTAGGAAAGTGAAATAATCCTGCAAACAAACAAATGAAGGTGTTAGTCCAAAAATTCTAAAGGGGAATGAGATGAGACATGATCAGAGAGAAAAACTCATGGGTATATATATGTCCCCTTGTTTCTTCTTGCTTCTTAGGATGTAGAAATAGGGTGGTGATCTTTCCACTTTGATTTTCTAGGTTAACTTGATGAATATGCCTTCGATAGGGTGATTTATTGAAATAATGCCATGACACAATGCATATGAGTGAAGAGAGGGCAGAACTGTGACTCTAGTACAATAAATGACATGAGAATTTGAGTTTACTAGCCTGAATTTTGAATGTTTGAATTGAAAGAGATTGATAATTTTTTTATTTTTGATCGTAAATAGCAAGATGGAATCTGGTCTTTTTACTATAAGTAGTAAAATAATTCACTTTCCTACCATTCATTTTGGTGTGTCACTTTCAAAGAAACTTGGAGAATCTTGAGTGACCTATGGGAGTAGTCATGCCACGTCATCAAGCATATCGACCACCTAGGCTAGAGGTGTTGAGGGAACGCATAGCATGGGGTGTGCATGAGGATGAGGTGAGTTTGAAATCCTATCTTTACATTTAGTTTTTGATGATTATTTTTATTTTTTGTGTCAAACTAGGCCCTGTAGACTATGAATGTCTACTTGGGGCACCAATGTCCCATCAGGGCACTAGTGTCTCTCCTAGGTGCTAGTGTCCTTTCTAGATGCTAGTGTCAAGGGAAAACTAGCTGATTTTTTATGTTGAGATTTGACTTTGATTTTTCCATGATGTGATGGTAACATAATTTAATTTTGTGTGATTTTAGGTGCCCCCCATGATGCACGAGCATGCAGGTGAGAACATGTATGCATTGTTGTGTAGCCATGCTGAGATGCTATCTACTGCTAACAAGGAACTTCTTAAGGATGTTGGTTTGTGGTGGGTTTACATGATGTCTACCATTAGATATCATTGTACAATGTTGATGGTTCTCATGAAGCGATGGGATGCAGACACCTCTACCTTTCTTCTTCTGATGGGAGAGATGATGATAACATTACATGATGTGTACTAGATTCTACAACTACAAGTGCAAGGAGAGATTGTGAGGATTGTTGAGCATCAATCCTATGAGTATGTTGAGACAGGCTCAATATATTGTCTCAGCCATATCATTCCCTCGAGTACATCCAGACACATTAGTATGTCATGGTTAGAGCAGGGTTCCATGGTTGTAGTAGTCATCCGTCACATCTTGATCACTACCATCACCCTTGTTGTTACATATGTTGGATGAGGTACATACCTTTGTGGGGGCCTTGTTCTTACCATTAGTGTGATGGAGGAGTATAGGACTATATATGCATGGGGACATAGTATGGTCACTCATTTATACCATGATTTAGGGTGCTTCATGCATCATGAAGCATGTAGCTCGATGGATTGCATGCTTCTTTAGGTGTGGACATTCGAGCGTATTACATGCACACATCTAGTGGGGTTCCCAACAGAGCCTGACTAGACATATCCATGAGCACATGCTTATGCACTAAGGATACCATGGTGAAGTGGTGATATATTGTATTGGAGAGTGAGGTTTGACATGATATAGTCTACAGATATCCAATGGAGACCATATAGGTGTTGTTGATCATGGATGGGTATTTCTCATGAGTTAGAAAGGATGGAAAGGGATCAACTTTTATCTAGACATCTTGATCACATCATCATGCCTTTCTATTATTATCAAGTGATGAGGTAGTTCGGTTGCGTACAGAGAGTTACTGCAGCTCAGCTGACCTATGTGCTCTCGGATCGCAATGCAGTCATGTCGGGAGATGAGGCTTAACCCATCATTGTAGACGTTGCTTTGAGAGACCCTGATGATTAGGAGGATGTAGCTCCCATGTCTAATGTTGATGACATGGGTGTCAGTGAAGCATACCTAACATGGTGGAGCACTGCTCATCCTACCCCCATGTTTCCCACAGATTACCCCATAGGGAATCCTAGGCCATGGAGGAATGAAGGAGATGATTCAAGAGAGGAGGTAGATGATGATGAGGAGGAGGAGGACCTACTAGCACTAGAGGTAGGAGGGACATGGTGCCAGAGAGAGGTGAGTGGTGATTCCACAAAGGAGAGGCCTAGGGCTCGACCTTGTGCGTTACAACCACTACCTACCTCTAGTGGGGTTCAAAGTCATCATGAGTGTGAGGAGATGAGTGGAGCTGCTACTATAGTGTACCTAGCAGTGTATGTGACTATAGAGTTGGAGGCATTCATTCCTCTAGAAGATCCCCATTGGTGAGCTGGAGATCTAGGTGATGAATTTGTTTCATTGATTTTGTTAGTATATATATGTTGACTTTTGATTGATTTTGATGTATACGATTAGAGTTTTGATAACACATTTGTTTAAATTTTGTAGTTGATACACAGGGATGGATCACCTTTATGGGTCAGGTCATATCAAAGATATTTCCTACTATGCATATTGAGAAGCCAATGTGGACCAGTTATGGGTCACAACATAGTGTAGGACGGCACACAGAGATATTTGAGCCTGTTGTATAGTTGAGAGTGACCTATGAGGAGAGAATCATCGAGAAAGACTAGGTGATTTAAAGAGATTCTAGTGCCGAGGTGGTGTATGAGGCTATTTAGATACACCTAGATTAGGATAGAGTGGTAAACCTATCATTTATTTTTATTCCACAGATATCCCTACTAATGCATATGAGGGTCCTCTTTACATTACAATTGAGGTAAATGGGAAGCTTTTAAAGGCTATTCTAGTCATCCTAGCTTTCTTGGTAAATATAACCACAAAGGAATTCTTGTATATCCATGAACTCTATAAAGACATCTTTAATAAATCAAAGGTCTATATATGGTGTCATGATGGGATATCTCACCTCACCCTCAATTTGATCGCAGAACCCTTCTCATCTAGGTCAAGCCTAAAACTCTAGATGTGTCTCTCTCAATTATTCCTACCTCAGATCACTTTTTTTCTAAATCTTAGCCAACCATGGCTTTTTATGATGATAATAGTCCCCTTGTTAGTTCATAAGTGCCTAATGCTTCCCCACAAAGGCATTTTACATATAATCAGCAATAGCAAATTTAAGCATCTTGAAATGCTGAAAAACTTTTCTTTAGACTACTTTTGGACAACTACAATTAAGCCTCTCCATCTACATAATCACTTATTGTTCCTTTCATATGAGAAGTTCAAATATACTTGAATTGTGTAGTTATTTGTTGGCCCTTCCTCTTCATCTCCCATAGCTATTTCTCCCTCGATCACCTTACCTTCGAAGCCTACACCCGTTCCTTCCCCTACTCCCTTATATGTTAAGAGAAAGCATCCCATGCAAAGTGTACCATTCTAGCCCCACACTCTTAGTGTGTACTTGAAGGTCCCATCTCCAATCTCTTATTTGAGAACTAGAGGTCCACTCCTAGTACAACTTCTTGCAATGCATGCTTCTTTGATTACTCAGCATTCATTACTTTCTCATGTTCCTCCCACTACTTCAATGGCCCAAGGAAAGAAACCCATGCTAAGAAATCCTTCCCCTCCCTCTATAAACTCTTGACCTTTGGTGGCTCTCTTGTTCCTTCTACCTCTTCAGTGGCATGAGGAAATTAGCCCATGCCATAGGATCCCCCTCCCCTCCTAATGGTTTCCCAACCTCCAGTGGCTTCTTGCATTCCTCCTCCTATCCCTAAGACATAGAATGTAAATGCGAACACATTGGGAGAACTCCCATCTCCTTCAGCAAAGGCCTTGACTCACACATGACACTACCAACTTGCAAGAGATCACAAGTGTCACCACTGTGTTATAACCTAAGAGTGTGCTACTAATGTGTAGCCTCTTTCTAATCATCCTCCTCCTATGTTACTACCTCTAGACCTTACCCCTTTGTTGGAGCCTCAACCTTCTCTTTCTCAAACTATCTCTCTCCTATCCCTGATGCTCTCCTCTCCTCCAATGGATGAAGATGTTCAAGTCACCCCAAAAGGGTGCAAGTACTCTTGTCTCCTATGGAGAGTCTTATCCTTCCCTCCATCCCTAACATGCCACCCTTGTTTGAACCCTTGGACCTCTACAATGTCACTATGACTTCTAATGCTACTCCATCTTCTCTTGTGTTTGTTCTAGTGTACCTTTTATATAGTTTTCCTTGACATTCTCTACCTTATTACCATTGATATAGACATTTCACATTTGTTTCTGAAGTGTAAACCTAAGAGCTATACTGGCAACCCTCTATTTTTCAATCTCAAGCACATGCTATTGTCTCCACTACCCCTAATCCCTTCTACATCACTTCTTCCACATATGGAGGATGTTCCTCCACTCATGACTCACAGTTCTCACATTTCTAAAGACAACACTACTAAGCCATGTCTAGTTTAGTATTTAGATTCTAATTCAAATGATTCCTCCCCTATGGAGTGAATCTATGAGTATTTTACAAATATCCCTTCATTATCTATGATTTTAACTTAATCATTTACAATTGGTTTGACTAGTACCCAAGATAATCCTACTCTAGTTCATGATCCTCTACACTTGGTTCTCAAGGAGTCTACTAGTACTACTCTTATTATGGTCTCTTTATTATCTATTCCATTGTCCCTCTATGTTAATGAATATTGGGAGATGGAAGACTTGATGATGCCTGACCCTTTTACCTTCATCTCATGTACTTTTATGTATTTTCTTGCTAGCTTTTCATGTTTTCCCCATGAATGTGTTTTATATGTTTGCTACTTCTTCCTGGAGGAGCCACATTGCCCTTGTAGACATTTGGATATAGGAGGAACAAAAATGTCATGTCATTCTTCTATTTTTTCTATAATCCACTATTTTTGTATACTTGTTTTCTTTGACATTTTGGGGATGATGCTAAGCATTGGAATATTTAGCTTCCTTCCATGTTGACCCAAATCTTGTATTTTTCCCTTGTTTTCTTATGAATTTCTTTCTTTTGTACTCTTAGTTATATGTGCTTAGGGAATGATGATGATTCTATGATTTTTCCCTTAATGATTTCCCTCCCCAATGAATACTAACCCCAAAGAATGTAGATCCTTTTGTGTATCTTTGTGATGTTTCTTGTGTCTTATTACATGTGTTTGTATTGCTTAGTGTCATACCATGCTTACACAAGCCTTTGTGTATCATGTTTGTAGCATCACTTCGATTTCTTCTTCTTTGGTGGCATCTTCTTTTTCTAGATGTAGCTTTTTTAACATATCTTACTATATTGATATGTTTCCTAAAGCTCTCTTCCCCTTATTTTACCTTAAAATCAATTGTATCCTATTGATTTATGCAATTATTTTAAGGTGGGGGCATAATTTCATGCTACACACTATTGCACACACCAAATTGATGGTACACTCATTATAGCATTTTCTCTTAGAAACATTTGTAGCTTGTGGTCCCATGTAAATGCACTTGCTTGGCTTGACCACACTTTTCAACTACTCCTTTAGTGCTCTTTGTGAGTCACCTAACAATGTAGTTTGTTAGTCCTAGTGGCCCAAAAAAGTTGAGCATGGTTCCTATCTCTTATAGTGGGATAGCTCTAGAACCATACTTAGCATCCTTCTAGCTCTCGTAGTGTGATACAAATGCCCCTTTCACTTTTATTCTCTTTTATTTTTTTTTGTGTGTTTTGTGTTAGATTAGAATGCATATTATATTATATGGTTTTCTAAACTTAATGTTTTCTCAAATCATATTCGATCTAATCCTCTTCCCATAGACTTTTATATATGTGGATCTGACATTGCCTCTTGTAAAGGTTTTATTGTCAAATATTGTGGTTTTGAAGGTTCTTGGCCTGGGGGCTTCACTCTTCCACTTTGAGAATTGTTTGTGGCCTCTACAATATCCTTTTTAGGGTAAACTGGTGATGTTATTTCCTTTTCTACTTTAGCATACATATTAATGTAGTGTCATAAGCCTAGTACAGTGGGGGCTAAATGTAGCATTTAAAATTGCATACCCTTGCAATTTCACACTATGTTTGGTGACCATTTTGGTGCTTGCATCTCTTTTTGGCATTTCAAGCTTAGTTTTACATCATTCTAGTCCTTTTTTCTTAATTTCATAAAATTTTGTTTTGATGCTTTGTGTTTTTCTTAGCCCAGAGACACTTCATGAAACCTTGAGGTAGATTCACTCAAATGCTAGCACTTAGCACAAATGTCTATGTGTCATGCTAGCATCCCACAAATGTGAAATGGTCAATGAGCTATCCATCCCCCGTCCAACCAAATCAGAACATTATACCCCCAAAATCATAATTACAGTCGATAAATTTCACAAACATAACATGATTTGTATGATAAGATCCCTACCATAACTATTTGTCTCCCCTCCCAAACCATAATATGAAAAAAAACCTTTAGTTCTATGATTTCGGCAAGACCTCAATTTTTTCATACCAACCCATGTTCCATTTGAAGCAGATTAGATGTGTATCAGCATTAGGAGTAAAGTCAGAATAAGAATTTCAAGAAGCCCTAATAAAGGAAGTTATGTCGATGACCCCTTATCGGAAAGAGAATCTCCAGTCACACCGAATTGATCAAATACAAGGACCATTAGGATGAGAAAGCATTGTTAGAAAATACTCTGAACATTGCCCCGACAGCGTAGATCACACTAATGGGGAAATTTGACAAGAGTCCTACCGAACAACTCAGGGAATAGATTAAACTATCAACTCATCGGGAAGAAATGCACATCGTAACAAAAAGTTAATGTTTCTCTGACCTTATGATGTCTCGGTGACCATAAGGAAGTTTTGGCCAAAGTCATACTAATATATGTGAAGGATATAACTCATCGGCAAAAGGAAGCAGATCAGAGTAGGATTTATAGGTCCTGTCAAGTCTATAGTCACAACGATAGAGGATTTCGGTGACATATGATTGTGATCATTCTGATGAACAAAGAATAGAAAGGATGGCATTGAGGAAACAAGAAGGATCAGATAAATGAAATAAGGTCATCCTGATAGCATATGTTGTTTCGATGAAGACAATAACCACACACATCGATGAGACTCTTTCCGACAGGTCACATGTGTAGGAAAGACAAATGATATTGGTATCAATTTCTTGGGTCTTACCGATTTCACTAATCCACCCTGTAAAGAAAAATTGATAAACATTTCAGGAAGACTCATACCGATATAAATAATTAGGACCAAAGGGATTTGAAATATTGGAGTAGGATGTTATTTTCATAACGATAGTGTAAGTCAGGCCAACAATAGCTTCTATGCTCATTCCTATATAGGATAAGCATTGAAACGTCTCACCGATATAAAAATACATATGCTTTATGAAAAGTGACATCGAGGAAATAAAACAAAGGGTCACAGTGATTGAGTCATTTGCAAATATTCGCACCATAAGAAGCATTTAGATCGCACTGACATTACAAAAGTCTTGTCGATGAAGGACATTATGATGATGTGACATTTGAAAATGATTATGGATATTAATGCACTGGAAATATTATTTATAGGCTGAGAAGAAATCCCCTGAGAAGTCATTCTAAATCATTGCAATTGTGTTTGAAAGGATTGTCTGAGAAGAGCACATAAGTGAGAATTTGGAGGAGAAAACAAAGGAATTTGGCGATTGTCTCAGGCAATAGGTAGACACATAAAACCTCTATTTGGTGACTTACAATTTGTATTTGCTATTAAGAATTATAACTAATGGAGACATCGGTAAAGGGCAAGGGTAGAAAACAATAGGGTGAAACCAGTAAACCTAAGAAACAAAAAACTGATAAAGGTCCTGATGAAAAGGTGAAAGAGAGAAAACTAAATTAGGATTTGATAGATCAATTGCCTGGGTCTACCCCTAAAGCCTGAAGGTCTGCACAACTTAGGGTAGAGGTGGAGAAGTTAGAAGACAAATACAAATACATGGGATATGTATGGACATCAATCAGAGGCTATAAATTGTTTAAATTCCATTATGATAGAAGATTTAGAAATGTCCCAATGTCTAATCTGTGGCATTTGAATTTGGGCAAATGGTTGTCCCAAATGTGTTTGTGAATGTGGAACTCCTAAAACTTTTGGCTAAATATTACAATCCCAGCCTCAAAGCCATATGCAATCCACAAGGAGAGCCTGTTATACACTTATCCAAAAATGCCATTTGTGAAGTATTTGATATGGATGACTTATGTACATATCCCATAGTATATGAGGATTTAGATAAAGAACACTAGAGAATGGAGACCACATACAATGGATGGAGATTGCTTCTTCACAGGCCTAGGGTAGAGGGAAAAATAGTACCTTTTGATGACAATGATGGACCTCCATTCCATGTGTCCTTGATTGAACCTTATATGAAATACACATATTATTCCATTGGCCAAGTCCTAGGGTTAGAAGTTCCTAATTTCATGCCAATTCCATTAATGGTGATAGCAACAGATATCCAATGTCATAATGCTAGGCAATTTGACTATGCTTCTTATATTTTCAGGAAGATTGATTCTATCTTAATTGCAATTAAGAACAATGCCCCAATAGTTTCTTTTGACCATTATTCACTCCTCATGCACATGGTATTATACTATGGCCAGGAAATGGGAATATGGCCGAATGAACTAAGAATTTCTCAAATAAACAAAAGGGGATAGAAGTTGCCAATGCAGATGTGGACAAGGGTATGGGATAGTAGGTTTGCCCACTCCAGTTACATTTATTTTGAAGAATATTTTGTAAAAGTGTTGTATAGATACTTTAATCATCCCTTTGAATATTCAATGTCAAATGAAATAAAAAGGTTTCTCAAACCAAAAGACTTTGGTGGCTCCCCAATTGTCACACACAATTGGGGAGATTGGTATTGCTTTGAGGACTCAACTATGGTTAGAATTTACGGTTTTGAAGATACCCCCTTTATACTTCCCAAGACAGTTTCTTATAGGATTGCTTACTTGGAGATAGTCAAGTAGGTGAACTATTCCAATGTGATGAACTTAAGTGCCTATGACAAATAATCTTTCATGCCTAGTACTTTGTGTTTTGGGGATTTTACTATGGTTTCCAAGGATGGGTATGGTCTCTTCAGAGATAAATTAATGTATTACAACATGGGGTGTGCTAAGACAAGAAAATGATTTGATCCTAAAGACTTCATTGATTTTTCTATAAGAAAACAAAATCTCAGTGGCACACATTCCATATCTACATGATGATATTATTAGGAACATGGAAGAAGCCAAAGTCGAATTGGTAATTGAAAAATATAATAGAGAATTAGATGAGAAAAGAAAACAATTTCCAGAAATAGAGTTATTGTCTTCTGGTGATGAGGAATTTGTAGGTGAAGAGGAGCTCCATGAATAGACAAGTAGAATCTCTAGACAAAAAATGGAAGGTTATCAACTTCCTAGTAGAGAGCATGATGAAGAGGGGCCTGGTGATGAGGATCCCAGACAGTTGGCATATGATTGTTTCATTGCAGATGATTAATTCATTCATTCTCAAGAATTTAAATCATTTTTGTATAAATATAAGGGAACGGAACTCAGAGAATCAATTGAAGACATCACAGCTGATAATGAAAGACAATTGATGGATGTGTTAAAGAAAATAGAAGATAATGGTTTGAGGGTTATGATTCCTAACAAAGGCAGACAATTGCTTAGATAAGCAAGTGTCATGATATTTCTTGGACTTGACACAAGTTCTGCCTTGGTATTTGATAGTTTTTTGCACAATACTGATGATAAATACAAACTCACTCCTAAAGGTGTAACAAAGATAGACATGGGTACCAAGTATAATAATGATGAAAACTCACTCGTGATATGGGCCCTATACCCTCCTCATAAGAAGACTGCCATTATAGATACTGAAAAGACCTTTGGACATGTTATGACTTTGAATGAAGGAGAAACTAGTCCTTTGATTACTGCAAATATTGGTATAAATGTTACGAAACTGAATAAAGTATAGGCTCAACTACTGATCAAGGAACACGATGCATATAAACTAAGTTGTGAAAGATTGAAAAAGGAAAATGATTTCCTAAAAGATACTGTCAAGAATGCCTTTGGAGGATCAATTAAAAGATTAACCCAAGGAGAGAGTTCACAAAGTGCTTAGTCACCATCTATTGACCAAATAGCCTAGGTTCAAATTGTGACACTTGCAGTAGTACTATAGAATATGCATATCCATATGATGCATTGGATGAATAAATTTTGGGATGTCTACTTTGTGAATCATAAGGTTATCCAAGAACATAAGAGGTTAAATAATAGGCTCCAAGAGAAACTCCACAAAATACAAAGTAGGGATACCCCTGACAGTATAGGTATCTCCAGTGCCCAAGATTTGCTTGAACAACATAAGAAATATCATGACCAACTTCAAAATGATGCCAAGGAATCTGTTGAGGCTTCAAAGACAAGTGTACTGATGTTGTTCAGGAATGATGAGGAGTTGAAGAGCAAAGATGAATGGACTAAAGAATGCTAGGTTATATTACATGAAGCTCTAGAAGCTCTCAAAGATAAAGACTCAGCATCCGAGGAAGCCTGCAAGCATTTGGAAAAGATGGTAACAATAGATGTGATTACAAGGAATGCTATAAATTTTTTTGATACACATTAGAGCCAAGAATACCTGGATCATGTTGCTCAGATCTACCTGTGGCTCAGTAAAGCCTAGTGTCATTATCTTTGTCTATTGTTATGTTAATCTTGTTAATTCTCATAAGACATTTTGAAGAGTTATGTCTTTTCACAAATATTTCTATATAAGTTGGACATATGATGATCAAAAGATCAAGAAAAAGATGGTAGTAGATATATAATAAGTTCATAATATTTTAAAAGACCATGTTGCAAGTATTATATTGAAGTTAATAGAAGATCTTTGATTCTGTGGCTTTATACTGGCATCAATTATTTGTTGAAATTATTCAGTTATTTGGTTGTCTCCAGTTCAGTATTTCTTTATTATTCAAATTGATATATCAAGTATATACTCAATTTGTCAATGCACATTTGCTTTACTTTGTGTGATATGATCAATTGGTTTCCTTAAAGAGGAATTAAAATCCTTCTGGTCAGTCACAGTAATCTGGAAGTATTGATTTGGATCGCTAAGAAGAACTACATAATTAAGATTGGCATTTTGTCTCCAAGTTGATATTATCTATTGTTCTTGCATAGTTCATTCAATTGGTTCCTTCAAGTAAGGATTAAATTTCTTTCTTGTGAATAACAAGAAACCTAATTGTGTTAGTTGGATATTAAGAAGAGTCTGTCAATCATTCCCTTGCACGTTTATACAAGATATAAACTAAAGCGTTGTGCCAAATAGTTAGAGTTATTTCCAAGTATACACTAGTGATCTTAGGTTCTTACTTAACTCTATTTATCCAACAAGGTACTAGTCTTAGTCATTTCAATAGTTAAATTCATTTATTAGTTCTTAGCTTGATATTGCTTATACAATTTATACCAATCATCTTTCAGATATTAGAAATAGAACTAGTTAGCAAGCTTTCATCTATTCCACACCATTTGCCACTATTGATAGATCCATTAACTTAGTCACAAAACTTACACTCATTTAATCTGCCTTAACTTTCAAGGTCTACCCACCTAGGTATAGCAGTGCCTAAAGTGCAGGGAGTCATTAACCCTATAGGTTAACTCCGTCGCATTAGTTCAAAAACATTGCCAATCTAATCATAGAGTCTGACATCCTCTTAGGATTTGCAACCTACATTTTTGAGACCTAACAAATTGGTGACTCTACTGGAGACCCAAATACAAATAACCTGGATAAGAGACCATTCTTTTATAGAGTCAAAAATTTGAAGAATACAAATTGTTAACTCTGCTAGCAAGTAGAACCCAGAAAGATAAACTACAACCTCTTCCTATTTACAAAAATAGGTGGCAACTCTAAAACTTGTTGTAACAAAAATTTAGTACCAAATGGATGGTAGAAGATCCAAGATGGAAGGGAAGAAGTTACAGTCATCCCCACCACTTAGAGCCCTTTCCAAGAAAAATGGAGCATCAAGTTATTTTCATCAAAGTAATAATTAGGAGGCCCAAGAGGATAATACAGAACAAACTATCATAACTCACAATAGTTTTACCCCTCTGCATGAATCAAATGAGAATTTATCTCAAATCAACGAAGTAACTGATGATATATTGGCTAAATACAGAACTGATCCTTAAAAATAGCTTGAGTTTGAAGCATAGGCCATGAAGGAAATTGATCGAAGGCAGGGTGAGTATGATTATAAAATATCACTACAGTAGGGAGAAGGGGTAAAATATGGATTCACGAATCAAGAGGTGAATAAAAATCCAAAGGATACAAGGAACATGAATGAAATGTAGCAGAATGTTCTTAAGCTTTAGGAAGAACTTGAAATGATCAAGATAGAGGGAATCGAAATGTTGTTAAAATAGGAGATTCAACAGATAAAGAATAGGACTAAAATAACTACCCCAAAATATATACCTCCACATAGAGGAAATGATTTGAGGAACACACAACAAAACTTGCACCAAAATACAGGTGGTGCTTCCAATCCACAAGCATCTGGAAGTCATATTCATCAAAATACCCTCTCGAATAATCCTAGACCACCCCTCATACATAACACCTCTCAACATATGGCTAATCCATACCCACCCCCTAGCCAATAGTATTGTAGACCACAATATCATCATATGAACCCCCACATGAACCCAAAACAACAACATGCTTAGCATCAGCCTCCATGCGGCTATCATTACTACCCTAACCCACCACCCATGAACGTTCCTCCACAAAACCTCACTAACATATGTGGGCAATTTGATCTGACTGGATATCAATTGTATCCATACCCCATTGATAGAAGTTAGAGGAATATAGTTCCCAAGTTTACTGGAAACAATGTAGTATTAGTTGAGGATCATAGCAAAAGCTTCAATGCCTTTGTACAAGATATTAGTATGGAATATGAAGATGTTAAAATGAGATTATTCATGATGTCTCTAATTGAGGATGGAAGAGACTGGTTCAATAGCTTACCAGATGCCTCAATCAGTTCCTTAATAAATTTCCATAATCAATTTAAGGAGCAGTATGGGAATCAGTATGCCCCTGAGTTTGCCTTGCACGAATTGATAAGTATCCCAAAATACCAAAATGAGTCAGTATGACTTTAATCTAAGATTCTCCAAATTACACAACAAAATACCACATGGATCTAAATAGACCGACCCAGTAGCATTAAGAATTTATCTGAAAGCATTTGATCCTAAGATAGGGTATGAACTTAGAAACTGGTGCCCTAGGAGCTTAGCTAAAGCACAGAAAGTAGCATTGACTATTGAAAATGATAGAAAAGCTGCAGGCATGGTCAGCAAAAGAGATAATCTTAGAATTCCTCAAAGTCCAAATATTCAACAGAATAAACAAGAAAGTAAACCTAGAAATGAAAGACCTAGGTTGCATGATATGCCATGTAATACAAATTGGAAGGATGGGAGACCTATTGAAAACAACAGAAAGCAACATTATGGCAGAGACACTCCTAATCCTCTAAAGAGAAATGGGGCACATATGGTAGAAGATAATCCATGGTTTTTGGTGTGCAATTTACCACACTCACCTGAATATTGTGTAGTGGCTAAAATAGTACAGTAGGAAGAAGCATTGAATGACTATAATAGAGACAACCACACAATAAACATGATGCAAAATACACCATACTTGCTAAATGAAGACTATTCTTCTACAGAAGAAGAGGGATATGAGTATGATGTGGGGAATCAGAAACATCGTATCAACATGCGAAAATAAGAAGTAAGTTCAATGGAGAGAAGTTCTTACAATAGCTGCAGTAGCCCAAGCTAAAAATGCCTATAATCTAAGGAACATGATAGTAAGTTCAGAACAAGGAACACTTGGGAGTGTCTTTATAAAAGATCAAAATTACAAAAGGAATAACGCAAAGTCCTTACTTAAAGAACCAGAAAAAATTGAGCAAAATAAAACAAAAAACAAATCACCAATTCAAGAAAAAGAGCATATAAGAATAGAAAGGAATGATCAGACTATAGCCCATTCATTTGAAATTGCTCATGCAATATCCCAGGTGAAGATATCAGTACCACTTTTGGAAATGATGAAGATAGATAAATATAGAAGTACAGTGGTTAAACTGATTTCAGATATACCAAATCAAAAATATAAGGAATCAGAGAATAGAAAAAACAATGTTCAACAAGAAATAGTCCAAGTTCCTGAAGTATATCTGGATGATACCCTAACAAAGAATCCCTCACAACTGGACCCTTTCTACACCACCTTATTAATCAGAAATAGACTAGTGAGGAACTGAATGATTGATTCAGGCACAGCCATGGATATCATGCCAATAGCAGTCATGAAAGAACTAGGAATATGGGTTGACACTACATTTGGTAAGTGTTATGCAATGGACAATAGGTCTATCCCAGTTGTGGGCATCATGTAGGATGTGGAAATAAAACTAGCTTCCTACCCTGAAGCAACTTATAATAGTGATATCATTGTGGTTGATATTCCACCATATTATGGAATGCTCTTATCAAGACAATGAACTACAATGGCAGGAGGGAATGTCCAATTAGATTTATCATATGCCACATTACTAGTGGGAGGCAAAGAGACCAAACTATGTAGGGAGCCATGATATGAGAACATCATAGAATGCCTAGATCAAAGTCAAATAAATCTATTCTATGATACATATTTGGGGACCTTCAAAATTGAAACAAATCAACCAGAGTTGTAAAATACTGATCCAATGTATCTAGAATCTAAGAAAGAGGAAAATGATGTGTGGAAAATGTATTTTGATGGTGCATGTAGCAAAATGGGAAATGGGGCAGGAGTACTATTTATTTCAGCAACAAGTAAAACTTTCAAATACTCGTTCTTATTGACATTTGAATGCACAAACAATGTAGCAGGATATGAAGCTCTGCTCATTGGTTTAAATATTTCCATCAAGCATAAGATAAGAAATCTAGCTATATACGAGGATTCATAATTAGTTATCTCTCAAGTAAAAGAGAAATATTTATCCAAAAACAAGAGGTTGAAGCAATATAGAAATGTTGTCTGGGATGATGTTGAGTTGTTTGATGCCTTCTCAATCAACTGGATTGATAGATCAAAAAATATTATGGCAGATTTTCTAGCGAGCATTGCATTGAAAAGGGACGATATCACATTGATGGGTATTACAAAAATTGACTTCAAAACCAAACCCACTATTCTAGATAATATCCATAACTGGCAAGTGTTTAATAATGACACCAATATAATCAAATTCTTACATTGTATTGATCACTATAAAGATCAAGAGATTGATTTCAATGCATTTGTGGAGGAACATGATGGAAAAGAAACTCTCTTTGGTCAAGAGATAGTTCAGCTAAAAACAAACAAAATACCTAAGGGATTCATAGCATTGGAGAAAGTGTTTGATGGATGTGACAGATGTAAAACGAAAGACACACCCACAGTATAGAGTGATCTTGAAGAAATTAATCTGGGGATGCAGGTAGGCCCAAAGAATGTATACATTAGAAAGAAGCTAAATCCCAAAATTAGGAGCATGCTCATTAACTTGCTCAGAAAGTATAGACATGTGTTTGCATGGTCATCTGATGACTTGAAAGCATATAGGGAGGGTCTTTTTCAGCATGAAATATCATTAAAGCCGGATGCTAAACCATTCAGGCAAAAGCAGAGGCCTATTAATCCCACATTGGCCCCTAAAATGTTTGAAGAACTCATGAAGCTAAGGGATGGAGCTATTATCAAACACATCAGACACTCTTCTTGGGCTTCTAATTTGGTGCCTGTCAGAAAGAAAAATGGTCATATTAGATTATGTGTGGACTTCAGGAATCTAAATAAATCCTCTCTTAAGGATAACTATCCCCTTCCTAACATGGAAGCAGTACTGCAAAAAGTCACAGGGTGTGAACTATTGTCCATGATGGATGGTTTCTCAGGATATAATCAGGTGAAAGTCAAATAATCAGAACAATATAAGACTGTATTCACCACACCATAGGGAACATATGTGTATTTAAGAATGCCATTTGAACTCATGAACACTGGAGCAACATTCCAAAGGGTGATGGATGTGGCCTTTGTAGAACTGATTAATGAAATCATGGTAGTATATCAAGATGACATGATAGCATATTCCAAAAGGGCTACAGATCATTGTACACACTTAGAGCAAATTTTTATTAACCCCTTAGAATATGGAATTTTGTTGAATCCTAAGAAGTGCCATTTCACAGTAACAGAGGGTAAGCTGCTTGCTCACATAGTCTCAAAAGATGGAGTAAGAATAGATCCTGAAAGAGTAAGAGCCATTGACCAAGTTCCCATTCCCAAGATTGTGAAAGCTATACAATCATTCTTTGGCCAAATCAACTTTGTTTGGAGATTCATATCAAATTTTGTAGAGATTGTTAATCCCATATCAAGATTGTTAAAAAAGAATACAAAAGTGAACTAGATAGCAGAAACATTAGAGGCATTTTCTACCATTAAGAAGGCAATCAAGGAAGCCCCAGTTCTGATATCTCCTGACTTCAGTGAACCATTTTAGCTGTTCTCATTTGCCTCATACCATACAGTTGTAGCAGTAATGTTGCAAAAAAATAATGAGGGACATGAACAACCCATTTCATTTTTTGGCAAGTCTCTTCAAAATGCAGAGTTAAAATATGACATAGTTGAGAAACAGGCATATGCATTGGTGAAATCAATCAAAGCTTTTAGGCCATACTTGGTGGGAGATAAAATAATAACATATGTGCCTAATGCTACAGTGAAAGATGTATTAGTTCAAATTGAGGTCACAAGAAGAAGATGCAAATGGATTAATAAAATTTAGGAGTTTAATATTGAAATCCAAATCACCAAACTAGTAAGAGGACATGGTCTTGCTAGACTAATGGCTGAAAACGATCTTGAGGCTTCTTAGATATGTAATACTAATGATGTTAATAACCTAATTTCTAGCATTGAGCATACTGCATGGTATACTGATATCATATATTATCTAAAACATATGAAGTGTCCTAAAGGATATGATGATAACAAGAAAAGGACACTTAAATTACAGGCTTCAAAGTATGTGTTATCGATGGGGATCTTTATTGGAGGAATATAGATGGTATTTTGCTACTATGCCTAGATGAATGTCAGTCTAAACATGTCCTGAAAGAGTTACATGAAGGAGTGTGTGGAGGACATTTCTCATTAAAACCTACAGCTCACAAGATCCTAAGGGCTGGATACTATTGGCCTAGAGTTTTCAACGATTCATATCATTATACAAGAAAATGTGAGGCATGCCAAAATTTTTTAGGAAAATTAAAATATCAGGGAGCATTACCCTTGAAACCTATGTAGGTGGAAGCTCCATTCCATCAATGGGGAATTGACTTCATAGGAGAGATTGCAGAAAAGCCAAGCGAAGGACACAAATGGATTTTAGTGGCAACAGATTACTTCACAAAATGGGTGGAAGCAATCCCAACTAAACAAGAAACAAGTAAAGTGGTGAATAATTTTTAATGGAAAACATTATATTTAGATTTGGCACACTAATGAGGTTGATTATAGACAACGAAATGTGCTTTAGGTCTGACGAGTTCAAAAATTTCTATAATATATATGGCATCACTATGTCTTATGCTGCCCCTTATCACCACAAGCAAATGGCCAGGAAGAATCTAGTAATAAAAATCTTTTGAAAATTATAAAAAGAATTTTGAAAGGAAACAAAAAGGCATGGGATTCAAAGTTGAGAATGGCTATGTGGGCTGATAGGATTATTGTGAAGAGAGCAATTAGAAAATCCCCTTTTGAATTGGTGTATGGAGTACAAGCAAAGATGCCATTACAAAATCTTCTACCAATTTACAAATTTGTTCTTCAAGAGGATTTAAATATTCCTAAACCAATGGAGGAAAGAATAGAACATCTTGCAAAACTTGAAGAAACAAGAAGAATGGCTCAAAAGCAGAACATCAAGTTGTAATCACAAGTAAAATACCTTTTTGACAAGAAAGCCAAGGATAGAAAATTTGAGATAGACGACTTGGTATTGATGTAGAATGCTAGATGCCAACAGAAAGGAAAGAATGGAAAGTTTAAAGCCTTATGGTTGGGTCCTTTTGTTGTCATTGGCAAAGGAGGAGAAGATTCCTACTATCTACAAAATATGTCTGGAGAAGAGCAGGAACTGCCAGTGCATGGACAGTTTCTAAAACCTTTCTTTTCATGAAAGCATCAAAATCATGCACAAAGAGAGATAAGTGTTGCTAGTGCATAGACAATTCTTAAATAATTCCCAAAGTACTCCTATTCGATGCATAGTAGTTTAGGGAAATCAAGAGAGATTAGGATCTACTGGTACATGGACAGTCCTAGGAATCCCCCAACAATAACAAAAATATTTTCCATGTACAGCAGTATAGGATCATCCCCATTTTACATCATTGTCACTTCCAGTGCCCATTCTCATTTCATCCACATATATTCCTAAAATCCTATAAATTGTCATCCCTAACAAATAAAATACCTGGTCTACTCTCCCAGAGATCTAAATTCTTGTTATACCCACGAGGGGTATACATCCCAGACAAAGCCATTGTTGGGATAGGAAAATTTCAAAATTTTCCTATACTTTTATCCATCCCCTATCCAACCAAATCAAAACATTATACCCCCAAAATCATAATAACATTCAATAAATTCCACAAACATAACATAATTTGTATGATAAGATCCCTACCATAACAATTTGTCTCACCTCCCAAACCATAATTTGACAAAACCTTGTTAGATCTAGGGCACACAACTGAGAGGGGGGGTGAATCAGTTGTACAAAAACTTGCTTCTACTTCAAACACTTGATTTTTCTTTGTTAGTTAACAGCATATCAATTAACCATTCATGAAAGAAAGAAGCATAAACACTGGAGCAGATAAACATCAACACATTAGACACCAAGATTTTTGACATGGAAAACCCAGTTAAGGGAAAAACCACAGGGTGATCAACCCAAGGATTATTCTCTGTTAGAAGAATAAGAAAAACAAATGGCACATGCCAGTCAGGGCTCACTGCCTGAGCACACTGTTCACAAAGAGGCACACTGCCTACAAAAGAGACACACTGTCTATAAGATCATAAGTATCACAACCTTGAACTGGGGAATGACATCTTCACCATGTTTGGATCAGTTCCATTTAAGCTTGAAAACACACCTGCTCTACCCTTTCACTCTTTTGCTATAGCACACTCATCCGCTCAACACCACACTTCAAAATGGATTCACAAACCTTCATTTATATAAGACATCAACTTAGGAATAAGCATCTAAGTCGGCACTCAACCATAAGAACATTCGCAAGATGAATAACACATTCGGTCGGCCACCACAAGAACATTTGTAAAATGAACAACTCATCCGGTCAGCTAGTCTGAACAAGAACTTCATCCGGAAGAATATCTTCAATTCTGGGCTGTACCACCAATGCGGATCAAAACACAACCTCAACACGATCCAAGAAACTTCACAAGCTTTCTTGAATGACCAGGAACATCCGCACTTCCTCTGCTCACCAGAATCTCTTCTCTTCCTCATCCAGAACTTCAAGAACACAATCTACCGCCACTGTCATACTACAACATGTGCTTCTAGACCTCCAAATCATCAACAAATTGAGATGACACATCACAAGGACATCCCAAACACTCCATCCAATCTACAAGATAGGATAATGCACTTCCGGATCTCACCGGACCTCTTTGTAGCACTTTGTCACTTCGGAGCACCTCCTGGAATGGTTCTACTTGATCAATCACAACTTCTTCAAATCTTCATGCGGACCTCAGAAAACTTAACCGGATCATCTCAAGACTCATATCTACAAACCCTTTAATCCGCATCCTTTGATCATCAAACTATTGAGTACTTTTTCCTTCTTCTCATCACTATTCTTCATTGTTCCTGTTTGATACTAATTTTCTCAATATCCTTAGCACACAGCTCATCCAAACCTTCTTGTCAATGCAATATGAGTATGTTGACATCAATGACAACACTGGTTAACCTCATACTTGCAACAATCTCCCCCTTTGTCATTGATGGCAACATATGATGTGAAAAACCATCAAGACAAGATCTCCTTTTTGTCAGAGCTCCCCCTATTAGCAACAACTCTTCACATATCTTCTCTTCCTTTATTGCTCTTCTCTTCCTTTACTACTCCCCCTTTGATCATCAACCAATTTTTTTTCACATGTCTTCTCTCCCCCTTTGACATCAATGGCAAAGGGCTCATACTTACAATTCTAACACATCAGAATCATACTGGCTGCTCCCCCTTAATAGCAGCTCTCCATCATCAATCCAGATCACAAGATATGACTGGGATATCCACCAGAATGATGCACATCAGTGCATCCTAGTTCATCACTGGAGGGGCCATGACCCCTAACTTCTCCCGGAGATACTCAAAAGAGTCCTTGGGAAGAGGTTTGGTAAAAAATATCTGCAATCTGATCCTTGGAGGGTACATACTCCAATCTGACTTCTTCCTTGTTCACTTGTTCTCTCAAAAAGTGAAACTTGATAAATGTGTGCTTAGTCTTAGAATGCATTATCGGATTCTTAGAGATATTTATTGCACTTGAATTATCACAGAAAATTGTGATAGGCTCCTCATATTCAACTTTAATGTCTCTTAGCATCTGTTTCATCCATAAGATCTAAGTGCATCTGCTTCAACCATAAGATCTGAGTGCAACTACCTACTGCTACAATGTATTCTGCTTCAGTTGTAGATAGAGATATTGCCTCTTGTTTCTTGCTTAGCCAAGAAACCAATCTTTTTCCCAAAAATAATGCTCCTCCACTTGTACTCTTCCGGTCATCCACATCTCCTACCCAATCTGCATCTGTATAAGCATGAAGAGAGAAATCCTGATCTCTAGGATACCATAGACCATACTCAACTATTCCTTTCAAGTACCTAAAAATTCTTTTGATTGCCATGACATGAGATTCTCTAGGATCAGCCTGAAATCTTGCCACAAGACCAACAACCTGCATTATATCTGGTCTAGTCTGAGTGAGATACAATAGTCCTCCAATCATTGATTTGTACTTGGTCTGATCTGTCTTAGGAGAGTCATCATCTTTGCTCAACTTACATCCGGTTGCCATAGAAGTGGTCATTGGCTTTGAATCTTCCATTCTAAATTTCCTCAACAATTTTTTTGCATATTTGGTCTGATAGATAAAGATGCCTTTCTTTGTCTGAGTGATTTGCAGACCCAAGAAGAAATTCATTTCACCAAGCATTGACATTTCAAACTCACTTTTCATTTGATTTGCAAAAGTTTTGCACATACTGTCTTTTCCTCCAAAGATGATATCATCAACAAATACTTCAACAATCAAGATGTTTTCCTTATCTATTTGGAAATATAGATTACTATCAGCAGTACCTTTGTTGAAACCAATCTGTACAAGATGCTTGTCCAACCTTTCATACCATGCTCTTGGGGCTTGCTTCAAACCATACAATGCTTTCTTTAACTTGCAGACCATATCATCATGATCAGACAATTGAAATCCATCCAGTTGTTCAATGTACACTTCTTCTTCCAAGTCACCACTTACGAAGGTATACTTGACATCCATCTGATATACCTCGAAGTCTTTGAAGGCAGAAAATACAAGAAATAATCGGACTGCTTCAATTCTTGCCATCGGAGCAAAGGTCTCTTCAAAATCAATTCCTTCTATTTGAGAGTAGCCTTTGCAAACCAATCTAGCTTTGTTTTTGATTACTTCACCAACTTCATTTAGTTTGTTCTGGAAGACCCATTTGGTTCCTATCACGTTCTTGTTTCTAGGTCTAGGAATAAGATCCCATGTATGATTTTTCTCAATTTGCAACAATTCTTCCTCCATTGCTTTGGTCCAATTTTCATCATTGCAAGCTTCATTAACTATCTTAGGTTCAATCTTTGAAATCAGACAGTATTCATTTGAATCTTAAGGAATTCTTCTCCTTGTTTGTACCCCTTTACTTTTGTCACCTATGATCAGATCTTCAGAATGATTTAGAGTTACATACCTTGGAACTTTGGGAGTTTCTTGCACTACTAATTCTTGATCAGGCTCATTCAGACAAACTTCTTCTTCCTGATTTACCAGATCAGTCTGGATCTGAATTTTAGAGGAGGATGGAGCTCTTTGCACCAGAGAATCATTCTGATCATCTTCAACACATTCATAGAATTTTGAGGGCTTCTCAATTTCTTCATCAACCTTCACAATTGTACTTTCTATCATCTTTCTCAATCTCTTATTGTAACACCGGTATGCTTTGCTTTGAGTGGAGTAACCCAAGAAAATTCCTTCATCACTTCTACCATCAAACTTTCCTAAATCTTCATCTCTTTTGATGTAACACTTGCTACCAAATACTCTAAAATATCTCACAGTGGGAGTTATGCCAAACCAAAGTTCATAAGGAGTCTTACCGGTATTGCTTCTGATTTGAACTCGATTAAGGGTGTAGACTGCAGTGCTGACAGCTTCTCTCCAAAACATCTGAGGAACATTTGCTTCCATCATCATTGTCCTGGCTGCTTCCTAGATGGTCCAGTTCTTTCTCTCAACTAATCCATTCTACTATGGAGTCCTAGGAGCAGACAACTGTCTCCTTATGCCATGCTTCTCACAAAATTCTATGAATTCACTGGATGTGAATTCACCACCTCTATCAGACCTTAGACATTTCAATTTCAATCTAGTTTGATTCTCTACCATAGCCTTGAAGATTTTGAACTTCTCAAGGGATTCTGATTTCTCTTTTAGGAAGGTAACCCAAATCATCTGGGAATGGTCATCAATTAGCAACATGAAATATCTGTCACCTTGCATACTCTTGATTCTTGTCAGACCACAGAGATCAGTATGAACTAATTCGAACAATCCGGTAGAGGACTGATCCTTGCTTTTGAAAGAGACTCTGCTTTGTTTACCTAGCTGACATTCTTTATACAAACTATTTGTAGGTTTCACCAATTTTGGAAGATCTCTTACAGCCTGAGTATTGCTTATCTTGATGATGTTATCAAAATTCACATGACACATTCTTCTATGCCATAACCAACTCTGATCAAATTGAACAAACAAACAACTTTTATTTGAACCAACTAGATGGAAGATATTACCTTTTGTTTGAGTACCGGATGCAATCTCAGTTCCAGAGCTTTCAAAGATCCTACATCTTCCATTCTTGAACCAGAGATCATAGCCTTTGTCCACCAACTAACCAACACTGAGAAGATTGTGCTTCAATCCTTCAACATATAGTACATTGCTGGTTTTGCTCTTTCCATCAAAAGAAATAGTTCCCCTACCTCTGATTCTGCCAACAGAATTATCCCCAAACTTTACCATTCCTCCTTCATACCTTTCCAAATCTAAGAACTTGTTCTTGTCACCAATCATGTGGTGAGAACATCCACTGTCAATAACCCAATCATCCTTTTCTTCAATTTGGGCAACCAAGGCTCTTTCCACAACCTTATGATTGACAAATTTAGAGGATATTGAATCTTCTTCCTTGATGGCAATAAACACCCATTCATTTCTGGATTTGCTTCCCATTTCTAATTCATCATCTGTTACTCCTTCATTATCATCTTCTTCATGAACATAATAACAGTTCTTTTGGAACCTTTGTCTATTAGCATTTGACCTTACAGATCTTTCTGGACATCTTGAAGCAAAATGACCAATCTTATAGCAATTGAAGCACTTAAAGGGTAATTTTCCTTCATACTAACGAGATCCTCTTGGCAGTCTCTTAGCAATGAGGGCTTCAAGATGAGATGTTTCTACTTCTTCCTCTTCCATGTCTTTTCTTGCTTAATCATACCATGACAGCTTCCTTGAAGAGTTTTCTCCCAGATCAAATCTTTGTTTGCCTTTCTCATAGGCACTGGCTTTGAATGCAAATTCAGTCTTGGGGGGATCATCTCCAAACTCAGTCATTTCAAATGCAGCTAGTTTGCCAGCCAATTGCTCTCTTGTCACAGTTGCATGGGCTCTGAATTCATCAATGGCAGCAACCTTGATTTTGTAGGCAGCAAGAAGGGATCTGAGAATTTTGCAAACAATTTCATTTTCATCTAGAACTCCACCTGCATTCCTGATTCCACATACCAGCTCATTCACTCTTGGCATAAGGGTAGTGATGTTTTCATCATCTCTCATCTTCAATATTTCAAATTTCCCTTTCAGACTTTGCAATCTTGCACTCTTAACATACTCATCTCCTTCATGCAGAAGTTCTAGTTTGACCCAGATCTCATATGTAGTTTGTAGGTCAATAACATTTGAGAGCTCTGAATCATTCAATGCACTTAGAAGAGCTTCTTTGGTCTGCAAATTGTTTTCAGCATCTGTGATTTCATTCAGTGTTGTCGGACCACCCTGTGGAGGTACATAAGCCTTTGTGATCATGGATAAGTATGCTTTTCCCATACACTCCAAGTGACATCTCATGCATCCTTTCCAGAGCGAGAAATTGGTTCCATCAAACTTCGGACTATCCTTCTTGTATGATGACATCCTGGATCTCCTCAAGCGGTCAAGCTCCTTTAAGAGGAACTTGGCTCTGATACCAATTGTTAGATCTAGGGCATACAACTGAGAGGGGGGGTGAATTAGTTGTACAAAAACTTGCTTCTACTTCAAACACTTGATTTTTCTTTGTTAGTTAACAACATATCAATTAACCATTCATGAAAGCAGGAAGCATAAATACTGGAGCAGATAAACATCAACACATTAGACACCAAGATTTTTGACGTGGAAAACCTGGTTAAGGGAAAAACCACGGGGTGATCAACCCAAGGATTATTCTCTATTAGAAGAATAAGAAAAACAAATGGCATGTGCCAGTCAGGGCTCACTGCCTGAGCACACTGCTCACAAAGAGGCACACTGCCTACAAAAGAGACACACTATCTACAAGATCATAAGTATCACAACCTTGAACTGGGGAATGACATCTTCACCATGTCTGGATCAGTTCCATTTAAGCTTGAAAACACACCTGCTCTGCCCTTTCGCTCTTTCGCTATATCACACTCATCTGCTCAACACCACACTTCAAAATGGATTCACAAACCTTCATTTATACAAGACATCGACTTAGGAATAAGCATCTAAGTCAGCACTCAACCATAAGAACATTCGCAAGATGAATAACACATCCGGTCGGCCACCACAAGAACATTTGTAAGATGAACAACTCATCTGGTCGGCTAGTTTGAACAAGAACTTCATCCGGAAGAATATCTTCAATTCTTTGCTCTACCACCAATGCGGATCAACAACACAACCTCAACATGATCCAAGAACCTTCACAAGCTTTCCTGAATGACTAGGAACATCCACACTTCCTCTGCTCACCGGAATCTCTTCTCTTCCTCATCTGGAACTTCAAGAACACAGTCTACCACCACTGTCCTACTGCAACATGTGCTTTCGGACCTCCAAATCATGAACAAATTGAGATGACACATCACAAGGACATCCCAAACACTCCATCCAATCCGCAAGATAGGATAATGCACTTTTGGATCTCATCGGACCTCTTTGTAGCACTCTGTCACTCCAGAGCACCTCCCGGAACCGATTCTACTTGATCAATCACAACTTCTTCAAATCTTCATGTGGACCTCTAAAAACTTAACTGGATCATCTCAAGAGTCATATCTACAAACCCTTTAATCCGCATCCTTTGATCATCAAACTATTGAGTACTTTTGCCTTCTTCTCATCACTATTCTTCACTGTTCTTGTTTGATACTAATTTTCTCAATATCCTCAGCACATAGCTCATCCAAACCTTCTTGTCAATGCAATATGAATATGTTGACATCAATGACAACACTGGTTAACCTCATACTTGCAACAAACCTCCAGTTCTCTGATTTTGGCAAGACCTTAATTTTTTCATACCGACCCATGTTCTATTTGAAGCAGATTAGATGTGTATCGACATTAGGGGTAAAGTCAGAATAAGAATTTTAAGAAGCCCTAATAAAGGAAGTTATACTAACGACCCCTTATTGGAAAGAGAATTCCCAGTCACACCAAATTGATCAAATACAAGGACCATTGGGATGAGAAAGCATTGTCAGAAAATAATCCAAACATTCCCCCGACAGCGTAGATCACACTGATGGGGAAATTTGACAAGATTCCTACCAAACAACTCAGGGAACAGATTGAACTATTGACTCATCGGGAAGAAATGCACATCGGAACAAAAAATTAATGTTTCTCTGACCTTATGATGTCTTAGCGACCATCAGGAAGTTTTGGCCAAAGTCATACCAATAGATGTAAAGGATATAACTCATCAGTAAAAGGAAGTAGATCGGAGTAGGATTTATAGGTCTTGCTGAGTCTATAGTCACAACGACAGAGGATTTCGGTGACATATGACTGTGATCATTCTGATGAAGAAAGAATAGAAAGGACGGCGTTGGGGAAACAACAAGGATCGGATAAATCAAATAAGGTCATCCTGATAGCATATGTTGTTTTGATGAAGACAATAACCACACACATCGACGAGACTCTTTTCGATAGGTCACATATGTCAGAAAGACAAATGATATTGGTATCGATTTCTTGGGTCTTATAAATTTCACTAATCTACCTTGTAAAGAGAAATTGATAAACATTTCAGGAAGACTCATACTAATATAAATAATTAGTATCAAAGAGATTTGAAATATCAGAGTAGGATGTTGTTTTCATAATGATAGTGTAAGTTAGGCCGACAATAGCTTCTATGCTCATTCTTATATCGGATAAGCATTGAAACGTATCATCGATATAAACATACATATGCTTTCACAAAAAGTGACATCAAGGAAATAAAACAAAGGGTCACAACAATTGAGTCATCTGCAAATATTCACGCCATAAGAAGAATTTAGATCGCACTGACATTACAAAAGTCCTACCAATGAAGGACATTATGATGATGTGACATTTCAAAATGATTATGGACATTAATGCACTAGAAATATTAATTACAGGCCGAGAAGAAATCCCCTGAGAAGTCATTCTAAATCATTACAATTGTGTTTGATAGGATTATCTAAGAAGAGCACGCAAGCTAAAATTTAGAGTAGAAAACAAAGGAATTCGGTGATTGTCTCAGGCAATAGGTAGACACATAAAACCTCTATGTGGTGACTTACAATTTGTATTTGCTATTAATAATTATAACTAATGGAGACACCAGTAAAGGGCAAGGGTGGAAAATAATAGGGTGAAACCCATAAACCTAAGAAACAAAAAACTGACAAAGGTCCTGATGAAAAGGTGAAAGAGAGAAAACTAAATCAGGATTTGATAGATCAATTGCCTGGGTCTACCCCTACAGCCTGAAGGTCTGCACAACTCAGGGTGGAGGTGGAGAAGTTAGAAGACAAATACAAATACATGGGAAATGTATGGACACCAATTAGAGGCTATGAATTGTTTAAATTCCATTATGATAGAAGATTTAGAAATGTCCTAGTGTCTAATCTATGGCATTTGAATTTGGGCAAATTGGTTGTCCCAGATGTGTTTATGAATGTGGAACTCCTAAAACTTTTGGCTAAATATTACAATCCCAGCCTCAAAACCATATGAAATCCACAAGGAGAGCCTGTTAAACACTTATCCAAATATGCCATTTGCAAAGTATTTGATTTGGATGACTTATGTACATATCCCATAGTATATGAAGATTTAGACAAAGAATACTAGAGGATGGACACCGCATACAATGGATGGAGATTACTTCTTCACAGGCCTAGGGTAAAGGGAAAAATAATACCTTTTGATGACAATGATAGACCTTCATTCCATGTGTCCTTGTTTGAACCTTATATGAAATACACATATTATTCCATTGGCCAAGTCCTAGGGTTAGAAGTTCTTGATTTCATGACTATTCCATTAATGGTGATAGCAATAGATATCCAATGTCATAATGCTAGGCAATTTGACTATGCTGCTTATATTTCTAGGAAGATTGATTCTATCTTAATTGCAATTAAGAACAACGCCATGATAGTTTCTTTTGAGCATTATTCACTCCCCATGCACATGGTATTATACTATGGCCAGGAAATGGGAATATGGCTGAATAAACTTGGAATTGCTCAAATATACAAAAGGGGATAGAAGTTGCCTATGTAGATGTGGACAAGGGTATGGGATAGTAGGTTTGCCCACTCCAGTTACATTTATTTTGAAGAATATTTTGTAAAAGTGTTGTATAGATACTTTAATCATCCCTGTGAATATTCATTGTCAGATGAAATAAAAAGGTTTCTCAGACCAAAAGAATTTGGTGGCACCTCAACTATCACACACAATTGGGGAGATTGGTATTGCTTTGAGGATTTAACTATGGTCAGAATTTATGGGTTTGAAGATACCCCATTTATACTGCCCAAGACAGTTCCTGATAAGATTGCTTACTTGGAGATAGTCAGGCAGATGAACTTAAGTGCCTATGAGAAACAATCCTTCATGCCTAGTACTCTGTGTTTTGGGGATTTTACTATGGTTTCCAAGGATGGGTATGGTCTCATTAGAGATAAATTAATGCATTACAACATGAGGTGTGCTGAGACAAGAAAAGGATTTGAACCTAAAGGCTTCATTGATTTTCCTAGAAGAAAACAAAATCTCAGTGGATACACACACATTCCATATCTACATGATGATATTATTAGGAACATGGAAGAAGCCAAAGTCGAATTGGTAATTCAAAAATATAATAGAGAATTAGATGAGAAAAGAAAACAATTTCTAGAAATAGAGTTATTGTCTTCTGGTGATGAGGAACCTGTAGGTGAAGAGGAGCTCCATGAATAGACAAGTAGAATCTCTAGATGAAAAATGGAAGGTTACCAACTTCCTAGTAGAGAGCAGGATGAAGAAGGGCTTGGTGATGAGGATCCCAAACAGTTGGCATATGATTCTTTCATTGCAGATGATTGATTCATTCATTCTCAGGAATTTAAATCATTTTTGTATAAATATAAGGGAAAGGAACTCAGAGAATTAGTTGAAGATGTCACAACTAATAATGAAAGACAATTAATGGATGTGTTAAAGACAATAATAGATAATGAGTTGAGGGCTATGACTCCTAACAGAGGAAGACAATTGCTTAGAGAAGTAGGTGTCATGATATTTCCTAGACTTGACATAAGTTCTACCTTGGTATTTGATAGTTTTTTGCACAATACTGATGATAAATACAAACTCACTCCTGAAGGTGTAACAAAGATATACATGGGTACCAAGTATAACAATGATGGAAACTCACTCATGATATGGACCCTATACCCTCCTCATAAGAAGACTGCCATTATAGATACTAAAAAGACATTTGGGCATGTTATGACTTTGAAACTAGTAGAAACTGATCCTTTGATTATTGCATATATTGGTATAAATGTTTGTAAACTGAATAAAGTACAGGATCAACTGTTGGTCAAGGAATGAGATGCATATAAACTGAGTTGTGAAAGATTGACAAAGGAAAATGATTTCCTAAAAGATACTGTCAAGAATGCCTTTGGAGGATCAATTAAAATATTAATCCAAGGAGAAAGTTCACAAAGTGCTCAGTCACCATCTATTGACCAAATAGCCCAGGTTCAAATTGACACACTTGCAGCAGTACTACATAATAGGCATATCCATATGATGCATTGGATGTATAAATTTTGGGATGTCTACTTTGAGAATCATAAGGTTATCCAAGAACATGAGAGGTTAAATAATAGGATCCAAGAGAAACTCCATTATATACAAAGTAGGGATACCCCTGACAGTACAAGTATCTCCAGTGCCCAAGATTTGATCGAACAACATAAGAAATATCATGACCAGCTTCAAAATGATGCCAAGGAATCTGTTGAGGCTTCAAAGACAAGTGTATCGATGTTGTTCAGGAATGAGGAGTTGAAGAGAAAAGATGAATGGACTAAAGAATGTGAGGTTATATTATAGGAAGCTCTAGAAACTCTCAAAGATAAAGACTCGGCATCTGGGGAAGCCTGCAAGCATTTGGAAAAGATTGTAACAATAGATGTGATTACAAGGAATGCTATAGAATTTGCTGATACACATCAGAGCCAAGAATACCTGGATCATGTTGCTCAGATCTACTTGTGGCTTAGTAGAGCCTAGTGTCATTATCTTTGTCTATTGTTATGTTAATCTTGTTAATTCTTAAAAGACATTTTGAAGAGTTATGTCTAGTCACAAATATTTCTATATAAGTTGGACATATGATGATCAAAAGATAAAAAAAAGGTGGTAGTAGATATAGAAGAATTTCATAATATTTTAAAAGACCATGTTGCAAGTAATATATTGAAGAAGTTAATAGAAGATCTTTGATTCTATGGCTTTATACTAGCATCAATTATTTGTTGAAATTATTTAGTTATTTGGTTGTCTCCAGTTCAATATTTATTTATTATTCAAATTGATATATCAAGTATATACTCAGTTTGTCAATGCACATTTGCTATACTTTGTGTGATCTGATTAATTGGTTTCCTTAAAGAGGAATTAAAATCTTTCTGGTCAATCACAATAATCAGGAAATATTGATTTGGATTTCTAAGAAGAACAACATAATTAGGATTGGCATTTTGTCTCCAAGTTGATATTATATGTTGTTCTTGCATAGTTCATTCAATTGGTTCCTTCAAGTAAGGATTAAAATTCCTTCTGGTCAACAAGAAACTTGATTGTGTCAGTTGGATATTAAGAAGATTATGTCAATCATTCCCTTGCACGTTTATACAAGTTATAAACTAAAGCGTTGTGCCAAACAGTTAGAGTTATTTCCTAGTATACACCAGTGATCTTAGGTTCTCACTTAACTCTATTTACTCAACAAGGAATTGGTCTTACTCATTTCAATAGTTAAATTTATTTATTAGTTCTTACCTTGATATTGCTTATACAATTTATACCAATCATCTTTCAGATATTAGAAATAGAACTAGTTAGCAAGCTTTCATCTATTCGACACCATTTTCCACTGTGGATAGATCCATTAACTTAGTCACAAAACTTACATTGATTTAATCTACCTTAACTTTCAAGGTCTACCCACCTAGGTATAGCAGTGCTTAAATTGCAGGGAGTCATTAACCCTATAGGTTAACTCTGTTGCGTTAGTTCAAAAATGTTGCCAATCTAATCATAGAGTCTGGCATCCTCTTAGGCTTTGCAACCTACATTTTTGAGACCTAACACTATGGTTGATGAGATTCTTTTAATTCCTCTTGAGCTTTTAATGACTCTTTCCCTCTTTTTATGACTACCTTTTTCCCTCTCATTCGAGCATTGAATCTAGCTTTTTGAAAAGCGATCTCACTCTCTCTTCTACAACTTTTAAAAAAATAGTACAGACACTCTCTTGTGGTTTACTCTACAAAAACTATTGAAGACTTTTATGCTCTATTGAGTTGAAGAAACCTCTTTGTTGGTCTTATGAGATCTCTACTTGCATCTTGATTGTTGTGAAGGTTCACTTTTTGGGATTTGAAGTTGTTGATATCCAAATTCCTACCGTCAAGGAGATGCAACCTCCTCTATTATTACTTGAGATGGTAATACTATTTTATTTACAGATTTTTCTTTCACATTACTTTATTGCTCATTTGGTTGATTCATGGTGTAGACCACCATTCATTTTTCTTTGCATGCATTAAAATGTTCTTCTCCATAGACCAGGGAAGGTACTTCTATTTTTATTTCATTGCAACTACTATTTATTTCCTAAATACACTTAAGGAATAGGACCACACTTCTTTTCAAACTTCTATCTATTCTTGTTGCTTGTGGAGGTTGAAAGACCAAAACAGGGGTTTGGCTGAGGAAAGATCCTTTGTAGCCCTACCATTTTCCTTCTTGTCAATAACAAGTACCTCGAGGAGAAACATTCAAACACATGGAGGTTTTGTAAATGTTTATTCCCTCTACTCATTAATCTTTTATTTCATTCAAATATTTATTTTGTTCTCATATCTGGTATCATTTGGATGCTTCTAGGTTAGTTTCTTTCCTTTTATTTTGTTGTGCAAATAGTGAGAAACTATACAAACTTCACACTTTTTATTTTTAGATTTTTAGGACATTAGCATCTAGCGTAGATGTCCCCATAGTGCACTATCATCTGGCATAGTGAGCTTCATTCTTTGGTCCTAGGTTCCTTTGTAGCCTCTCTTGTCATTTCAGTGCTTGAAATCATTTAATTCTATCTTCTGTAGCATATCTCCAAAATTTTGCTAGTCTCTTTTTCCTTTGATCTAATTAGTTAGTTCATTTCTATTGATTTCTCTTACCATAAAGTGGGTCTTTTGACATAGGATTTATGTAAAACATTAGATAATAAAAACTAGATAGGACCCTAGTGTAGCAGTAGAGAAGAATTCCCTTGATTTATGTGTTTGATCAAGGTGAATTTTGTCATCCATTACACAACATTAATGAATCTCCTTGTCCAGGCTCTTCTATACATTTTGGTGAGGCTATAATTTCTTCATTATCTTGTGTGACATGGTTTCTTGCACCATTAGCTCTCCCACTATTTTTTGTACTTGAGGAAATTCAAATGCTTGGTGACCAACCTCTCCACATTTATAACATGTACCTATAAATCCTCTTCCTCTTCCATAATAGCCTCTCCCTCTTGAAAAGTCTCCTCTTCCTCTTATACCCTAACTATAATTGTTCTTTATTGTGCTTGATTCACCTTCTTTTTTTTTCTACTATATTCCATTATTGGATTGTCCTCTACCTCATTAAAGTATACCCTTTCCTCTAGAATTATTCTATTATTTTCTTACTAAATTTTCTTCCGCCTTCAAATCATATTGATAACCTTGTTTAACTATTCTTATTCTAACAAGGTTAATTTCATCTTGAATTGATATTCATAATCCATTAATGTACCTCGAAACCTTCTCTTTGTCATCTTCAATGTGCCCAACTTGAATACTTAGCATGTAGAATTATTCTATATACTCCTTGGCATTCATGTCCTTTTGTTTCAAGTTCTTCAATTTTCTGAATAAGCTAAGTTGATAATCTACTTTTAAAAATTTGGCCTTTAACTCTGTTACCATTCTATCCCATGACTTAATTTTCTCCTTTCTTTTTCTTTGGGTCTCTATTTGGATGTGATCCCACCATAGGGATGTATGTCCTTTTAGCTTTATATAGGCAAAAATTATATTCTTTAGGTCTTATATGGATTCATAGTTAAAATAATTCTTCATTTTATAAATCTAGTATATAAGCTCTTCTAGATTTAAATTTCCATTGTCACAGGATGGATCCAACCTAGGTTTGCTACTAATCCTAGACATTTCTTACAAGAATCTTCCTTCTGGTTCATCCATTACATCTTCCATCCCAAGTTCTTATTCTTCTATTTCAATTCATCTTCACTAACATCCTCTATGTGTACTCCCCTTCTCTATGATACCTCCATTGAATCTAGTCTTGTTCTTATCCCTCTCAGCATCTCTACAATTTCACCCATTCTAAGTACCCTAGGTCTTCCATTGTGGTCCATGCCTTCTTGAAAACCCTCTATAGTTGTAGGCATTTACTCTTTTCACTTACCCACAATTTTTTTTCTATGGCTTCTCCTTAACATGGTCTAGCACTAGCATTTATACCAATTACTGCATATGAGATTAGGGTGCCTTCTCAAACCACCAAATCAAGTATCTTGAGAGAATTCTACAAACTCAAATTTAGTTTTAAAAATGCAAATTTCACAACATTAACTTGTTCAACAAAATGTAATTAATTTAAATTCACCATTTTATTTACAAAAATTAGAACTTCACAGATTTAATAAAAAAACTATTAAGACTATTTTATTCATCCATCTATATATAGGATTTTCAATTGATTCTTCTCAAATTTGTGACTCAAACCTATGTCTGCATCATTTGTATAATCGTCCTTCCTATGTTTGGCTTTATATTCTTTTGGAACTAGTGTTTGATGTTAAATCTGCAAATTTAATTCTCTTTTCTATACCCACACCATGGTCTCCTTACTTTGTTTTTCTTTTCCCATGTCCATGGCTTGATGTTTTTTCTTCTTATTTTTAATACCTCCATACGAGTTCAACTCCCTCCTCTTTTACTATATTTTTAATTTTTTATTCTTCTCCTAACGTCTGCAACCTATTCTTCTTCTTTTAAATTTTGTCTTTTTTTTTCCTACTATGTGTTAGGAACCCGTGTTTAACCCTTCTCTTTACTTTGTTACTATATTACATCTGGATGTGTATGCTTTGTAAGTAGTCCTATGAACATATTGTATTATCCCGCATTCATGGGAAGTAATAGTTGTTTAGATTAAACTTAGTATATAAGTACGTGTTGAAGCCAATGAAGGCATCCATGAATTTATTGTATTGAGCTTGCTCAAAGCAGGTTGCCCCCTCGAAGTGGCCTGTGATCAATAAATTCCTTCTATGTTTCTGCTATTTATATATTTTTGTTATTTCATCCATTTTTCATTATATTGTTGTAGAAGGTTCCTCTCATTTGGTATCAGAGTGCTTTCTTGGGCTCACTGGGTGGAATTTTTGCCAAATTTTTTTTTGCAGTGGCCTCCAAGCATTGTGATTATTGCAGTAGTTCTTTTTTTCGCATCTATATTGTTCATTTGAATTGCAGGTTCAGACTAGGGAATATCCCTATCCACTTAACTGTGGGAAGTGCCTGGGCATATAGTCCTAAAACGCATTGTGAGGAGTACCATAGGAACCCTGAAGTAGCTGGCCCATTAAGAGGACCTGCTAGTGAAAAGGGAAACGATCCCTACTTGATTAACTAGTTCCCACCCGTGAGGTAAACCAAGAGCTATCGTTTGTGGCAAAGCAGTTATCAGTTTTACCTAAGCCATGGAGTGAGGGGTACTGCCCCAATACGCAAGACATTAGACAACATTGGTGGCCAAGTGACTCCCCTGAACCTTTAGGAAACCAAACATACTTGGGATCCATATCTATTGATAGATGGCAAATCACAGATTGAATCCATCAAAAGCCGTTGGCAGATCATTTCCAAAAAAAGTAAACAAAATTCATTTTTTCGCCATATCCTTCTTGTTTTAGCTCTGTTTTCTCCCAAAATCCATTGGAACACCTAAAATTCCATTCTGCGCATTTCCTTCCTTGAGGACCCTATCCCAAATTCCACTTATCGAAGCTAGAAATCCCACATTTGTCTAATTTTAGGGTTTGCCATAACTTCAATTCTCACCCAATCACCTTGAGATTTTACCACAATGTTCCTTTCATATTTCTGCTCCTTTGTCTCTCTAGGAAAACATTTCCCATTCTTTCACCCCACTTTTGAAATCACCATTTTCTTCTTCCATTTCCCTTAGGAAGTGTCCAAAAGCTAGTCAAACCCCAATTACCCATCGCAATTTTCCCCAGATCAAAATTTTCCTTTACTAAAAAATTTTTAGCACATGTTTTTCTACCCATTCCCCCCAAAAAAATCTCCTTGCTATGGTTGTAACCCAAATAGGAGCAAAAAAACATGGAGGATGAAATTGCAGCCCTCAAGACCAAACTCCAAGATCTGGATGAAAAAATTCTTGGCCTCAATCTTCAACATTTAGCTATAAACAATAGATGACATCTAGAGTCTTCTATAGACACTGGGTTTTCTTCTTCCAGCAATTTTCATGGGCCAAAGCTTGATTTTCCTTACTTCAATGGTGATAATCTGACTTGATGGATATATCAGGTAGAACAATATTTTAGTCTACATAATACTTTTGATGTCAACAAAGTCCCACTTGCTTCCTTTCACTTGGAACATGAATCCCTTCAATGGTTTTGTTGGTACATTAAGGATCATGAGGAGCCAAAATGGACAGATTTTTGCAAACTCATTTTTCAACAACTTGGCCCTAGTGCTTTTGATGACTTCACAGGAGCACTCACTAAACTACACCAAATAAGCACTATGAGATAATATCAAACATAATTTGAAAAACTAGCCAATCACACAGAGGAATTGTCTGATGAATTCTTTAGGAGTTGTTTTGTCAGTGGTCTGAAGGATGCAATTTGCTCTGAGGTTAAAATGTTCCATCCTTGCATAATGATGGAAGCCCTAGGGTTGGCTAAGTTGGTAGAGGACAAGGGCATAGCTCAATAGTGATCCAAATCCAATTTTGTTCCATTCATAAATATGGCTTCCCAAAGACCTCAAATAACGCCAGCTCCTAGAATAACTCCTATCAAGCATTTGACTAAAGCAAAGATGTGGGCACGTAGAGAAAAAGGGCTTTGTTATAATTGTGATGAGAAATTCACTCGGGGACATAGATGTGTTAAGCAAAATCTCTATCTCTTGGATGTGTATTCTCTTCTTGAAACTAAAGTTTATGCAGATGCTTAGGATACAGTGAATGATTAGGTTGACACTCAGTAGCCGCTTGTTGACCCTGCTTCTTAGGAAGACCACCCAGTGATCTCTATCCATGCTTTAGCAAGAGTCACCACCCCACAAACCATGTGGGTCAAGGGTTACTTCAAGAAGATCCCTCTTACAATACTCATTGATTCTTGTAGCACTCATAACTTCATTGACCCTTGAATCGCCAAACAAGGTGATTATTTTGTCCATCCTTGGTCGAGCTTTGAAGTCATGATTGCTAATGGGGGAACATTACCTTACAAAGGGAAGTGTTGCAATGTGCGTATCTCTATTGGAGATTATAACCTACACTCTAAAATATTTGCCTTGCCCTTAGGTAGATGTGATCATGTGGTTTTGGGCGCCCAATGGTTATGCACACTTGGACCCATCTTATGGGATTTTGCTAAACTTTGGAAAAATTTCTAGACAATGGGCAAAAACACACATTGAAGGGCTTAGAACTAGGGTCTCTCAGCATCATAAGTTCACATCGCATGGAAAAGCTTCTTAAGAAAAATTCACATGGTGTCATTGCTCAGCTCCATACCATTCAGATGCAACCATCAGTGGTCTCCACTACTCCTTCTGATCTACAACAAATTTTGGATAGGTATGCATGTGTCTTTTCTGAACTAGTGGGATTGCCATCTTCATGACTAGAGGACCACCATATTCAGCTTCTTCTTAGAAGCGTTCCTTCCAACATCAGGCCCTATCACTACCCATTTCACCAAAAGATAGAGATTGAGATGCTCGTTTGAGACTTACTGAAGCAAGGTATTATTCACCCTAGTACCAGTTCCTTTTCTTCACCAATTCTTCTTGTTAGGATGGGTCATGGCACCTCTACATTAACTTCTAAGCACTTAATCAAATCACAATCAAGGATAAGTTTCCAATTCTTGTTGTTGATAAGCTTCTTGATGAGCTTCATGGCGCTCATTTTTTCTCCAAGTTAGATCTTCATTTTAGGTATCACCAAATTTGAGTTCATGAGGATGATATCCATAAAATGACTTTCTGCACTCATGATGGCCACTATGAGTTTTTGGTCATGCCTTTTGGCCTCACTAATGCTCCTTCAACATTCTAGGCATTGATGAATAAAATATTCTGGCCCTACCTACAGAAATTCATTCTAGTCTTCTTCAATGATATCCTCATCTATAGTAAAAAAAGGGTTGAGCATCTCCAACATATATATCTCATACTGCAACTTCTCTCTAATCATCATCTCTATGCAAAACAGTCTAAATTTGTTTTTGGCTAGGAAGAAGTGGAGTATCTCAGGCATATTGTTTCAGCCCAAGGGGTTCGAGTGGATCCTACAAAAATAGATGCCATGAAAAATTAGCTGCATCCTTAGACACTTAAGAGCCTCTGTGGGTTTTTGGGTCTGACTAGCTATTATCGCAAATTTGTTAAGGATTACAAGAAGATTGTATCTCCATTAAAAGCTATGTTAAAAAAGGATGCTTTTATCTGGACACATTTTGCTGAGCGTGCATTTAAAAAACTGAAACAAGCTATGTGTACTACACCTGTTCTAGCTATGCTAGATTTTTTCAAGACCTTCACTATTGAGAGTGATGCTCATGGCAACGAACTTGGTGTTGTTCTCCTTCAAGAAGAACATCCCATTGCATTCAACAACAAAGCCCTTTTTGGCAAGAATTTAGTACTCTCTACATATGAGAAGGAAATGATGGCTATTTTGCATGTAGTACAAAAGTGGTGTCCATACCTACTAGGGAATCATTTTTGCATCAAGACTGAACACCAAAGTCTGAAATATTTCTTGGAACAATAGATCTCCTGCCCAGCACAATAAAAATGGGTTAGAAAACTCATGGGTTATGACTATGAGATCACTTACAAGAAGGGTAAGGATAATATTATGATAGATGCTCTTTCTCGCATATTTGATGACCAAGCTTCCCTTTCAGCTATTTCTATGCATGTTCCAAATTGGTTGGAATCTGTCCAATAGGGCTATGTCAATGACTCTTCATTATCTCAAATCATTCAACAGTTTTCCACTAACCCTTCTGTTGTACCGCATTACTCTTGGGATGGTACTTCTCTGTGATACAAGGGTCATCTAGTGCTCCCCTAGAGCACAGATCTTCAGCAAGTTGTCTTCTATGAACTCCATGCTTCTCCATCGGTAGGGCACTTTGGGTTCCTCAAAACTTATGAGTGGGCACGACATAACTTCTTTTGGAAGGGAATGAAAAGGCAAATTCAAGAGATGATGGTTGAATGTGATACCTGCCAATGCAACAAGGGTGAAACGACACTACTTCTTGGATTGTTTGAACCCTTGCCCATCCCTACACGGATTTGGATAGATATTTCTACAGATTTCATTGAGGGGCTCCCTAAATCTAGAGAAAAGATAGTGATCTTGGTTGTGGTTGATCGCCTCTCCAAATATAGTCATTTTTGTGCCCTTAGCCATCCCTATATAGCCTCCACAGTCACACAAATTTTCATGGACTAGATCTTCCATCTTCATTGCATCCCTTCTTCCATTGTCTCAGATCATGATGCAGCTTTCACCAGCCATTTTTGGATAGAACTATTTCGACACACTGGCACCAAACTTAAGATGAGTTCCGGGTATCACCCACAAAAGATGGTCAGACTAAAATTATCAAAAAAATGTTTGGAAACTTATCTTCGTTGCTTCACCTTAGAACAACAGCATCAATGTGCAAAGTGGCTCCCTCTTGCTAAATGGTGGTACAATACCTCCTACCACACTACATCCAAAATGACTCCATATGAAGCAGTCTATGGTCAGACACTGCCAGTGCTCCTTCCATACACCCCTAGTAGTTCACCAGTTTAGGCAGTCGACATTGTTCTACAAACCCGGGATCAAATTCTTCGCATCTTGTAAGACAATCTTGACATGGCAAGAAATCAAATGAAATAAGTTTATCAGCACCATTCTGAGTGCACTTTTCAAGTAGGTGATATGATTTTTCTTCGTCTACAGCCATACAAGCAATCATCCCTAAAATTCAAAGGGCCTCATAAGCTAGCTCCAAAGTTCTATGAGCCATATAAGGTTTTTCAGAAGATTCAGTCGGTTGCTTATAAATTGGAGCTTCCTCCTTCTTCCTGCGTTCATCTACTATTTCATGTCTCTTGTCTAAAGAAAGTTCTTGGCACCAATATTAGAGCACAAACTGTTTTATCAAAACTTGATAATGAAGGATTCATGATTTTGCAACTAGAGGCAATCCTCGACAAGCGCACTCATCAGCTTCACTCCTGATCCATCATAGATGTCTTAATTCAGTGGCACATAATGTAACTAGAGAATGCTACATGGGAACCACTCCTTCAAATTCAGTAACAATTTCCACATCTTAGGCTTTGAGGACAAAGCTTTTCTAAGAGGGAGGGGATGTTAGGAACCCATGTTTAACCCTTCTCTTTACTTTGTTACTATATTACATTTAGACGCATATGCTTTGTAAGTCGTCATGTGAGCATATTGTATTGTATTTGTTTAGCTTAGACTTAGTATATAAGTATGTGTTGAGGCCAATGAAGGCATCCATGACTTTATTGTATTGAGCTTGCTCAAAGGAGGTTGCCCCCTCGAAGTGGCCTGCAATCAATAAATTCCTTGTGTGTTTCTGCTATTTATATATTTATGTTATTTTATGCATTTTTCATTATAATATTGCAGGAGGTTCCTCTCACTATGCCCATGAATTTTCCACAGCCAACACCTTTCCCCATTCTATATATTTTCTAAATGGAAATCTTTAAAATTTTCCACACCTTTCCATAGTCTTTTCTTTTATCCTAGCATTTCATCTTCTTAGTGTCTCTTTATTTTCTTCTTTGGAATAAGACAAAGCTTCCACATACCCTATCTTCCCTCACAACCTCAACTGGAATTTAAAATTCCAACTGAAGTTATCTAGAAATTCAATGTAGATATCATGGGTTCCAAGAGTGTGCCTCCAATTTTATTAGTCAAAATATGAGAATAAAATGATGCCAAGCCTATTTAAAATGAAGAAATGTGGCCAAGAAAGGATACTCACACCAACACACAAAAATGAAATCCTCATTTGTTGTCTTATTTTAGAGAAAAGGGTGGTTTTAAGATTTTCAAATCTATGAAGGTGGATTTGTTTCCTTATGTAATATTCCTCTACATGCATTGCCAAAATATACCAAATATATTGTCCAAACATCAGATTTGGAGAATTACTTACATTTGCAACATAGTATTGAATCCTTTATCAACATTTTAATCTCAAGTAATAGAAAAATTCCCAATTCTTTGCAACTATAATTTGAAATTAATTGGATCAATATTTATCTTGGACTCCCAATAGAAACAATCTTGAACCTAAAATAAACAAAAAAAAGAATGGATAAAACTATGCAACTGAGAAAAACTAAAAAAATTTGTGAAATCAATTTTTTTTATGTGTAGGATTATTCATGAACCTGGATGCTCTTGCATCATCATCTCTAATATTATGGAGGAGATGACTTCCAAAAGGGTTATAGATTACAACAATACTCCAAACCCTAAATCCTTTGGAGGGTAAGTTAGCCCTCAAACAGTCATGATAATTGTTATTTTTCATATGCATTTCACTATTCAAAAGTATTTCTTCATTTGATTAATTCTCTTTTACTTGTAGATCAAGAAAAGGAAATTATTTCCTTGTGTGCATGAATGTAGATGCTAAAATGTAGTAATGTTAAATTAATTTTCCTACAAGTCCTATGACTCAAGGATGAACACCAAAGTGGCGCTAAGCAGATTTGAATAAATAAAATAGTCCAAGAGAATGTCTAATTTATAGCTCATGCCATACAAGATTTTGTGATGGCATAAATGGTGAAATTAAATTAAATCTATATGCATGTAACCACAAAGTTAAAAAAGTGACACCATCATTAATTATAATTGACATTTACAATTTCTTCAAGTTTTATTTTGACCTTCACTTATCTCAATCTTGTCAATTTAACTCTTCTTTCGTCCCTCTTCTCAACACTATCATAAGATCACATTGTGGCATCAACCTCTTTATTCACTATCCTAGGGAGTTTTTCAAAATTTTATTTTCATCTACTTGTAGCATATCCTTTCAATCATACACCTTCTTTGCAAATTGTAGTGCATCCACAATACATAGTCGACATCACTCTCTCTCCTCTATATATTTTTGTATTTTTCGTGTGAAAGAGGTGTATATTTTCCCATGCACTTTCTGAAGTACTTTTAAGGCATAGAAAATGGCATGTTGTAGTTCATTATTCTGGGTACATTTTATTATTGTAAATAAGGACATTATCAAACTAGTTGGATAATAACCCTTTCCTAGTTTGATCTATTCACACTAGCTTAAGTCCAACTTTGGGCTTCTTACCTTTTTTTTTCTAACTTCATGTGGTTGAGACATGTGTACTCACCTACATCAAACACCTATTTATTTTTGAATTGCCACTTTCCCTCACACATGTCATGTGAGTTAGACAAGTGTCACATCTTTTGGAGGTTAGTCAGTTCTTGAGTTCAACCTTCCTTCCTCCTCTCTCTTGCATATTTAAGCAAGGGTCTTATGAACATTTTTATTTAACTTTTTTCAATATAATTTTAGGATTATTATGTGAAACCTTGCTTTTGGAAGTATTCTTAGTTTTTCTAGTTGATCTTGGTTGTCTCCAACATGGTATCATAGCGATACTAGTAAATTGTCTCCCATTTTTTTAGCAATTTCTGCACCAAGCCTTCACAAGAGTTCATCCTGAAGCCAAATGGACCTCACCATTGAGTCTAGAGGGCTTGAGATAGTTAAGGCTACCCCTCAAATGATGTTTTTGAGTAAAGTCAATTTTTTCAAAAAAAAGTTGTTAGAAAGGAAGGTAAACAACCATCAATGGAAAATTGATTACAACTGTAATATAGATATTTAACTATGTAGAATCAAAAGAGAGATGGTATGAAATCAACACAAAGAAATAATAGAATAGAACATCAAACACATTTACAGTATTATGTAGAGAAACCCTTTCGGGAAAAACTCCACACAAGAAGAGATGCACCAGTTTGTATTAACTTCAATAGAGTTTACAATACAACACTAACAATCTCCTCTTCAGTCTTCAATCATGCAGCACTTGTAATACTCATCCTCAATTGTAATACAATATCCTCTTAAAAGAGTGTTGCCTTCTAGGGAAAAAACCCTATCATAACCTCCACCATCAGATCTACAACCTAATGATGAACGGTCCCGATTGACTAGAAAATTACAATATTTTATAAAGCAACTTTCTAAAAAAATTCTCTTTGGGGCATTGCCCTCAAACCCCTACCAGGGGGGATAGGAAGCTTTCATCACCCCCCCTAGACCCCCCAGTGAAAATAGTGGGGGCGCAAGCCCCACCACACCCTCCCATCAAGTACAAGGATCCAAAGTGTGGATGAAATAAGATTGCTACTAGGTGAATACTTCATCCCTTATGAATGATTTAGAAACAATATTAGGAGTAATTAAATACATATAATTTACAAGGTTGATGGCACCTTAATCATAACATTTTTTACCCTGCATCTAGGGTTTGTATGGTTGTATGATCTCTAATCCGTAGTATACAGTTTTTTTTAAGTTGCAAACGTTTTTTGCAGAGGGCAATATTGCCCCTATAGTTTTTTGTTTAGGCTTGACAATTTTGGATTGTGTAGGATTTTTGGATCTATTTGAGGGTTTTAACTATGTTATAGGACTAGTTTTTTGGCCTCAACCATCCTTCCAAGCCCTAGTTCACCCTCACACTCACATGCCTCTTTTGTCGAGCTTCTCAGTTAACCTCTTTGAAGGCTCTTTCCAATCGGCCTATGTTTTTTTCAGTCAAAAGACCCAGTTCAATGCTAATTAGTATACACATCTCGACATCATGAATAGACTAGATTGGCACCTTTGTGCAAACTACTGGACCTTTGGCCTCTCTATGTGTTGTTTTGGCCCCTTTGACAGTGTTTGGCCCTATTTGGGTGACTTCAATTCAGGCCACTCTATTCTTTATGGCCCCAATCCATTTCTGACAGTCTATCTTGGACCTCATCCGAATTTGATCTTGGCCTCATGGGCCCTCTTTGTTCTTGGTGCATTTCAAAGTCAACTTTGACATTTTTTTTGGATTTTTTAGTGTCAAAGACACTCAATTCTTTGCACCCCTAATCCTAGGAAATCAAAGGCATTCTCTAGTCTTGGAACTAGTCCATCATTCCTAGGCATTGGCTACTCTAGCACTTGACTCTTTTGGGTGACTCCACAATGCTCTGACCTACCTTCTGCAATGCCCAAACCTTGGGCCACCCTTGTTGCAGTTTTGATCCATAATATATGTTAACCAAGCATTTGTGTTAATCACTTTCTTGCTAAGGCAAAGGTCTACAATCCATAGCTTGTATTTCTTATTTTCATAAAGGTTGTGTTTTTGTTTTTTAATGATCATTTTTCATACCTTATAAAGATCTCTGCTCAACAGTTGGAGTCGAGATCTTCTATCAAGGGGTCTCTTCTTTTGACTAGGTCACAATTTTGGATGGGTCATCACTAGTTCTTTAGCCTGACCTAGTCTCCAATCTGCATGTGTTTTTTGGTGGTTTCCATCAACTCTTCACAAATTCTATTGTCCATAGATCGTGGTTTTGAAGAAGGATAGATGAGCCCTTTTGGTGGAGCATCTCACATTACCAAGTCATGGTTTTCCCATCAATCTCCATCAATGCCTTTAACACATCACTGGGCCTTCAACTTCCACATTTGGCCAACGACTTTGGATTACCACTATTTGTAATAACAATCCTTTCAAACTTCTACACCTTCAAAGTCGACCTCTGCTCCATTTGGCCACCTCCACAACACCTTGTCTTCTAGCCTCTGTGCCCCCTAGACTAGAACTCAGTCCTACTCAGCAAAAGCACCCTAGACCTGGTCCACACCTGTCGACCTAGTTGACCCACTATGTATCAATTTTTAACCACTAGTTAACTATAGAATTTTATGCTACAATATCTTCATTCTAACATTTTATGTTTACTTCAACATTTTATGTAACAATTTCAATTACTCTAACCACTAACATAAATTGTTGACTAGTAGTTGTCTATGCTTTGCATTTAATGTCAGATAGAGACTTCCAGTGCCTATCAAAGTGTCTCAAGTAGGCATTTTTTTTCATTTTGCAAAAACTTTCACTGACAGAGGTGAAATTTCAAAAAATATAGTCAACAAAAAGGTGTTTCCACTTACTTCATTGTGGCGAAGTCAATTTTTTTCCTTTTTAACTAGTTTTTTAACCTTTGAAGCCAATTGTAATCATAATTTTGGACAGGGCATAACTTTTGTCCACAATATCAAAAATTAGCAATTTTTTTTTAAAGTGATCATAATTTTGCAAGCAATTAAAATGTTTAAACAAATTTAAGATTCAAATTGCACATTTTGTAAAAATCAATGTACATTATAAATGGTCAATTTCACATCCGATTTTCAACAAGTTGTAATTTTTCTTTCATTATTTTATAAGGGGTTCTAAAATAGTCATAATCATTTTAGGGGGCAATCTTACATTTTTACATTGATTTTTCTCATAATTAGATCATGTCTAAAAACTACAAAATCAAGTGTACCTATTGTGGAAGTAATTAGCATGGAGATGAAATGTGTCCTCATTTCTCACATGCTGCCTTTAAATTCTTTAAAAAGATTGGGAAACTATTTCCTAATATTACATTTAGATTAACTTACAATCATTCATTGAATTAGGAAATTGTTATTGTTGTTCCAAATCCATCACATTGGGATGCCTATCTACCTGACATTTCATGTCTTTTCATAGAGTCCCACTTTGAATATTTGGAAGACACTATTGAGGATATTTATTTCCTCTTTCATGACAACTTCAATGGAGTTGCATCACCCTATTACTCTTCAGATATTGTTCTTCATACTCCTCTGCTTCAGTCACAATTTGACAATGGATTGGAGAATTTTGAGTAGTTTTTAAGAGACACATTTATGTCTTTGAATCATGTGTAGAATTCAAAGACATTCATCCTTCTTCCTACATGTTCCTATCAAGAATGGAAGATTCTTTGCACACTTCTGTGATTCTTTTTTTTTCCTAAGGGGAGAAATATGGTTTTGATGTAGGAGCATCCTTGGTACAAGAGCAATCTTGCATCAACCAAAAACATTTGCATTTCAGTTTGTTTCTTTTCATTTTCTAGTTCAGTACAACTGATTTAGTCAGTAGTAGTTTATGTATTTTGGTCCACAGTCTACCGTAGTTACAATTAAGACCTCACAGAGCTAGACTTAGCATCTAGACACATTCATGCACATCATATCCAAATCTCAGATCATTTGGATTAGGTACCAGAAAGATATCGCTACTAGAAGATTGATTGTTTCCTCATAACAGAGCATCTTGATAGTCTCAGATAATTAGCTAAAGGAGAAGACTTGTGGATCATTTTACAACTTGTGGAGCTAAATGACACATCATTCAATGTTGTTTAGTTCATGGCCAACCTTCCCTGAGATTTGCACACCATTCCATTTATTTGTGCTTGATGTCTATATGATTAGGTCTAAACTATTCGTGTACACACATTACAGCTCTTCATTGGAGTTTGTGATCTTCCTTGGCTGACACGAGGGAATCTTATGTTCCAGAGATGATATAAATTAATGTAATAGATGCTTGGGAAAGTAGGGAATTACATAGAGATAGTTTGATAGTTTGAATTCTTTGTGCGGGAGCTTCAAAGCTATATCTTGTGCAAATTCTGTAACTGAGGAATCAAGTCTGTGAGCCCTAATTGTAAGTCCACATGATACTAACCAATTTTTATTTGAATTCTATAATATATTGAATGATTGACTTTGCATTTACTTTATATCTTTGAGTTGTTTCTGTTATGTTTACTCTAGTTGCACGGTCTAGACAGTTCACTCTGTGGACCATCCTAACCAAGACTGCACCAAGTGGTATCAGAGTGAAAGTTCAAATCTTTGGGAGTGAATTGAGCCAAGTTGGTGAAGGAATTCTATAAGATCTTACTATGCATAGATCACTGAATCTAAGGCAGACTACTTGTGTTGTCAACCGATTGCCAATTGTGAGGCAGTTGTCACCTTCTAGCTCGATCGTCAAATTTGAGGCAGTTACACTTGATCCTAGGAAGAAATACCATTGAGGAGAATACCTGTTGTTGGTACTATGGCTGGAAGAATGGATGAGATGATGGAGATGATGAAAACAATGTAAGTTCACTTGGATGCTATTGAAGAAGATTAGACAATAAGACTTACACCTCAACCTAATGTTGAAAGTGATGATGATGAAGAATTTCAATCTGCTGATCAAAATGAAGTAACCCTAGGAGATGAAGAAGAAGAGTCAGATCAAGTCAAGATGTTGTGAGATATTTCAAAGATTGGGAAAACACCTACAGTTGATGTACTGAACTATACTGGCAATTTGAACCCTAAGGAGTTGATAGACTGGATAAATGACCTAGAAGAATACTTTGAGTATGAAGAAATTGAAAATCTAGAGAAGGTGAAATTTGTAAAAACAAAGTTGAAAGGACATGCTACTATATCGTGGAAAGAAGTTTAATTGGATAGAAATAGAAGAGGAAAAGAAAAGATTACAAAGTGGGACAGAATAGTGACAAAATTGAAGAATTAGTTTATGCCTGCTGACTATGAGTTGGAATTGTTGAAAAGATTGCAAACCTTGAGACAAAAGGAGAATTCTATGAAGGAGTACACACTGAAGAATTTCATAAGATGATCATAAAGATAGGACATAGTGAAGAAAGCAAGGAGAAGGTGGCTAGATACATCAATGGATTGAGATTGAACATTCAAGAAGAACTAAATTTGGTAAGGATGACAACATTGGAAGATGCATATCAGTTTTCCCTGAAAGTTGAAGAAACTTGAATAAGAGACATGATCAGAGAGAGAGGTAGAGGAGGTAAATTTCAGAGAGGTAGAACATTTTCTAGAGGAGAAATATCATATACGGAGTAGAATAGACAAGAGAACACATTCAAGAAGGAAGACAAAGATAATAATGCATACCGGAGAGATGACAAAACTTTCTACCACAGAGGAAACCCTAGCCCATACCAAAGTGAAGGATACAAAAGAGAGGGAAGAGGACCTAATAGAAGGACATTCAGGGGAACTTGTTTTAAGTGTGGAGGTCAAGGACATAGAGCATTTGAATGTAATCAGGGGAGTACAAACAAGAGGATAGAGAACAGTGGAAGAGCAGCCTATGTAGAAGAAGAACATGTTGGATCACCTAATTCAATTGGTAAACCTAAGAAAGGAGAATCACTTGTCATGAGGAGAGCACTATTTCAAGTAGAGAAAAATGAGGAACCACCGCAGAGGAAAAGTTTGTTCAAAACCAGATGAAAATCAGGAGGTAAATGTTGTAAAGTTATAATTGATAGTGGTAGTTTAGATAATTTGGTTTTAGAGGAGATGGTGACTAAGCTAAAGTTGGAAAGATTGAAACACCCTAAGCCATATCAAATAGTATGGATTCATGATGATCATAAGGTATTGGTGAGTGAACAATGTTTGGTGAAATTTCACATTGGGTCTTATCATGATGAAATATTGTGTGATATTATGCCTATGGATGTTTTTCATATATTTTTGGGTAGACCATGGCAATATGATAGAAAAGCTATACACAATGGAAAAAAAAATACTTATACCATAACATCAAATGGAAGAGAATTACTTTGATTACTTTGGAAGATGATCCTAAGAGTGAAGTATGTGGGAATGCTAGAATCTATTTGGTAGATGGAAGAAAATTTCTAGATGGTTTGAGACATGAGAACATGTGTTATGCTTTGATTCCTAAGAATCCTAAAAACCTAAAGACAGAAACTAAAGAATCACAACTGGAGGAGATAACTAAGTTACTGATAGAGTATGAAGACATCATATTAGATAATGTACCTGAAGGATTGCCACCAACCAAGAGTATTAGTCATCACATATATCTAATACCTAGAGCTAGTTTGCCTAACAAAGAAGCACATAGAATGACACTGGCAGAGAATAAAGAATTGAATAGACAGATACAAGAGTTATTGAGAAAAGGTTTGATCAGAGAAAGTTTGAGTCCTTGTGTAGTACTTACAGTGTTAGCACTGAAGAATGATGGAGAATGGAGAATGTACATAGACTCTAGAGCAATAAACAAGATCATAGTTAAGTATAGATTTCCCTTACCTAGGATGGATGACATTATGGATTGTCTGAGTGGAGAAAAATATTTTAAAAAGATAGATTTGAAGAGTGGATACCATCAAATCAAAATCAGAGCAGGGGATGAATGGAAGATTTCTTTTAAGACAAATGAAGGATTGTATGAGTGGTTAGTGATGCCTTTTCGATTGACAAATGCACCAAGTACTTTCATGAGGTTGATGAATGAAGTCTTGAAGAAATTATTGGGTAATTTTGTTATTGTATGTTTGGATGATATTTTGATTTTCAGTAAGACAAAGGAAGAACATTTGTGGCACCTAAGATAAGTATTGCAGAGACTGAGAGAAGAGAAATTGTTGATAAACATCAAGAAGTGTAGTTTTATGAAGGAAGAATTGGTACATTTTGGATTTGTGATTTTTGCGGAAGGATTGAAGATGGACCCTAAGAAGGTAAGACCAATTGTTGAATGGCCTACACTAGAGAGCATTGGAGAAGTCAGATCATTTAATGGATTAGCTAGTTTCTACGGGAAGTTCATAAGAAATTTCAGTTCAGTATGTAACCCTATGACAAAGACAATGAGAGGTGACATAAAAGACTTTAAGTGGACATTAGGAGTAGATAAGAGTTTTGAATTGTTGAAGTAGAAAGTGATAGAGCAACCTATACTGGCATTACTAGATTTCAATAAGGTATTTCAAGTAGATTGTGATGCAACTGGGAATATAATAGGAGCAATGCTAAGTCAAGACGGTAGACCTATGGCATATTTCAGTGAGAAGTTAAATGATGTAAGTGTTGCAAGTATGAGGTGAGCCAGTGTTGTCATTGATGTCAACATACTCATATTGCATTGAAAAGAAGGATTTGATGAGCTGTGTGCTGAGGATATTGAGAAAATTAGCCTCAGTCAGGAACAGTGAAGAACAGTGATGAGAAGAAGGCAAATGTATTGTATAGGTTGAGAACCAGAGGATGCGGATTAAAGGGTTTGTAGATATGAGTCTTGAGATGCTTCAGTTAAGATTTCAGAGGTCCGCATGAAGATCTTAAGGAGTTGTGGCTGTCGGTGTAGAACCGGTTCCGGCAAGTATTCAGAGGTGACAGAGGATCACAAAAAGGTCCGGTGAGGTCCGGAATTGTATTATCCTAATCTGTGAATTGGAAAGAGTGTTTGGGATGTCCTTGTGATGTGTCATCCTGATTTGTGTATGATTTGGAGGTCCGGAAGTACCTCTTGCATTATGACAGTGGCGACAGACAGTGTTCTTGAAGTTCCGGATAAGGAAGAGAAGAGATTCCAGTAAGTAAAGAAAGTGCGGATGTACCTGGTCATTCAGGCAGGCTTGTGAAGGTTCTTGGATCATGTTGAGATTGTGTTGTTGGTCCGCATTGATAGTAGAGCCCGGAATTGAAGTTATTCTTCCGGATGAAGTTCTTGCTCTGTTTAGCCGACCGGATGAGTTGTTCATCCTGCGAATGTTCTTGTGGTGGCCGACCGGATGTGTTATTCATCTTGCGGATACTCTTATGGTTGTTTGCCGACTTAGATGTTTGTTCCTAAGTCGATGTCTTGTATAAATAACAGTTTGTGAGTTCATTTCAAAGTGTGGATTGTGTGGATGAGTGTGGCATAGCGAAGAGAAGTGCGAAAGGCAGAGCAGAGGTTTTTGGGCTTAAATGGAACTGATCCAGACATGGTAGAGATGTCATTCTCCAGTTCAAGACTGTGATTCTTATCACTTTGTAGATAGTGTGTCTCCTTGTAGGCAGTGGGCCTCTTTGTGAGCAGTGTGCTCGGGCAGTGAGCCCTAATTGGCAAGTGCCATTCTTTTCTTATTCTTCTAACAGAGAATAATCCTTGGGTTAATCACCCCGTGGTTTTTCCCTTAACCGGGTTTTCCACGTCAAAATCTTGGTGTTCAATGTGTTGATGTTTATCTGCTCTTGTGTTTATGTATTATGCTTTCATGGATGATTAATTGATATGCTGTTAACTAACAACCAAGAATCAAGTGTTTGAAAGAACAAGAAGTTTTATACAACTGATTCACCCCCCCCTCTCAGTTGTATGCCCTAGATCCAACAATTGGTATCAGAGCCACGTTCTTCTGAAAGGAGCTTAACCGCTTGAGGAGATCCAGGATGTCGTCATACAAGAAGGATAGTCCGAAGTTCGATGGAACCAACTTCACTCTCTGGAAAGGTCGCATGAAGTGTCACTTGGAATGTATGGGAAAAGCATACTTGGCTATGGTCTCAAAACCATATGTACCTCCACAAGGTGGTCCGACAACTCTGAATGAAATCACAAAAGCTGAAAACAATCTGCAGACCAAGGAAGCTCTTCTAAGCGCATTGAATGACTCAGATCTCTCGAATGTTATTGACCTACCAACTGCATATGAGATCCTGACTAAACTGGAACTTCTGTATGAAGGAGATGAGTTTGTCAAAAGTGCAAGGTTGCAAAGTCTGAAAGGGAAATTTGAAAGATTGAAGATGAGAGATGATGAAAACATCACTACCTTTATGCCAAGAGTGAATGAGCTGGTATGTGGAATTAGAAATGCTGGTGGAACTCTAGATGAAAATGAGATTGTCTGCAAAATCCTAAGATCCCTTCCTGCTGCCTACAAAATCAAGGTTGCTGCCATTGATGAATTCAGAGCCCACACAACTGTCACAAGAGAACAACTGGCTGGCAAACTAGCTGCATTTGAAATGACCGAGTTTGGAGATGATCCTCCCAAGACTGAATCTGCTTTCAAAGCCAGTACCTATGTGAAAGGCAAACAGAGATTTGATCCGGGAGAAAACTCATCAAGGAAGATGTCATGGTATGATCAAGCAAGAAGAGACATGGAAGAAGAAGAAGCAGAAACAACTCAACTTGAAGCCCTCATTGCAAAGAGACTACCAAGAGGATCCGGTAAGTATGAAGGAAAACTACCCTTTAAGTGTTTCAATTGCAATAAGATTGGTCATTTTGCTTCAAGATGTCCGGAAAGATCTGCAAGGTCTAATACTAACAGACAAAGGTTTCAAAAGAATTGCTATTATGTTCATGAAGAAGATGACAATGAAGGAGTAACAGATGATGAATCAGAACTAGGAAGCAAATCCGGAAATGAGTGGGTGTTTATTGCCATCAAGGAAGAAGATTCAATACTCTCTGAATCTGTCAATCACAAAGTTGTTGAAAAAGCTTTGGCTACTCAAGTGGAAGAAAAGGATGATTGGGTTATTGACAGTGGATGTTCTCACCATATGACTGGTGACAAGAATAAGTTCTTAGATTTGGAAAGGTATGAAGGAGGAATGGTAAAGTTTGGTGACAATTCTGCTGGCAGAATCAGAGGTAGGGGAACTATTTCCTTTGATGGAAAGAGCAAAACAGGTAATGTACTATATGTTGAAGGATTGAAGCACAATCTTCTCAGTGTTGGTCAGTTAGTGGACAAAGGCTATGATCTCTGGTTCAAGAATGGAAAATGCAGAATCTTTACAAGCTCCGGAACTAAAATTGCATCCGGTGCTCAAACAAAAGGTAATATCTTTCATCTGGTTGGTTCAAACAAAAGTTGTCTATTTGCTCAAGTTGATCAGAGTTGGTTATGGCATAGAAGAATGTGTCATGTAAATTTTGATAACATCATCAAGATAAGCAATACTCAGGCTGTAAGAGATCTTCCAAAATTGATGAAACCTACAAATAGTTTGTGCAAAGAATGTCAGCTAGGTAAACAAAGCAGAGTCTCTTTCAAAAGCCAAGATCAGTCTTCTACCGGATTGTTGGAATTAGTACATACTGATCTCTGTGGTCCGAAAAGAATTAAGAGTCTGCAAGGTGATAGATATTTCATGTTGTTAATTGATGATCATTCCCGGATGATGTGGGTTACCTTTCTAAAAGAAAAATCAGAAGCATTTGAGAAGTTCAAAATCTTCAAAGCTATGGTAGAGAATCAAACCGGATTGAAACTAAAGTGTCTAAGGTCTGATAGAGGTGGTGAATTTACATCTGGTGAGTTCATTGACTTTTGTGAGAAGCAGGGTATAAGGAGACAGTTGTCTGCTCCTAGGACTCCACAGCAGAATGGAGTAGTTGAGAGAAAGAACCGGACCATCCAAGAAGCTACCAGGACAATGATGTTGGAAGCAAATGTTCCTCAAATGTTTTGGAAAGAAGCTATCAGCACTGCAGTCTACACTCTCAATCGAGTTCAAATCAGAAACAACACCGGTAAGACCCCCTATGAACTCTGGTTTGGCATCACTCCTACTGTGAAATATTTTAGAGTATTTGGTAGCAAGTGTTATATTAAAAGAGATGAAGATCTAGGAAAGTTTGATGCTAGAAGTGATGAAGGAATTTTCTTGGGCTACTCCACTCAAAGCAAAGCATACCGGTGTTACAATAAGAGATTGAGGAAGATGATAGAAAGCACCAATGTGAAAGTTGATGAAGGAATTAAGAAGCCTTCAAGATTTTATGAGTTTGATGAAGATGACCAAGACAGTGTTCAAGGAACTCAATCCTCTCCGGTGAGACAGAGTCAGCCTGATCCGGTAAATCAGGAAGAAGAGATAGGTTTGAATGAGCCTGATCAAGAAGCAGCAGTGCAGGATACTCCCAAAATTCCAAGGTATGTAAGACTGAACCACTCTGAAGATCAGATCATAGGTGACAGAAGCAAAGGTGTACAAACTAGAAGGAATGTTGCTCAAAATCAGGATGAATGTTGTCTGATTTCAAAGATTGAACCTAAAACAATAAATGAAGCCTACAATGATGAAAACTGGACCAAAGCAATGGAAGATGAATTGATGCAAATTGAGAAAAATCATACTTGGGATCTTGTTCCCAGACCTAGAGACAGGAATGTAATTGGAACCAAGTGGGTCTTCCGGAACAAACTAAATGAAGATGGTGAAGTAATCAGAAACAAAGCTAGATTGGTCTGCAAAGGCTACTCTCAAATAGAAGGAATTGACTTTGAAGAGACTTTTGCTCCGGTGGCAAGAATTGAAGCAGTCAGATTACTTCTTGCATTTGCTGCCTTCAAAGACTTCAAGGTATATCAGATGGATGTCAAGTCTGCCTTCCTAAATGGTGATCTGGAAGAAGAAGTCTACATTGAACAACCGGATGGATTTCAATTGTCTGATAATGATGATATGGTCTGCAAGTTGAAGAAAGCTTTGTATGGATGAAGCAAGCCCCAAGAGCATGGTATGAAAGGTTGGATAAGCATCTTCTGCAGATTGGATTCAACAAAGGTACTGCTGACAGTAACTTATATTTCAAAATTGATCATGAAAACATTTTGATTGTTGAAGTGTTTGTGGATGATATCATTTTTGAAGGAAGAGATAGTATGTGCAAAACTTTTGCAAATCAGATGAAAAGTGAGTTTGAAATGTCTATGCTTGGTGAAATGAATTTCTTCTTGGGTCTGCAAATTACTCAAACAAAAGAAGGGATCTTCATTTCTCAGACCAAATATGTGAAAGAATTGTTAAGGAAATTTGGTATGGAAGACTCAAAGCCAATGAACACTCCTATGGCAACCGGATGTAAGTTAAGCAAAGATGATGATTCTCCAAAGGCAGATCAGACAAAGTATAGATCAATGATTGGTGGATTGTTGTATCTCACTCAAACTAGACCAGATATAATGTAGGCTATTGGTCTTGTGGCAAGATTCCAGGCTAATCCTAGAAAATCTCATGTTATGGCAATCAAAAGAATTTTTAGGTACTTGAAAGGAACAGTTGAGTATGGTCTATGGTACCCTAGAGATCCGGATTTCTCTCTTCATGCTTACATAGATGCAGATTGGGCAGGAGATGTGGATGACCGGAAGAGCACTAGTGGTGGAGCATTCTTTTTGGGGAAGAGATTGGTTTCTTGGCTAAGCAAGAAACAAGATGCAATATCTCTGTCTACAACTGAAGCAGAATACATTGCAGCAGTAGGTAGTTGCACTCAAATCTTATGGATGAAGCAGATGCTAAGAGACATTAAAGTTGAATATGAGGAGCCTATCACAATTTTCTGTGATAATTCAAGTGCAATTAATATTTCTAAGAATCCGGTATTGCATTCTAAGACTAAGCACATATCTATCAAATTTCACTTTTTGAGAGAACAAGTAAACAAGGAAGAAGTCAGATTGGAGTATGTTCCCTCCAAGGATCAGATTGCAGATATCTTTACAAAACCTCTTCCCAAGGACTCTTTTGAATATCTCCGGGAGAAGTTAGGGGTCATGGCCCCTCCGGTGATGAACTAGGATGCACTGATGTGCATCAGTCCGGTGGATATCACAGTCATATCTTGTGATCCGGATTGATGATGGGAAGCTGCTACTAAGGGGGAGCAGCTGGTATGATTCTGATGTATTAGAATTGCAAGTATGAACCCTTTGCCATTGATGTCAAAGGGGGAGAGAAGACATGTGAAAAACAAGTGGTTGATGATCAAAGGGGGAGCAGTAAAGGAAGAGAAGACATGTGAAAAGTTGTTGTTGATAGGGGGAGCTGTGACAGAAAGGAGAAGTTCTTGTCTTGATGGTTTTTCACATCATATGTTGCCATCAATGACAAAGGGGGAGATTGTTGCAAGTATGAGGTGAGCCAGTGTTGTCATTGATGTCAACATACTCATATTGCATTGACAAGAAGGATTTGATGAGCTGTGTGCTGAGGATATTGAGAAAATTAGCCTCAGTCAGGAACAGTGAAGAACAGTGATGAGAAGAAGGCAAATGTATTGTATAGGTTGAGAACCGGAGGATGTGGATTAAAGGGTTTGTAGATATGAGTCTTGAGATGCTTCAGTTAAGATTTCAGAGGTCCGCATGAAGATCTGAAGGAGTTGTGGCTGTCGGTGTAGAACCGGTTCCGGCAAGTATTCAGAGGTGACAGAGGATCACAAAAAGGTCCGGTGAGGTCTGGAATTGTATTATCCTAATCTGCGGATTGGAAAGAGTGTTTGGGATGTCCTTGTGATGTGTCATCCTGATTTGTGTATGATTTGGAGGTCCGGAAGTACCTCTTGCATTATGACAGTGGCGACAGACAGTGTTCTTGAAGTTCCGGATAAGGAAGAGAAGAGATTCCAGTAAGTAAAGAAAGTGCGGATGTACCTGGTCATTCAGGCAGGCTTGTGAAGGTTCTTGGATCATGTTGAGATTGTGTTGTTGGTCCGCATTGATAGTAGAGCCCGAAATTGAAGTTATTCTTCCGGATGAAGTTCTTGCTCTGTTTAGCCGACCGGATGAGTTGTTCATCCTGCGAATGTTCTTGTGGTGGCTGACCGGATGTGTTATTCATCTTGCGGATACTCTTATGGTTGTTTGCCGACTTAGATGTTTGTTCCTAAGTTGATGTCTTGTATAAATAACGGTTTGTGAGTTCATTTCAAAGTGTGGATTGTGTGGATGAGTGTGGCATAGCGAAGAGAAGTGCGAAAGGCAGAGCAGAGGTTTTTGGGCTTAAATGGAACTGATCCGGACATGGTAGAGATGTCATTCTCCAGTTCAAGACTGTGATTCTTATCACTTTGTAGACAGTGTGTCTCCTTGTAGGTAGTGGGCCTCTTTGTGAGCAGTGTGCTCGGGCAGTGAGCCCTAATTGGCAAGTGCCATTCTTTTCTTATTCTTCTAACAGAGAATAATCCTTGGGTTAATCACCCCGTGGTTTTTCCCTTAACCGGGTTTTCCACGTCAAAATCTTGGTGTTCAATGTGTTGATGTTTATCTGCTCTTGTGTTTATGTATTATGCTTTCATGGATGATTAATTGATATGCTGTTAACTAACAACCAAGAATCAAGTGTTTGAAAGAACAAGAAGTTTTATACAACTGATTCACCCCCCCCCCTCTCAGTTGTATGCCCTAGATCCAACAGTAAGGAGAAGATATTCAATTTATGATTAGGAGTTCTATGCCATAATTTAAGCCTTGAAGAAGTGGAGACATTACTTGTTGCATAAGGAGTTTGAGTTGTATACAAATCATCAAGCTTTGTAGTATTTGAGTAGTAAAGGAAAGTTTAATCAGAGACATATGAGATGGGTAGAGTTCATGCAAAGTTATACTTTTGTACTGAAACATAGGAGTGGAAAATCAAACAAAGTTGTAGATGCCTTGCGTAGAAGAAGGAACTTGCTGATAGAGATGAGAGTTGAAGTGTTAGAATTTGAGGACTTGAAGAACATGTATGAGGAAGATCTTGATTTTATAGAAGATTGGAAAGCATGTAAGGAACTTTTTGTGATAGATAGAAGTAAGTGGCTATATTATTTCATTCAGGAAGATATGTTGTTCAAAGGAAACCAGTCATGCATACCTAAGAGTTCAATGAGAGAATTTGATCAAAGAGAAACACAGTGGTGGATTGGCAGGACATTTTGGCATTGACAATATAGTGGCTTTGGTAAGTGAAAATTACTTTCGGCCTCAGATACATAAGGATGTTAGGAAATTTGTATAGAGTTGTAGAATTTGTCAAGTATCAAAAGGGAGTAGTCAGAATACTAGATTGTACAAGCCTTTGACAGTACTAGAGAGACCCTGGGAAGACATAAGCATGGATTTCATAATGGGATTGCTGAAGACATAGAAAGGACATTATTCAATATTTGTAGTGGTGGACAAATTTTCAAAGATGGCACATTTCATACCTTGTAAGAAGATAACTGATGTAGTTCATGTAGCTAACCTATTTTTCAATGAGATTGTGAGATTGCATGGATTACCTAAGAGCATAATTTTAGACAGAGATACAAGATTTCTTGGATACTTTTGGAAGACACTTTGGAAGAAGATGAAGATATATTTGAAGTTCAGTTCAACATTTCATCCATAGACTAATGGATGGATAGAGGTAGTGAATAGGAGCTTGGGAAACTTGTTGAGATGTTTGGTTGGAGAGAAGGCAAGAAGTTGGGATTTGATTCTATCACAAGCAGAGTTTGCATATAATAATTCAGTGAATAGGAGTACTGGAAGGACACCATTTGATATTGTGATAGGAACTAACCCTAGAGGAGTAGTAGAGTTGAAAGACATCAGCATGGAAGACAAGAGGAGTACAAAAGCAAAAGAATTTGCAGGACACATGGAGACAGTGCATAATCAGGTTAAAAAGCATTTGGAGGAGATGAACAATAAGTATAAAGAGCGAGCAAATAAAAAGAGAAGACATAAAGAATTTTTAGTGGGAGATGAAGTGATGGTATACTTGAGAAAAGAAAGATTTCTAGCTGGAACTTACAACAAGTTGAAGATGAAGAAGTTTGGACCATGTAGGATACTCGAGAAGTTTGATTCAGGAAATACATATGAAGTGGAGTTACCAGAGACATTGGGAATATCACCTATTTTCAACATTGCAGACCTATACCAGTATCATGAAGCAGAGTTCCATGACAACATTGAAGAAGCAGTTACCACAACAAGCACCAAAGTAGATTGAGGACATCTTGGATAGCTGAGTTGGATGCAACACTAGAGGAAGACAATACAAGGAATATCTAGTAAAGTGGAAAGGTAGACTGGAAGAAGACTCATCTTAGATGTCTCAAGCTGAGGTGTGTTGGCAAGAGACACTATGTGGCTTTATGAGTGTTGTCATTGATGGCAACAAAGTCCATCCCACTCATCCGCAGCACATAGTATGTCTATATTAGAAGTCAGATTGAAGAGTGTTTTGGTTCGGTGAACAAGAACAGAGCATGCAGCAAGGTCTGACAATCAGGTCCAGATCTCTCAGAGGAATTTTCTCAACAAAGTACAAACTTGGGGAAGTCAAGAGGAGTACCATGACTACTACATTCCAGAGATTGAGCCTCCGGTGATGAAAGAGTGAAAAGATATGAGCACTTAAGTGTTGGGTAGAGTAGACTGAGGAAGAACTAACCGACAAAGCATTAGACCTTATTCCAGATGAGGAATTGATGGAGATCAAGCTTCTTGAGGGATCATTCATGGTTGGCCAACATGATTGATGACTCCTATAACTATCTTTTTGATTCGCATCACTTAGTAAGCATGGATTCAGCCGACAGACCAGAGTTTGAGAAAATCTTGAGTATTCTGGATGCCGACTAGAAAGATGTTGAAATCCTTTGTACGGATATATATACCAGATGGATTTCTATGTGAGGAGGTGTGTGGTGTGTGATAGCATGCAATGAAATGTAGAGATAGGTGTGAAAGCAATAATACAAGTCTGGTATGTGACAGAACATCAGCACTAAAGGAGTGGAAGAATAAAGTGCAGTAGGTTAGTTTATTGAGCCTAATCAGAACTAAACCTCAGCATATGTGGATGCCTCTGATCAGTTCAAACACCTGGTTACATTCTTTATACCTTGTAGATAGTGAGTCTCTTGTAGGCAGTGAGCCTCTTGTGAGCAGTGTGCTCGGGTAGTGAGCCCTAATTGGCAAGTGCCATTTTGTACTTCTTATTCTTCCAACAGAGAATACAATCTTGGGTTAGTCACCCCATGGTTTTTTTACTTAACAAGGTTTTCCACATCAAAAATATTGTGTTATGTGTGTTGAGTTTATTTCTGCTTCCATGGTTATGTATGCTTATATGTTTTTATGTTGCACTAATTGTTAAAGAAGAATAGAAAGTTAAAATTGGTATAAGTTTTCTACCTTGTTTCCAACCATTGGTATCAGAGCTAAGTTCCTCCTAACAAAGCCTAACAGCTTGACAAAGATTTGGGAATCTCAATGGATATGTATGGTATGATGGAACAACTTTAGTCTACCCTAGATGATCTTGAGCAATATCACTCTGAAGTCAATAACCTTAGGGAAAGACTCAAACAGGCTAATGATTTCATAAATGAACTCAAAGAAAAACTAAGTATCTCAATGAAGAAAAGAAAGGAACTACTTCAACAATTAACAAGTCAAAGTAAAGCCAATGATACTAATGAAGATCTGAATGAGAAAACCAAGTTATGTGAGAAGTTATCAAAAGAGGTCATTATGGTAAGACATGAAATGGAATCAGGAGTTATGAAATTCACCCAAGAAATTGAAGAGAAAAGAAAAAGTGAAGATAATCTAAAACAATCTCTCAAGGAGAAGTCAGAAGACTGCCACCAAATAGATAGAATAATCAGGCATCTGGAATTTGATCTTGAAGAAGCTAGAGGCAATGAAGAACAACTTGAGAATTAGATAGAAACTCTTAAAAGGGATCTTCAAACAACAAATGAATACAAAGAGAAATTCAAGATAAGCTCTGCTCAACTTGAAGTTCTTCTTGAAAGCCAAAAGAGGGTAGATGACAAGCAAGGCTTGGGGTATGAGAAAGGGGAAAGCTCCGGATCCAATCAGAAGAACTCTAGATCAAGAAATCCAAGGAATAGGCCTAGAAGACCTCCAGTAAGGCAACCAAATGCTCAAAGATATCCATCCTTCAATGGATACTGCCACAATTGCAATAACTTTGGTCATAAAGCAAATCAGTGTAGAAGAAGAATGAATTAGACTAATTCATCCTTCTCCGGACAGTGTTTTAACTACAAAAGGTATGGTCACAAATGTCATGAATGTAGAAATATGCAAATAAACAATTCATTCAATGGTAGATGCTTTGTATGCAATAGAATGGGACATATGGCTAATCAATGTAGATCTAGAAGATATCAATCAAATATGCAAAGAAATATTGTTTGCTATAATTGCAATAGATCCGGTCATATTGCCAAATTCTACAGAAGTAAGAATCGGGACAAAAAGGGTCTAGCGCATCATAATCAAAATCAAGACAAAGGAAAAGGAAAAATGAATGCAGATGAAATTCAAAGGGAGATGAAAAAGATTTGGGTGAAGAGAAGTACATAAAATGTTGGAGATGGATCCGCACCAGAATCTGGTGCTGATATTCCTTCTGGAAACTAAATAGATGAGCTCTGGCTCAGGGGGAATCACAAAAGAAAACAATTTCCCCCAGCCAGTCAATTGGTGCCTAAAATTGGCACATGGAGTGCTGTAAATTGAAGAGTTCTCAAAGAGCTATCTTAATAACCCTTGGTAAAAATATAAAAGATCTACAAGAAGTTATGAAGAGGTTAATCATCCAAGATTGATCTGGTTTAACAGTCATCCGGTAAGAGCAGGATTTTCACAGTTACATCCGGTATGATTCAAAAATTGAGGTATCTTGATCTACATATAAGTGGAATGATTGGAGAGAGGTAGATAGATTGTCAATAATCACCGAGAATAACTCTAAGTGCATCTCAGTGATCCAGAAATATCCCTCAGGACAAGAAGAACAAGGCAACCAGAATAACTTAAGTTGAGCATTTATTGCAAAATGGAATTAGGGTTTGCACAGAAATAAAAGGGTTCTTTTGTTCATCATTTGCACATTTGCATTCAAGAAGAAGGAAGAAAGAGCTCTGCAACAAGATTGCTTCAACTCTACCAATGATCAACCGCAGAATTTGATTCAACCAGCGATCTTTTCAGCTCTTATCATGAACCCTAGAAGCGTAAAAGGTATTTTCCGCTCTTGAATATCTCTCTCTAAATCCTTTAAAAGATGGCTACTCTGAATGTTGTCAAAATCACTGATAGGCCACGCCCTAAGTTCAAGAAACACCCTTACAAATCTCTAGAAGTTGATCCTTTAGGCACCTTCTCTAGCATTCTGCATGGGGTTTTGCATGTAGAAGATGTTAGGGCATACATTCATGTGAATATTGAGGAATTTGGGGAATCCAAGCTGATGGATATCTATCACAAGAAGTTAATAGATGAATCATTTGAACTCAAACCTCAGTACAAGGCCATCCGGGACAAGCATTTTGGACATTGCATCCATTTCCCATATTTTGCTGAGGATGAATGGGTCTGGTATGTTCTAAATAGAGTGCATGACAACTTCATGTTGTTGATGAGATCATTTAAGATCACAAAAGATGCTATTAGGGCAGTAACTGGATTGCACTCATCTGGTGAGTTACCTACTCACAAATCGGTCAAAAACAAAACTATAAGTGAGGCTACCAGATCAAAATTTGACAAGAGAACAAAGACAAAGGCCACAAGGTCATACATAAGCCAAAAGGATGATGAAGAGATAGAGTCAGATGAGGAGGTCAAGAAAATGAAGAAGAAGAAGAAAACAACCGGTGAATCCTCTACCAGACAAAGCAAGGAACAAAAGATAGAAGAATTTGTTGAAAAGCCTACTCTCTGCATTGATGATATCATCAAATTAGTCACTATGGATGGGAATCTAAAACCAATGACTAAATTTTATGATGAATATAGTGAAGCTGACTAGAAGATCTTGCAAGATGCTACAGTCAGGTATCTAAACATCTATAATAAAGCATTCATTGAAATCATATCTCTAATTCCCAAAAGCCTAGAGAAGGAACTTGAAATAAGAAAGAACAATGCTAAGGCAAAGGACCTAGAGATCCAGAAACAGATAGCTATTCAACTCTATCCTTCCATCACTCCTAAACAAATGAACATGATCTTCAAGGATTGCAAGGATGAGTTCTGGAGAAAAGCCAGAATGAACCAGCTTATGCTTGGAGAGACTGACCAAGTGGCAAAACAAATAGAAGATATCCTCTGAAATGCATTTAAAAGATTCAATCTTCCTGTTATAGAGGACTTAGGTGATGAACCTTTTGCCATGGATGACGAAGGATTGAGTACATCAAAAGAAGAATCTACTGTGAAAAATGTAGAAGAGCTAAAGGACATAGGTGAGGAGAGGACTCGGGACTTGGATTCCTCTTCTCTAGAAGAGGAAGTTCTTAAAGAAGTAAACATCTCTCTTCCGGATCCCCCTGTTGACTCCTGAACTGAAGGAGAAGAAGAGGTCAAGGGAAGAGAAAAAGATCAAACAGAGAAAACCCCAGATGATAGTTCTGAGGCCACAGAAGGAAAGAAAACTTTGTCTCTGACAAAAGACACTGCATAAGCAGTTAAAGACTTCCTAACAAAAGAAATGATGGAATTAGATGAACCGAAGTTATTTCAAGGACCATTCAATTTTGACTCCCTCTCCCCAGTTCAGACAATGAAAATAGCATCCTTTGCCCAAGCAAAGGCAAATGAAAAACTCCTGAAGTCTCACATGGAAGACTGTGAACTAATAGAGATTGCATCCAGTGTGTTGGAGAAGATCATGCCATCCTTCTAGAAGGATATTTTGGCCTCTTCATCCGGTAATCTAAAATCTCTTGTTAATTGTGTTCGCACACATTTTGATTCTTTGGAGAAAGCAGTAGAAGAGAAAGTCTGGAAAGAGTTTTTGGATAAAAGATTCTCTGAGATACAAGGACTTATAACAAATGATAGGAGAAATTTGGATATTGGGATAAAGAGCTTAGAAAATGCTCTTAAAGATGGCGGAGATCTATACAAATTTTGTCTATCTTGGTCCACCGTGACAGCAGATATTACCAAGAAGGTGGAAGAAGAAGAGAGTAAACTATTAAGTTTATCTCAAAATTTTGATCCTATCACCTCATCCATAATGAATCAAGAATGCCAGGCTATTGCCACTATGAATGAGATAAAGAGGCTTGAGAAGGAGAAGAAGAATAGAATAAGTAGAATGAGTGATCTAAGAGGGATAATTATCCCTAAGTTAGAAGTCATGCATGAGGCTCTAATTGATGCTCAGACTACAGCTCAGACCAGTGATCTGATAGATTTAAAAAGGGAAGAAGCTTTTGTATTTCTATTAAGTGGCCACATTTCAATTTTGGACAGGATGAAGCAAAGTTGGGCGACATAAGTTATACAGTTGAAGACCACCTTTGCAGATATACTTAAGTATATGTAAGTATAACATGTACATATACTTATGCGAATATGTATAGGCTAATTTTTGGAAATTTTGGTGTACGGATTCTACCCTTTGCCATTGATGCCAAAGGGGGAGTGAAGAGTAGTGAAAAATGTGGAATCCAGCTAAGGGGGAGCTCCGGTAAAAGTATACATGAGATAGAGCATCAACCAAGGGGGAGTTTGTTATGACACTTAGTCATTTTTCACTAAGTGTTGCCATCAATGCCAAAGGGGGAGATTGTTGGCAAGAGACACTATGTGGCTTCATGAGTGTTGTCATTGATGGCAACAAAGTCCATCCCACTCATCTCCAGCACATAGTATGTCTATACCAGAAGTTAGATTGAAGAGTGTTTTGGTTTGGTGAACAAGAATAGAGCATGCAGCAAGGTCTAAAAATCAGGTCCAGATCTCTCAGAGGAGGTTTCTCAGCAACGTACAGACTTGGGGAAGTCAAGAGGAGTACCATGACTACTACATTCTAGAGATTGAGCCTCCAGTGATGAAAGAGTGAAAAGATATGAGAACTTAAGTGTTGGGTAGAGTAGACTGAGGAAGAACTGACCGGCAGAGCATCAGACCTTAATCTAGGTGAGGATTTGATGGAGATCAAGTTTCTTGAGGGATCATTCATGGTTGGCTAACCTGATTGATGACTCCTATAACCATCTTTTTGATTCATATCACTTAGTAAGCATGGATTCAACTGACAGAAGAGTTTGGGAAAATCTTGAGTATTCTAGATGCCGACTAGAAAGATGTTGAAATCCTTTGTGCAGATATATATACCATATGGATTTCAATGTGAGGAGGTGTGTGGTGTGTGATAGCATGCAAAGAAAGGTAAAGATAGGTGTGAAAGAAATAATACAAGTCCGATATGTGACAGAACAGTAACACTAAAGGAGTGGAAGAATGAAGTGTAGTAGATCAGTTTATTGAGCCTAACCGGAACTAAGCCTCATCATATGTGGATGCCTCTGATCAGTTCAAACACCTAGTTACATTCTTTATACCTTGTAGACAGTGAGTCTCTTGTAGGCAGTGAGTCTCTTATAGGTAGTGAGCCTCTTGTGAGAAGTGTGCTTAGGCAGTGAGCCCTAATTGGCAAGTATCATTTTGTACTTCTTATTCTTCTAACAGAGAATACAATCTTGGGTTAGTCACCCCGTGGTTTTTTCCCTTAATAGGGTTTTCCACATCAAAAATATTGTGTTATGTGTGTTGAGTTTATTTCTACTTCTATGGTTATGTATGCTTATATGTTTTGATGTTGCACTAATTGTTAAAGAAGAACAAAAAGTTAAAATATTTAAGATAACTGATTCACCCCCCTCTCAGTTATCTACCTTGTTTCCAACAAGGTGGACCGTCTTGGTCTTCCTCTAGCCCCAACAAAGTGAGGGACTCACTTTTTCAACCCTGAATGTCTGATGTAGGAGCATCCCTGGTAAAAGAGCAATCTTGCATCAACCAAAAACATTTGCATTTTAGTTTGTTTCTTTTCATTTTTTAGTTCAGTACAGTCAGTAGCAGTTTCTGTATTTTGGTCCACATTCTACTATAATTGTAATTCAGACCTTGCAGAGCTAGACTTAGCATCTAGGCACATTCATGCACATCATATCCAAATCTCAGATTATTTGGATCAGGTACTAGAAAGATAATGCTATCAGAAGATCAATTGTTTCCTCATGATAGAGCATCTTGACATTCTCAGATAATCAGCTAGAGGAGAAGATTTGCAAAGCATTTCATGACTTGTAGAGATAAATGATACATCATTCAATATTGTTTGGTTCATGGTTGACCTTCCATGAGATCAGCACACCATTCCATTCATTTGTGGAGGAGTTCTATATGATTAGGTCTGACCTATCTGTGTACACACGTTATGGCTCTTCATTGGAGTTTGTGTTCTTCCTTAGCCGATGCGGAGGAATCTTATGTTTCGGAGATGATATAAAATGATGTAATAGATGCCTAGGAAAGTAGGGACTTACATAGAGATAGTTTGATAGTTTGAATTCTTTATGTGGGAGCTTCAAAGCTATGTCTTGTGCAATTTGATCTATAACTAAGGAATCAGGCATGTGAGCCCTAATTGTAAGCCCGCATGATGCCATCCAATTTATATTTGAATTCTATGATATACTGAATGACTGAATCTATATTTACTTTATATCTTTGAGTTATTTCCGTTGTGTTTACTCTAGTTGCATGGTCTGGATAGTTCACTTTGTGGACCCTCCTAATCGTGATTGCACTAGGTTCAGTGTTCGTGGATCATCTTCATCATCTAGTGTCAATCTTCTACACACACTACAGGAGGTATTCTGATAGGAGGCTACATGGTTTCTATTCTCATATCAGTTTTGGGAGGATCCATCTCTTCTCATCAAGTTCATTCCTTCACATTTTCTAGTGGGGTCACATTGACCTTCTCATTCTTTTTCTCCTATGGGGGAACATTTCATGTAGTTATATGATAGAAGTAGTCATTGGGGGGTCATCATGAGTCCTCCTAGTTTCTTCTTCTTCCCTTGTACAATCTATTTGTATCATTTCTCTTTTGGAAAGGGGGTTTTCCCATAGGGTTTTCTCCTTTACTCCAATTTTGGGAACTTCATTTGTACATGGGTACTTAACATGACCTAGTAGCCAGGACCCATCTTTGTATATCTTCTCCCTAAGTTGCACTTAAGGGGGGTGTTAGTGTAAATAAGGACATTATCCAACTGGTTAGCTAATAACTCTTTCCTAGTTTGACTTATTCACACTAGCTTAAGTCCAACTTTTGGCTTCTTACATTTTTGTCTCACTTCATGTGGTTGAGACATGTGTACTCACCTATATGAGACACCTATTTCTTTTTGACTTGCCACTTTCCCTCACACATGTCATGTGAGTTAGACAAGTGTCGCATCTTTTGTATTTTAGTCAGTGGTTGAGTTCAACCTTCCTTCCTCCTCTCTCTTGCCTATTTAAGCAATGCTCTTATGTATATTTTATTCAACTTTTGTCAATATCATTTTAGGCTTATTACGTACAATATTGCTTGTGGAAGTATTCTTAGTTTTGCTAGTTGATCTTGGTTGTCTCCAACACATTTAACTTTTAAAATTTCACCCCAACTAAGCCTCATGTATAATACTAAAAAAAAATTAAAAACAATCTACTACACACCCATTCATTTCTATAATAGAAGAGAATGTACAAACCATTCCAAAAAAGAACTTAAGATACCTAATCCAAAATAAATAATGAAAAATAAGAAATAATTACAATATTAAGTTCACCTACTCATAAGCCTCTTCATCCTCATCATTCTCATGCTCAAGCCATTTCGAATTGTATAGTCAAGGAAATATATGTATGAAAAATAATAAACATAATATCCACATTGATATCATACAATGAAATAGTATGTGCAAGTTAACATGTGCTTACTAACAATCTTGTTGCATTGATGTTCATTGTACACCTCAATTGAGGTGAGGTTCTCAATCTACCCTCTTCTATGTTCTATTAAGATTAACATAGTGATTCAAATTCTAAAGAAAGTGACCAAAACATTAATAAGTAGTTAAATACAAAAGGAAATATTAACATGCCATGAGAAATATAGAATTTACAAACATTTAACATTTCAATGCATCTTCACATGATTTGAAATTACCATCACATCTATGGCATTTGGTTATAAGTAATGTGCATGCCCACTCACCATAGGTTCTAACGTTTTCTTCATTGTTAATCTCATTTCTAACAATATTGTCCATTTTTTGTATAAACCTACACATCTTTGCCATAGTGACAAGAAATGTCATACGAAACTAACATGTATACAATCAAAATCACTACATAATATTATATAATCTATATAACTAATATATATCATATATCCTAATCATATGAAAACCAAACATAAAAACCAGTAAGTATATCCTCACTCTAAAAATTAAATTGCTTTCAAAATTGGTGATGCATCTATCAATAGTTAGGGGGCATAAGAAATAAACTAAGTTTATTATTATTTATTGAGACAAGGATAATTTTCTTAATATTATGTCTTTGTAGTCTCAAATAATGATATACACCAAAAGTCTTCCTATTATCATGAGTGGAAGAGACTATATTGGTATAGAAAAATAGGTTCGTGTAAGCCTCCACATATTTTTCCTATGCGACTATCTTCTTCTTATTGTAATGATGAATAGGCATATTTATGGCCCGCACATGAGGGCTTGTCAAATTGATTGAAGCTCATACCAAGAAGTATTTCAAGGTTGTTAGAGAGCTTCTCTTTTACTCAGTTTTCAATCTTTTTATTCCTCTCCTAAATTCCGCAACTTATTCTTCTTCTCTTAATTTTGTCGTTTTTTTCTTCTTTGTCCTACTATGCCCATGGTTTTTCTCTGGTTTCTTCTCCTTTTCTATTATTCACAACCCACAGCTTTGCCCATTCTGTATATTTTCTAAAAGGAAGTCTTTAAAATTTTCTACACCACCTTTCCGCAATCTTCCCTTCTATCCTATCATTCCATCTTAATTTCTTTATTCTCTTCTTCAAAATAAGACAAAGCTTCCACGTGGCCTACCTACCCTCATGACTTCAGATGGAATTTAAAATTCCAACGGAAGTTATCTAGAAATTCTATGCAGCCAGCGAGGATTCCAAGTGTGAGCCTCCAATTTGATTGGACAAAATATGAGAATAAAATGATACAAAGCCTGTTTAAAACGATGAAATGTGGCCAGGAATGGATGTTCACTCCAAACACACAAAAATGGAATCCGTTGTCTTAATTCTGGGAGAAATGCCGTTTTAAAATTTTCAAATTTGTGAAGGTGGATTTGTTGCCTTAGGTAATAGATTAAAGATCAAATCTACTGTTCAAAATTCAGATTTAGTAGATTAGTTGGTGATGCAGAGGCATCCACACTATAACCTTCGCACATAGCATGGATGTCTGCAGCCCATCCTCATCATCATCATCATCACCATCATCATCATATTTCGCTTTACTCTGTCAGCATCATCATCATGTTTCCTAAAAACACCAACAGCATCATCATATTTCGGATGAGCAGAATTATCCTCCTGCTGACTACTGTTCACCTCCTCCGCCTGTCGCCTATCATCATCATGATACTCAACGGGCGCAAACATCCTCCTGTTGCACTGTTCATCGGGCGCCAAACACTAGCGGCATCATCATGATATGCGACACCACCTTCGTCAACAGGATATCAAATATCCGGTTGCTCCAAATATCCTGATGACGACCGCTTCAGCACCTTCCCTTCGATGCTCCACTGCCGACGACACAAGCAACAGCATCATGATATGGTTTACCCGGTTCCCTCGAAACCTCCTGATGATGTTAACACAACTTTCTGCCTACGCCGATACCTAACCACTTAGCGACAACAGGATCAACATGCATAGGGGGATATCTCAGTATCCTGATGACGATGATGTCATATGCAGATGATGATGACGTCACACAATATCCTGATGACCTCTTCAACACTTAGCCAAAAAAACTGAACTTTCACTCCCGCATCTATTAGCGATATGCGGATGATGGGCACTCACAGAAGATGATCCTGATGGCGATATATACACTGAGTATATATCTGACTTACAACATCCTGATGTACTTGCAACATGTAAACTTCAACAGTTTCATAACCCGATCTTCACCTTATGCCGATGTACTCTTCTTCGGCAACTCCTGACGATGATCACCCCGACGCACATTCACTTCATGCACTCAACTGCATCATGTTCATCTTCACTTATCCGGATGACAACGTCCAAAGTGAATGCAGGATATAAACCGAAATATCCTGATGAAGCCATTTTAACGTACTCCCAACCTTAGCGAAATCTCACTTCGCCGATCCTCCAGGGATGACCCGATCCACTCTCAGGGTGATCTTCCAACTCAACCTTATCAACTCGACCTAGCACATACCCATGCTAGGGTCTTCAACATCTCTCGACGGCGATCCTGCACACCTGCATGCAAACAGAAAACAAACTACAACCTAACCTACTGTACATCGCCATTCCACCGATCAGACAGATCAACCGGTGGAATGGATCAGCAAATCCATACAGCCACCAAACCAACAAATCGATCAAGTAATGGAATTCAACAGAAGATGAACACAAACAGGAACACTTTATTTAATTTCAAAAGATGCAAATACAATGATCAGTTTCTCTCGCTGCCTCACTCTCTACAACCTAGCTCGATCGATTCATCTATGCAATGTCAACCGATCCTCATGCTTAAATAGATTTGCCTGCGAGTACTACTGACCCGACTCCAAGCGGCTGGGAACTCTCCAGGCGGCTGGGAGATCCAACCGGACCCTACAGCATGACAGCTGTTCTAACAAACTTAACTAAAAATAGTAAAAACCTGGTCAGCATGATCTTATCATGATCAGCGTGACCTTATTACATGCATTTGGTCTATCAGACCTTCTTGGAAACATAAACAAGACCTAAAACAACTAACTGCCTCATGAAGGCCAGCTGTCAGGTAGGTGCTCCTGCACCATACTCCCCAACAGAAAAGAACTCATGTCCCATGAGTTTAGTATGTGGAAGTCTTCCACCTTTACACTTTGCCTTAGCAATATGCTGATCTGTTCCAGCTGTGTCCTCTGCTGGCTCTTGGCTGCTCCAAGTCTTCTGAACTGTAACTTGCTTTCTGGCAAGTAAATCCTCATGCCTGTTGATGTAGGCCTTTTTCTCATATACTCTGTGTTTGTCAGGTTGTCGGACCAGAACCTCTGTCTGAACTACCTCTTGAACTGCTGAAATGTTCAACTCTATCTTCCTGTCAATCTTAATAGGACAAGCAATAGTCCCAACTATGACAACATCCTTGTCATTCTTCTAAACTGGTTGCTGTGTGCAAACCTGTTTCTGAACCTGCTGCTGACCTCTGTCAGTCACAACTGAAACTTTCTTCAACCTGTTGTCCTGAACAACTCCTTTTCCTGCAGTGTCTTCAACTGCCTTTATGCCTGCTCCTCTAGGCATCTGCATATACTCCTTCTTTCCTATTAAAATGATTTTGGCTGCCCCCTGTGCTGCAGCATCTGCCTGCAATGGCATCAACTTAATAGTCTTCCCATCTTTCTTGATGGTATAGGTATTAGAATACCCATCATACAGTACCCTTCTGTCAAATTGCCATGGTCTACCCAACAGTAGGTGACAACATTCCATGGGTAAAATATCACACAAAATTCTATCCTGATATGCTCCAATCTGAAAATCCACATATGCCTGTTCAGAGACAAAAAGTGAATGACTATCACTCACCCAAGATGCCTTGTAAGGGTGTGGATGTGGAATCCTTTCCAAATTCAGTTTATCCACCATCTCCTGAGATACCATGTTGTCTGTTGAACCAGTATCAATGACAACCTTACATTTTTTTCCTTTGCTCTTGCATATGGTCTTGAAAAGAGCTCTTCGTTGCATCATATCCTTTGATGCCTGCAAACTAATTCTCCTTAGCATCAGTGATTCTCCACTTTCTGGGTATCCATAATTATCAGCCTCCTTATCCTTTTGATAAGTATTTGAACTCTGTGCACTTTGCTCTACTGTCTCTTCTTGCACAAGTTGTACCCTCTTGTCACTAGTTCTATCATTTCTGGATGATGAACCTTTGTTTTCTGGACATTTGAAGGATGGATGACCAAACTCACCACAGGTGTAACATTTTCCTGAAAATGTAGTAGAACCTCTACCACCTCCAAATCTTCCTCTATTACCTTTCCATCCACCCCTGAAATCAGACTGTCCCTGTCCTTTACCAGTGTCTTCTTGACCCTCATTGGTTTGCTTTTGTGTAGGGGCTGCTCCTCTTCCCCTATTGTTTCCTCTTCCTCTCATGGACTTATCATGTCCTCTATTCATCTTTTCTTCAATCCTGATTGCCATTTGATAACAATCCTCCACATTCTTAGGGTTAGCTAAAACTAACTCATCCTGTATGTTAAATCTCAAACCAGCCAAGTACCTAGCCACCTTTTCTACCTCATTTTCATGATGACCAGATCTCATACTCAACTTATAAAATTCCTCTGTATATGCCTTCACATCCCTTTCCTTCTGCTTTAAAAATTGCAGTTTCTTAAACATCTGGATTTCATAATCCCTTGGCAAGAATTTACCTTTTATCCTTGCTACCATCTTATCCCATGAAGTGATCTTTGACTTCCCTTGTTTCCTTCTCTCAGATTGTACATAATCCCACCATACCAAAGCATGACCTCCTAACTTGGTCTTTGCAATCTTTACCTTCTGATCCTCAGCAACATCTTCACATTCAAAGTGATTATCAAGTGCAGCAATCCAATCCAGCAACTCATCCTCATTCAAACTTCCAGTATACTTGGGAACATCAACCTTTACCTTAGGTTTATCATTCTGTACTGCCTTTAACAGTTTTGCCAATCTCTGGTCTTCAGCATCCAGATCTTCAACTACCTCTTCATACTCTTCAACAATATCTTCATCTTCTTCAGACTCACTGTCTTCCACTTCCCTCTTTTTGTTCTTTTCCAGGGCTGTAAGCCTGGCTTGAAGTGCTTCAGCAAGCTCCTTCATCTTCCTCATCTCTCTAGCATGTTTCTCCTTCATCTCCTGCAATTCCCTTGCAGTACCACTACCTTTCGGAGGCATTTTGTCAACCTCTCAATCAACACACAACACACAATTCAACTCTACCTCTGCCCTTTTGGTGACAGAATCAACACACAACAGCCCAGATGTTTTGCTGAGCTCTGATACCACTATGATGCAGAGGCATCCACACTATAACCTTCGCACATAGCATGGATGTCTGCCCATCCTCATCATCATCATCATCACCATCATCATCATATTTCGCTTTACTCTGTCAGCATCATCATCATGTTTCCTAAAAACACCAACAGCATCATCATATTTCGGATAAGCAGAATAATCCTCCTGCCGACTACTGTTCACCTCCTCCGCCTGTCGCCTATCATCATCATGATACTCAACGGGCGCAAACATCCTCCTATTGCACTGTTCATCGGGCGCCAAACACTAGCGGCATCATCATGATATGCGACACCACCTTCGTCAGTAGGATATCAAATATCCGGTTGCTCCAAATATCCTGATGACGACCGCTTCAGCACCTTCCCTTCGATGCTCCGCTAGCCGACGACACAAGCAACATCATCATGATATGGTTTACCCGGTTCCCTCGAAACCTCCTGATGATGTTAACACAACTTTCTGCCTACGCCGATACCTAACCACTTAGCGACAACAGGATCAACATGCATAGGGGGATATCTCAATATCCTGATGATGATGACGTCATATGCGGATGACGATGACGTCACACAATATCCTGATGACCTCTTCAACACTTAGCCAAAAAAACCGAACTTTCACTCCCGCATCTGTTAGCGATATGCGGATGATGGGCACTCACAGAAGATGATCCTGATGGCGATATATACACTGAGTATATATCTGACTTACAACATCCTGATGTACTTGCAACATGTAAACTTCAACAGTTTCATAACCCGATCTTCACCTTATGCCGATGTACTCTTCTTCGGCAACTCCTGACGATGATCACCTCGACGCACATTCACTTCATGCACTCAACTGCATCATGTTCATCTTCACTTATCCGGATGACAACGTCCAAAGTGAATGCAGGATATAAACTGAAATATCCTGATGAAGCCGTTTTAACGTACTCCCAACCTTAGCGAAATCTCACTTCGCCGATCCTCCAGGGATGACCCGATCCACTCTCAGGGTGATCTTCCAACTCAACCTTATCAACTCGACCTAGCACATACCCATGCTAGGGTCTTCAACATCTCTCGACGGCGATCCTGCACACCTGCATGCGAATAGAAAACAAACTACAACCTAACCTACTGTACATCGCCATTCCACTGATCAGACGGATCAACCAGTGGAATGGATCAGCAAATCCATACAGCCACCAAACCAGCAAATCGATCAAGTAATGGAATTCAACAGAAGATGAACACAAACAGGAACACTTTATTTAATTTCAAAAGATGCAAATACAATGATCAGTTTCTCTCGCTGCCTCACTCTCTACAACCTAGCTCGATCGATTCATCTATGCAATGTCAACCGATCCTCATGCTTAAATAGATTTGCCTGCGAGTACTACTGACCCGACTCCAAGCGGCTGGGAACTCTCCAGGCGGCTGGGAGATCCAACCGGACCCTACAGCATGACAGCTGTTCTAACAAACTTAACTAAAAATAGTAAAAGCCTGGTCAGCATGATCTTATCATGATCAGCGTGACCTTATTACATGCATTTGGTCTATCAGACCTTCTTGGAAACATAAACAAGACCTAAAACAACTAACTGCCTCATGAAGGCCAGCTGTCAGGTAGGTGCTCCTGCACCAGTTGGATTTGCTAGTATGGAATCCTTTATCAACATTTTAATTTGAAGGAACAGACAAATTTTCAATTTATCACAACCACAATTTGGAATTAATTGGATCAGTATTTATCTTAGACTTCCAACAAAAACAAGTTTGAAGTTGAAATAAACCAAAAAAAAAGAATGGACAAAATTATGCAACTGAGAAAAACTAAACAAAAAATTATGAAATCATTTTTTTTTTTTCGGTACGATTGGTCATGAGCCCAAATGCTCTTGCATCATTATCTCTAATATTATGGAGGATACGATTGCCAAAAAGGTTATATATTACAACATTATTCCAAGCCCTAAATCCTTGGGAGGGTATGTTAGCTCTCACACATTCGTGATAATTATTGCTTTTCAAATGCATTTCACTATTAAAAAGTATTTAATCATTTGAATAATTATCTTTTACTTGTAGATGGAGAAAATGAAAGTAGTTCCTTGTGGACATGAATGTAGATATTAAAATGTAGTAATGTTAAATTAATTTTCCAACAGGTCATATGACTCAAGGATGAACACCAAGGTGGCACTAATGGGATTTGAACAAATAAAATGTCTACATTACAACCCATGCCATACGAGATCTTGTGATAGCATAAATGATGAAGTTAAATTAAATCTATATGCATGTAACCACAGAGTTAAAAAAGTTACATCGTCAATAACTAAACTGACATATACAATTTCTTCAAGTTTTATTTTGACCTTCACTTCTCTCAATCTTGTTAATTTAACTCTTCTTTCCTCCCTCTTCTCGAAACTATCATAAGATCACATTGTGGCATCAACCTCTTTATTCACTATCCTAGGGAGTTGTTCAAAGTTTTATTTCGTCTACTTTTAGCATATCCTTTCAATCAGACACCTTCTTTGCAAATTGTAGTGTATCCACAATACATAGTCGACATCACTCTCTCTTGTTTATATAATTTTGCATTTTTCCATTTGAAAGAGTGAATATTTTCCCATGCACTTTCTGGCACACTTTTGTGGCATAGAAAAATGCATGTTGTGCTTCAATCTTCTAGGTACATTTAACTTTTCCAACTCCCAAAATTTCACCCACAACCAAGCCTCTTGGATAATAGTAAAAAAAATTTACCAATCTTCTACCCACCAATTCATTTCTATAGTAGAAGAACTACAAACAGTACCAAAAAGAACTTAAGTTACCTAATCCAAAAGAACTAATGAAAAATAAAAAACAATTACAATATTAATTTCACCTACTCATAAGCCTCTTCATCCTCATCATCCTCATGCTCAATCCATTTAGATTTTTATAGTCAAGAAAACATATGATATGAAAAATAATAAACATAATATCCACATTGATATCATACAATGAAATAGTATGTGCAAGTTGACATGTCCTTACCAAAGACCTTATTGCATTGATGTCCATTATACACCTCAATTGAGGTGAGGATCTCAATGTACCCTCTTCTATGTCCTATTATGATTAACATAATGATTCTGATTCTAAATAAAGTGACCAAAAACATTAATTAGTTAAATACATAAGGAAATATTAACATGCTAGGGGAAATATAGAATTTACAAACATTTCATTGCATCTTCACATGATTAGAACTTACCATCACATCTATTGCATTTGGTTATAAGTAATGTGCATGCCCACTCACATAGGTTCTAACATTTTTTCATTGTTCATCTCATTTCTAACAATATTGTCTATTTTTTTATAAACCTACACATCTTTGCCATACTCACAAGAAATGTCATACGAGAGTAACATTACAATCAAAATCACTATACAATATTTATAGTCCATATAACTAATATTTATCATATATCCTAATCATATGAGACACCAAATATAAAAACCAGTAATTGTATCCTCACTCTAAAATTTAAATTACTTTCAAAATTAGTTCAATACATTTATCAAATTTTGAGGCATCAGAAATAAACAAGTGTATTATTTATTCGATTTATTATTTATTGAAACAAGGATAATTTTCTTCATTATTATGTCATTGTAGTCTTTAAAAAGAATATATTGAAGGTATATTTCTATTGAAGCGACAAGTCTTCTCATTCTCATGAGTGGAAGAGACTATATTACTATAGAAAAATAGGTTCATGTAAGATTCTCACAATTTTTTCCTATATTAAGGACTATTTTCCTCCTCTCCTCTCATTGTGATGATGAATAACCATCATTATGGCCCCCACAAGAGGGCTTGCAAATTGATTGAAGCTCATACCAAGAAGTATTTCAAGGTTGTTAGAGGGCTTCTCCTTTACTCTCTTTTCAATTTTTTCATTCTTCTCCTAAAGTTCGCAACCTATTCTTCTTCTCTTAATTTTTTTTCCTACTATGCCCGTGTCTTTTCTCTTGTTTCTTCTCCTTTTCTATTATTCACAACTCACGTCTTTTCCCATTCCGTATATTTTCTAAAAGGAAGTCTTTAAAACTTTCCACACAGTTCTGCAATCTTTCTTTTATCCTATCATTCCATGTTCTCAATGTCTCTTTATTTTCTTCTTTGAAATAAGATAAAGCTTCCACGTGGCATACCTAACCTCACGGACTTAGATCCAGTTTAAAATTTCAACCGAAGTTATCTAGAAATTCTATGCAGCCATCAAGGGTTCCAAGTGTGCGCCTCCAATTTGATTGGTTAAATATGAGAATAAAATGATGCCAAGCCTGTTTAAAATGAAGAAATGTGGCCAGGAATGGATATTCAATAAACACACAAAAATGGAATCCTCATTTGTTGTCTTATTTTAGGAAAAAAAAGCCGTCTTAAGATTTTCAAATCTGTGTAGGTGGATTGTTTTTGCTTAGGTAATATATAAAAGATCAAATTTACTGTCCCTTCAGATTTGGTGAATTAGTTGGATTTGTGACATAGTATTGAATCCTTTATCAACATTTTAATTCCAAGGAACAGACAAATTCTCAATTTGTTGCAACCATAATTTGGAAATTAATTGGATCAATATTTATCTTGGACTCCAACAAAAACAAGTTTCCAAATAAACAAAAATAAGAATAAGACAAGATTAGTAGTAAAATTGAAAAACATAAGGCAAGGTTACTAGTAAAAGGTTTTGCACAACAAGAAGGAATTGATTATAATGAAATATTTTCTACAGTTGCTAGACTTGATACTATTAAAATGATTTTAGCATTAGTTGCACAAAATAAGTGGAAAGTTTTTAAAATAGATGTCAAATCAGCTTTCTTGAATGATTTTCTAGAAGAAGAGGAATATGTGAAACAACCACCAGGTTATGAAGTGCATGGACATGAAGACAAGGTCTATAAATTGAAGAAGCCACTCTATAGTGTCAAACAATCACCAAGAACACGATATAGCAGGATTGATTCATACATGATAACAAATGGATTCAGCAGAAGCAATATTGAGCCCACACTGTACACAAAGATCAACAAAGAAGGTTAGGTTTTGATAGTATGTTTATATGTTGATGATTTTCTTTTCACTGAAAATTTTTCTATAGACACATTTAAATTAGTAAAAAAATAAAAAATTAAGATGAGTGGTTTAGGATTGATGATGTATTTTTTAGGCATTGAATTGGTTCAATGATATAAGGGAATTTTCATTTGTTAGTCTAAATTTGCAAAGGATGTGTTAAGGAGGTTTAAGATGTTGAATTGTAATCCAACATCTACACCAGTTGCTATAGGAACTAAAATTGGCAAAGAAGACAAAGGACCAAATGTTTATTCTACAATATTTAAAAGATTAGTTGGAAGTTTGATGTATCTTAAAACTTCAAGACCATATTTATTGTATGGAGTTTCTCTAATATCAAGATTCATGGAGTCACCGAAAGACTTCCATTGGCAAGTTGGAAAGAAGATATTGAGATATGTGGGAGGAACAATAGGATATGGAATTTTATATTCCACAACTATTAATTTTTTTTTATTGGCTATAATGACAATGACTTTGCAAGAAGCATTGATGATAGGAAGAGTACTTCTTGATATGTTTTTCATTGTGGAACAAATTTAGTCTTATGGGCATCAAAGAAGCAACACATAGTGACACTTTCATTTGTTGAAGCAGAATATGTTGTAGCCACATCAACAACATGTCAAGCTATCTGGATGAGGGGAGTATTGGTAGATTTGTTTCAAGCATAGGAGGAGTCAACACCAATCTTTTGTGACAACATTTATCAATAATAGTATTATAAAAAAAATTATGTTTTTTCACAATAGGAGAAACACGTTGATATAAGATATCGTCTTATCAAAGAGTTGGTGAACAATGGAGAAATAAATGCAGACTTTTGTAAATCTGAAGATCAATTAGTAGATATATGTACCAAGGCTTTAGCAAATGAGACTTTTGAATATTTAAGACAAAATTTGGGCATTGTAAATGTTGACACAATTAGTGGTAGAAATTAGGGGGAATGTTAGAGGTGTAGACACCTAAATTTGACTATATCTTACAACATTACATTTTGACATATTTTGTCCTAGGTCACCTTCATGACCCTTTCCATCACTCTCATTAGTTAAATAAATTATATTTATTTAACTAATTCGTCTTATCCATTTATCCTCTTCTTGCATCAAATTAAATAAATCTTATTTATTTAATTCCATTTGTACTCCATTTGCACCAAATTAAATAAATCTTATTTATTTAATCTCATTTTCCTCCATCATCTAATTTAAATAAATTAAATATATATTTAAATTCCACTTGTCTCACAATTTAAATAATTTTATTATTTAAACTCACATCCCTATTTTTATCCTCATTCATTGTGCATCATAACCACTTCTTCTCCAAAATAAATAAAAAATCTCATTTATTCCCACTATTCTCCTAATTTTAGTCTCATGTCATACCCATTTAATGTGTGCCATAAGCACTAAAATTGCCTTTTAATCCTAGCCATCCACATCACACAATTGGTTTTCAAATTGAAACTCTTATTTCAATTTCAAACCATCACTGACTAACTAACTCACTCACTCACTCACATGAGTCATTTTCATGCAATGCTTGAGCTCTATTATGCTGCAACAGTGAGCAATCAACAATCCTTTGACATCCTGCATTCTTATGTGAGATCGAGAAGAGCCATGGAGATAAATCAAACCTAGCTTGGAGACCAGTTTGCTTTACATTTCTATTTTCATTTTCAGGCTAGTTTGTGCTTTATGGTGCTTGTTAGGGTTTAGTTTAGTTTTGTTGTTTTTGACACAAAATCTAATTTTCCCTAGCTACAAAATGATCAAATCTATGTCACTATCTAAAAAAAATGTATCTGAAATTGCAATCTTCTAATGACCTTATCTTTTTATGGCTACATTTTAACATTATTTTCTATGTTTTTTCAGGGATTTAGTTTTGTGCTAACACTTTGATTACAACTATCTCATTTGTCAAAGACTAGAAATTCAAACTACTAACGGTGGTTTTGCATGGATTTCATTGATTAGATATCTTTTTCAAATGTCTATTTGTGCAGACACAAGTGTCCTTAGGTCGCAAAACCCTAAACACTTCCACATTCTCTTGATTTTCCCTAATTTGCCTCTATGGTTAAATAATTGATTTGAATTAATTAATTATTTAATCATTCATACCCTTACGCCCCCTTCACCTAATTTTTTCAAACAAACAAATCAATCCCATCACTTAATCCATTTCACATAAATTAAATAAATTGGGCAAATTTATTTAATTTAAATCCCATTTCCCACCTCACCATTTACCTCAATTTAAAGTTCTATTTTGTCCTTTCATGTAGAGGAAACCCTAATCAACCTCAACCATTGATCTTGCCTCCAAGTCAACAATGAATCTTGGCCCTCCATTAAAAAAAACCTCCTCTATAAAACACCTTTCTCCATCTCATTTTGGGGCTCTTAGTTTATTTTTTCTTCTCTCTCAGTTGTAAACCCTCGAAAATCTTGCTTAACACACCCATGAGCTTCTCATGATGGTTGCATGTACTTGCAATCTGAGAACACAATGCAAGATGAGGAGGACAATGGAGATTAGAGAATAGATAGCTTAGATTTTTAGTTGTTTTCATGTTTATTTGATTATTTTCTAAGTTAGATTGCACTCTATTGGTAGCTAGGGTTAGCTGTAGTTTGTTTTCTATAGATTAGTTAACTTTTCCCTATCTTCATTTGGTGAACCTGACGTGAATACGTGAAAAATCTAACATTTTTGGTGGTTTTTGAAAATTTGTTTCTATAGGTGGCCTCCAGAGCTCAAACAAACCTCACCATTGAGTCCAGGAGGTCCGAGAAATGAAAAACAACATAAAATTTGACAAATTTTGTTACTAGAAAAATTTGAATTCTTTTTACTACAGCCCTTGTTGTAGGACCGTACGGATCCGTATGGCCATTGCACAAGAGCCTTGGTTGAAAATTTTTATGGGTTATTGAAAGTCTCTGGTTTATCAATGATTTCTAGCTTATACATTACAGGATGATGTTTTCGTATTGCAGAATATTCGATATCTTTTTGATTACAGGTTTAATGTAGTTTGGGATTTGTAGAGTCTAACGCTTTTATTGCAAGTTAACTGATAGAACCCTATATCACTGCCATTATAAACCATGCCACTGCTCGGTTCTATGTCCCATCAACCCTGCAAGCATCCCATTTGAAACTCTCGGTCGAAGCAAGAATCCTAGTCGAAAATCCTACCTCTGATTGCCTGTCGATGTTTAAATCCCTCTGCCACCTCTGTGTTTAAATCTCTTTGCTACCTATCAAAGCCCTCAAGCTGTCTCTTCCCTAGAACCACCTCTGTCGCTTCCCTCTCACAAACTTCCACCGCTCCAGGAATCTAGAGTCGCCTCTTATCTTCTGCTACAGGTTAAGTTTTTCGCATGTGGTTATGGGCTTAAAAGCCCTAGCTGCCATTATCGGCAACTCTGTCGCTTTCACATTCTAACAGGCCCTTAAGATTTTGTCAACTTTTCTTATCCCTCAGTTGACCATTACATATATCCTTGCCACCATTTTACTAGTCGAAACCTCCATTTAGCTCTGCCTGTGGTGACCCTTCTACAAGTCGACACCCACCCGAATCCTTCAAAACTATAATTGCCACCATCTTGGAATCCCATCAAACTACTGCTCCATATCCCCACTCGGACTCTTGTTTAAAACCTTATCTCCTAGGCCATTCCTTAAAAACTTGTTCGCCATCCTTCAAAGCCACTCTACTGACTTTTAAATGCACCATTTTAGTAGTAGTGAATGTAGTACTGGTTTTTTGTTATTTTACAACACTTGTTTTTTTTTTTCTGGCCAAAGCCCATCGCAGGTTTCTCTATATATTGGTTAGGTTTTCTATAGTTTCTCTAGTCGAAGCTTCACACAAACTGTCACAGTTTCTTTTCTGAAACCTTTCTTTGGCCAGTCAGTTTGGTGTTTGCAGCTTACAATCCGCAGGTAGCCATTAAAAGGGATTGACATTACTTTTTGTTGTTGCAAATACTTTATTTTGTGCAGGTTGACATCTTTTATCATCGCCCTTACCTCTACATACATTTGTGGTCTCCAAGGCATTTATTGTTTTTAGTTTTTTGCAATATTCATCATATCATTAGAGATCACTATTCCCATCGAGTATGTTAGTCTCCTGCCACCGATTATCTCCGTGCTCGTCGACCAAAACCATAAGTTCCACCTTTGCATCCCTCCATTGCCTTCCATTATGCTTTGATAGATATTCATACTCTATTCTAAAACTTTTGTTTTCACCGCCATATGCCAAATGTTGCATGCTACACATTATCCTCATTCAATTGAAGCGACCTGTGATCATAAGGAAGAACCTTCCACTTTGACTTCTTGGAGGCTGTGGATAACATTTGACCTTTTGTAGCTTCTTTAGGTATTCTAATGTATCTCTGAAACTTAGTGCAAGGGGCTCTCCTATACGCCATTTCATCCTGATTCTCTGAATTTTAAAATTGATGGAAGGACTTGTATGCTCTTAACACATTTTAAAATAAAAAAACCCTCTGGAGACTATCACCACCAAGTAGAGTGTCACCACTCACTCACGGCATCCCTATACCTTTGTTGATACTCACCAGCCACCATTCAGCCTCGCCTGTAAAACTATCCTCTGTCAACGACCCCTTGCCTTCTAACCTTCGTCCACGAGCTTTAGCGATTCTATTGCCTACCTGCACCCTGTTCGTTGGAGAATCTTAGAGCCCCTATCGCCTAAACCATCATTGGATTTTATTGTTTCACCGTCGCCTTAGTCTTAGTCAATGACCTTAAAAAAACATCCCTGTGCCTATGGTCTTTTTATTAGACTTGATGATGTTTATGAGAGGATGTAAGGTTAATGCGTAGTATTTTATAATAAATAACATACATACCTTTCTTGAGGGCAGTCTCTTTCACTATGATGCTTCTAGAAAATCCAAGGAATGAGCCAAAAAGGACATTGGAAATAAATGCTACAAGAATACAATGCAAATTTAAGATGCTTGTGAGTTTCATTACTATGCATAATTTCAAAGGTAGAATTCACTGGAATCCATCATCTTGGATATGTCATAAACATAACTAAACTCGACAATTTGAGTTTTTGAACATTTTAGAGATACAATAATACTCGTTATTGCATTTATGTCACATTTGTGACCAGCTGTGGTCACAGGGAGGAGGGGCCTAGCGCCTTCCCCCTTTACTTTATATTTTTTCTTGGTTTTCAGTCCCCAGCCACATTAGTGACTAGGGGCATCACTCCCACATAGACTGCCAACATAAACCGCCAGAGAAAACCATTTCATGTGACTGGACTATTTAAACCACTAGCTATTTTTTCTAATAGTTAATTGACCTCTTGTGCCTCCCACATGCCTGAATAGGGCATTATTTTTTCTTTTTCTCATAGCTTGGGCGTACGATAACATATTTTCATGAAATTGGTGGCGTTGGAAAGATGATTCAGTAAGCTACATAGTGGTAAGGTCAATTTCAGGTGATGATATCATTTTAATAGTTTTTTTTTATCAAATTCAAACATAGTCAGAAACCTCAAATGCTCATATCTAGTGCAAAATTGCTCCATTTTTATGAAATGTTTTTTCAAATTGCATGGAATTCTGTCAATTTTCTGAATTTGCACTTTGCTTTTTGTAACTAATCAAAATTTTTAGATATTTTGCAAATTCTCTTTTTTTGACCTCTTGATTTGTGGCTCGCAAAATGATGCATCCGCTCAATTTGTCATTTTTTTTTGCATTATCATGGGGATTTTCTGTTACTAACATCTAATTTATAGCATGTGGCATCCATGGGCAGAAGACATTCAAACTGAAACTACTCACACATTTGATGCATGGATTCAATTTATGTCATATGCATGTGTGTTTATTATCATAGACACATTTGGATTTTGGTGCACTAAAATGAACTTAATCTTGATATTTTCACACTTGTCTTTTGGCTTTAAAATGAACTATTGTCTGCTTTGTTTTGTGATGTGTTTGTGTTTTGAGGTGCGTATGCTCTTCCCTCGCATGTCATGTGATCTTGGGAATCAAAAGCATCTATCAACACTTGCATAATCACACCACACATCTATTTTCTAAGGTCAATGAACATGTGCGAGTGTCAGCAAGTTCACATGTGTATGCTCTCCCCTTGCGACTTAGTGTGAGCCTGGGGAACAAAAATATGTTGACTTGTCTTGCTTTTGTCAGCCTTAGAGTGGGCCTCTTCTTGAGACACATCCGCAAGGAGAACTCATTTGCAACCCCAAGTGGGACTTTCATCCGGCCCACTATATAAATTGAGGATAAGGTGAAAGCCAAGTCTAACCAATATGAGCACTCACCATACAATGCTAGCTCAAAAGGAGGCATAGCTTTGTGTCTATTAAACTCCTAGTAGGGTTAGTTAGAGCCTAAAGTAGCTTGTTGGATTCTCGTGGGGTGCCGGTCCCCTAGATATTCACTAGAACCCTTTTGTATATTGGCCCAAAACCCTCTATTTGTTGACGCAAAAGGGTAACCTTTGAAGCTGCCTCAATTCTTGCAGTTCTTACCTGAGATAGCAGGGATAATCCTAAGGTTTGGTGGGGGGATGAACCTTGGGAAACCTATAACTTGGTATGCATGAGAAGTGAGTGCCATGGAGGGGAGCCGGTGCTACCAAGATCCTGGAGCATCTGCTTTGAATAAGTGCAGCTAGGGGATTCAATAAATATAGTCCTTGCCTAGCCTAGGATTGTGCATGTCTACAAGTGTTTGCAAAACATCATGAGTCATCAAAAACAACCAACTAACTACCAAGTGTCTTCTATGATTGATGTGTGTGCTTGCCTAATCATCACCCTCGACACTCTTTCCACACATTCATCCCAAGTCATCATACCTTGATCACATTCATACCATATCCTTATTATTCAACCTTCACATCCTAATCACCATCCTTAGCCATGTCACATCCCAGTCACATCCAAGTCACCATAACCCTATCCTAATCACATTCTTATCATACCCTCACCATTCAACCCTCATATCTTAATCATTCTTCTTAACCACATCCTCTTCATCATCTAATCACCCTTATCATTCACATGATCCACATCATCCTTGTTCTATCCTAATCACATCCTAATTACAATTGGCATCCTTCCACATCATCCTATTCCTAATCTAACTAACATTCCAAATCCAACCAACACCTAACCATCATACCCTAATCACATCCTAATCACCTATCCTAATCACACCTCATTCATCCTAATCATCCCATTCCTCATCATTCAACCACATCCCTAATCCTATTGTCCTTATACATCATCACAATCCATTAAATCCTAATCTATCATATCCTAATCACATTACCCCAATCATGATCCTAATCATTCCTAGTCACATTCATGTCATATCTTCTTCATGCCACCTCATCATAATAATACCCTAGTTATTCCTAATCATCACATCCATTTCACATCATATCATTCTTCACCATTCTAAGTCATTATAGCTGTATCACCATCCTCACCACATCCTCCAAACATACACACCGTCCTTGTCCTATCCTAATCACATTATCATCCTTCCATGTCATCCTCTTTCTAATCTGCTTCCACTTTCATTCTAAGTCAAACCAACATCTAGTCATCCAATCTTGTCATTCCACATCATATCCTAGTCACATTATCCTAATCCATCCAAGTCACCATATCCTATTCATCATTCCCAATCACCCTCATATCCTAATCTATTTTCATCCTAATCAATACTCCTCATCCTAAACATATTTGATTCCTCCTTCCTAACCACTCCACCTCATCATAATCGTCATCCTAATCATACCTCAATCATATCCTAATCACATTCCTATTTGTATCTTCATCATTTAACCTTCGTGTCCTTAGCCACATCATATCATATACTAATAAAATTCTTCTCATTTTCTAATCACTCCACCTCACCCCAATCTATCATATTCCTCATTCCTAATCATTCCACTTCTTCATAATCATATCCCCTTTGTCCTAATCATTCTACATTATCCCAATCATGTCCTATTCATCATACCTAATCATTACACCATATCCTAATCATATTCTATTCATCACTCCAAATCATTCTACCTCATCCTAATAAAATCCTCTTCATCATTTCTTATTATTCCACTTCATCCTAATCATGTCCTAATCATCATACTTGTCATTGCATATCGCCATCCTCATCCAATTAAGATCATCCTAATCCTTCCTAATCATTCCATATCGTACCATAATCATACCCAAGTCATCATAATTCAAACCCAAATCATCCCTCGTCACCTTCTTCCAATCATTTTCATATTATCATTCCACATCATATCACTATCACATATCCTAAACATATCTAAGTCATCATTATCATTCCCCATTCATATCATCCCTAATCATATTCTATCTATCCTAAGAATATCCAACCATTCATTCCTAATCCAACCGATCACATCCCAATCATATCATACCATTCATTCCAATCCAATCCATTTCATCCTAAACATTCACCACATCCGTAGGGAAAACTTGGAACATCTACTCTCCCTATTAAATCTGATTGCAACCGTGTCAAAACCTTATAGACCTGCACATTCAATTTCATTCATCCCAATACATATCCCATTTCATCCCTTTATGATCAAATTTCATCACATCTCAATTTCATTCTGCATTGACATCTATAGAAGACCCTAAACATTAGTCTTCCTAAGGTTGAAACATAGGGAGAAACTGTCGAAGCTTGACTATATCACAAGTACAAATCTATGGACCAAGAGACATTGACATCATTTTTGAATCAATCACAAATTGGGCTTAATACTCCAAGGATAGTTTAAGTCCACCCTTACAAGTGAATTTTGAAACTCATGGGTTCACTCTAACCAATCATTTGTTTCAAACCTCAAGGTCACGATAAATCCAATTTGTGCTTTGAAAGGTCATTAGTAGATGAGAGTACCCTCTTGGAGCTAGAATTTTTTAAGACTAATATCATTAGCCTCTATCATAGTCTAGGCCTCATCACCTTACACTATCATCACCATAACATCCCACAATTCACAAGTCTCATTTGGTAAAGACATGGTTGCAAAAAGAAAATGAAGAGAAAGGGAATAGATACTCCTACTCATCCCTCATTCTAAACATTCCAAACATTCCTTCCAACACATCATCCAACCGACATCATACCATCATCATATTTTCATCATTCAACCTTCACATTCTAATCACATCATTCAATCAAATTCACCCTAATCACCTCACCCATAATCTAATCATATCCTAATCATTCTCATCACCCCTAACCATACCCTTATCATCCCTAATCACCCATGTAATCATCCAATCAATCCCACACTCTATCACATACCTAGTCACTCGACATCATCATTCATCTTAGTCAAGCACAAGTGTCAACATGGTCCTAATGTCACAAGAAGACATACAATGATATGAAGACTTGCATCATTCCATGACAATCCTAGAAAACAAGGATTCAACACCCCAAGCCCATTTGTAAGATTATCCAAGCCCACCTTGGCAGCAAGACAAAGTGCCTTTACATTCCCATGCTATCTTTGACAAGGGGAACCTAAGTCTACCTCATCCATCCTATAAGTACATTCTATCACCGCAATCCTAATCCTACTCATAAGTCCACATCATCTATCCTCATTGTCCATCCACTATATCATCCTTCCACCCCTCCACCTATAAAGGATGTGACCCAAGGAATCAAACATTGCTATGTCATCCAACACATTTGCTTAAACATATAAAAGAGTCCCCAAGAATCATGCCAAGTTCTTCAAACCAACCATGTCATCCGCAACCCATTGAACCTATCCAAGAGTCATCCACCTCCACTCAAATTCAAGAGCATAATCCTAAGCATGAGGAAACATCACCCCCTCATCCACGTCAAGATCAAACCGCTTCCATTCAACCTATCCATAATGCACTTGATCCCATTCTCACGATCCTACATATGACCAAGAAAACCATGATGGTCGTCTTGGCCAACTCTATGCATTCCATGGTCAAGAGCTTGCCACTCCACCCATTCATGATCCCACCACTTCCATTCCCCATGATGAGACATGTGCCTCCCAAGCATGCATAGAAGATCAAACAAATAACTTGGATCTACATAAACATAATAAAGATCCTCTTAATTCCTCCGCATTTGCCATCAATACAATTTCAAATCCACCATCATATCCACTTGGTCTATCTGCTTTCATTCACGAATGTTCTTCCTTAGGAACACAACAACCTTTATATGCTTCACCTTCTCCATCAAATAAAGAACTCAAGTCTAGTGTCCAAACTACACAATGTCCCATTGTCCATTGCACACTCCAAAAAATGAACTATGAAGGTAAAGGCCTAGGCCTTCATGAAGAAAGAATTTTGGAGCCCATACATGTCAATGTCTCCCCTTGCTCATATGGCCTTGGATACACACCCTAAGGTAAACAATCTAACGATGTTGGTACTTCCACCATCCCTCCTAAGTCCACCACTTTCCATCGCAAAGCCTATCATATTCCCAAAACATATCCTATAAATGTCAAAAGCATGTGACCATACACCTTCCACCATCCAATTTGCCTCCACTCCTTCCAACTCCTAGTATCCATCCATACACTTTGCCTCCATTGCTTCCAACACCTAAGATCCCTATCATCCATATTCCGAATCATGACTGACAAATGCACGCATCATGTAAACAAGAAGCTTCCACTCATTCCACCTTGTCCATGGGATTCAAAAATAAACATTTGGATGCCTCCTTTCATAAGGTCAAAAATCCTAAGGGTCCTAATACCTTAGGAAATCAATTCAAAAGGTCAAAGAAAAATCCATCCAAAAATCCACCCAAGCCCATACTTCCAAAAGTAATGTCTAAAAGCAAAATGGTATGGGTCCCTAAGAAAAAAGAAAACAAGTCAAATGAGGCATCCACCTGTCAAAAGTCTCAACCATCCTCTTCCACCCATTCCATTAAAAAATATCAAATCCCTTCATCCCGCATGATAAACAAAAAACATAAAAATACTAAGTCTATGTGGGTCCCAAAATGATTACATCATCCATCCACTAAGCGAACATCACCATTGCTTCCTACACCTCCGTCCACTCACAAGCTTCCATGTTTAACATGGTGTGTGCAGCCCTTGGTCATGATTCCTTTCCATACATCCATCACCCCATCATTCAACTACTATCCTGCATATCTTCATCATCACCTTCCTATGGTCCATGCTTTTGCATAAGCCTTTCGTCCATCTTCCTTGCATTGGCCCTACATAATCCACATCATAATCCACTATCTACCTAATCCATTTTCATTTCATACAATCCCTTACCAACATCGATGAGCATAATGACTTGACATGGTCCATGCAATGGCATTCCTTTCTAATGGGACTATCACCTTCCATGGAACTAGCCACTTGAGTCCCTCCCATCCATATATCCACCTATCCATTCAAAAAGTCAAAAAAGTCAAAAAGGAGAAAAATTAAAAAAAAAAGTAAAGAGAAATCCCTTCGTCCAATGGTGAAAACCTGGAAAACAAGTACCTTGGATAAGTACCATGATGAAAACCTAGCAAACAAGTGTCATGTGTAGCTCAATCTTCTATGCCACTTACACTTGGCGCACATTGTCTCATCCAACATATCACTTCCATCCTATCATTTCCTATCATTTCTTACCATCCTTATCCAATCACATAAATACACCTATCACATTGCATCCATTCATACTCCCTTCTTCCTTTTGATCTTGATGAAGATTGGGGGAAAAATGTTGACAAATGTTTTGGGTGTCTCTTGACATACCTTATCCCTCTAAACCAAGCACATCCTTCATTATCCTATCATCATCCTATCATCATAAGCTTCGTCATGTCAAATCCTAACTTGAATGGGGCATGTTTTTCCTATACGACATAGCCTTTAGAGATCACATCCTTGCTATCTTATGCGTACATCTATTCCATCCCCCATCACCCCCCCTCTTATCCATTCATCCAATCCCATTCATTCATCCTTGCACCTCGACTTAGTTTCCCCTTGTCATGGGTATCTAGCATAAAGGCTACAAAAATTACGATCCAATGTCATTCCCCAAAACATCTCAAAAACACAAAAAAATCATAACATTATCAAAAAACCCAAAACAATCAAATATTTCCAAAAATCCAAAAAAAATCACAACATTCAAAAAACCAAAAACATCCAAATATTCCAAAAACCCAAAAAATTTAAATATTCCCAAAATCCAAAAAAGTTGAAATATTCCCAAAAAACCAAAAAATTGAAATATTCCCAAAATCCAAAAAAATCAAAATATCTCAAAAATCACAAAAAAAATCGAATATCCTGTAAAAATCCAAGCAATAAAATCAATCAACTCATCATGTCAATCCACCCAAATCAATTCATTGCATCATTCCAAACAAATCAATTCTTCAATCCATAAAATCAATCAATTCATTTCAAGTCAAATCACTCCTTCAAGTCAATCCATTCAAACATCCTAATCAATCACATCATCATATTAGTTAAATCAGTTCTTCCACTCGTCCACAATCCATATAGTCAAACTAAGTTGCCTCTGAGATTTCACATAGGCAAGGCCATCTTTGATGAGCCCCCGAGGCATTAGGTCAGTCCCTTAGGGCCCATCCTATCATCCATCATAATAAGTCATTATTTCATGGAATGGACACTTTGATCAGACAATCAATCTTTCACAACAACATGCACCTCAAACCAATCCCAAAATCAACCAGACAAGCTATTCCAATCAGTTAAATCAATGAATCACCTTGTGATAATCATATGTCACTATCCTCATCAATTATCACATATCTCATAATCATCGAAACCAAGATTCTGTTCCTTATACGACATGTGCCATTTATCAAACATCATCAATCAAACCCTGGTGTTGCTCGTATGACAAACAACACTAGTGTCATTCAATCAATCACTTGCCTTAGACAGGTAGGGACATTGTCAAAACTAGACCAAGCATCTTATACGACATGTTTCTTTCCTGAAACCAGGCTCCTCTATTCTCAATCAATCACTTGCCTTAGATAGGTAGGGACATTGTTGAAACCAAACTAGGTATCTTATACAACATGCTTCTTTCCTGAAACCAGGCCTTCTTCATCCAATCACAATCAATCAAGCACATATCACTTGGTAAAAAATTCCAACTAGCCATTGGTCTAGTTTGTCTTATCTTTCATTTGGATTGTTTTGCAGTCTCATTCTTATGATTCTCAAGGTAGTCCCTAAGTGATGAAGAGAAGAGAGGATAGGGCGGGACCTCTTTCTTTAATTGTTGCTTGTGGTTTGTCTTGGCTAAATGATTGGGGCAACTTGGTGTCTTGCGTGTGATCAGGATTCCATTGGGTGTGACTCAAATACATCTTATGCATTGGAAAGAATAATTACTTCCTTGCATCAGGACTTGTACAACTCATAGTTATCTCATCACATGTTCCGACAAGGTATCACAGTTCTTAGTGTGATTTAGGCATTCCTTGTCTGTCATGTGCCTATCTCACAAGGGACTACACTTTCCACTTTGGCCTCTATCATGCCACAGTGATTGTTGTCCTTTGACATAATAAGTTCTATGATGATAAGCAGAAAAAATTGCAAGTGAGAAGCTCAAAAAACTATCAAAGCAAGATATCATTCCCATTCTTCTGGCCAATCTTTCATTCTTCCACTATCTCTCTCTTGCATCTTCATTCCTCCACCTTCATTGCAACTTACCTATAATTCATTTCTTCTATTCATTCCCCTATCTTTCTTCCTTCACCAATCCCTTTCATTTCGAGAGCCTACCTATGTTTGTCCAACTTGCCTACCCTCTCGCGGGGGCATCATCATCCTATCTTTCCATCATCATCCTTTTCCTCTATCCATTTCCTTAAATTCTTTAAAATGACGTTACTTGGTCACAACATCATCTCAAAGAGGGGCAAAATGTAGACACCTAAAAGTGTCCTTAGGTCGCAAAACCCTAAACACTTCCGAATTCTCTTGATTTTCCCTAATTTGCCTCTATGGTTAAATAATTGATTTGAATTAATTAATTATTTAATCATTCATACCCTTATGCCCCCTTCACCTAATTTATTCAAACAAATAAATCAATCCCATCACTTAATCCCTTTCACATAAATTAAATAAATTGGGAAAATTTATTTAATCTAAATCCCATTTCCCACCTCACCATTACCTCAATTTAAAATTCTATTTTGTCCTCTAGTGTAGAGGAAACCCTAATCAAGCTCAACCATTGATCTTGCCTCCAAGTCAACAATGAATCTTGGCCCTCCATTCAAATCAACCTCCTCTATAAAACACCTTTCTCTAGCTCATTTTAGGGCTCTTATTTCATTTTTTCTTCTCTTAGCTGTAAACCCTCCAAAATCTTTCTTAACACACCCATGAGCTTCTCATGATGGTTGCATATACTTAAAAATATGAGAAGACAATGCAAGATGAGGAGGACAATGGAGATTAGACAATAGATAGCGTAGATTTTTAGTTGTTTTCATGTTTATTTGACTATTTTCTAAGTTAGATTGCACTCCATTGGGAGCTATGGATAGCTGTAGTTTGTTTTCTGCAGATTAGTTAGCTTTTCCCTATCTTCAATTTGCACATAGATTAACTAGGGGGTTAATTAATCACTATTTGTTGTGATTGTAAGGATGGTATGTGTATGCTCTCAGCTTGTGCAAACTTAGTGATCAGATGCTAGATCCCTCTCTTTTATGCTTTTAATCCCTTAGAGGGCTTGTCTCCCAATTTGTGAGAGGGAATGACCCAAGAAGTACTTTCATTTCGGTCCACTATATAAATAATTGTGGTTGTGGCAAAAGTCATCGATCACCTGGTGCCACTATTCTATACTGATGGAAGTCTCCCTCAGTATCCATGCAATGCGTAAAAACCCTTTCTGAGGGCTGGGAGGCCTCTTAAATGAGCGAACCACCACATGTATAGACACTAGATTATCCTAAAACACTAACTAGAAAACATTTATTGCAGAGGCCAAAATCCCTTTTGCTTCCTGGTGCAGGAGATCGGACCTCCGAAGCCACCCTATACATGCTATTCAAAGTTGAGACAGAAAATCCCTCGGTTCATAAGATCTCCAGATCTTTGGGGTAAGAGATTTGGTGTGCCCATGTTGTGTAAGGGGGAGCCAATGTCACCAATATATTGAGTTGTCCACTTTGTCTTAGTATATGGAGAAATCCAAGTAGGGACTCAGAAAGTAGTATCCTCTTTCCAACCTAAGTTGTGCATGCCTACAAGTCTCTTCAAATTTGTCGAGACCTATGAAAATTTGGGGCTAATCTAGGCACATGTTCATACTTCTACTTTGATTTTATATTAGAGTCATCCAAAATATTCTGTCTATCGTGTTTTGTGTGTGTGATAAAAAACAAACATTGTCAATCTCAACCAAACATCACACATTGAATATATAACATTCCAACCTTACTCATATTACTCATATTACTCATATTTCCATCCTTGAACCTAGTCCAATCTTCATTCATCAAAATGGTTATGATCATCAATAAATCTATGCCAAATCCAAAACCATATATACTCTAAGGTTGTCCAAAATTCTCTCCTAATGATGATGAGGATCTTGTAGATTTTGAGGCATTCTTGGAGGAACAAACCGAAATCTAAATACTTCAATCTATGTGTAATTCCATCCCAACACTAGAGAAAAAAATCATAGCACAAGAACTACAAGACCTCATCCAAACAATTCACCAAATTCCACAAATCATGCAAAGATTCCAAGACATCATTAAAAAATTTCAACAAAACCAATCACCACAAATACAACAACTCCTATTCGAAATCCAAGAACTCATGCAATATCCATATCCAAATCTTCCACAACATAAGCATGTACTAGTAGATCCTTAAGCCATCTTAATGATACTCTTGACAAGGGAAGTACAATCTCAAGTTTGGAATCATACACCGATCCATCTACTAGTCCTGTATCATCATCTAAGAGAATGCCTACACCAAAGCCTACTAGTCCTACACCAACAACACCATCAAACTTTTCAAGCTCTAATCCATCAACCAGCAAATCCTTGAACAATTTTCTCGAAAGATTCTTTGCAAAGTATAAAAGAAAAAGAAATGATATGGAGTTATCCAAATCCACCAATCCATTTAATCCCTTTGGCCCTCCATTTAATCAAAGTCCAAACCCTAAGTCCAATCCATCTAACACCCCTCTTATCCTTGCACCATGGGACCTATCCACTCATAGTCCCAATCCACCTAATCCTAATCATGAGCCTTAAAATTCCATCACCCATCCACCTAAAAAGGACATGGTCCAAGGGCTACTAGCAAGGAATAAACCATCCCTATGTCATCAAACATCTATCCTTGAGCCTAAAAAAGAGCTTTTGAATGCCATGTCCACTTCTTCAACCCCATCATGTGGTCCACAACCCCTCAAGCCTATTAAAAATTTTCCTACCATGAGTCCAAGTCAAGAGCCATTGTACCCTCATGTTGATGATTGTCTAGAGCTTATCAAGCCCATCCAAGAGTCATTCGCTTCCATCCAAGCAAACCAAGGGCTATGTCAAGAGTTTAATCCTAAGTATCTGGAAATATCAAGCCCTCCTTCAAATCAAGATCAAAGCATATCTAAGTTCAACTCATCCATGACCTATATATTTTGTATGATCGAGATATTATTTATGATCATGACCCTATTCATGAGAAAATTTATCCCATTTATAGCACACTTAATCCTACTTCTACTCCCATTTGTGATCAAGGTTCCATATATGATCATGAAAACCATGATGATCCTCTTAGCCAAACTTTATGCATTTCATGATCAAGAGCTTATCACTCCACCTACCCATGATCCCCAAACATCCACTTTTCATAATGAGACACATGCCTCCCAAACACCCATTGAAGATCAAACCAATAGCTTCGATCTACACACACATAATCAAGATCCTAATCATCCTTCCACATCCACTATCAAACACATTTCAAATCCACTAACATTTCCACTTGGCCTATTCACTTTCATCCATGAATGTTCTTCCCTAGGGAAACAACAACCATTGTCTTCCATCACTTCACCTCCTCCATGAAATTAAGAACTCAAGTCTAGTGTGCAAACTACACCTAGTCCCATTGTCCACTGCATACTCCAAAATATGAACTATCAAGGTAAATGCTTAGGCCTTCATGAACAAGGTATTTGGGAGCCAATCCATGTTAAAGTCCCTCCATGCTCATATGGCCTTGGATATACACCCCAAGGTAAAAAAATCTAAAGATGGTAATTCCTCCATTCCTCCTAAGTCCACCACTTTCCATCACAAATCTTATCGTACCGCCAAAACATACATTGCCATTCCACCTCCATCATCTTACAAATGTCAAATGCTTGTGGTCATACACATTCCACCATCCAATCTACCCCCACTTCTTCCAACTCCTAATATCCCTCCATCTTCTTTACCACCACTTCTCCCAATGCCAAATCCATTCATTTACACATTCCCTCACACTCCTAATCATGACCAACAAATGCACATATTGTCTAAACATAAAGCTTCCACTCATTCCACCCATTCTTATGGATTCAAAAATAAAAAATTGGATGCCTTCTTTCATAAAGTCAAAAATCCTAAGGATCCTCATGCCTTAGGAGATCAGTGCAAGAAGTCAAATAAAAATGCATTCAAAAAGCTACCCAAGCCCATACCTCCAAAACAAAAGTCCAAAAGAAAAATGGTTTGGGTCCCTAAGTAAAAAGAAAGCATGTCAAATAAGGCATCCACCTCACAAAAATCCCAACCACCCTCTTCCATCCAAAAATTCCATTCCATTCCAAAGTTTCAAATTCCTTCATCCCACATGAAAAGAAAAAGTAATAAAAATACTAAGTCTACATGGCTACCTAAAGCACTTCGTCAACCATCTCCTAAGAAATATCTCCATTGCTTCCTGCACAACCTTCCAATCAAAAGATTTAATGTTTATCACGGTGTTTGCAACCATTGGTCATGGTTCCCTTCCATTCCACAACATTTCCACATACCTCCATCTCGCCATCTTTCAACCATTATCCTACATATCTCCCCCATCCTATCCCTATGGTCCATGTTTTTGGATAAGTCTTTCATCCATCCCTTAGCATAAGTCCTACATAATCCACATCATAATCCACTATCTTCCCTTCGTAGTCCATATCATAATCCACCATCTACCTAATCCCACTTCCTCTCATGCAATCCCTTACCAACATCTATGAGCATAATGACATTTGAGATGGTCCATGCAATGACATCCACCTCTAATGGGACTATCACATTCATGGAACTAGACACTTGAGTCCATCCTACATATTCACCTTCTTCCATCCAATTTTTTTTTTTAAAGTAAAAAAAAATATAAAAAGTAAAGAGAAATCCATTCATCCAACGGTGAAAAACACCCTTGGTGGCACCTTGGACAAGTACCATGATGAAAACCTAGCAAACAAGCGTCATGTGTAGATTGATCTTCCATGTCACTTACACTTGGGGGCACGATGTCTCATCCAACCTATCATTGCCCATCCTACCATTTCCATATCCTATCCTACCATACCTATCATATTAAATCCATTCATCCTTCCTTCTTCCTTTGGTCTTGATAAAGATAGGGGGGAAAATGTGACATATGCTTGGGATATCTTTTGATATACCTCATCCTTCCAAACAAGCCTATCATTATCCTATTGTCATAAGGTTTATCATGAAAAATCCTAAGTATTGCACCTAGAATGGGGCATGTTATTTCTATGCTACATAGTCTTTGGAGATCACATCCCTTCCACTATTACCTATCCTTTTATCTATCCATACATCATGCACTTTTCATGGCCTATTCTTTTATCCATTCACCTATCATGGGCCTTTCACTTCATTTATTATTGCCCATTCATTTTTCCATCTTACTGCCATCCTTGCACCTAGACTTGGTTTTCCCTTATCACCCATTGACATCCCAAAACATATCAAAAACACAAAAAAAAAAATCAAAACATATCAAAATCATAAAAAATCAAATATTTTCAAAAAATAAAAAAAAATAAAACATTTCATAAACACCCAAAAAATAAAATATTCCCAAAAATCAAAAAAAAAAAATTCAAAAACCCAAAAAAATCAAATATTTCCAAAAAACACAAAAAAAATCAAAACATGCAAAAATCCAAAAAAATTACAACATTCCAAAAACCCAAGCAATAAAATCAACCCAATCATCACATCATTTCTGTAAATCAATTCTTCCTTTCAATTCAATCAATCAAATCAATTCTTCCAATCCAATCAATCAATCAAAACAATCTTTATCAAATGACTTCTTCAAATCAAATCAATTAATCAATTCTCCAAATCATTCAATCTAATCAAAATCAATCAAATCAATCCAAGCCATGATCTAAATGCAAGTCAATCCCCAATCCATACTAATCTCATCAAACCAATCGACACACATCATCCAATCACATCCTTAGTTTTGTTCCAATCTTGTTGTCAACCAAATCAATCATCATAATCAATGGGATATATTGTTCTTGCATCCTTGTGTTGATCTAGGGATATATCATTCCCCACAATGATAACACTAAATCAATCGATCAAATCAATTAATCATCAATTAAATCATGGTGTTTCTCACATGGCCAACAACACTAGTATCAAATCAATCAATCTATTGTCTTATACAAGATGTTGCATTGTCAAAACTAGACCAGGCATCTTATATAGCATGTGTCATTTCCTAAAAGTAGACATTATTATTATCGTCAATCAATAAATCAATCATCAGTTTACAGCCTGATAGGGGCAACACCTTGTTTGTTTTTGAATCATTTGTGCATACTTTCTTGCTTGCTTTTGTGTGTTATCATTTTATCTTGCATTTGTATCAAATCTGAATCATTCCCAACTAATATTCATATCTTGTATCTAGACAAGGTTGTATTATGATAGGGCATGACACACATTGTCACCTTGGTCCTTATACCTTGGTACATAATGTCTAGTGCTATATCAAACATCATGGTTGCTCACCTTCATTGTAGCATAATGCATCCTTTCATTTCTTCCATCCATTCCCTTATCTTTCTCTTTGATCAATCCCTTTCATTTCTAGAGCCTACCTGTGTTTGTCCAACTCGCCTATCCTCTCGAGGGGGCATCATCATCATCCACTTTCCTCTGTCCATACCTTAGCTTCTTTGAAATGATATTACTCGACATAAATCTCATCATCTCAAAGAGGGGTAAAATGTAGACACCTAAATTTGACTATATCTTACGACATTACATTTCAACATATTTTTTCCTAGGTCCCCTTCATGACCCCTTCCATCACTCTCATTAGTTAAATAAATTATATTTATTTAACTAATTCCTCTAATCCATTTATCCTCTTCTTGCATCAAATTAAATAAATCTTATTTATTTAATTTCATTTGTCCTCCATTTACACCAAATTAAATAAATCTTAATTATTTAATCTCATTTTCCTCCATCATCCAATTTAAATAAATTAAATATTTATTTAAATGCCACTTGTCTCTCATGATTTAAATAATTTTATTATTTAAACTCACATCCCTATTTTTATCCTCCTTCATTGTGCGTCATAAGCACTTCTCCAAAATAAATAAAAAATCCCATTTATTCCCACTATTCTCCTAATTTTAGTCTCATGTCAGACCCATTTAATGTGTGTCATAAGCACTAAAATTGCCTTTTAATCCTAGCCATCCACATCACACAATTGGCTTTCAATCAAAGCGATTCATTTGATTCCCTATATATAAATTGAAACTCTTATTTCAATTTCAAACCCTCATTAACTGACTAACTCACTCGCTCACTCACACAAGTCATTTTCATGCAATGCTTGAGCTCTGTTATGCTGCAATAGTGAGCAATCAACAATCCTTCGACATCCTACATTCTTATGTGAGATCGAGAAGAGCCATGGAGATAAATCAAACCTAGCTTGAAGATCGGTTTGCTTTATATTTCTGTTTTCATTTTCATACTAGTTTGTGCTTTATGGTGCTTGTTAGGGTTTAGTTTACTTTTGTTGTTTTTGACACAAAATCTAATTTTCCCTAGCTACAAGAGGAAACTAATTTTTTCACTCGATTATTTTCTATTTTGACAGTTGTTTGAAATGGTTCTCATTGTAATTGGTTGTAAGTTCTACTTATTTGAGGCATTTGTAAATTTTTGGTAATATTGTATTAAATAAAATTAATTTGTTCTTGGTTTTCTATAGCAAAATTGTTTCTTCCCTACCTATAAGACAAAACTATGCAACCAAGTGAAACTAAACAAAAATGATGTAGTCTAGATCTGGGGGTCTTATTAGACAACTAAAATCTAGCAGCCAACAACAACTTTCACACAACAACAAAATTCAATCTGCATTTTTTTAATCACAAATTTACATTCCTACAATAGCTAATAGGAGTACAATCTATATAATTTCAATCAATAGATTCTTGTTCAGAAACAAAAAATTACTTCTTCAAAACCACGAACCCCTAGATAGAATACAACAACTTCCTTTTATACTTCGGGTTCAAGGAAGTTGAACCATCAATAGTTATAAAACTAAAAGGTCGCCAATAAAAATCACCAAGATAAAACTTTTCTAGATTTTCATTGGTTCATGAACTAAAATAATCACCAAGACAATGACTTTCTGCAGATTTAATAGTTTAGGTACCAAGATAATTACCAAAAACAACACATTTTAGAAAGTTGGCAGCTTTTTGAACTTTCAAACTTCCCATAAAGTGCCTTTTTGAGGAATTGGTATTTCAACAAACTTTGCAACTCTTGAACTTTTCCTTTGTAAAGCATTTCAACAAATTGACACCTTTATGAACCTTCAAACTTCTTCTTCTTCATGCATTTCAGTGAATCAGCAAAATTTTTAACCTTCAAACTTCTTCCTCTTCATGCATTTTGGTGAATCAAAAATTTTATTAACTTTAGAGCTGTGTCAATGTTTCTCCTTGTTCATGAATTTGGAAAGTTGCCGAAACACTTTATAAAAATTTGTTTTCGGCATAAGAAAAAGTTCCCGAACTTGGAAAATTATTGAAACATGGCTTGTAAATCTCCTTCGGCATGACGAAGAGTTTATGAACTTTAAGTTTTACCAAAAATGCTAATTAAAAGATAGTTTCCGAAAAATTGACACATTGACAAACCTTTGAACTCTTTTTTAGCGAATCGCCTAGTTTACGAACTTGGAATTTTACTAAAACATTTTATAAAGACTTCTTTAAGTTTTCCTCAAACACCTTTCGACACAAAACAAGGTTCATGAACTTGGAAAGTTGTTGAAAAGGGAAGATTAAGAAGCTCTTTCAATGAAAAGAGAAGTTTGTGAACTGTAGATTTTTTTGAATTGCTCCAAACTTCACCAAATTGAAACTGCAAACACCCATGAAGCCCTTCTACAAGGTGATGTCCCTAACTTTAACAATCTGGTCTAAAAATTATCCTAAAGAAACTATCAAAAACCAAATGAAACACAACAAACTGAACTAAAACTGAAAACACAACCTAAAATATTTTTTGGTTGATACAAGATTGCTTGAGAACCCAAATGCTCCTACATCAAACACACCAGGTAAGTGAAATGTTCCATGAGTATGAAACTCATAAACATTTAGTAAATTTTGGAATGGGAATTCCATACTTAACAATTTTTGAAGAATTCATCTAAGTAGCTTCATTTGTTGTTTTCTTCTTTCAATGGACTAGATATTCCTTTTATTATTTTCCTCTTGTTCTTTTGATCACTTAGGAATCTACAACATTTTCCACTTTATCAAACTTATTTCTAGGAAATTGGTGTATCAATTCTTATTCATATTGTAAATCTAAATGTGTATTCCTTTGTGTACTTTTTTCCCTTTAGAATACCTATACAAATCAGCAACATTGAATATTGGAGAAATATATAGTGCTTTTGGAAGTTCAATTTCACAGGCATTGGATGAAAAATTTCTTAGCACTTTGCATGGCCCTATCTTTTTCCACTTTAGTTTATTATACATTCCTTGAGGGAACCTTTCCTTTCTCAAATGTGCTAATACCAAATCACCCACCTAAAATTCTTGCACTCTTTGCTCATCTCAGCATGTTCCTTATATTTCAAGTCACTCTTCTCTAAATTCTTCTTTACAACTTGATACAATTCTTGGAGGTAATAAAAAAATCATCTACTACAACATTTTTTCTTCCCACATCAATTGTATCTCTCAATTCATCAACTCCTCTGGGACTATAGCCATAAACAATTTGGAATGGGTTTTTCCCTACACTTTGATTGACTGAGTAATTATATGCAAATTTTTCTTGGGCCAATATCAAATCCCATTGATTAGGTTTGTCCGCTTCTAAACATCTCAAAAAATTACCTAGACTCCTATTAACAACTTTAGTTTACCCATCAGTTTGGGGATGATAGGCTAAACTAAATCCCAACTATGTTCCTAATTTCTTCCACAAAGTATGCCAAAAATGACCAACAAATTTTGTGTCCCTATCAGAAACAATACTCTTTGGCAATCTATGCAGGCTTACTTCAAAAAATAATGTATCTATATGTGAAGCATCATTAGACTTCTTGCACAGAATAAAATGAACCATCTTAGAGAATCTATCAACCACAACAAATACTAAATAATTATCTTTCTTTGTTCATGGTAATACAAGAACAAAATCCATAATTATATGCTCCCAAAGTCTTTTTGGTATAGGCAATGCCTAATACAATCCTGTATTTTGTCTTGTTCCCTTGGCATGTTGACAAATTGTGTAACTTTGTACTATTCTTTCACATCTACATTCATCCCAGGCCAATAATATCCTTCATTCAACTATGCTAATGTATTATCTACTCCAATGTGTCTACAAAGACCTCACTACATTTTTCTTTTATCAAATTCTCCCTCATTGATCCCTGAGGTATGCAAAATGTCCTTCTCTTAAACAACAATCCTTAATATATGAAATATTCTATCCATGGAGTTCTATCCTTCTCTACTAGACTTTTACATGCTACCCATGCTTACTTGAAATTTACATCCTCTTCATATAACTCCCTCATTGAATCAAAACCAACAACATTCACTCTTAACTCATTCAACATTAAACATCTCCTACTTAGTGCATCAGCTACTCGGTTTGATTTACCACTTCTATGTTTCAAAACAAATGAATAACTCTATAAAAGTTATACCCATTTCATATGTTTTTGACTCAACTTACCTTGACTGTTTATATACTGCAATGCTTGTTGATTTGTGTATAACATGAACTCCTTAGGTAGTAGGTAATGTCTCTAATTCTTAAGTGCTTGCACTATTGCATAAAATTCCTGATCATAAACTAAATATTTTCATTTTGCTTCATAAAACTTCTCACTAAAATAAGAAATGGGATTTCCTTCCTAACTCAAAACTCCTCCAATTTTCATTCCACTTGCATCATAGTCTACCTAGAAGAATTTACCAAAACAGGCAATGCCAACACTAGTTGTTCTATCACCTTTTCCTTCAATAATTGAAAACTTTGTTTTTGCAGCTACTCAATTGAACTCTTTCCTACACCCTTCATGGTCTTTGTGATAGGTACACATATTCCACTGAAATTTCTTATGAACTTCCTATAGAAACTTGCTAGTCCATGAAAACTTCTTGTTTCAAACATACTTCTCGGTGAAGGCCAATCTATAATTTATTTGACCTTTTCTAGATCCATTTTTAATCCATCTTCTAAAACAACAAATCCTAAATACCCAAGCTCCTTCATGAAAATATACTTTTTCAGATTCACTAACAACTTCTTTTCTTTCAACCTCTACAAAACTTCCATAACATGCATCAAATGTTCTTCCTTTGTTTTACTGAAAATCAAAATATCAACTAAATATACAATTACAAACTTACCTATGAATGGCTTCATCACTTCATTCATCAACCTCATAAAAGTGTTGGGTGCATTTTCAATTTGAATGGCATTATTAACCACTCATACAAACCATCCTTTGTCTTAAAAGTTGTGTTTCATTCATCTCCTTCCCTAATCCTTATTTGATTGTATCCACTGTTCAAATCTATCTTAGTGAAGTACTTGGCTCCACTCAAACAATCCATCATGTCATCCATCTAGGCCAATGGAAATATTCATTTTATGGTTATCTTATTTATGGCTCTTGAGGTTGTACACATTCCCCATTTTCCATCCTTTTAAGGTTCAGTACTACTAGAATAGCACATGGGCTTAATGTTTTCCTTCTCAAACCCTTTTCCAACAACTCTTGTGCACCTGTCTACTGATATCTTCATTCTCCATTGGTGCCATTCTATAAGGTACTTTATTTGGCAAACTTGGCCCAAGTATCAAATCCATACAATGGCTTATACTTCTCATGGGTGGAAATCCATCTGATAACTCCATCATTATATTCGCATAGTCATCCAAATTTTTTTGAAATTCCATTGGTAGTTCTTCACTCTTCCCTTCTATCCTAGCTTTTACAAGCTTAGGAATGAAGGAAAAACATGCCTTCTCCTTCTTCATCTCCTTCAAAGATTTCTTCCCAGAAATCAAACAAACCCTTGGATTGCTCTCTATTTCATCCTCTTCATCCTTCAATGGGTTCAAAATATATATTATTTTCCATTTTTTATTACCTTGTAGGTATTTTTCCTACCATCATGTATGAATTTTCTATCGTATGGTCAAGGTCTACCCAATAGAATATTACATCCATCCATAGGCATCACATCACAAATAATTTCATCCTTATAACTACCAATCTAAAAATTTACTAAACATTATTCATTTACCAGTAATTGATGTCCCCTTTGTAGCCAAGAAACTTTGTAGGGCCTTGGATGTTTTATCTTCTTTAGCTTTATCTTTTCTACCATCTCTTTTGGCACTAGATTGTTAGTGCTTCCAATATCCACAATTACTTTACAACACTTTCCACCCGATTTGCATCTTGTTGTAAACAAATTTATTCTTTGAACAAGGTCTTGCTTTACTTCTTCAAGTTTTGACAATACTCTTCTTAGCATCAAGGATTTTCCATCCTTAGGATCCTTTCCATGCTTTGGTGAAGGCACACTGGGTGAAATTTCAAAGTTGTGTCACATTTTTATAAAGAAAACAACCAACACTGATCTAACTTTCTAACTTGAATCACTACAACGTGACGTATATGTTTTGAATTTTAAAATGATGTAAACTAATAAATGTAGATTTTTAGTGTATTTTATGTTTGGATTTTTTTTTAAAAATTATTTAAATATAATATTTTATAAAATTGGCACTATAATTTAGTTGCTGATAAAATACTGAAAAATAATTTTGAATGGGACATCACACTTTATATAGTAAATTTAATTTATTTTCCTTCTATATTTTTTTTGTGTATTTATAACTTAAAATTTTAATGCATGGATTAATTATTTCCCCAACTTTATATATATATATATATTGGAAGTTGCATGTAATGAAAACACAACTGTTTCGATGGGACATCAATTTTTATTTTGATTATTTATCCAAAATAAGAAAAAAATTATATCATCTTGACAAGGAATCTCTCCTCTAGTGCATCATATTTTGTTTGATAAACTTTACTTTTTTCTTGAGAGGACAATCAACACCATACTTTGGTGTTGATGACCTGCTTTTAGTTGAAATAAAAAATAAAATATAAACACCAATTGAAATATTTAAAAAGTTATATTTTTACAAAGTAGACTTATAGATCTACAAAAGGGTATTTTTATATTCTTTTAAAATGATTATTTGCACGAGTAAGAGTTGTTAGAATTTCAAGCTATTCAAATAATTTTATTTTTTGGTAAATGAGCCCCAAAGTGATGCTACATATGTTTTTAGTGGATAGTTCCAATTGGAAAAGTTGTGGCCTAGATCTAATTTAACTATAATGAATCAAGATAGAGCATAAATTTCACCAAAATTGACTTTTAATTGGAAATACTTAAATTCATTTATGTTGATAAGTTGGCCCAAAGTGTGACACAACTTTTAACTTTTATCCCACTCTCTTATTTTTCCTGTGCCACATGAATTATTGTTTCTTTACATTTTCCACTACTTTTTTGTTCTATTTGTTGTACTAGTTGATCCTCTTCCCCTTCCAAAATATCCCCTAGCTCTGGAATAATCTACTCTGACTCTCGAATAATCTCCTCTTCCCTTAATATCCTAGGTGCAATTACTTGTTTAAGAGGTGTTGGATTCCCCTCTTTTTATATCCTCTTCCTCCACTAGACTGTCCACTTCCATGAGAGAATCTTCCTCTAACTTTTGAATTATTTTATTGTTTTCTTGGCAAATTTTCTTCTACCTTCAAGGCATAATGATAGGCTTCTTCAACACTTTATATATGAACCATACTAATCTCATCTTGAATTGATAATTGTAATCCATTTACACACCTTGACACCTTCTCAACATCATCATCATCATGTCCAACCATGATACTCAGCCTATAGAATTCTTTTGTATACTCCTACACATTCTTCTCCTTTTGTTTTAAATTATGCATCTTTCTGAACAAACTTAACTAGTAATTTGTTGGTAAAAAATTATCCTTCAACTTCATCACCATTTGGTCCCATGACTTTATATACTCCTTGACTTTTCTTTGTATTTTTGTTTGCACATGATCCCACCACAAGGATGGATGTCCTTTAAATTTTGTACAAGAAAATTTCATCTTCTTCAGGTCTTCTCTGGATTCAAAATCAAAATATTTCTCAATTTCTAAAATCTAGTCAATGAGTTCCTCTAGATTTAGATTTCCACGGTAGGTTGCTGGATCCAATCTTGGCTTGTTGTTGATGTTTGACATAGCTTTTAGGAATATTCCTTTTGGTTCATCTATTTCATCTTCCATGCCAATTTAATATTCTTCAATTTCATTTTCATCTCCACTAACATCTTCCACATGTACTCCCCTTCTCTGTTTTACCTCCATCATATCCAATCTTACCCTAATACCTTTCGACATCTCTACTATTTCACCAACTCATAGTCCTCTACCTCATCCTCTATGTCATGGCTGCATAAGCTCTCTACAGTAGCAGGATTTTTCTCTCTTACTCACCCACAACAATATTCTCTAGAGTTTCTTCTTCTTGACATGACCCAAACCTCGCTCTAATACCACTTGATGTAGTCTAGATTTGGCAGTCTTATCAAATGGCCAAAATCTAGTAACCAACAACAACTTTCACACAACAACAAAATTCGATCTACATTTTATTTTTTATCACAATTTTACATTCTTGTAGTAGATAATAGGAGTACAATCTATACAATTACAAATAGTAGATTCTTCTTAAAAAACAAACACTTACTTCTCTAGAATCACAAACCTATAGACAAAATACAACACCTTCCCTTTATACTTCAGGGTCAAGGAAGTTGAACCATCGCCAGTTATAAAATTGAAATGTCATGAGTTGAAATTACCAAGACAACAGTTTTCAATATTTTCAATAGTTCATGAACTAAAATAATTGCCAACACAATAGATTTCAAAAGTTATAAGAGTTTAGGAACCAAATAAATAATTGAAAAAACACATGTAGGCAAGTTGGTGGCTTTTTGAACTTTCAAACTTCCCCATAAAGTATCTTTTCAAGGAATCAACATTTTAACAAACTTTACAACTCTTGAACTTTTCCTTCATAAAGAATTTTAGAGAATCAACACCTTTATGAGCCTTAAAACTTCTTCTTCATGGATTTTAGTAGATCAACAATTTTATCAACCTTCAAAATTCTTCTTCTTCATGCATTTTAGTGAATCAAAAATTTTATGAACTTTTAAACTCCATCAGCATTTCTCCTAGTTCATGAACTTGGAAAGTTGTTGAAACACTTTATGAATTATTTTTTTTTGGCACAAGACAAAGTTCCTAAACTTGGAAAATTGACAAAACATGGCTTGTCAGGCTCTTTCGGTGTGACGAAGAGTTTGTGAACATTAACTTTTACTAAAAATACTAAGTAAAAGAGAGCTTTCAATAAATCAGCACATTTACAAACCTTCAAACTCTTTTTCGGTGAATCTCCTAGTTTGTGAACTTGAAATTTCATAGAAACATTTTATAAAGACTTCTTTATATTTTCTTGAAACATCTTTCAACATAGAACAAGGTTCATATACTTAGAGAATTTCCAAAAAGGGAATCTTTAGAAGCTATTTCAGTGAAAAGAGAAGTTTGTGAACTGTAGATTTTGTCGAATTGCTCCAAACTTCACAAAATTGGAACTGTAAATACCAATGAAGCCCTTATACAAGGTGATGTCCTTAACTTGAGCAATTTTAATCTAAAATTATTTTCAAAAGGGTTATATTACAAAATTACTCTAAACCCTAAATTATTTGTAGGGTAAGTTAGCTCTCACACATTCAGGATAATTGTTAATTTTCAAATCCCTTTCACTATTCAAAATTCTTGTTCATTTGATTAATTCTCTTTAACTTGTATATCAAGAAAAGGAAAGTATTTTATTGTGGGAATGAATTTAGATGCTAAAATGTAGTAATGCTAAATTATTTTTTCAACAAGTCCTATGACTCAAGGATGAACACCAAGGTGGCACTAATGGGATTTGAACAAATAAACTAGCTCGAGAGAATGTCTACTTTACAACTCAATTGTATGAAAATAGTCACAAGATAATATCCAATAGTATTGGAATAAAATTCAATTTTAAAAAATACAACTACAACAAATTAACAAACCATAAACTACTACATAACAAGCATCGACAATTATATAATACAATTAGGCACCAAAGGTCTAGAAAATATATCCCACTCTAAAATTTTAATTACATTTAAAAGTGGTGATGCATCTAGGAGTATATTTACCAAAATAATTAGACTAGTGTATTATATATCAAGGGAAGGATCTGGTAATCTTTAATGTAATGCCCTCATAGATACTATGAGATAGCTTAGTGAAAATTGTGTTTGTTGGAAACTATGATGTGTATTTTACCTACATAATTTTTACCAAAATGAGTTGATATTGCATATTATATATTGACCTATCAATAGTATGGTTGATTAAAAATCAAACATTCTCACACTATAATATATACATAGTATTGCCTATAGGTATTCAAGTTTCTACATATAACTATACATACATATATCATATGTGATTATCATGAGATATACATGTTGTCATGTGAATTTGGCATAGTCTTACATGAATCAATGATGCTTTTGATAGTGATATCCATTTATTACCCATATGAAGGCAACATCCTTTCCCAAAATAATATGTAGGCATCCATTCAAAATGTACTATGTAATGTTTAAATAACTTTGAGACAGAAATATAAATGGTGGTATATTTAGGTGATATAAGTGATAGATGTTCAACAAATCTTTTGGAAGAGAGGGAAAGGTGTGGCTTCAAATTTTTGTTGTAATTTATACAGTGATTGTAATTGAAAAATTAGTTACAAAATTTTATGTAGTGATTGTATTATTTATCGATGATGTTCTTTAATGTAATGTCCTTGTAGATAGTACATGAGACCTTTGCATAAAAAAGTGCAGGTTGAAAAACATAGTGTGTTCTTCAACCCACATAGTTTTCACTAAAATGATCCCATATTACATAAACAAAATATAAGGTCTCACCCCAATCAAAAGTATTTCTATAATAGTCCTACTAACTTGACTATGTGAAAGGTAATGGTAAATAAGATAATAATTGAAGTGATTTGAATAGTAATTAGACAAATGAAATAAATAAATTATTGTTACTTTTTCATATATAATAATCCTAGATTATGTCAAATAAAAGAAAAGAAAAACACTAGTTTTAGTAGAAAAATTATTATTTTTATAGTATGAGACATAATAAAATTATGTGCCTCTATAACATATTACATATTGTACCTGGTATGAGACATTTGGTGAAAATTTAATAAGTTTAAAAACACAACATCAGTTTTTCAACCTACACATCTTTCATCCAAACAATCATGGATTGCATATTTTAAATTGAAGGATGTGTTATACATTATGCTACTATTAAAGAACAAACCATTCAGTTACTATGTAGAAATATGCTTTGGGAAGAATGAAAATTAGAAATGATAAATGTATTTGATTCATTCTTTAAGAGAATAAATTTTATTAAATTAAAAATATATATGTTTTTTATTAGATAAGCTAGGAAAAGGGTACCAATTAATTACATAAGTAGAGAGTTTAGAAACATAACATAAAACATAGCACAATGCATTACAAAACTACAAACAAGAAGCACTTGATGGCCAAACCAATCCAGACTAGGCATCACAACAACAAAATATACACAGAAAACAACACAAGAACAATAGAAAAGTAGCATAATGAACAACACCAAGACAACACCAAATAGTATAAAATCACACCTTATAACAAGCAACCAAGGTTTCCCAATCTTTGTACATTTTCTTTAGTTTATCCTCCCACATATGATCTCTCATGTCCATCTATAATTTGGTCCTTTTCAATTTTTATATTAATTTTACATGGATTTTAACATAGAAACTACACTAAGAAACTATTTATTCAAACAACAATGATGTTTCAAAAGTTTGCACTATCAACCAAACCATCGATTTGTGTATGCATGAATGGAAGTGTCATAAGCTAATTCACATCATGTTAGACCCATTTGCTCATCCCAACTACTATTATTATTGTGATTCTCATCCCACCACTTAGAAAAGTGGTAGTAAATGAATGGTTCCTATGTACAGTCATTCCTTTCAACTATTAAATTTCTTATATCTTCCTCTAACAAGATACCATCACTTGGATGTTAACTTGTTCTTTCTTTTACTTTGTCATTTTGAAATATATTACTACTTTCCTTTCCTTTTCCTTATTAGATGGCATGCTAGTTGGGATCTTAATATTATTTCTTCTTTGTATTTTTACCTTCTTAGGACCATGAGAAACCTTCTTCCTTTTAGGAATTTCTTCAATTGTTATCGAAAAGTTATGTTTTCTAGAGGTTGAAGCTATATTGGACTTCCTCAATGCACTTAAATTCCTAGAACCTTTCTCTTGAGTACTCATCACAATAGTAAAAAATAATTGAACCTCTTATGCTAAAAATAAAAAAATGATATATCAAAACAAGTTTTAACACTTCAATTAGCTAAAGACAACATAACATTTTTTAAGTGATCATTGAAATACATTGTGTTTTCCAACCAACATAGGTTTTGTGTAAGATATCATTGTAATGGATATTTTATATCAATTAGCTATAGGAGTTTCATATGGCCTTAAAGAAAAGAATCTTAGTAGTCAACATTCCTTTCCTCTCATTATGTTAGGTTAATAGTACAATTTTTGTAACATTCCTCACTATGCTAGCAAAATTAAACCTAGTTGTAACTATGTCATATGATAAGGTCCTTAAGGAATTTTACCCTTGGCATGTGTCTTATATTTACCCTTTTTCCAAAAGAAGAAATCTTGCTAGTAATATTTACCTTCACCCATTAATAATGAAATTGCCACCCTAGACGCAAAATTACCTTCAGGAACATAGGGAAAATAGGTCCAATGGAAACAAACTAATTCTATAAATTTTCATGATGATTCTAAAATAGATGATATTTAAGATATAACTGAGGATCAATTTTAGAGAGATGGGACTTATGGAATTATTTCTTTGGGTTGTAATAGCACCTAGCTAAAATGTTAAATTTATCTACCATGTTAGTTTGGTACCCCTATATTTATTATTGACCAAAGAGTTGTATTGTTAGGGTTTTCACATATAGGTGAGGCTAGGGTTTTGTTCCAAGAATAAATATTATTGATGTTCATGTTTTTAGAAACAGAAGAATACTAAGAGGGGGTGTGAAATAGTATTTAAATAATTTTCAATTTTAACAACTTCAACTTATTCGAAGTATATTAAACCTTAAGCATCACAATATCAACATGAAAGAATCACGCAATGCACATCAACACATAACACCAGATATATGTGGAAAACCTTAGAAGGGAAAAACCATGGTGAGGATTAACTCACAATATATGAAGCTCAAGTAATAACTTTGTTATAGGGCTACAATCTAAGGAAGCAACTACTCCCTGCTGACTTTGTTTTAGGGTTGTAACCCAAAGAAGCTACTACTCCTTGAAAACCTTGATTTAGGGTCACACCCAAGGAAGCTACAACTCCCTGAAAACTTTATTTTAGGGTCACTCCTAAGGAAGCAACTACTCCCTAAGTTTAGCACAAGTTCACAAAAGATTACAGTATGATAGTCTTTCTACTGTCTAAAAACTCACATTGAAACTCACACTTTTGATGATTACACTTCTACCTCTTCACACTTTTGTCTAAAGATCTGATCAGTTAGGTACACTCTATACTTGATCACTATCACAAATATGTCTTCAAGATGAATCTGGATAGCATCAACAACTCCTGCTCTTTCTTCTTTAGTCGAACATCAATATTTATTTTGCTTTTTATCTGCTTGTGAACCTTTTCAATCAACTTGAAATCACACTCTTGTCATGTCTCATTGTTATGAACAATATAATTATTCTAGATTAGTGAACAATTATTGTGATTGAATTTTACATTAAGTAATTTTACATGAGTGAATGTAATTATTATGAGATATATTGATGAAAATTGGAAATTGTTTTAAATGCTAAATATTGTAGACATGATTACAATGATTTGTCTTGGCTATGTTTTTGGAGGCACTAACCTATTGACGTCGAGTTGAGTGCAAATGGATGCAGGTACTTGTTGAAGACAAGAGCATGGTTGAGGTAGAGGTGTTCTAGCCACTTGGAAAGAACTAATAGATGGATTACCCTGATGCAATCACACACATCACGTAGTTGCATATGCATTATCGAATGGCTTTTATTGCATTAATGTGTGGTTATTAATCATTTTTGAATGCATGATGTGATTACTTAAATTTAATGTCTTTTTGAATGATATTTAAAATATGTATTGTAGTTTCACTACAACAAATCCCTGTGATTATCTCCCTTTTTTGCTCCATTTTTGCTTCCACCCACTATTTTAATGTATTTTTCTCCAATTTTTTGAAAAAGTCGGCGCTATTTATCGTGATGGCACTATTTTTGGTGTTTTTTGTGCCAATTAGAATAAGTAGACATGAAATTAGGCATAAATTAGTGTCTAAATTAGTGCCTAGTTTAGCATCAATTTTAGTGCCTACTTGAGCACTAATTTTAGCACCAAGTTTAGCACCTAGTTTAGTGCCTAGTTTAGCACCTAGTTTAGAGCCATACCTCTAAGCCTCTATGGATTGTTTTAGATGTTTTAGTTGAAATGTCAAAGGTTTGGAATCCTCTGAGAGGAAATATGCAGTTAGAGATTTTTGTACCACTCTATGACTTTTAAATGACACGGTTCAATGCTATTCCACCCATGTAAAGGAGTTGTATACCATCATGCAAGCCATTAAGCAATGATCTTACTACATCTTGGGAAAGGAGGTCCAGTCATCCACTTTGATCACAAGCCACTCCAATTCTTGCAAATTCAAAACAAATTGGAAAATGTGCACCGCATGAAATGGATGACATGTCTACAACAATTCCATCTAGTTATCAATCACGAGAAGGGAAGAGACAAAAAGGTATTTGACTACCTAAGCTAATAGCTAGTTCATGCACTCACCACAATGTTAGACTCATGTGGTCACAACTTCTTTGACCGAGAACCTCTCTACCCACCAGACTTGGACTTTGAATAGATCTACACCAAGCTCTTGCAAGGCAACTAGATTGGTGAATTTTACATGTCTAATTAACAAGATTCTCTACAAGCTCAAGTATATCTATGTTTAGACACCACACCACACAACTACAGCCTCATCTAGGAAGCATACTATGCCAAAATAACTCAACTCTTCAACATTACTAAAATACTAGCAACACTTGAATAACACTTCTAGTGGCCTCACATATGTGTAAACATTGAGAACCACATCAAGTCTCTCATTCTTTTTAGCATTGTAAAATATTGAAAATAGGAAGCTTGGACTCTACACCCCTCTCTTAGTTTTGAGTACACCACCTTGGGAATCATTAACATGGATTTATTAAGAAGACTACCTATGACAAAGCACTGGTGTAACTCCATGTTTCTTGTGGTAGATGAATTCTCTAAGATGACCATCATGATTGCTTGCAAGAAAAGTCTCACCATGCCAAATATATATTGTGCCACTTTTATTCACCCATGTTTGGATCCATTTTAACTTACCCACATCCATTATCTTTTACTATGAACATCATTTTGTTAGTCACTTTTGGTAAATTTTGTGAACGATGTTAGATGTGCAACTAAATCAATTTATATATTTCCACATATAGATAGATGGATAAATAGAAGTGGTCAACTACATTCTTGTGCATCTAATGTGCATCTATAATAGTGCACAGCTACATACTTGAGATGACAACATCCTTTGTATTTAACATTCCTACAAAAATGCTCTACACAACTTTATGAGGCATAGTCCTTTCTAGACATGTCTTGGGTTCCAATAGGAAGCATCCCTTGACATATCCTATTGCACACCATCCACATTAGAGCTATGTACATAGGAATAGGAAATCAACAAGGCATAAAAGTTTATACAGCACATCCAACATGTGTTCCAATGTGGAATAGCTTCAAGGATCTAGATAATGTGGCTATACACATTGGTACACATGTTGGTGTCTAGTTAGACACATGGAACATCAACAACCATATGTTATGCTTCCATACACATGTGCCACCTAATGGCATTTGTACTACAAAACATGATCATATAATTGGCACTACGTCTGACACATGGTGATGTACATGCCACATGCCACAATGATCTAGTTGGCACCATAAAAGTTTGACATTTTTTCTCATCCCATCCACATAAGAAATGCACCATATATGTTGGATACTTGTCAACATCTACATGGAGCATAACTGATGGTATTTTTGAACAAATGCCTACTTTGTACATTTTGTAGAGTAAAAGAGCTATAACAAATTTTCATCTTACCTCTCTATATATTTCCTTTGTTCATTTTGAATAGAAGTGATGTATATGTTAGAACCCTTCTATATTTGAATGTGTTTTGGTTTACATATCTTGTTTAGGTACATTGTCTCTTGGATAGTAGATAATAAACCCTTAACAAATATTCTTTGCAATTCATCATTAGGAATTTGATAGTGTACCTTTGTTGACAAAATTTAAAATCCAATAACATAATCATGATTGCACTCATTTGATCCTTGTTTACATCCTACTACATCTAAAATTGTAACCTTTAAACCTATTAGGACCTCCCTGAATTTGCTTGATCCTATTCAGTTTGATGCTCTCCTTTTCCTTTAATCTATCTTAGAACCTATACTTTTGTCAAAATACTCTAACATCTAGTCTTTGGAATATATATCATGACCATTGTGAAACAATCTTGACTATTTTTGACTATATGAGTATTTTTGTTTATTACCGTTGTCCCGTAGGTTAATTGAATATCTTTTGTGGTTATGTGGGAACAAGAGGAATGAAATATGGTACATACTACATTCCCATAGAGAATAAAAGAACAAGCTGTGGCTTAGCAGTAGGAAGTGGTTGATATGAAGAATATACCGCTACCCTATGGATGATTCATCTCATGCTTATGGATTGGTGGTGTTCGGGTGCAGATAGTCTCTTCCCGTGGTCTCGCGGAGGTTTGAAAAGTAACTAGTGGCATTGCAGTAATAACATCAAGAGGTATCACTTACCGTGTCCCCACAATGGTTTCAACCGAGGTCCGCAGTAGAGAGGCAAGAGGAGAATGTAATGGGTTTTCACCCTGCCATCTTACAATGGTCATTCATAACATTTATAGATGGGTGGTAAACAAAAGGACATCAAGTAATAATTTCTTGTGGTCTCGCAGGGGTCAATCTAAGCATTTGCAGTCTGGTGGTAAAGGCTGAAATAGAAGTGTAGTGGTTGTAAGCCATTTTGAATGTGAAAGGTCTGAAGCTTGTTGCTTCATTTATAAAAGGAAACCAAGACCTTATGTCTCAAGATCTATCTAGGATTTTGATTTTTTGAAAGAGACATTGCACTACCTGTACTTTGAAGAAAATCAATATAAAAGCTACTATTCTCTAGTGCTCAACTTTTGGTTCTCATTTGTTTGTTGAATTGGATTGCTAATAATTTATCAGGTTGTCTCCAATTTAGCTTTTCTTTATTATTCAAATCAACCTATCAAGTATATTGTTGATTTGTCAGAACACATTTGATGTTTCTTGTGTGGTTTTGTTTATTGGGCTCCTTCAAGCAAGGATTAAAATCCTATAAGTGAATTACGGCAACTTTGGAAAGTTAAATTAGATTGTTAAAGAAGAACCTAATAACTTACATATTTGCATGTCTATGCAAGTCATAGACCTAGAATTGCCAAACAAATCAAGTTGTGGTGAAAAGGGAAGCACATATTCTTCTTAGAGTGAAAACTCCATAACCTAAAGGTAGGCACCAATCATTCTCTTTTGAAAATCATTCCCTTGTATATATTTTCAAATCCAATTTTGTTTTTCTATTTTAGGAGTAGTATTTAAAGATTGATAGAAAATATTAATCCAAATCATATGCCAGATTGAGTTAAGTGAAGTGGATGATTTAATTGACAAAATTACATAAGCTCCTTAATCTGTTCTGAGTTCACCAACAAACTCGAAAGTAAATTGTCATTGGTGAAACAAGGTAACACCCACCTAGGCTTGAACAGAGCCTAAATTGCAGAGAATTTTGATTAATTTGATCAATTCTGTTAGTTGGCCAAATTCACATATAAAACCTAATCATAAGATTTGGCATATCTTTAAGGTTTTATAATTTGTAAATTTGAGTACCAACAAAACCAATATTGACATTAAAGTGATATACAAAAGCATTGGCCAAATTATTAATGGAATCAATAGAACTATGAGGAAGAAAATAAAGCCATTCTATTGCATAATCCTTTTAGTTTCTAGGGAAGAGCTTTGTAAAAAGTTTATCATCATAAACATAATCAAAACAAACTCCCAATTGTGTCATAAGGTCCCCTTTACCACTATACATTACAAAACTAGGGGCCATTGAACAAACTAGAAATGGATAAGAAATAACTCAAATGAAAGTGGATTATGCTTGATTTTGTTGATAAGCACCAGACAACTAAGAGGGGGGGTGAATCAGTTGTCACAAAAACATAAACTCTTTCTGCAATTAAACATTCATCACTTATCCACAATTATTATGATTTAACAATGAGTGCATGAAATCAGAAACTTAACAACATCAAACACAAGAGACACCAGATTTACGTGGAAAAGCCCAAGCTGGGGAAAAACCACAAAGAGGATTAACTCTCAATATATATCACAATCTTGAAATAGTGATGTTCAAGCTTGGTCACCCCATGGGCCTAAACATACTGGTTTACTACCATGAAGAACAACTAGGTCTACCAGGCTCACTGCCTCAACCCTAAACCTAGCAAGATTACAATAAGGGCTATTAAACCCTACTAGTGGCTTACTGCCAAATTCACTGCCACGATGAACACCTTTATTTATTGTGAATAAACAATTCCTCATCTTTGCTCTTCCTCTACCCTTCTCTTCCTCTACGTTGCTCTTCCTCTTCTTTCCTCTACCTCTTCTCTGCTCTTCCATTGGACCTTTCTTAATATATTCTCTCTTAAGGACAACTTTTCCATGACTCAACTACAAGTATTTATACACTACATCAACCTTGGAATGATCATCAAGGTCGGCATCAACCGTTGGAACAATCTCCAAGGTCAGTATTACAAACATTTACAAAAAAGGTCCTAACCTATTGCAACATCATGCAAAGGGAATAAAATGTGAATCGAGTCATGCCCTAGTTGAGACTCAAACATGATCTTCCATGCCACACCATCCTTCCACAATCTTCTAGAGATCTCTGCAATCACTAGGATCAACTAGGTCAGCCAAGACTGGTTACACGCTACGTTATCCGAGAACAATCTTCACACACCATCTTAATTTCTTAATGCAGACCAAAGTCTAGATAGGAACATGATTAGGAGACATCCACAAGAATGCTATAATCATCAAGAGAAAGCACACAAGCCTTAACCACTTTATCCATAGGAATCTTCTCACCAGAGCACATGAGCTTTACTGTCTTCAACTGTCATAAAAGAAAGATAGCTTGCGGACAACTGAACCATGAACCATTGCAACTGCAGGCAATTATCATCATCCTAGACTTCCCTCTAGAACAATAGAGTAAAATACTTTATTGCGGAGGAATACGGAGCCAAATATTGTCTTCCTGTCTCAACTGAACTTCTGAAAAAAATAGGTTTCACTTTGGTGAACACAACTCACTTAGATCTTCATGCGGATGGCTCAGACCTGAAATGTAGCATCCTTAGACATACCTCTAACTTACTTCCAATCTACAAACCATGATCTTCAAGTAGGAACAAATGTGGAGTAGTTTATCGAACTGTTCTTCACCATACAACTCACTGTCTATACTACACTTCTCTGTGGCTTACTTGTTTCTTCCAGAGAGGCTAATTTTCTCAATATCCTCAACATACAAGTCTTCTAAACAAGTAATAGAATAGGATACAATTGACACCAATGACAACAAGAATATGTTGACATCAATGACAACACCGATTAGGCACATACTTGCAACAATCTCCCCCTTTGTCATTGATGGCAACATATGATGTGAAAAATTGCAACAACCATCAAGACAAGATTCTCCCCCTTTCTCTTTACACACATGCACTCTTTCTTTCTCCAAAATTCTCCCCATTTCTCTTACACATCTGCACTCTAAGTTTTTCACATGACTTCTCTCCCTCTTTGACATCAATTAAAAAGGGCACATACTTGTACTCTTCTACTCTGATCTAATCTCTCCTCTGAACTTTTTGACTACTCCCCCTTAGAAGCAGTCCTAAAAAGCATCAATCTGGACCTCTAAACACCTCCAGACTAATGCACCATTGTGCATCTTAGTTTAGAGCAAGAGGGGTGATGACCCCTAACTTTTCTCTGAGATACTCAAAAGTATCCTTGGGCAAAGGCTTGGTAAAAATGTTTGCAATCTGATCCTTGGTGGAAACATACTCCAACTTCACTTCATTCTCTATCACCTCTTCTCTCAAAAAATGATACCTAATGGATATGTGCTTTTTCCTTAAATGCATCACTAGATTCTTTGATATATTGATGGCACTTGTATTGTCACAAAAGATTGTAATAGGATCTTCATACACAACTCTGATGTCCTTCAAGGTCTGCTTCATCCATAACACTTGAGTGCAATTACATGCTGCTGCAATGTATTATGCTTTAGCATTAGATAGGGATATTGAATCCTGTTTCAAGTGCTCAACCAAGATACTAATCTTTTCCCCATGAAAAATGCACCTCCACTTGTGCTTTTTCTATCATCCACATCTTCAACCCAATCTGCATCAGTATATACACTGAGAACAAAGTCACTATCCCTGGGGTACCACAAACCATAATCTATTGTGCCTTTTAAATATATTAGAATTCTCTTGACTGCAATCACATGTGATTCCTTGGGTTCTGCCTAAAATCTTGCCATGGTTGAGTTATCATTTTTGCTCAACTTATAACTAGTTATCATAGGTGTGCATATTAGTTTAGTGTCTTCCATACCAAATTTCTTTAACAACTCTTTCACATACTTGGACTAAGAAATGATGATACCCTTATCTGATTGAGTTATTTGCAGACCTAAAAAGTTCATCTCCCCAAACATAGACATTTCAAACTCACTTTGCATTTCTCCAGCAAAAACTAAGCACATACCTTCATTGCCCCCAAAAATAATATCATCAATAAAAAATGCAACAATCAAGGTTTGTTCATCATTGATCTTGAAGTAGAGATTACTATCTATCATACCTTTACTAAACTCTATCTGTATCAAGTACCTATCAAACCATGCATACCATGCCCTGGGAGCTTGCTTCAATCCATACAGTGCTTTCTTCAATCTGCATACGATGTCCCCTTGTTCTAATGACTGAAATCCTTCTGGTTGTTCAATATAGACTTCCTCTTCCAACTCTCCATTTAAGAAGGTAGACTTCACATCCATTTGATAAACCTTGAAATCTTTGTATGCTGCAAAAGCCAGAAACATCCTTATTACTTCAATCCTTGCTACTGGAGAAAAAGTTTCTTCAAAGTCTATTCCTTCAACCTGAGCGTATCCTTTGCATACCAATCTTGCTTTGTTTCTTACCACTTCACCATTCTCATTCATTTTGTTTCTGAAGACCCACTTTGTACCAATTACATTCTTGTCTGTTGGTCCAAGAACAATATCCCAAGTCTGATTCTTCTCTATCTGCATCAATTCTTCTTCCATGGATTTTATCCAATTCTCATCTTTGCATGCTTCATCCACAGTTTTAGGTTCAATCTTAGAGATCAGACAGAAATTTACTTGTTATTCTACAACTTTTCTTCTGGTTAAGATCCATTTGCTCTTATCTCCTATGATTTGATTTTTAGAATGACTGATTCTTACATATCTTGGAGTTTTGGTAGCACTTACCAGAGCTTGTTCTTCTTCATCTGTGTTGTCTTCATGTTGCACCACTTCTGAAACATCTAGATCATCTGACTCATATCCACTTGGTTCTAAAGACCTTTCTTTACATTCATCGACTTTGACATTTGCACTTTCAATGATTTTATTTAGCCTCTTATTATAGCACTGGTAGGCCTTACTCTTGGTTGAGTAACCAAGGAACATTCCTTCATCACATCTAGCATCAAACTTGCCTAAATCTTCTTCTCTTTTGATATAACATCTGCTACCAAAGACTTTCAAATATTTCATAGTAGGAACTCTACCATGCCACAATTCATAGGGAGTTTTTGAACTATTACCTTTTACTTGAACTCTGTTTAGGATATATACTGCAATGTGAATTGCCTCTCTCCAATATGCTTCTAGAAGATGAGCTTCCTTCATCATGGTTCTAGCAGTTTCTTAAATTGTTCTATTTTTCCTTTCAACAACTCCATTTTGTTGTGGAGTTCTGGCCGCAAATAGCTATCTCTTTATTCCATGCTCTTCACAAAACAAATTGAACTCATTTGATGTGAACTCTCCTCCTCTATCAGATCTCAAACATTTGATTTTCAAATCCATCTCATTTTCAACCATTGCCTTAAATGCCTTGAATTTATCTAGAGCTTCAGCTTTCTCTTTCAAAAAAGTTACCCAAGTCATTCTAGAATAATCATCAATGAGCAGCATGAAATACCTTTCTCCTTGCAAACTTCTTACTTTGGTAGGTCCACATAAATCTGTATGCACTAGCTCAAGTAGTCCTCCAACTAATTGATCCTTTCTTTTGAAACTTGTTCTTGTCTATTTCCCAAATTGACACTCCTTGCAAACTGGAATAGCAGGCTTCACAAGCTTAGGTAAATCTATAACAATCTATGCAATACTTATCTTCATAATATTATCAAAATTTATGTGACACAACCTTCTATGCCATAACCAACTTTCATCAATCTGAGTCAAAAAGCAATAGTTCATAATTCCTTTCAAGTGATAGATATTACCTCTAGTCTTCTAACTAGTTGTAATGATTGCTCTGGAGCTTTCCCTGATCTTGCATCCATTGTCCTTGAAGCTTAAGTTGTAGCCCTTGTCACACATCTAACCCACACTTAGAAGATTGTGCTTTAATCCTTTCACATACATGACATCTTTAGTATTATGCTTGCCATCAAAAGAAATAGATCCTTTTCCACAAATCCTACTAGTTGTGTCATCTCCAAACCTAACTAGTCCACCGTCATATCTTTCCAAACTTACAAACTTACTTTTGTCACCAGTCATGTGGTGAGAAAAACCACTATCAATAACCCATTCATCTTTGTCGTTGATGACCTGAGTAGCAAAAGGACTTTCCACTAATTTGTCTTCCTTCATACAACTAGAAGAATTAGTAGACACAAGATCTTCCTTAATAGCAATGAACAAGAATTCATTTACAGAGGAATTAAAATTATCTGGTTCACAATTGTTTGATACTCTTTCATCATCATCAAAATCTTCAACATAATAACACTTCTTTTGGGTCCTAGGCCTATTCTCATATCTTCTTCTATTTCTTTCAATTCTTTTAGGGCATCTGGAAGCAAAAAGACCTACTTTACGATAGGAAAAACATTTGAAAGGTAATTTGCCTTTATACTTACCAGATCCTCTTTGCTAATCTAGAAGTACTTCCAGGAGTACTAGCTTTGAAGGCAGTCTCAACTTTTGGCAGAGCATCATCTAACTCCCTCATTTCCAAAGTAGTAAGCTTACTAGGCAACTGATCCCTATAAACTATTTTTACTTGCATGAATTCTTCAATCATGGCCACCTTGTGATAGTAGGACTTGTGTAGAGATCTAAGTATTTTTGTGACAATTTCCTTTTCATCGAGAGTTCCACCTTGGCTTTTATCCCTGTAACAAGTTCATCAACTCTTTGGAGAAATGCTGATATGTTTTCATCATTGTTCATCTTCAAGATTTCATATTTCACTTTCAAACTTTGTAACTTAGCTTCCTTCATAGAGTCATCTCCTTCATATAGATTTTTCTACAATTAAACATTCATCACTTATCCACAATTATTATGATTTAACAATGAGTGCATGAAATTAGAAACTTAACAACATCAAATACAAGAGACACCAAATTTACGTGGAAAACCCCAAGGTGGGGAAAAACCATGGAGAGGATTAACTCTCAATATATATTACAATCTTGAAATAGTGATGTTCAGGCTTGGTCACCCCATGGGCCTAAACATACTGGCTTACTGCCATGAAGAACAACTAGGTCTAGCAGGCTCGCTGCCTCAACCCTAAACCTAGCAAGATTACAATAAGGGTTGTTAAACCCTACTAGTGGCTTACTGCCAAATTCACTACCATGATGAACACCTTTCTTTATTGTGAATAAACAATTCCTCAACTCTGCTCTTCCTCTGCCCTACTCTTCCTCTACTCTTCTCTTCCTCTTCTTTCCTTTGCCTCTTCTCTACTCTACATTTGGACCTTTCTTAATATATTCTCATTTTTACACAAGGACAACTTTTCCACAATTCAGCTACAAGTATTTATACACTACATCAACCTTGGATTGATCATCAAGGTCAGCATCAACCATTGGAACAATCTCCAAGGTTGGTATTACAAACATTTACAAAACAGGTCCTGACCTATTGCAACATCATACAAAAGGCAATGAAATACAAATCACGTCATGCCTTAGTTGGGACTCAAATATGATCTTCCATGCCACAACATGCTTCCACAATCTTCTAGAGATCTCTGCAATCACTGGGATCAACCAGGTCGGCCAAGACTGGTTACACACTATGTTATCTGGGAATAATCTTCACACACCATCTCAATTTCTTAACGCGGACCAAAGTCTAGATAGGAACATGATTAGGAGACATCCACAAGCATAGCATAATCAACAGGAGCAACCGCATGAAACCTTAACCACTTTATCCATAGGAATCTTCTCACTGGAGCAGATGAGCTTTACTATCTTCAACTGTCATAAAAGAAAGATAGCTTGAGGACCACCAAACCATGAACCATTGCAACTATAGGCACTTATCATCATCCTAGACCTCCCTTTAGAACCGCAGAGCAAAATACTTTATTGTGGAGGAATGCCGAGCCAAATACTGTCTTCTTGTCTCAACTAAATTTCTAGAAAAAAGTAGGTTTCACTCTGGTGAACACAACTCACTCAAATCTTCATGCGGATGGCTCAGACCCAAAATGTAGCATCCTTAGACATACCTCTAACTAACTTCCAATCCGCAGACCATGGTCTTCAAGTAGGAACAAATGCAGAGTAGTTTACTAGACTATTCTTCAGCATACAACTCATTGTCTGCACTGCACTTCTCTGTGGCTTACTTGTTTCTTTTGGAGAGGCTAATTTTCTCAATATCTTTAACATACAAGTCTTCTTAAAAAATAATGGAATAGAATACAATTGACACCAATGACAACAAGAATATGTTGACATTAGTGACAACGCCGATTAGGCACATACTTGCAATAGATTTCTCTTATGATATTCTTTGATTACTAGGGGTAATGCATCAACTTTACTTTACATCTCATCAATTATTTCAAGGGTGACATCTATGTTGGAAGGATGAACATTAGGATTTATGATTAAAATTGGAGTGGAAGTGGAAACATGAGATAATAGGTGGAGTGTAGGTTGATTGGGGACAAAGAATGAAGTTAGAATGACAACACTAGAAGTGGGAACATGAGTAGTGGGTGAGAAGTAAACACAATCAAGGGATGAGTGGAAGGTACAATAATAGAAGTAGGTACAATGGGAGGATCAATGACAGGAGGCATGAAAAATATATAAGCAATATAGAGAAGAGAAGAAATATGTGCCATGTCTAATGCAGGAGAAGATGTGGAAGGAGGCACACTAGATGAAGAGGCTTGTGAAGGAAGGGGAGGAGACACACTATTTAAGTAACTTGAAGAGCTTATCCTTTGACCTATATCACTTAATACTTCCATCACATAAGCATTATCCATTAACAAGTTATGAAGAACATCAATCAAATTTGAAAAATTAACATTATTGCTCAAATTTGTAAAGGTATGATATAAGTATTTGTAAAGGTATGAATCGAGGCCATTGTAGAGTTAAGCCTAAGGTTTCTTCTTAATGCAAAATGAGGATTAGGTTGAGACCTTGACATTCAGAAAAGTATAAAACAATGAAAAGGAAATTGATTCCAAGTAATCCTAATTTTATCTACCAACAATTCATACCAAAGATTGAACAATTTAAGGATATTGCAATAGGTAATTTGTATCGACACAAATAATATTACTGAAGTATTTCAAAGTTTAGGCCATAAGAGTCATCCTTTTTAAACATGGATTGCAAATAATTCTAAAAATTTAGAAGTCTTGGTCATTAACATTATTCTCTACTACAATGTCATCCAGTGTATCATTGCTAATGTTCATATGCTCATTCAAGTATTTAATATTATCATCATCCTCATCTTGACCTACATCATCTTCATCATCATTGAAATTTGATTGTAGACTATCTATATTGTTACCAGAAGTATTTGGATAATCATTTTCTATACCATCCATATTGTTGTCTTCCATGACATCATCTAACTCTGGATTGTTGTCTTCTTGTGCCTGAACATAACTATCTTCAACATCATCATGGATGTCAATTTATTTGATGTTCTCTAATCCCTCTCTCTCATTTTGTTGGCCATCATTGTTTTTCTCAGTATCCACTAATGCATCGTCGAATACATGTCTTAATCTTGGATCATAATGTATGACAAATATCCATTTCAGGTCCAAAGTATCTTCGTAGAAAAATACCTGCACATGAATGGCATACATATATTAGATGTATGGTAACAATTTTATTGATTAATAAACACATGTATATATTCACAATAAACTATGAATTAATAGATTAATGATCACTACCACTTCTTGTTTGAGTTAAAGAAATACCTGATCACAATGAATTGGTAGAACATAAGGCTCCTTATCCTCCAATAGGAAACATGAGGAATCTATAGAAAACAATCCACTATGGGTATCATGTCTTCGTGTCCTCTCAAATGCTTCATACCATCTACACTTAAAAATACAACATTTAAAAGAGCGGTAATCTAACTCAATAATTTCTTGTATTTTACCAACATATTGTAGATTCCCTTCAATTATATTCTTATCTTTTTATCTTGATCAACTAGATTTCTTGAAGTCAACCATGATGCCATAATCGAAGGATCATCTCTTTACATCTACCTTTTCTACACAATAATGTCGACCATATGCCCACATTGCTGGATATTTCCTTGCTTGTGAAAGACCATTTATTTAAGTGAAAACAAATATAATGATGAATATTTAAATAGTTAATAGTGTCAAAACTATAAGAAAACAACATTTTGTAAAATTCCAACTGTACCTTTTCTTTTGCATCCTCTAGACATGTTGATTTCATCTTCCATTATGTTTGAATCTATACCTGCATCTTCTATTTGATTTTGTGTTTGTTCAGTAACCCATTCTAGTGTGCAATCTTTGCCCCATTCCCCAAGTAGATCAATGGGAAGTGGAGTATTCCTTAGGTCCAATCTCTTAAATTGTCTCCTTGCTTCTAGCACTTCTCTCTTTTTATCATACAGATAAATCAATTTGTTCATAAAGTCCATGTGGTACAGAATGAACTTGTTGAGTATAGCACTTTCGTCTACACCTATTACATGTCAACATGTTTATTTCAAACTCCAAATGTCATGCTGTTAATTTGACAAATAAATTAAAGAGCAAATTAATGATTGCAAGAAAAACAACCACACTGATCATGAATTTACTTACTAATTTCTACTTCAACACCATTAGATTGTGGTTTTTCTCTATCAATAATATCTGATGCTTGTTCTTCATCCCAAAAGTGTGGCCTATCTTCAAAATCCTTACCAAGGAATTCACAAAGGAAGAAAAATGCTTCATTCAATACATACCCTTCAGCCATGCAACCCTCTGGATGTGCCTTTTGTCGAAGATATCATTTTAGAGTTTTCATATACCTCTCAAAGAAAAACATCCACCTCATTGATATGACAGCTACTAATTCAATGTCATCAACTAGGTGTATAAGTAAATGGACTTGTAGGTCCATGAAACTTGTAGGGAGCTCCTTCTCGAATACATAAAATTTCTACAATTTCCTTCTTCCATTTTGGCACTTCACATTTGTGGATCTCCTTGGAGGTCACCCACCTAATATAAGAATGGTAAATTCATATGAAACTTTAGTCATTAATTAAAATGCAATATAATATCTCTATGTCTCTCACACATGAACATTTCATATAACCACATACCTTGTAAACATTGACAATCGACTTATGGCATTGCTTAAGTCAACTGTAAGACAGGAATCCCCCCTAATTGCCAATGGCATGATATGCTATCAAACACATTTATGAAAAGGTCATTAGTATTTTTTTCTCACACACTAAAATATCAAAATATATTTAGTACTTAATCAATGTTACCAATAAATGTTAAATGATGATATATAATACCTTCATAAAATTATGAAAATCATGTGTTTTAAATCCTATGATATGTCTATCAACTGTAAAAGCTTTAGCCAATGATGACTCATAGCTAGTAGGTGTCCTTATTGAATGGATGACATTTTTTAGTTGGTCTAGCTCTTTTTTTTTCAAAATCCATGGAGCTTTTGCATATGTTTCATTTTCCTTGTTTGGCCACAAATGTTTTCTATCAATTTTGGTATGTGAAGAGCAATATCTCTCCTCGAAGACAAGGTGTCCTTCTCTTTGCCTGATATATGTCAAAATATAGAATCTGGGACATTTTTGAAGATGTACATAAGATCTAATAGGTGAGATATTAATAGATCCTTCTAGTAAGGGAGCTCATAAAATAAGGATTTTCTTTTCATTCCTTTTGGCATATTAACTGCAACTTGTTCTAGTTCTTCAATTGAATCACCCTGATCAAAAAAATCCTCCCAAGATTTCAATTCAGCATCTTCATACTTCTTAAGCCAATCGCCTGGACCCATAATCATGGGAAGCCCTCTATTTTCAACTTTTCCATCAAATTGATTCTTTCAGCGATTTCTAAACTTATGATCTAGTGGTAGAAAAACCCTGTTGTTTGTGTAAATAAATTTATGTAGATCGTGAGAATACCACCCTTGAAATTGTTCTGTACATATTGGACATGCAAATATCCCCATTATTTGAAGCCCTACAATTCAATAAGTAATGTTAATAACATCAAAAAAATAGTATAAAACTAAGTATGAAAGTTGGGATGAAAATAAATTATGAGTGTAAATACGTAAATATTTTATCTTACCAGAACAAACACCAAGTCCTGGGAAATCATGAATAGTCCAACATAGCACACCATACAACATGAAGGACCTATTTGATGGGGGACATGATATGTCATACATTCTTATGCTTTTCCATAGCAGCTGCATCTCATCAATAAAAGGTGCAAGATAAACATCCATATTTTTAACTTGATGTTTTCCTAGAACAATGAGAGTCAGCATAAGGTACTCCTTTCTAACACTCATCCATGGGAGAACATTGTATACTATCAGTTTGACTGGCCAAACACTATAATTTGAGCTCAAGAAAGAGAATGGGCACACTCCATCAATTGTAAGACCAAACTTGATACTACGGGGTTCATCTTTGAATTTTCTTGGCCATTTTTTCTCTGTGTTTCATTTGTTTGGAGTCAACTAGAATTCACATGAATCCATCTTTACTCCTATTCTTTGCATCCCAGTCCATCAATTGTGCAAGTGACTTGCAATGAAACATTCGTTGAAGTCTAGGTATAATTGGCATGTGACGTAAAACCTTCTTTGGAACTGTAGGACCTTGTACATCTATACAATATCTCTTCTCTTTGCATACAGGGTATTCTACCTTGTGTTGATATTCATCTCTGTATAAAATGCAATCATTTTTACATGAATGAATTTGCTTATATTCAATCACCAACTCAACCAATAACATACACACCTCCCTGCAAGTTGATGGCAACACATTCTCTTTAGGGAATATTTTTAGTTTTTAGTGCCCTGTAAGATTGCCAAAGATTAAATCAATTGAATGTTTGACTTATGATGAACATGTTTGATATGTCAATCTATACTAGGACTATTTATATACAATATATGGTTTTAAAATCCCCTTAAGGAAATATAAACGAAGTTGATGAGTGTTTATGAATTATGTACACCAATTGACAATGTAAAGTAAGAAATAGATTTCAACTCACTTCAGTAGGGTAGTGAATCCTTTGTCTAACCAACCAAATAGTGACTTGATTTCTAATAATATTAATGTGCATGCCAGTTTTGAGGTTCTACTTGCACCTGATTTGAACACGGTTGTCTTCGCTGCTTGATTGATGGAGTCTTTCAGGTTGTTATCATCAACATTACGTTAGTTGTAATTACCCCTACTATCATCGTTACTGTCAACCATATGATCATTATTGTCATCATTGTTTCCATCCCCAAAGAAATCTATAAGTATTTCATTTAATCCTTCTTCATGAACTACATTTTCACTATCATGATCATCATCATTAAGGCTAGGTGGCATGTCATCAGTGTATGTGGATCTCATCAGCTCTTCAAATTTCTCAGTTGGTAGTATTCTCTTCAATGTTGCTCTTTTCACCCTAGTATGGTTTAAAGGATGGTTTGGATCATCCCATCCAAATCTTAATAACCCAGTTGGATCTTAGGTATTAGTATGTGTTTTATCAACATCTTCTACCTATCATTAAATGGAAGCATTATTTAATGTTTGGCAACAACTGGATAAATCATAAATGTAACAATTTCAAAGAAATATAATCAAATATGGCTTAAAAAATAAAAATATAAATCGTATGAACATATATACATCAATTGAATAATGGAACATTATTTTATAGACTACCTTTTTTAAAGAATAATTTAAATAAAACACAATTTTGACAACATAGTTTATAAAACACACTCATTTATTATTCTTTGGTTTTCTTCCCTTAAGAACATCCTTCGGGAGACCTTGTTCTTCCCTCTTCTTTTGCGTAGGAGTGCATTTTAAGAAGGGGTAATCAATCAATAACTCATCCCCAATGGTAAGGTCCATAATAGCCTCAACCATTATCAATCTATCAATCTATCTTTCCATATCTCCATCTTTATCATTTATAGCCTCAACAAATTGACAATTTGGTCTTACAGTAGGGTCCCTTCCCTTACTACTATTTATAAATCCTGCAATATTTTTGTGTGTGTATGCACATCCATCTATATACATAAGATGACCTTTGTTCATTTCTTTTCCACTTTCCAATTGGAGACGATGTGTATACATATTTGAATTTATACCATATGCTAACATGCTAGGCTTATATCCTGCTAGCCTTCTCCATTCACCACTGTAATAAGATGGACCATAATATGGCATTAATCTCCTAATGGTTTGTTCTAAATTGTTTCTATGTTTAGATCCCACATGTACATTTTAGACAATAAACAGGCCTAGATTCACTCCATGAATATTGGAGGGCCGTATCATGTAGTTGTATCCCCAAAATTGAAACACCTCATACACTCTAGGTAGTTGTTGATCACTAGGCCAAGTGCAATATAGTCGACAATCAAATGTGTCTTTGTAAATCAATCTCAAACTTAGGGGCAAGTCATCATCTCCATCACATTCATTCTCATAGGGTATGTAGTCCACCTTCCCCTTGTCTTTAAGTAAATTATGAATCTTTAAACTGGTTCTTGTTATGTTGCTTGTTTTCATCAATTCCTCATCTTCTGAGCTGGTATATTGGCACATATTTTTGTTAGATGTATTATCTGATAAATGATCATTTCCCTCTAGGGTGGAAGTTGGTGATCTAGGAAAATTTAAACCAATACTTTATCCTGTGAGTATCCATCAAGAAAAAAATTAGTTATTTAAATAATATAAAATAATGTTTAAACAAAGTATACATGTTATTTATATCAAATTGGAAAATTCCTTACCACAATTCCTATTGGATTTGAATCGATTGTAGGAGGCATACTAAGTAATGTCTTTGTACAATCACTTGTTTGAATTGTTTCTTTCCACGACATACAGAACATCCACAAACAACAAGTTTCTCAAAGTATTCATCCCATGTACTATAGCCCTAACCAACCTCTTGTTCAATGCAATCATTTGTTGTGTTTGCAGGATCCATTGTCATATCCTCTTCCACCCACTGTCCTCTACATGATTTAACAGTTTTAGGTCCACGTCCACGTACATATCTTTTTCTTTTGCTAGTTGAATGCTCAGGCTCTGCATTTGCTCCAATCTCCATCTAAAATAATCAACAACATGTGTTAATTTATGTCAAGATTGGATAACACATTATAAATTTAAATAATATTGTTAAAAAAGATGGACGTATCACAAAATGCCATCAAATCATTTTTTCCTAAGTTAAGTCAAAATTTGAGTACCTGATGTCCCACTTCATCCATTGTGTCCTCATTTGATATGACACAATCTGTTGCCATGGCCTTGTCTGGCCCCTATAATACACAACACAATAAATAATGTTTAGTACACCAATTATATCATTTCAACAAATATGCTATCCAAAATAGAACCTCACTTCAGTCATATATTTGACATATTGATATCATGTTTTGGCCATCCTAATTTTCAAACTTTTCCATTGATCATAGAATCACATTTAATCACCATTCCTGTGCATTTTCAACCAATAAGTTTGACCCCAGAGGCCTCATGGACAAAAAAATGACTTTATCTCCTCTATGTTGTGGCATCTATGAATTCATAAACACCTTCCTCCTTTGGTTGAAGTTGCTTTCTCTTCTTACTTCTATTGTATCTGCAGATTCCATTGTCATATATATTTCCACCCACTTTCCTCTCTACGATTTAGTAGTTCTAAGCCGCCAACGTCCTCTCTCCATGGCCTCCTCTAGATCCTGTAATACACAACAATGACAATAGTCACATAACAACTATGCACCAAGAGAATATTGTTGAAATTATCTTGTTAATATGCTCACTTTTCATTAAGATGTACTATGAAAAACAAAATAGGACATTGCAACATTTTGCTCTTCACAAAAAGTTCACACAGAATCTTGACAGCTAGAGCTTAGATCTTATGATTACAAGATGATTACAAATTCACATCAAAAAGACTTATTTACAAGCTGACTACAAATAAAACCTATTACAAATAATTTTAGCTAAACATCCCTTCCATGGTCCCTTGTTATCCTAGATGAAAGAAAACCTATTACTAATAATTTTAGCTGGTTCTCTACCTTACACTTCTTCAACAAATTCATTAAAACTATAGATATTTTCTCTTTGAAAACTAGAGATTGGATTCCTTATTCTTGATTGAAACCTACTTTACATTGGATAGTGTGAGACTATTTATCTTAGATAAGATCCAAAACTTTAATTCTTGATTTTTTATTTTTCATGATTAGTGTTTATCCTCCATAGAGGCTGTGGTGAAAGTAGTTGGCTTGGTTATGTAGAAATCCCCTCATCAAATAAAAGCCAACAAATGTTTACAAATGGCTCAACCCATATAAGATTTAACAATTTACTACAAATTTAATGAAAAGTTACATCAAATTATGTTTTTATTATGTAAAGTTTCTAGGATGTATCCATTTTTTCCAAGCTAGTTGGGGGTATGTTGTCACACTAGATTCCAATGTTATAAAAGCCTTACTACTTAAACATTTACCTCAATTCCAAATGTTTGCATGAGGAACATTTTGGTTTGGCACAGCTAAGCACTAGATTAGGTGCACTTTGCACCACCTTTGGCACCCCAAAGAGATTACATTTAGGGATAAAAGTCGACGCTAAAGTCGGTGTTAACTATGCCGACTATAGTGCTGACTAATGAATTAAAAACAAAAATTTAAAAATTCCCGCCTACGTTAAAACATAACACACAACAAAAAAACACATACCATAAAAAATTCCCACCTAGCAATATCGTTGCTTCGCCACGACTTTTTTTTAATGTAATGAAAATGTTTTCTAAATCATTTATCTCTACATTTTTATCATCCACATAGCTAAATATTTAGGGTTTGCTCTCCAATATAGCTAAATGTTTAGGGTCTGTACTCTTGGATGACACAATAACATTCAGAGGTGAAAAGAGTTCCAAGGTCAATGATAAAATTAAGACTCGGATTGTGAAAGTCTACGGCGACATTGTTTCCTACGTTGATATTTTGGAAACAAACACTCGTGATTCTATTGTTCAAGTAAATATTTCTGCACTCCTCTACTTTCACTTACATTTTTTTCTAATGTTATAGAAAAATTATTCCTACTTTCCTCTATATTGACATTAGAAATTTATGCTTATAATTGGTAGTTGGGAGGTCCATACCTGGCAGTGCGTACTTCATTTGCCTCCACAGATTGGACGAAAATAATTTGCCCTAGGTCACCTCAAAATGTCAAGCAATAGAGGGAAGGGAGCAAAGGGAGTAGACTCTGGCCACAATGAGGTAATTCATTGTCAATTTATAGACTTGTAAATGTTTCCATTGTTTCTTTGATTTTTAGTTTTTTATTTCTAAATTTAAAAGAAGAAATTTATTTTATATATATTATATATATAGGGACATGAGAATGACAAAGATAAAGATGACATTGGATTCCATATTGGGGGTAGAGGCACTGAACAAATTTGATGGTGTGGACTTGATAATGCTTGCCAGATACATAGAAAAATGATCTAGTAAAGCCCCTAGAACATTGGAACCAAATCAACCATGTCAAAGGGAATTAATTGATTCCCTAAGTAGTCCTAGATCGAGCAAAAGAACCAGGAGGAAATCAATAATAATAAACTCTAAGAATGTGGAAGAGGGAGCAAAGACTTCCAATGTCCCAGCCACTCCTAGGACACAAATTTCTTCCACTCCTAGGACATAGACTTCTTCCACCATGCCATGTTTTTCATCTTGTATTGGTAGCTATGATACTAAGATAGAATATGATGTGATTTCAGGGGAAGTCTGAATGATAGATGCTAGAAAAATGTTTGTGAATAGGTTGAAGGAATCATGCCTTCAACAGTTCAAAGACCATCTACAGTTTCCATTCTCAAAGATACCCATGCACTTGCAAAAAGTAGTCATCCATGATATTGAGACTGAATTTGGCATAGGTTGGTTTGTAAAGAAGATAAAGTTATGAATGTCTCAAAACTGCAAGAGATTTCAGTACAACCAAACAAAGAAGATAAAAAACCTCCCTACTGAGCTAAGGCTAAAAAAAAGGCCAATTGATGTAAGTGTGAAAGTATGGAAAGAGCTTGTAAAAGCATATGAGAAGTTTGATGCAAAGAGGAAGTTTGGTGAGGAGAGTACGCAGGTATTTGAATTCACTCATAAAATTATATCCAAAATTTTAAATGATTTTTAAATTTTATTTGCGCATAGTTAAATTGAATTAGTATATGTTTCAGGACAAGGCCTCCAAGGCTAGGCTTGACAAACTTTGTGCCATGCATCACAGTGACTAGAAAGGTTTACAGGCCTTGACCCATACATTTGTAAGTATATTTAATATGTTAAATGATATTTTTTTTAATTTCCTAGGAACAAGTAAATGATTGCATATTAATTAGTTTAACTAGTCCATGTGCCATGTTTTGACAGGAGGAGAAATATGGTCGGCATCCAACTCAATTTGAAAAGGAAATGTTACAAAGCAAAAAGTGGACCGGTTTTGTAATCTGGATGGAGAACGAGGTATCAATAGTTGACTTTCAATAACTTAGTTGGATATTGCTGTGTTAATATGTCAATTTGCATTTCTTGTGTTGAGTTGTTTATTGATGTGTGGGATGAATTCTAAAGTGCTTCTATGCTGGCCCTAGATCCCACTTAATTGTCCCATTATTTCATGTTGAGGAAAAAAATATTGTTTGCCTTAAAGGGTAGTAGGTGACATTCATGCCTTATTTTCATTACATCTTTTAATTAATGACCATGGTCTTTTAATATCTCTTAAGTGTCCTCATTTAAGTTATGAGTTGTATCATTTGAGTAACTTAGTCCCATGTTGATTTGATTTATCTTCTTTTCTCTCAAACATGGTATCTCAAGGAATGCTTTCTTGTGATACAGAGCAGGGATGGTTTCAAGATTTCAACATCTCACAACAAGATTTGGTGTTTTCTTTCTCATAACCTTCAATAGATGCAAACTAGGTTTCAACCCGTAATGGGTCATTTATGCTTCAACAGGTAAATTAGCACCAAGAGGACCCTCAATGGAATACAGATCTAGAATATGTTCATTCTGGTACAGATCACATGGCAAAGGATGATGATGACACAAATACAAAAGACACCAAGGCCGATGACGATGATGATGATGACGATGATGACGACAATGATGATCATGATGATGATGATGATCATGATGGTGATGATGATGATGAGGTAGTTTCTTGTGGTAGTACTGGTATTGGAATTGAGGTGAGTGCTATTTATTGTTTTTATGTCTTTCATGGTAGTCATTGTTGTTTTAACACACACATGCAAGTAAGTACTATTCAAGTAAGTTGTTTTAATACTATTTGAAGGAAAACCCACCAGTATGATTTACTTTAAAGGATTTAACTCTAGAGAGAGACCAATAAATGTAAGTCACTTAAAGGGAATTACATCAACTTCTAATAGAAACCAATTAAAAGCATCCACACAATGACAACAAATGTGCCTTGATAAATCTATTGATTTGAATAACTAGAAATAGCTAATATGGAGACAAGCAAACAACTTATGAACTTGAATATTAATAGAAAATCATAACACCATACATATCCACAAAGTTAACCATCCTTGGCCATTATAATATTAAATTATCATAAAAGTGTAATGTCTTGAATCTGAAATATGATTGGATAGATAATATTGGAATATATAAATTGTTTTACTGAAAGATGATGATTGTCTAGGCCTTGGTTTCCCTTATATATATGGGAAGCAACATGCTTTAGGCCTAAACCAACACAACTGTTCATAAATCACATCCTCTTGTAACTAAACATGTTTAATTAAGAGAAATTAAAGGCATAAACAAGTTAACCAAGATCTAAATTTGTTAGTCATCATAGAGCACCCGTGACCTTAGGCCTGGCAAGGTACTCATCTCCATGTTGCAGTATCTATTAAGTGTGTTGTGCCCCTGTCTATTATCACAAAAAAGTGTCAAAATTTTGTCCTTGTTCTCCATGTTGGTGCCAACAAAACTACTCATTGCTCCTTCTACACCTAAACCTATAGTTGCACATCATTCTTTCAAGTATTTCTGCTCCCACTTATCGAATGTAAGGTCACTGGGCCATTTGAATTCCTAAATTTAGAGCAGATTGGTCTAATGGTCCTTCCATCTTTTATCCAACATAGCTTTAACATCAAATACAAATTTTCAATATCCCACATCTAGGGCTATGACCCTATCCAAAATCACGTTAAAGCTCAAAGTATCTATATCATGCTCCTTTTTCAAGAATTCCATAACCACAGACATTGTTGTTTTGAATTATGCCTTCCAAGTATCAAGGCCTTTAACTAGTTTGTTTTCCTCTGTCAAAATAGAGGGGATAAATTGATGCTTGAAAGTAGAAAAAGATTCAAGTATGGCATGCATCCTTTTGTATTCACTGTTGGCATATTGATGGTCTTCAATGATCATAATCACCGTCTGCTCTGTGGGCTTCAATTCAGTAGGAGCATTAAGATTTCTTTGAAGTATCCTACAAAGAATGCCTAAATTGTGCAAGGAAGGCTGCCATTTCTTGTACAGTAGCTCCAAAATAGAAAAGTTTTCTTGCAATTGTTTAATGGCCTGAGATAACATGGAGTAGAAATCATGCACATCCCCAAGTTTATCCACAACTAGCTTTGTCCTATATTCTAGAATTTTCTCAAAGACTTCAAGGACCTTGATCCTTGTCTCATTTTTTGTTTCCTCATTTTACTTCTTGAGATCCTCAACTTCTTTTTTAAATTTTATTCTCAAAGCATTAAACTCTTGCATTGTCACTATGACATCACCAGTTGTTGGTGGCACAAAAGGTTAATATGGAACTATTGACGGACTCTGGGAAGAACCCACATCTTGTAGTTGCTTTTTCAATTGCCTATTTTCAATGAACAACCTATTCACTTCATCATTCATGTCTTGTTGTGTTTTCTCATAATCTTGCAATTTTTTTTCTAACTTTTTTACAACTGCATGGGTGAACATGGCAGACTGTAAGAGCAGAGGCCTCAATTCCTAAAGTATCTCATAAGGTTTTCACCATAGCAGATCCCCTCATTTCCTGAACAACATCTAGCAACCTTGGTTTACTAGTGTTATTATGTTTTGTCCATATGGAAAGAGTCTATGTCTTTGGGTTGAAACCACATCCACTCATTCTATCCTCATTATCAAATTCAGACACAAGATTAGGGTCATCTTGACTCCTAACTTGGTAAAGCAAGAATACCTTTTTCAATTCAAGACCTGGGATGATCAGCATCTTACTCTTCTAGACCATTTGTCTTTCTTCCTCAGGAGTCACATTGATTTCATCAACTTTTAGTTCTTGGGTTGTTTGGGTGGTCATTTGATCTTACTAAGAATCATCAGCACCCATCTTATTGATTTCCACCTTTTCGTCAAATTCCTTCATCTTCAATTTTAACCAGAAATCTTGAAACTCTATAGTATTGATGAAATCATCATCTTGAATAAATCTCAATGATGCCACCACCCTTTCATCTTCCTGTAGCATTGGATCAATTTAGGCTTGTTCTTCCATCCTAGCCTTAGGCTTGTGTGCATCAGTTTCTTTACCAACCAATGGTTGATCAACTTCCTCTCCATCATGCAATTGTGTCAAAATATTTGCAACTTCATTAGTATACCCCACACCCTTAGACATCTCATATGGGACTACAGGAGACATGCCTTCAATTCTCTACCTTTTATGTGGTGGTGATTCAGGGATCTGTGGATCTTGAACTAATATGATATCAGGGGCAGGCTCATGAATCTCAATTCCTGCAAACCTCTTCACTAGAATTTTGGTAGCCTTAGTAGGCTGTACTTCAGATTTAGTATAAATACTTTCAAAATTTTCAATCATTGTATTAATCCTCTTTAGAGGATCTTTCTCTTCAGCAAAAAATCCTTCAAAAATTGGATTATTTTCCTTTTTCTTATCTTCAATTTTCTTGAGGATCTCCGATTTCCTCTTCTTGTCATACACTTCATTAAAAGTAACCAGGTTCCTTATCACATCCTCCTCATAAAGAATTTGATGGGAGATGCCCATCTTAGTCAAGATCACTTGTCTCACAAAGTTCATATGACCTTCAAGGTCACAAACTCTTTCAACACCATATTCGAAAGAGTACTTGGCCTTCAAATAGGCCTACAGCTCCTCAAGAGTGTCTGAACCAATTGACCAGTCTCCAGAGATAGTGGTATCAAGCAAAAAGGTGCCTTTCTTCTGCCTTTTCATCACTTCCTTTTCCCTCCACATCATTTGCCACATGAATTCCAAGAATGCAATTCTATCATAAACAAACTTTGGAAACTTGTGAGGTGGTTGGGGGAAATCATATACCCTGATTATTCTGTACTCTAGTACGAAGAACCAATCAGCATAATTGAAAATATGACATTGCTCTAGTTTATGTGCAAGAGGTCTCAAAATTACCCTGATTTCTGGTGACAAACTGGGGACCCAATTACCAAAAGAATTCATTATTTTCATAGAAAATTCATTATGAAATACATTATAGTTACCAGTCTAGCAATGAGAATCCCACATGTAACACCAACATTGAGTAGGCCTTCTTTTCCTTGTCCTGTCAATCATGCCGATGTACATTTTACTTGACCATTTACTCCTATTTTGATATAGGATCAAGTGGAAAACCAAAGAATAAAACTTGAAGTTCATGGGTTTCTTATCTTCCTTCACACTAATGAATCTATCATGTATTTTCTTTTCAAGATATGAGGCAAAATCATACTCAATGTTCACCTCTGAATTTTGTATCTTCATATCCATCATCATCAAATTAACTAACATCCTCTAATTGGCATCAATTCATAGTACTTGGCACAATCCATAATAGGTCTATTTGAAATAGACTGCAAAATCTTCCACAGGGAATGGTTTGACTGCATTGGAAGGAATATCAACTATCCTATTGTTTGCACCTCTTCTCATAAATATTGGTAGCTCATCACTTCTTAGTGTTCTTCTCAAACTTTTGTATTCTTGTTTAATCTTTTATAGGTCAATTTCGGTGAGAGCTTGTTTGTTCAACATAAAATGGTTAATTATAGCATTTATGTCAATTCTCAATATAGAAGATCCATCTGGTAACCTTACTATTTTAGTAGTTGGGTGATAGTGCAATGCTAGAGTATGAATTAGTTCCACATCCATGAATACATTTGAAACAATTATCTTGGCCAAATCCAACTTCCATGGATTGCCCACCGATTCCTGACCATCCTTCTTCTGATAGAAGTACCAAAATAGTTTCCTACTAGAAATGGGAATTATGGCATCCCTACAACCCTCAGCAACATCCCTAAATACTTTCTTTCAACCTTTGTCAATTGAATTGGGTAAAACATCTAGCAAAGATTGCTACAGTGATCTTTTCTTAGAGGCAAGATCAGGCTTACTGGTATTACTTGTGGATTTAGACTTTTTGGGTGCCATTATACAAACTAGGGTTTCAAAATTCAAGCAAATGCATGGAGAATTGAAATAGACCAAGGATTCTTCAAAAAAATTTGTAGAGAATGTAGAGATGGACTTACTTGAACAATTCAAAGCTTGCTAAGAACAGACTGAACTGGGTGCCTTCTCCAAGCCAATCTGCAATCTCTGAACTGAGCAAATGCTGAGAGATTTCTAGATTTTATCGAGCCAGAATGTTCATCATTCCACCATTATTTTTGGTTCGTGCCACGAGATTATAAAATCTCAGCATTCAATTCATTTGAAATATAAGTCCTTGATCAAATTTGATCCAACAATTAGATGAAATAAAAAGATCTTACAAATTTCTCAGTAATCACACACCTGCACTGAGTATGTTTACTCATTTATTATCATTACCACACTACCACGGAGCTTATTTAAACTGATCATGGGATGGCGATAAGCTTCAATGCCTTTTGTTCACTTTTCTTGATTACTGCCAACCCTCAGCCCTTATGCTCAAACAAAGAGGGATTGTGGGGCTTATAGCCCCCTTTATTCCATTTTCTTCCATTACTGTCAACCTACAAGTGCATGTTCTCATTACTACAGTGAGATTATGTTGCCAACTTTTATTGCTTACTGCCTTGCCACAAATGTTCTTTGAAAGCCATCGTGGGAGCCTAGTAACTTGGACACTTACTACTACCATGCCGTGAACAACTTGCGAACTTTTATATTGAACTCTCTTCCTTATCACCAAGCTGCAACCAAGTGGTGAGACCTCTGAGGGACCGTGGTATACATGGTTGACTAAGCCCTTCCTACCACCATGCTGCGAACAACTTGTATGTTTCCAAGGAGAGTGCGGTAGACATGATTCTTGTTTCTCTAGTTCTTGCACTGCTGCCAAGATAATGAGGATGACCTGCGAGATTGCGGTAAAATGTAAAAACATAGAAATGATTAAGAGTAACTGCATACTCCTCAAAATGACCATGTTATGTGACCCTGGGAAATAAATGACATAAAATTTTGGCATGAAAGTCTATTAAGAAACGGTCATATACAAGTGAAAAGATCAAGTAGGATGGAAATGTGCAAAATTTTTGAGAGGTCCTAACAAGTAAGACATTAGAATAGTTTATTTGGAATAATGGCAGGAGTTAACAAAATTTTAGGGTTTTAAAATTTTGTTCCAACATAAGTAATGGTTGTTTTATTATGTAAATAAGGGTAATCCTTACCTATGTAATAATTATTATGTATTTCAATATAATGTGTATTTTTTTTGTTTTTGTAGAAATGTATTGATAAACCCCATGAAGGGGATAAAGTTAGGGTGTTGGATCCATTTGATGGTGTTGTTGTGGGAAGTGGATGGATTCACTCACTATCTATTGTACATGGAGTCAACTTGGAAGGAACATGAGATGCAAATGTAAATATTTTAAAGGTCACAAGTAACGTACCCCTTGCTTATGATGACAAAATAGATGGAGTTGTCCATCTAAAAGAGAAAGAAGGAACCTTCACACGGTGGCCACTAAAATATTTCCAAAAACTGGAATAGTTGATGTTTATCATGTACTAGTTGTTAGACATAAGTGTTGGAAACTCTTACACAACTATGACATTTTTTATTATATTTTTATATATACTCTTAGATAGTTTTGATATCTTATAACTTTATATATATATATATATATATATATATATATATATGCATTATATACAAGAGTGGGGAAGGAGTTTATGTTCAAGCTTCAACTCTTGGATTTTTGGAGGCTTTACTTGAGTTCTTGAAGACCCCAACTATAAGCATCCTAGTTAGTGCAATTGGTATGGGCCTGTACATAAAAAAGATGTCATGTGTGCAAGTGTAATGCTTGAGAAAAAGAAGAAAGAGTATGCTGCAATTTTGGCATTTGATGTCAAAATTACTCCTGAAGCTCAGGAACTTGCAGATGAAGTTGGTGTCAAGATATTTGCAGTGGACATTATTTATCATCTGTTTGACCAGTTTAAAGCATATATGGACAATCTTAAGGAAGAAAGGAAAAAGGATGTTTGCAGAAGATGTTGTTTTCCCATGTGCACTGAGCATTTTGCCAAATTGTATTTTTAACAAGAAGGATCCTATAATTGTTGGTGTTGATATTCTTGAAGGCATTGCAAGGGTCAGTATCTAAATCTAGTCTTTTTAGTGTTATGACTTATACATGTAAAAGATTGTTGTATCATTTTTGGTTTGTCTAAAGCCATATGTGGTGATTGCATCTATAGATTGGCACGTCATTATGTGTTCCCACAAAAGATTTCATAGATATTGGCAAAATTGCCTCAATTGAGATCAATCATAAAGCTATTGAAATGGCTAAGAAGGGTGAAAAAGTGGCCATGAATGTATTTTGAGAAGCTATCTTTGTTGTTAGTAGTTTTATATGATTTTGGATGCTATTTTTTGAAATGTTTTTATTAATGAATTATCATACGAACTTTATAGATTGTTGGGAGAAATGCTAATGAAGTGCAAAAAATGTTTGGTAGGAATTTTTAAATGGAGGATGAATTTGTGAGTCATCTCACCAGAAGATCTATATATATATTGAAACAAAACTATAGGGTAAGGCTATTTGATATCCACATTATGTAATTTTACAGTGTATTTACTATTATGCATTTATACTAATTGAACATTTGTGCTTTTCATTTTTGGTTGATAAAAAAACTTTTTAATGTCTAAATGATGCATTGTGCAATGGAATTTTGGATTGGAGCAAAATCTTCTGATGAAAATGGGAAAATGCACCCTGCAACATTACAAACACCACAATCATTATAACAAATGGTGAACTTTGTTGATACTAGATTAGTAGCTTCTGTATCATAAGCTTCTTCTATATGTTTTGCTATGTGGTGTACGTGTTGCACCTCTGGCTACAATAAGACAATAGTGAACTTCAGATCCTATCTATGTAGGAGGTCATTTGAATGTCTATTGTTTAGCTCATTTTCTGAAATTTAATAGTCTAAATGGGCAAGTGTGATATTGCCATGTGAGAAAGGGAAGAGATTGATTCCAAGAGTAGAGATTTTGTGTAATGATCTATTTTATGATTTCTTGAGGTAATGAAGAAAATATCATGAAAACATTGTTTTAAATAAATTCATATTTTACTGCAATTGTACGAAACCAAAAACATTTCCATGTTGTCATCTTCAACATGTTGTTGATTGGCTAGATTTCACTGTTTCAAGTGCCACTTTTGCTTCAGCTGTCTGGGACCATGTTATGGAAGGTTACAGGGAATGGTGTGTTTTCTTGTTGTTGCAGGGTCACTACTACAGGGGCCTCTAAGTAGCATTCTCAAGTTGTTATTCAGATATTGTTCATAGTGGTTTAGGGTTGCTTGAATACACAGGTAACACCTTAATGGCTTGTGTGAAGGAGAATATGGAATGCACCAAGGCTACAGTCAAAGCACCTGAATTGGTTAACAGAATGCCAAAATAAATGATGTTTCATGGAATGCTCAATGGCAACATCTCTTTTCTAAGTGTCAAAAGATGTGAAGGGCTTCATTGGTTTGACCTGTCTTTCCATTATTTTGCTATTGTATCCAATATGGCTGTTGAACTAGTTTTTTCTTCAGTCAGTCCTTGTAGTTTGTTCTACATGACAAAGCTGAACTAGTTTTTTCTAGTTATGGCAGCCTTGTGCTGCTTTTTTATTATAATTTGTAATTGTTTTCCTGCATTGTTCCAATACAAAAAAATATTTATTACCAATTTGCTTTGTCTTGTTTCATTTTCTTATTGGTCGATTCTCAAATCGAAAGTGTTGGCTCAAAATTATCAATCTTTACTTGGCAGCATCATAAAATGTATAGATTTCCAAATTTATTTGCTTTTATATTTTAATTCAAATTTAGTAATATGTTTTTTTCACATTATAAAATTTATGGTATTTAATAAATTATTAATATCATGACTAAATTTACTACCAATTAATGGAAACTAGTAAATAAAAATGACTACCATGACTAAATAAATGACCAGTTAACAATAATCAATGACTAAATATACGTACTACCAAATTGATGACTAAATATACTACTAAATTACCAAATATACTACCAAATTGTTGACTAAATATACTACCAAATTAATGACTAAAATTTGTTTAGTCATAAATTTTGCAACAAGCGACATTATATCAGAAGTAAAATTGGAAGCAAATCTGGAAGCAAAATTGGAAGCAAAAATGGAAGCAAAAATGGAAGCAAAATTAGAAGCAAAATTGGAAGCAAACCTGGAAGCAAAACCTGAAGCAAAATTGGAAGCAGACCTGGAAGAAACACAAGAAGCAAAACCAAAAGAAAAATTGGAAGCAAACCTGGAAGCAACATAAGAAGAAAAACCAAAAGCCAAATTGGAAGCAACAAAGGACATCATACTGGAAGCAAAACTATGCGTCAATTAGGAAGCCAAAAAAGAAGCTATTTTCGATGCCATACCAAAAGCAAAATAGGAAGCATGACTGGGAGCAAAACTAGAAGAAAAAATGGGAGCAGAAATGGAAGAAAAATTGGAAGCCAAATTGGGCACTAATTTAGGCGCTACTTCTGGCACTATTCCTAGCACTATTCCAAGCACTAAAAGAGGTGCCATTGTTTGCGATACTTTCTGGTGCAAAATCTGACATAAAACTTAGTGCCAAATCCAGTATAAAAAATGGTACCAAAGAGAACATGTAGTTTGGTGCCAAGTTTTGCACTGACAAAAGTGTCCAATTCATGAACTCAAATGCACTAAATTCTGGTGCTATTTTAGGCACTAATTGCCTCTTTTGTTGTAGTGTTTATTTAAATAAATGATAAAATATTGTTTATAGATGTTTGGAAGACAATATGTTCCTTAAAAATAAATAAATGTATTAAATTATATATATAAATATGTAATATTGTATTACATTTCTCTTCTTGATTATTTAATTGGATTTGTTTAATAACAATAGTTGAATTATTCAAAATAGTATTATTATATTGAATAAAAGAATTAAAAAATATATTTCTGTCACTCATGCAATAGTAAGATAACTTAAATAGATAGTAATTAATTTAAATAAGAAAGGTTGTGAGTTTTAAATTTCTTTTATTTCATGCAAACTGAATACAAAATTTAGTTTTAAACCTAAGAAGAGATCACCAAAATTAGAGGGGAATAATGGGAATAAAAGAAAGAGATCTGGGCAGAAAGACATACACATGATTTGTAGTGGAGAAAACTAGGTTTTCTTGAGTGACAGAAGCAAACAGGAATTGTAGCGACAGGAGAGAGAAAGGGAGGTAGCGACAACAGTTGCAAATACTTCACCAATCAATGACTTAACCAAGTTTTTCATCTAGTTTTCCTTGCATTATAAAAACATTGATTTAGGTTGTCTTTAGATGGTTTTATCTACTGTTTGGCTGGATGACTATAATTGTTTGGATGTTCCTTATTTTGGTTGGCTATTTTCCTTCTTTCCTAGTCGTTGACACTTTTTCTTTGTCATCCCCCTCTTGTTCTGCCTGAGCAACTTGAAAACTTTGATCGACCTACATCCATTGGTCGTTTCTCATTAACTTGGCCGCCATTTTCCTATTCTTTTCTGACCACTTATTCTTTCTGGTCATTTTTGTTAAGGAAATCATTTTCCTTTATTGGTCGTTGATCTTCTTCGTGGCCGATTTGACTGTGCTAGGGCAATCTATATAGATCAACCCCTTGTTTATTGCTACCGCTAGTTCTTGGACTCAACTATGGGCATTGAATTCCTTTCCTTCTGTAGTTTTGACATTAACTCATATCTATCCATGATGTTTGATCTGCTAAAAAATTAGACTAAAAACTCTTAGAAAAATCTCCAAATCATTGTTAGGTTTCCTCTAGCAAATATTTTTATGACTGTATTTTTGTTCTTATGCTGGCTGAATTAGATTAAGATGAGGAAATAGAACTCTTTAAGCTGAACAACAACCTCTAAAAAATAGACAAAAATCATATGTTCCTGGAGCTTCATTTTCTATTTTATACTGTTGTAGCAATTCCTTTATTATCCCTAAGAAACTAGTATTCCTGTAGCTTCCTTTATGACTGGGAACTATATAAATACCTGTGGCAGATTACACGATCTTCATGTAGCTTTGTTGGAGAATTTGTTTAGAACATTATATTGACTAAGATCAAAGACAATAGACTACTATTTTATTTTCCTTTGAATTTTGAAAACCAAATATATATATTCATGACCGGAAATTGATTAAACTATGATCTATGTTCATCTTTTTATTTCACCAACTCCTATCGCAACTATTTTTTTTATTCTTTTATACTTCCTGTCACATAAATGACACAAGGAAGATTAATATTTAGAATGACTATTCTTGAAAACATTCTGACTGAAATACTAGATTAGAAAACTATATCAATTTGATAAACCTATGAATGCAATTGTATGTTCAAAAGATAGATTCTTGCTTGAAAGTGTATTTTTCCTTATTTAATGATTTGGGGAAAGGGATTGGTTTGATATATTGTAAAACTCATACTTTTGATTCTTACTTTATTTCCTTGCTTCCTGGGGAAAGAAGTAGTTTCATCTAGGAATTGTTATTGGGTTACTTTTGGGACTAGGCTGTCGAATGTGGATATTCAGAGATGGCTTGTCCTCTTTTCAGGAATTGAACTAGGTTACTTATAAATGATTAGATTTAATCAGAATGACATTGAAATAGATGTTTATTGTCTAGCAAAAATTATTTATTGATATCTCTGTCACATCCTGTTGTGAGACAATTTGCTTTTCATACTTAGAATTGCACATTCAGACATTAGGGTTGCATCGAGTGTTCCCTCCTGCCAATTGTTACCAAGTAACTAGACATTTTGTGCAGGGATGGGTTTCCTTTATTTCATTAAGGGATCTAGGAAAGTGTAAATACTTCATGGTTGGGTGTAAAAGCACCTGGGCCATGTTCACATCACTCGGCTTGCAGGTGGTAGACCACTTGGTTCATGCAACTGAAGAGTGTATTAATTTATTTATTATTATTGTACATGTTTATTATACCCTATATTGGATGTATGATGGCATGCTTGCCAATGGATTTATGTATATTAATTTATAGTGCTTGTTACCTAGATTAAGCACATGATTTTGAAAGATTTAATGACATTGAGATTCATATTTATGAGATTATCATTTATCTGAGATATTGTGATTGAGCAGATCAATTACACCTTTTTACCTTTGAATGTTGTATCTAAGTGGATTATTAACATCTTTTTATTTTGGTTATTGCAATGTTGTATTTAAGTGGATTATTTACTTCATTTACTTTTGAGTTGGTTTAAATGCTTTACATGACTTGTGAGGCTTTACAACTCTACTCACTCAATTTTATTCACTATTTATACATGATATTGCATTGATTACATAGCTTGTCAACCAGATACTGTTGGCAAGAGACACTATATGGATTCATGGTTGTTGTCATTGATGACAACAAAGGTCATCCCACATATCTGCAGGTCATGGTGTGTCTCTACCGGAAGTCAGAATGAAGATTATTGTGGTTCAGTGAACAAGAACAGAGCATGTGGTAAGGTCCGACAGATTGGTCCGGATCTCTCAGAGGAAGTATTTTGGTAAAGTACGGTTCTGGGGAAGTCAAGAGGACTACCTTGAGTAATAGATTCCAAGGTTGTAGCCTCCGGTGATAGATGAGGTAAAAGATATGAATACTTGAGTACTGGGTTCCTAAGTGACAATGTGAACAGAGGAAGAACTGACTGACAAAACATCAGACTATTTTCCGGATGTGTTACTAATGATGGTAAAGGTTGTGAAGGCATGAATCATGTTTGGCTGACATGATAAATGATTTATACAAGCATAGTTTTGATCCACATTACCTAGTGTGGAAGGATTCAGCCGACAGATCAGAGTTTGTGAAAAGAATTGACTATTCTAGATGCCGACTTGAAAGGTGATGAAATTACTTGTGCGGATATATATACATGATGGATTTAGTTGTGAGAAGTGTTGTTGTTGTAATATGGTGTGCGAATAAAAAGCATAGCAGAGTAGAAATAGTAAGGAAGGTTCGGTATGTGAAAGGAAAGCAGCATAAGAGAAGAGGAAAGATGAAGTGCAGCAGATTAGTGTACTAAGCCTAACCGGAATTGAACTCCAGCATATGTTGATGCTTCCAATTAGTTCAAGTATTGTATAACATTCTTTTGTAGATAGTGTGTCTCCTTGTAGGCAGTGTGCCTCCTTTGTGAGCAGTGTGCTTGGGCAGTGAGCCCTGATTGGCAAGTGCCATTTTGTATTTCCTTATTCTTCTAACAGAGAATAATCTTCGGGTTAATCACCCCATGGTTTTCTCCCTTAACAGAGTTTCCACGTCAAATATACTGTGTCATGTGCCTTTTCCTTTTCATGGTAATGTTTGCTTATTTGAATTAATGTTGCTTTGAATAATAAGAAAGATAAAAAGGAAGAATTAATTAGGATAACTGATTCACCCCCCCTCTCAGTTATCAACAATTGGTATCAGAGCTAAGTTCTTCCCAACAAGAGTCTAACAGCTCAAGGAAGATTTGGGAATCCAAATGGATACATATGGTTTAAAGGAGCAACTCAAGACTGCCCTTGAGGATCTTGAACAGTCAAACTCTAAAGTCAATGAATTAAAGGAAAGACTCAAACAGGCTGATGATTTCATGAGAGAACTAAAAGACAAATTAAGTCTCTCTATGAAAAAGAGAAAGGAGCTACTTTAGCAATTGGCAAGACAAAGTGAAGCTAATGATGCAAATGAAGAGCTGACTGAAAAAACCAAGTTATGTGAAAAGTTATCAAAAGAAGTCATTATGGTAAGATATGAAATAGAATCAGGAGTTATAAAGTTTACCCAAGAAATTGAAGAGAAAAGAAAAACTGAAGATGATCTAAGACAATCTCTCAAGGAGAAATCAGAAGATTGCCACCAAATGGAGAGAATTATTAGACATCTTGAATCTAATCTTGAAGATGCTAAAGAAAATGAAGAAAAACTTGAGGATCAAATTGTCTCTCTCAAAAGGGATCTTCAATCAGCAAATGAATATAAAGAGAAATTTAAGATAAGTTCTACTCAACTTGAAGTTCTTCTTGGAAGTTAAAAAAGGGCAGATGACAAGTGTGGTTTGGGATATGAGAAAGTAGAAAGCTCCAAATCCGGTCAGAAGAATTTTGGATCAGAAAATCCAAGGAACAGGCCTAGAAGACCTCCGGTAAGACAGCCCAATGCTCAAAGATATCCATCTTTCAATGGATACTGCCACAGCTATAATCTTTTTGGTCACAAAGCTAATCAGTACAGAAAGAGAATGAATCAGACTAATTCTTCCTTCTCTGGACAGTGTTTTAACTGCAAAAGGTATGGTCACAAATCTCATGAATGTAGAAATATGCAAATGAACAAATCATTCAATGGTAGATGCTTTGCATGCAATAGAATAGGCCATATGGCTAATTAATGTAGATCAAAAGGATATTATTCAAATACGCAAAGAAATTTTGTTTGCCAAAACTGCAATAGATCAGGTCACAGTGCAAAATTTTGTAGAAACAGGAATCTGGACAAAAGAGGTCTAGTATATCATAATCAGAATCAAGATAAGGGTAAACAAAAAGTGAATGCGGATGAAGTTAAAAGTGAGATGAGCAAGATTTGGGTGAAGAAAAGTATAGAGAATATAGAGGTTGGATCCGTACTAGACTCTGGTGCTGATATTCCTTCCAAAAATTAAAAAGTGAGCTCTGGCACAGGGGGAGACACAAAGAAAACCTTCTTCCCCCAGCCAGTCAAGTGGTGCTGGAATTGACACAAGAAGAGGATGCGGATTAAAAGGGTTTGTAGATATGAGTCTTGAGATGATCTAGTTAAGATTTCAAAGGTCCGCATGAAGTTATGAAGAAGTTGTGATCAATCAAGTAGAACCAATTTCGGGAGATGCTCTGGAGTTTCAAAGGATTACAAAAATGTCTGGTGAGATCCGGAAGTGTATTTTCCTATTTTGCGGATTGGACAGAGTGTTTGGGATGTCCTTGTGATGTGTCATCTCGATTTGTTCATGTTTTGGAAGATTCGCATGATGTTCATAGATCTAGACAGATCCGGTTCTTCAAGTCATCCGAATAAGGCAAACCAGAATAATGTAGGTTGAGCATTTATTGCAACCTGATATTAGGGTTTGCGGAGTGATATAAAGGTTTTCTCTTCAATCACTTGTTCATTCTGCACTCAAGAAGAAGCGAAAAGTGGAGCTCTACAACAAAATTCATCAAGTTCACTAAAGATCACTTGCAAAAGTCATTACATACAGAAATCAATCCAACCACTCCATGTAACCAAAGGCGCATAAGGTATTTTCTGTTTTCAATATCTCACTGCAAATCTTTTGAAAAATGGCTACTCTGAATATAGTAAAGATCTCAGATAGGCCCTGACCTGAATTTAAGAAACACCCATACAAGTCATTGGAGGTAGATCCCTTAGGAGCATTCTCTAGTGTTCGACATGGTGTTTTACACACAGAAGACATTAGGGTTTACATACATGCAAGTATTGAGGAATTTGGGGAATTCAAATTGAGAGATTTCTATCACAAACAACTGATAGACAATGCTTTTGAGCTTAAACCAGAGTATAAGGGTATCTAGAAGAAACATTTTGATCAATTCATTCATTTCCCCTACTTTGAAGAAGATGAATGGGTCCGGTACGTATTGAGTAGGGTGCATGACAACTTCCTATGGCTGGATAGACCCTGCAAGATCACAAAAGAGGCAATTAGGGCAGTAACTGGTCTATACTCTTTCGGAGGGATACCTATCCTCAAATCTGTCAAAAATAACATTGTAACTGAGGCCACCAGATCAAAATTTGATAAGAGGGCAATGACCATTGAAGATATTTCTGACCCGGATATCAAGTTTGCATCTATGATAATAGGATACAAGATTTATCACTCCAGTAGGGAGAATTCTGTATCCGGAACTACAGTATATACTGCCTATGAGATGCTGAGAAAGAATACAGATTATGATCTCTGTGAACTTCTTTTAAGCCAATTAATGGAAAATATACAAAAGATTAAAAAGGACAAAAAGAATTCTTTCAAGTATGGTACACTTATATTATGTCTATTTTTCTACTTCATGAATGAGCTGCCCAGATCAAGTGGATGGGTATGGCAGAATGACAAACCTGTAGCAGTCCAGATTAGAGATTATTTACATGGACTTGGGGATGCCAAAGTAAGAAATACAGCCCTGTGGGGATACTTCAAAAACTTCCAGAGAATGATGCAAGCAAGAGAAAGAATTCCCCAGTCTCTTGTTGAAAAATACAAAGACTCGGTCTGCTTTATGGTTGATACTGATCAGTGCCTAATGGAGGCAGTAGAGCCAAAGATAGTCTGGATCATGCCCATGGGGTATGAGGTTGATGAACAGATTGTGGAACTGCATGTTCAACACATGTTGAGTAAGCCCAAAGATCCAAAGGCAGAAAGGTTTGGAACCTTTGAGGAGCTGAGTGTGAAGATCCATGTGGAACTCAGAGAACCTGAGATAAAAAGGAAGGTGAGAAAAGAAGTAGAACATTTTGCCCAAGGCCTAGGCATCCCAAAGGAGGCATTTGATGCCAACTGGGAAAAGAGGCGAAAGGCTGAGGAAGAGAAGAAAGAGGCAGAAAAGAAAAGCAAGAAAAGTACTCCAGTGGAAACCTCAACCCGGACCAGATCATTAAAAGGATCTACACCTGTCACAACCAAAAGCTCAAAAACATCAAACCCAGAAGGTTAGACATCCGGTAAAGGAGAGAAAATGTCTAAAATAAAAGCCACAAGGGCTTATGCAAGTCAAAAAGATGAAGAGGAAACTGAATCAGATGAGGGGGTAAAGGAGATAAAGAAACAGAAGAAGAAATCATCAGGTAAACACTCTATCAGTCAAAGAGAAGAAGAGAAGGAAGAGGAATTTGTTGAAAAACCTACTCTCTCCTTAGATGATATAATAAAAGCAGTCACTGTGGATGGAAACCTTCAACCCCTAACAGAATTCTACGATGGCTATAATGAAGCAGATAAAAGGATTCTGGAGGAAGCCACAGTTAAGTTCTTGAACATTTACAACAAAGCTTTTATTGAAATTATCTCTTTAATTCCTAAAAGTCTATAAAAGGAGTTGGAAATGAGAAAGTCCACTACCCAAGCTAAAGATCTTGAGATCCGGGAGCAGATAGCTATTCAGCTATATCCTCAAATTGATCCCAAGACAATGAACATAATATTCAAAGACTGCAAAGATGAGTTCAGGAGCAAAGCAAGGATGAATCATCTCATGCTTGGTGAGACTGACAAGGTGGCCAAGGATACAGAAGAGATCCTCTGGAAGGCCTTCAAAAGATTTAATCTTCCTGTTGTAGAGGACTTGGGTATTGATCCTTCATCCACAAGTGTTGCAGAAGAAACTTCTGAGAAAGTGACAGAAGAGATGGGCCCTGAACAAACCAACATTTCTCCTCTGGTTTCCCCTATAGTCTCCGGATCCAAAGAAGAAGAGAAATTATAGGAGAAAGAAGTAGTGGTGAAGGAAAAAGAAGGTGATAGTGCAAAGACTGCAGAAGGATAGAAGACCTCACCAAAGAAAACCACAACTGCTAGTGGTGGGAATTTAGAGGGAGAGAAAATTCCAAAGGACATCTCCAAGACTGTAGAAGAGAAGAAACATCTGTCTCTGGCAAGAGACACTGCACAAACTGTCCAAAAATTTTTGAGCAAAGAAACATTAGAGATTGATGAACCGGAGCTTCTACAAGGTCCATTCAATTTTGATTCTCTTTCTCCAATACAGACAATGAAAATAGCTTCATTTGCACATGCTAAGGCGAACGAAAAACTCCTCAAGTCTCATATGGAAGACTGTGAGTTGATAGAAGCTGCATCTAGAGTGCTGGAAAAGATCATACCATCCTTTCAGAAGGATCCCACAGCCTCCTCTTCTGGTAATCTCAAAACCTTAGTCAGCAGTGTTAATACACATTTTGATTCTCTAGAAAAATCAGCTGAAGAAAAGGTCTGGAAGGAGTTTTTGGATAAGAGATTCTCAGAGGTACAAGGATTAATCTCTAATGATAGGAGAAACATGAGTATTGGAATAAAGAGCTTAGAAAATGCTCTTAAGGATGGCGGTGACATTTACAAATTTTGTATCTCCTGGTCGAAAGCAACAGTAGAAATTGAGAAGAAAATGAAAGAGGAACAGGATAAACTACTAAGTTTGTCTCAAAGTTTTGATCCTCTCTCTTCCTCCATAGTAAATCAAGAATGTCAAACTATTGCAATCACAAATGTAATAAAGAACTTTGAGAAGGAAAGGAAGAATATAATTAACCGGATGGGAGAATTTAGAAGGATTATTATCCCTAAGTTAGAAACCATGCATGAGGCCATAAGTGATGCTCAGACTATCACCCAAACCAATGATCTGACAGATCTTAAGAGGGCAGAAGCTTTTGCATTTTTGTTAAGTGGTCACATTTCAATTTTGGATAGAATGAAGCAAAGTTGGGCTACAGAACTCATCCCGTTGAAGACATCCTTTGCAGACATTCTTCAGTTTATGTGAATATGTAATATACAGCCAAGTATAGTAAAATTTTTGAAAATTTTGGTGTGCAGACCCTACCCTTTGCCATTGATGTCAAAGGGGGAGTGAGGAGCAGTGAAAAATGAGGAATCCAACTAAGGGGAAGCTCCAGAAAATGAATATAAAGATAGAGCATCAGCCAAGGGGGAGCATAGTGTAAACACTTAGTCATTTTTCACTGAGTGTTGCCATCAATGTCAAAGGGGGAGATTGTCAGCAAGAGACACTATATGGATTCATGGTTGTTGTCATTGATGGCAACAAAGGTCATCCCACATATCTGCAAGTCATGGTGTGTCTCTACTGGAAGTCAGAATGAAGATTATTGTGGTCCGGTGAACAAGAACAAAGCATGTGGCAAGGTCCGACAGACTGGTCCGAATCCCTCAGAGGAAGTATCTTGGCAAAGTACAGTTTTGGGGAAGTCAAGAGGACTACCTTGAGTAATAGATTCCAAGGTTGTAGCCTCCGGTGATAGATGAGGTAAAAGATATGAATACTTGAGTATTGGGTTCCTGAGTGACAGTGTGAACAGAGGAAGAACTGACTGACAGAACATCAGACTATTTTCTGGATGTGTTACTGATGATGGTAAAGGTTGTGAAGGCATGAATCATGTTTGGCCGACATGATAAATGATTTATACAAGCATAGTTTTGATCTGCATTACCTGGTGTGGAAGGATTCAGCTGACAAATCAGAGTTTGTGAAAAGAATTGACTATTCCGAATGTCGACTTGAAAGGTGATGAAATTACTTGTGTGGATATATATACATGATGGATTTAGTTGTGAGAAGTGTTGTTGTTGTAATATGGTGTGTGAATAAAAAGCATAGCAGAGCAGAAATAGTAAGGAAGGTCTGGTATGTGAAAGGAAAGTAGCATAAGAGAACAGGAAAGATGAAGTGCAGCAAATCAGTGTACTGAGCCTAACCGGAACTGAACTCCAGCATATGTGGATGCTTCCAATCAGTTCAAGTATTGTATAACATTCTTTTGTAGATAGTGTGTCTCCTTGTAGGAAGTGTGCCTCCTTTGTGAGCAGTGTGCTCGGGCAGTGAGCCCTAATTGGCAAGTGCCATTTTGTATTTCCTTATTCTTCTAACAGAGAATAATCTTTGGGTTAATCACCCTATGGTTTTCTCCCTTAACAGGGTTTCCACGTCAAAAATACTGTGTCATTTGCTTTTCCTTTTCATGGTAATGTTTGCTTATTTGAATTAATGTTGCTTTGAATAATAAGAAAGATAAAAAGGAAGAATTAATTAGGATAACTGATTCACCCCCCTCTCAGTTATCAACAGATACAACATGAAAAATATATTTACAAGTCAGCTAGACAACACACAATATGAAATGTGTAGAAGATAGGTCCTAAGTGAAACCACACATTACACCAGTAGAAGATCCAAGCCTTGTGGACCCCAACACTTGCTTAACCAGGTCCAAAACATCTTTCACAACTTCAAGCACCAAGGAATTACATCTGCACACTCCTCTCATTTGGAAATAGGACAGCTTTAAGGAAAACACATGAAGACTTGAAGTATAATGACCACATCAACTTGAAAAACCTTGTACGATACTAGAAACATGAAAGATCTTTGTGAAACTTTTCTAGATGAGTCCACATGAATCATAAAACATCCCCAAACACTCCTTTGCCACCACATATGAAAGAATTATTCTACACAACTTCAATCATTAACTCTGAGAACACTCTATCATCCGAAAGACACTACAATATGCTATTGTTTGAAAAACTGAGCTACAGACCACCAAGAACCTTAAAACTAAAAGGAAGCATGTAATACACATCTAGAAACATGTCCTCAAAATTTCAAGGGCAATCATTCATTTGCAGAGGAATGTGGAGCATTCCAACAAACCTTCAACATTGGCTTACTCTGCCAGAACATATGTCAATACTCTATCATGCACAACTTTCACAATGGAAAGGTAAATGATATAAATCTCTAAAATTATCATCTTCACTGCAATCATAACATACCTTCAGAACCGCATAGCCAAATCTACAAATGCGGAGCATTCTGCTTCCATGTAGTGGTTGTCTTCATAGAACCAACACTTTGTTCACTCTATCTTTTGCAAAACATACTTCCAGTAGTCCATACATCATAAAACTTGGAATATGCATGATTTTTTATCACATTAAGCTATAATCCAATCCAAAAAGGCCCAAAACCAAACTAATAGAAATGCTGAGCAATTTACCAAACAATCTATAAAGGTGATCATTCTAAAATAGAAACTATCACCAACTTCCAGAGGCTAAATCTTATTTGTATTAACACATGCATTCTTAGGGATAGTATAAGAGATCATACAACATATCTATGTCCATCAGTACCATATCTTAGTGCTTCTAATTCCTAGATTAATGTGCTTTCTTGATGCTTCTAATTCCATCTAAATATAACTTCATACTCAATTCTGTAATGAACAAGGCATGATATGAACTTCTAATTCTCATCTTAATATATCTTCTTCAGGAGCATTACATCAAACAATGAACACTATTACACATTAATAATAGTGATGACACCAATGACAAACTTATGACAGCGATGACATCAATGAAAAATAATACAACCATAGGAACCATTGTGTAACAATCTCCCCCTTTGGCATTGATGGAAACACATACTTGCACATTTCTCCTCATTTTACATCAAGGAAGAGTGGCAACTACCATCAGCTCACTAGCAACCATAAATCTGCACATTTTTCTTCAGGTTATAACTTTTTACAACAAACAAACTCCCCCTGTCATCAGCAACCACTACCCGCTCCTCCTAAGAGGTAGCTATCATCAGTCCAGGAAACAAGGATATAACATTAACTCCCTCTAGACAAATGCATCACTATGCATCTTTAGAAATAAGAAGGAGAGTCAGTTACCCCTAACTTCTGCCAGAGATCCTCAAAGGTATCCTTGGCAAGAGCCTTTGTAAAGATATTTGCAATTTGATCCTTTGTTGGAACATATTCCAACTTCACTTCCTTATCTGCAACCTTCTCTCTCAAAAAAGTGATACTTGATTGCTATATTCTTGCTTCTAGAATGCATCATTGGATTCTTGGAAATATTGATAGCACTTGCATTGTCACACAAAATAGGAATAGACTCATCATACAATACCTTGATATCCTTCAGAGTTTGCTTCATATACAACACTTGTGTATAGCAGGAGGTTGCTACAATATACTCTTCTTTTGTAGTTGATAAGGACACTGAATCTTGCTTCTTGCTCTACCATGTTGCTTCCTAGAAAGAAGACACCACCACTTGTACTTCTTCTATCATTAACACAACCAGCCTAGTTAGCATTAATGTATGCACTCAAATCAAAGTCATTACCTTTTGGATACCATAGACCATAGCTTGAAGTTCCTTTCATGTATTTGAATATCCTTTTTACTGTCTTTTCATGTGTTTTCTTAGGATTGGATTGATATCTGGAAACCACACATACTGTGTGCATAATGTCAGGTCTAGAAATAGTCAAGTACAACAATGCTCCAATCATAGACCTATAGACAGTCTGATCCACCTCTAGAGACTTGTCATCTTTTCTCAAGCGACATCTAGTGACCATGGGAGTACTCACTAGTTTTGAATCCTCCATACCAAACTTCTTCAACAATTCTTTGACATACTTAGCTTGAGAAATAAACATACCACCATCTAGCTGGGAAATTTGAATTCTAAGGAAGAAAGACATTTCACCAGTCATGGACATCTCAAACTCTTTTTACACATCATCTACAAACCTTTTACACATATCATCATCTCTACCGATGATGTCATCAACATATACTGCAACTATCAAAATCATGTCTCCTTCTTCCTTTATAGAAAGATTACTATTTGTAGTACCTTTCTTGAAGACCTTCTGAAGTAAGTACTTCTCTAATCTTGCATACCAAGCCCTAGGTGCATGCTTGAGACCATACAAATCCTTTTTCAGTTTGCACACCATATCTAGATCTTTTGATATCTAAAAACCATTTGGTTTTTCAATGTATACTTCTTCTTCTAGGTCACCATTTAGAAATGTTGACTTGACATCCATATGATATACTTTGAAGTTATTATGAGAAGCAAGAGCAAGAAACATTATGATTGCCTCCATCCTAGCTACCGGAGAAAAAGTCTCCTCAAAATCAATGCCTTCTACTTGAGTGTATCCATTGCATACTAGTCTTGCTTTGTTTCTTACGACTTCACCTTCTTCATTCAGTTTGTTCTAGAACACCCATTTTGTTCTTATAATATTCTTGTTTGTTGTTCTAAGAACCAATTCCCATGTTTGATTCTTCTCAATCTAATCCAATTCTTCTTCCATGGATTTTATCCATCCATCATCCTTGCTGGCTTCAACAAAGGTCTTAGGTTCTACTTTTGATGAAAAACACAAGTTTACTTGCTCATGTGTCTTGGAAAACCTTCTTGTTTTCACACCTTCATTTTTGTCTGCAATGATCTGTTCTGCTGAGTGATTCTTCTTAACATACTTTGCTAGGGTCCTAAGCATCTACTCTAGTTCTTTTTCCTTTTCTTCTTTCACTTCTTCTTCTTCATCTTCAATGCAAGGAAAGATATTAGATCTGGTGTCTTCTGAATCTTGTGAGATCTGATACATGTCTTCATCTACTTTGACATTTGTGCTTTCAATCATCTTACTCAGCCTTTTGTTTTAGCATCTATAGGCCTTGGTTCTGGTTGAGTAACTAAGAAGGATTCCTTCATCACTTCTTGAATCAAATTTTCCTAGGTATTCTTCATCTCTTCTGATATAGCATTTACTACCAAATATCCTGAAGTATCTGACCATGAGAGGTCTTTCATACCATAACTCATAAGGGGTCTTAGTGTTGTTGACCCTTAACTACACTTTGTTAGTTATATAGATAATAGTGTGAATTGCTTCCTTCCAATATATATCAGGTAGATCTGCATCTTTCAACATTGCCCTAAACATTTCTTGCATAATCCTATTCTTCCTTTCCACTACCCCATTTTGCTGAGGGGTTCTAGGAGTAGACAAATGCCTCCTAATACCATGATCTTCACAAAACTTTTCAAATTCATTTGAAGTAAACTTGCCTCCTCTATCTAACCTTAAACATATGATCTTAGTATCCATTTCATTTTCAACCAAAGCTTTGAAAAATTTAAACTTATCAAGGGCATCAGGTTTTTCTCTTAAGAAGGTAACCCAATTCATTCTAGAATAATCATCAATGAGAAACATAAAATACCTTTCACCTTATTGACTCTTTACTCTGGTAGGTCCACATAGGTCTGTGTGAATTATCTCCAATGGCTTTGAAGAAGAATACTCCTTGCTTTTAAAACATGTCTTTGTATGTATTCCCTTTTGACATTCCTTGCATATAGTGTTTGCAAGCTTGATTATCTTAGGCATATCTCTCACTGCATTAGTAGAGTTGATTCTTACCATATTATCAAAATTGTTGTGTCCCATTCTTTATGCCACAACCAACACTCACTAGATTGAGCCAATAGACATGTTGTTCCATTACCTCTTTCAACTGATAAATATCACCATATGTCTTGATACCTTCAATAACTAGATTTCCAAATCCCACCTTCTTGATTTCACAACCATTAGCATGAAAAGTAAGATTGTAACCTTTGTTGCACATCTGACCGACATTGATAAGATTGTGATGTAATCCTTTGACATAGAGGACATCCTCAGTCCTATTCTTTCTATCAATAGTTATGACACCTTTTCCACAAATTTGAGCTAACTCATCACCTCCAAACTTGACAGCTCCACCATCCCACTTCTCAAGGTTGATAAACTTCTCTTTGTCACCAGTCATATGATTTGAACAATAACTATCAATAACCCAAGCTTTGGTTTCTTCTTTTTCATGGAAGGAAATCCATACAACCATTGATCTTTCATTGTTTTGTCCACTATTTGCAAGGTATCAAAATTTCCACATTTTCCAACATCATCCTTTTTATCACCAACACTCAAGACCATGAAAAGTGTTAAATCATTTGAATCATCATGATCCTCATCTTTTGAATAACAATTGTCCTCTATGGAAAATAGACTCCTTTTGAATTTATCATTTCTGTTACTTCTCCTAACTTATTTAAGAGGACACTTAGAATCAAAGTGACCAACCTTTCCACAATTGAAACATTTGAAGGGTAACTTACCTTTATATTTTCCAAAACCTTTCTTCAGTCTTCTTACAAAATTTTCTTCAACATCATCAGGACTTTCATCTTCATCAGCAGTTTCATCCTTTGTCTTTTTAATAACTTTGAAAGCAACTTCTTTCTTTGGAACATCATTGTCAAACTCTCATTTCAAAAGAAGTAAGGGTACCAAACATTTAGTCAAAAGTGTATGTATCCAAGCCTATAGTCTCCTTAGTAGCAGATGCCTTATGACTATAAGGTTTGGGAAGAGATCTCAAAACCTTCTTCATAATTTCATCATCTTTTATTGTACCACCACAACCTGTGATGCCATTGACCACTTCATTCACCCGAAGCATAAATCCAACAATTTTTCCTCCTCTTCCATCTTTAGGATTTCAAATCTACTTTTGAATATTTGCATCTTATCTTGGTTTACTTTCTTATCTCCTTCATAAATAGTTTCAAGTTTATCCCAAACTTCTTGAGTAGAACTGCAACTCATCACCTTTGAAAGTTTTGAATCAGTTAATCCACTCATGATAGAAAACTTTGCCTTGGCATTATTATCATACTTCTTGATTTCATTTGTATCTATAGGAAATAGTAGCAGGAACAGTGTAACCTTTCCACTGGATCCACTTTGTGCCATCCTAGAACTTCCTCAAGCAGTTAGGCTTCCCTCGAAGGAACTTGGCTCTGATACCAATAGTTAGACACACAAGAATATTGAGAGGGGGGTGAAACAATATTTAAACAATTTTCAATTTCAACAACTTCAACTTATCTAGAGTAGATTAAACCTTAAGCATCACAATATCAACATGAAAGAATAACACAATGCACATCAACACATAACACTAGATATACGTGGAAAACCCTAGAAAGGAAAAACCACAGTGAGGATTAACTCACAATACATGAAGCTTAAATAATAAGTTTGTTTTAGGGCTACAACCCAAGGAAGCAACTACTCCATGCTGACTTTGTTTCAGGACTACAACCCAAAGAAGATACTACTTGAAAACCTTGATTTAGGGTCACACCCAAGGAAGCTACAACTCCCTGAATACTTTGTTTTAGAGTTACTACCAAGGAAGCAACTACTCCCTAACTTTAGCACAAGTTCACAAAATATTATGGTATGATAGTCTTTCTACTATCTAAAACTGACATTGAAACTCACACTTTTGATGATTGCACTTTTGCCCTTTCACATTTTCTTCTAAAGATATGATTAGTTAGGCACACTCTATACTTGATCATTGTCACAAATATGTCTTCAAGATGAATCTAAATATCATCAACAACTTCTGCTCTTTCTCCTTTAGCCACAGATCAATATTTATTCTACTTTTTATTTGCTTGTGAACCTTTTCAATCAACTTGCAATCACACTCTCCTCACTCAATTTTATTCACTATTTATACATGATATTACATTGATTAAATAGCTTGTCAGGTAGATACAACATGAAAAATACATTTAGAAGTCAACAAGACAACACACAATATGAAATGTGTAGATGATAAGTCCTAAGTGAAACCACACATTACACCAATAGAATCTGATCCAAGCCTTGTGGACCCCAACACTTGCTTAACTAGGTCAAAAACATCCTTCACAACTTCAAGCACCAAGGAATTACATTCGCACACTATGCTTATTTGGAAATAGGATAGCTTTAAGGAAAACACATGAAGTCTTGAAGTATAACGACCACATCAACTTGAGAAACCTTGTGTAGAACTGGAAACAAGAAAGATCTTCATGAAACATTTCTAGATGAGTCCACATGACTCATAAAACATCCCCAAACACTCCTTTGCCACCGCACATCAAAGAATAATGTCGCACAACTTCATTCAGTAACTCTGAGAATACTCTGTCATCTAGAACATGCTACAACATGCTATCATTTGAAAAACTGAGTTGCAGACCACAATGAACCTTGAAACTAAAAAGAATCTAAAAATTTGTCCTAAAAACTGCAAGGGCAATCATTCATTTGCAAAGGAATGCAGAGCATTTGAACAAACCTTTAGCAATTGCTTACTCTACCATAACATATGCCAGTACTCTGTCATGCACAACTTTAATAGCAAAAGGGTAAATGATCTGAATCTCTGGAATTATCATCTTCACTTCAATCTTAACATACCTTCAAAACCACATAGCCAAATATGTAAATGCAGAGGAATGTGTAGCATCCTGGTTCCATGTAGTAACTATCTTTACAGAACCAACACTATCTTCACTCTATCTTTTGCAAAACATACTTCTGGTAGTCCACACATCATAAAACTTGGAATATGCATTATGTTTTATTACATTAAACTATACTCTAATCCGCAAAGGCCCAAAACTAAACTGATGGAAATACTAAGCAATTTCCCAGACAATCTGCAAAGGTGTTTATTCTAAAACAAAGACTATCACCAACTTCCAGAGGCTAAATCTCCTTTGCACTAAGACATGCATTCTTAGGGATAGTAGAAGAGATCATACAACACATTTAAGTCCATCAATACCAAATCTTAGTGCTTCTAATTCCCATATTAATGTGTCTTCTTGATGCTTCTAATTCCCATTTGATTATAACTTCATACTTAGTTCTGCAATGAACAAAGCATGATATGAACTTCTAATTCTCATCTCAATATATCTTCTTCAGGAGCATTACATCCAACTATGAACACTATTACACATTCATAATACTGTTGACACTAATGACAACCTTCTGACATTGTTGACATCAATGACAAACAATACAACCATAGGAACCATATGTGTAACACATGTTGGTTTGTCTATGTTAAGTTTTCTAATGGTCTACGTGCATTTTTATACTTGCCCTATCACTAGCCAAGCCAATCCAACATTTTCTTTTAGATTGGCCCCATTACCTTTAGGTTTGGTGTTTCAAGCCTTCATGGTGTACTTATGTGTCTTGATAACTCTTTCTAAGCCTAGTAATGTTCCTCCATTTCTCTAGTTCAAGATTTCCTTGGTGCGTTCATGAAAAATAGCATGCAAACCCTAGTTCTCTATGCCTATGCATATTCCTTGCCTTGATTCACATGTCCTTCATGCTAAGATCTAATTCAACATCACTCATTTTATGAGCATGAACACTCGACATAAACATATTCCAAATAGAGACAATTAGAGAAAAATATGTATAAACAATAAATATTGAGTAGGACCACAATAAATATTATATTGTTGACAAATGTCCCCATGGTCCAAATGAAAACATAAATGGTTTGGTCATAAAGGTTTGACCTAACATATAATTATAGGTAAATTTTGGTTATTATTATTCCTTTCAACACAACACTATGAGATAGTTGATTAAAAATTATCTTAAGAAAGTCTTTAGAAATTTTTAAACAAATGCAACTTGTGTGTGTAAAGCCCAACTCCCAACCTTTTCTCATACCTCACTCCCCATGGTCTACTGTCCTTTTAAATAAGAATGATTCAACTCTCCTTTTAAAGGATGTGTCCCCTTTTATAAGTGATACACCTCTTAAAAGATAATGATTTTCTTTCAAAGGATAATGGCCCTCTTAAGCTTGGATATCATCTTCCTTTATAATTGTTAACATACAAGGGCAGGGATATGTCATTTGAATGTAGATTAACTAGTATATTTATATTTAAAAAATATATATCTATAGTATGCTGAGATATATCTTCTCACACGTCAGTGTTTTTTGTTTTTCCCATAGATTTTGTGATTTTCTCCACCTTTTTTCCCTTCAACCATTTCCAATTTCTTTTTTGGTTTTTATTTTTATTATCCATGTTTTTTGCATTCCCTTTTTATGATTTTTTCCACCTTTTTTTCCCTTCAACCCTTTTTTTATTTTTTGCAATTTCTTTTTTGGTTTCATAGTCTTTTTTTTATTTTCTCCCCTTTTTTCCTTCTCTTCCAATTTCTTTTTTGGTTTTTATTTTTTATGTATTGCAACTTTTTTGGTTTTTATTGTTTATTTTTTTGCTATATATTTACATGGAAGATGAGTGCTCTTATCTCCACCCCATTGTGACTTTAGAATGCCTCTCGACATAATTAGTCAAGGAGAGGAGAGCATTTGAATATCCATAAAGGAGTTGAGAGGATTCATTTAAGTCGACACAATATTAAAAATAATTTTCTCTTAAAAAAATGACTTTATTAAAGGAAGAGAAAATGATACCAAATTTTCCTCAAGGATACAAATCATATTTTATTAAAAAGATTAGGATATGGATATACTAAAAGAACAACTTTATAAAGAGAAACTAAGATTTTCCTTTTATAAAATATATTGGCCCTTATATAGTCTTAACTTAAGGAAGTGATCTTCCTTAGAAGGAGGTGACTTTTTAGAAGGGAAGCAACATCATTTACAATGAATTTTAAAAGGATAGAAATTCCCTTTTGATCATTATAAAATGTCTTTTTATGAAGGGATATGTCTTTATGTTAAGAAAAGAAAACATCTTGATTAAGAAGGGAATTGGCATTTACTGATGCAAGAGCACCTAGGCGAACTAGCCATCCGCAATACCCAAAAATATTTTCAAGTTTTTCTTTCTAGTTTTGGTGTGTGTCTACATACATTTGGGCATTTCATTACATCAAAGAACTTCTTGATTGTGGAAATTTTCAAATAAAAAAAGATTTCAATTGAAGGCAGTTTTTTGGTCCGATTGGCAGTTTTTGTGAAAATAATTATTTTCACCAATCCATGAAGACTAGAGTGAAACCATTTTATAGGGATAATTTTTAAAGTATTCTAAAAAATGTGGCAAAGATTTCATGATTAAATTCTTTACAGTTTAAGAGATTTAATGCTAACATTTTGTGTCGACGGGATTACGGAAACAATTAAATTTCAAGATTATTAGACATTGGAGCCAAATCCTTCATTGGTAAGCCTAAGGAAGTCATCACACACATGTGGGTCATTTTTAAGGCAAAATTGAGAAATTTTAGGTTTTTCACCTCTCGGCACCTGATTCCACACTTCCAAAGCATCAATTTGATCAATTTTATTTTAGAAAGGTATTATGGAGGTCATGGAAATTAAATTATTCATTTTTGTTCCTTAATTCATTGGTTATCTATTGCGTGAATAATATGGAGGGAATTTGGAATATAAAAGAGGTAGAAAATCAAGATTTTAGAGTTTTAAAATGCCCAGAATAGAGAAAAAATGTTCCAAGTATGTGCCTAATCGGTGTTGTCATTGATGTCAACATATCTTTGTTGTCATTGGTGTCAACTGTATCCTATTTTTTTATTTGTTTAGAAGCTTTATATGTTGAGGATATTGAGAAAATTTGCCTCTCCAGAAGAAATAGTGAGTTGCAGTAAATTGTAGTGAAGACAATGTGTTGCTAATAAAAGAATAGTGAAAAAGATTGCTCTACATTTCTTGTTGATTGAATATCTTGGTTTGTGGATTGGAAGATATTTAGAGGCATGATTGAAGATGCTACATTCCAAGCTTGAGCCTCCGGTATGAAGAATTGAGGAAGTTGTGTTCACCAGAGTAAAACCTGCTTCTTCTATTCATTCATTGGTGTCTGGGAGAAAGTATTTTGCTCTGCATTCCTCCGCAGTTATGTATTTTGGTCTACAATTCTAGAGTGATGTCTGGGCTGATGATATACACTTACAATAGCAATGGTTCATGATTTGGTGGTCCACAAGTGATCGTTCTTTAGTGATAGTTGATGACAGTTGAGTTCTTATGCTCTAGTTAGAGAAATCTCATGGTTTGAGTGGTTAGATGTTGTGTGAATGTTCTTGATGACTACAATGTGCTTGTGGATGTCTCTTGATCATGTTCCTACCTTTCTATTAGTCCGCGAGGAGTATTTCAAATCAGAATTGAAGATTGTTTCCAGATAACATAGTGCGAGCTCCAGTCTTAGTCGACTTGGATGATTTCACTAATTACGAAGATGCATAAAAGATTGTAGAAGCATGTAGTAGTGTCGAAGATTGTATTTGGGTCCTTGCTAAGGTGCGATGTGATCCACTTATAATTTTGTGTCTTCTCCTTAGCATAATTTGTATTAGGTCAAGACCTATTTTATATGTTTATAATATCATCATTGGAGAGTGGCCCAATGCTTGATAAATGTAATGTGGTTCTAATGCCTACTTTGATGAACATTCCAAAGTTGATGAATGATATATATACTTGTAATTGAGAAGGCATAGAAGAATAGAGAAATTGTTTTGTGCTTCAATGGACCTGAACTTTGGCATGGTGTAGATGCTATCATCTCATTTCAAACCCTTGTCAGTGAGCCACCCCTTGGCAGTGAGCCTCTTTGAGTAGTGAGCTCTGGGCAGTGAGCCTTTGATTTTTGGTATTATGCTTTACATAATTGTTTATGGGAAAATTTGGATTTGTTAATGTTTTAGTGTTTTGATGTTTAAATCCTCCTTTCCACAATACATTCAAGGATCTAGGGTCGAGTGGCGAACACTATCATACCCTAGGTCTCTTGTGAGATGTAGGGAAACTTGTATTAGGAAATTTAATTATCAATTTTCCTTCTCCTATGGTCAATTGACCATTAAAACCCTAATTATGCAAATACGAGAACAAATTGACGAATAACAAAAAAGCTCTTGCAGACAAGAGTAAAATACCAAATCACAGAGTACCTGTTTCAGGGAGCAGGCGGCCTAGTCCAAGGTACCAGTTTCTTTGTGGGATCTGGACCTCCTTTGGACACTGATCAGTCCTATAACTTATGTTTCTAGAAATTTGTCTATGAAGGACACTAGAGCGAGAGCCCAAGTCTTGGAAATGCTCTGGTGTCTTGCTTCTCTTTAGATCATGAATCCTTGATGCTTGCCAATCCTTCCTACAACTTCACTTTTCCCAAATGTGACACCTGTAACTTGCAATCACAATATTTGGTTTGGGGGTTGTGGTGTTTAGAGGCTTACCTCAGTCAAGCCTAGAAGGACACTTAAGTCTCCAAACACCGTTATCAGATAAAGAGTGCATGACCTTGTGAGGTAGAGGCAAAAACCAAAGGAATCAATGATGAAAACACAATATAATGTCACCTTGTAGTGAAGCTCTCATGGGAGGAAAATGCTCTTCATTCCATGAGGAAATTGATTCTCAAATCTGAAAATATCAACACACAAAACACACAAGTCTACTCTTGCAACACAATGAAAGCCTTAAATCACCTTGAAAACACAATAGCTTGCTAGTAATCATCTAGTTTACAAATGAATGCCTAAACATGTTTATATATGTGACTATAAGCACTCCTACCAAGATTTCAAAAATCAAAACTTACCATGTTGGCAAAAGGACCAAATAACGGTCATAAACTGACACTTAAATTTTTGGCCTGACCCAAAATAGGACAGGACTAGGGCACAGGCGCTCAAGTCCTCCCCCTATTTTCAATAGGGTTAAGGTCAAGGTGTCCTCCTAGGTCCACTTTGCCATGAAACCTAAGCCTCATTCCATCGAGATGCCAAAATATGAACTAAGATGTCCTAAATGCATGCTAAAGACCCGGGAGCTAAACCTTATGAGGGAAAAGCCCCCAAGGGGACATTTTCTGACGTTACATTTAGCCCCCACTTTAATTTATGTATAAACGCGAGGCCAATACATGCATTAAAGTAAGGTCATAAACACAGCAAACACACCAAGCATGAAGAAGACATGGCAATCACATAGAAAATAGTAACAGGCACGCAAAACACAGAGAAGACAGTTACAGTCACACAGAACACAGAGAAGACAATCAATGTATAGAAGACACATTAATGCATGGAAGACAGGCATGATATCTTTTCTTTTATTTTTCTCATATATATGAAATGCAGATGCAGGTACTCGAAAGTAAACAAACCTCCCATAATACAGGATGCACTATCTTAGGGTGGAGGTCTCTGTATATATGGGGAAACACACACGCAAGACATGCAAAACCTCCCAAAATGTTGGAAGCACTACTTGAGGGCATTGTTCTCTACATATGGGGCAACAAACATGCCAAAACACACACACTTGAAGATGCGAAGAAAACACGGTAGACAAGCGATGGTGTGTTCCATATTTCTAGGCTCATCACCATCTCATGCACATTACAGGAACACACCAACGATTGCACTTCACCACAACAATCATCAAAAACATGTTTAAGGGTTGAGTTAGTCACAGAACTGCTCCCCACCTCTGCAAAGGACTTTTGAAAATGATAGGATGATACAATCTGCTCCAATAAATACACCATCCCGCCTCCATAGAGGGCTTAAGATAAAAAGGATATACGTGATATCCTACCTCCGCAGAGGGCTTACATGATTGATTGATTGATTGCAAACAAACTCATGATGCACGATGCATTACTTTGGGGTGCAAGTCTTTACATTTGAGGTCAAACACATTGGTAACATCTATAACAGATAGCTTACCGTATATATGCCCCCACCTTAAGGTGGTTGATATCAGTTATCGATATCAAGCACGTTAAGGTAGGAAGAAAACACACAAGGGAACACTAACTTTCAAAAGCCCATGCCTCACGAAGGTGACATGTACTTTACGATTGTCAAATGTTTCCACAAACACATCCCTGTAAGAAACATGTTAGTGTCTACAAGATCATGATAAACAACAACATCAATGTATATGATTAACCACACAAAGAGCCAAGGTAATACAATGAATTTGGAGTTTGAGGATAAATGTAGGGCTATATAGCTCTCCGAATCGAGGACCACCAAGGCCAGATTCAAAGGGAAACAAAGGTGCATAGAGCAACAGTATTGTTAAGGTTTGTAAATGCGCTAGAAACATCATCAAATTCACTATGCAAAAAGCATGAGTGCTTCCACTAGCCAAGTATCAGATAAGATATACAACCCCATCATCATATTAGGAACTAAGTCCATTTTTTGATTGCTCTCGAAAGGGACACTAGGTCTGCATCAGTATAAATGTTTGTCATCATCCGCCTGCTAGATGGAAACACTAGAGGAAGGGAAACAATAAATAAGAGAGGAGAAACAAGTGTCTTAGAGATAGTCACATAGGAGGGTACCCCCAGGTCACCAACCGCGATGCTATGTTCGTAAGACACAACACACAACAATGAAATCAAAGAGAGAGCAATTTAGAAGAATGATGATACAAATAGAAGATGGTCACAACAGAGGTGGTCTCTGAGTATCCTGAACCTTACAAGAGAATCAGGGGTCATCCCAGGAGGCCTAAACAATATATAACACATCACGAGAGAAATAAAGGGTTAGAGATACTTACCTGTAGGGTCTTTGTATTATATCTTGGAACTTGCAAACCTCTTGGAGAGGTACTCAATCATATTTAATGCAAAATCTGAGTGGTCCTTATGAAAGTCTTGTTTTCTATCATATGATGCTTGTTCCTTAAATCCTTGTTTAAATGAGACTTTTTGGTGCTTATGAGGGGGAGAACCACTATTATTTCTGACTATTGATTGATGTCTTGCTCTTTCCTAATTTTTAGCTAACTAGTTTCTGTTGTTGAATCTTTCTAGAATAGTAACAGGAATCATCCTGTACCATCTTAGTCATCTATATCAATTGTTGTGCTTGCTTTTCTGATGCATTTTGATTATCTTCCAATCCATATAAGGATAATGGAGGAGGATCCTCAGCATAAATTATGTTTCTTCATGGATGAGGTGAATCGTCCACTTGTTTCTTATCTACTTCAATCATTCTAACGATAGTATCATAGTCCAAGTAATCATCCTCATCTACTTCCATTAAACCCTATTCCACCATATTGTTTTCAGTATGTTTAGGGAAAGGATTAGTGAAGATTTGTAAATTCTGATTCAGCGGAGCAACTGACTTATTTCCATTATCATTCACACCTGATACTTGAATGACATTTGAATCAATAAGGTCCTGTATCTCATGTTTAAGATGCATACATCGTTCAGTGTCATGTCCTTGTGTCTAATGATAATGACAAAAGACATTAGCATCAATGTAAGGTCCTTGTTTATTAGGATCAATAGGCTTGATCAGGGGAAGCTTCAAAATGTTATTACTCACATCTTGATTTATGATAGAATGATAAGACTCCGATATCGGAGTAAATTTTCTTGGTTGGTATGATGCTTTCTTTGGATTTGATATAGCTGAAACATTCAAAAAGTTGTTTGTATTTGGTCCATTAATCTTGAAGAAGTTCCTGTTATTATTGTTTCTATTAAATTTGTTTTGTGATGATCCACCCGTGGATTGACCAACTTGAGCCGATGAGTTTTGGTTTCCATACTGACTAGATGAAAGTTGATAATCACGAAGAGCAGTGCATAAATGTCAAAAGGAGTTGTATTTCATCAAGAGAATCTTATCATGAATATTAGGTTGTAGATTTGTAATGAATATATTTTCAACATCCTCATCTTTCATCTAATATTGGATCTGTGCATAAAGTCCTTGATATCGACTAATGAATTCAATCAACTTTTCTTTGGGGCCTTGTTTGCATTGAACCAAGTCAATAAGAGTGACTTGGGGTCCGATGTTTGCTTGAAAATGTTGTAAAAATTAAACAATCAAGTGTGAAAAGGAGTGTATTGAACTCAGAGGCAATGAGCAAAACTATTCTAAAGCAGTATCTTTGAGAGATCATAGGAAAAGTTTTGCTAACAAATCCTTTTCAAAATAAAAATCACTACACATAGCTGTGAATGCTACCACATGAATATTCGGATCACCTTTTCCACCATATTTTTGAAATTGAGGAGTCTCAAACCTCTCAGTCATAGGAGTTCTCAAGATTGCATAGGAAAGGGGATTATGGGCATGATATGTTGGTAGACTAGGCTACAAAGAATTTGTCAAGTTTGTTACCTTTTGTTGCAAAGCAATCATGCCCTGTAAAAGTCAGTTTACAATGGCATCATTGGGAGATGTGGTTTGTTGTGAGAAATTAGAACCAAAGTGAGGAGGTGAGTGAGCTTGAGATACAATAGGCAGAGGATGACAATATGTCAATGGTGGTTGGACGTAGTGATAGGTAGAAGATGGTTGTGAGTATGTAATAGGTGGTTGGAAATGAGTGGAATAGATAGGTGGTTGAGAACAATTATGCATAGAGGAGGTCTGTTTAGGAGCCAAATTTTGATAATCAAATCCCACATCTTTTTAATTAGTGCCATTAGATACTCCAATATCAATGGTAGCATTACTACAAGCATTCGCATTAGTTGTTAAGATCGTTGATGTAAAAGTAGATATTCTCGTAGTCGGTATAGGTGCTGAAACTTGAGTATGAGATGGTGATAGAGTGTTATTTATCACTTGTGCAAATTCGGTCACTAGAATAATTTTGGTTTGTACAATATGTGCTAGACCACAAATTGTATTTACACCATCTTGTCCCTCTTTTATCAATTCTCTTATATTATGAATTGTAGGGATAGCTTCCTCAGCTATTCTCTCATTTTCCATAAATGATTGAAATTCAGCTAGCTCTTTATCCAATTTTTCTATTTGCTCATCAGATACATATCATGTTGCCTCAATAGTTTTATCAACATCATGAAAAGTTTGTTCTTCCATTGTGGTTGGAGGATTATAATATCTTGCACAATTTGAGTTTCTCCCTTTGTAAAGAAGGTGTCCAAAGTACTAACTTCTTCAAGAGCACTAGATCCCATTAATCTTTTACTTCTTCTCAAAGGGATATTGTTTTTTAGGACAGCGTGTCATAAAGCTTATGCAAAAGCATAAAACACACAATGCTCAATCTCAGAGAACAAATCCTAGGAGAAGGATATGATTGACGATAGAAAATGCTTGGAAATTTGTACTTTTTCAATGTAAATGAATGAACCAAAGGGTGTTGTAAGAATTTCAGTCAAGGGAAGCAAGTTATATGTCTGGTATTAGTCCAAAACAACAAAATTATCCTTCTCAACACACTCTTGATGCAAATCCAAGATAATGCCAAGTTGAAATATAGTGAAAATATGTCAAAATAGGCACTTTTTTCACCAAAACTCAATGCAAAATAGTATAAAAAAGGGTGTTGTGAGGAAAATAATGATGGAAATAAAATAATATCAGTATTAACAGATACATGATGCAAAAATACCCAACACAATATGCTTTTAGTGCCACTTAAGGTAAAACCCTAGTGAAAATATAGCAAAAAATAGGTTATTTTTCACAGTTTTTCAATTCCAAGACCTAGAAAAAGAGGTGTTGTAATGAATATAAGGAGGTGAAGAAAATAATATCAATGATATCAATCACCTCAATCCATAAAATTGATCACAACATGCCTGGAGTGCAAACTAGGTCAAACCCTAGGGCAAATAGCCAAAATGTATAGTTTTTTACAAAATTTTCACTACAAGATACCAATAGAAGGGTGTTGTGAAGATACTCACGAGGGGAAACAAATGGTTACCCTGATAAAATCAATTTAATGCCAAAATACCTTTCACAACATGCCTATGGTGCAAGTTTATAAAGTCGATAAGGCTAAATTTAGTGAAAATCATTGCTTTCGAAGCCCTAGGTTTGAGATCTTGGGACAAAATGCTATGTGAATTTTTTGAAGTCTAATTTATGATGGAAATTAAATACTCTCATATCTTAAAATTATTTTCAATCCTTTTTATGCAAAATGCCAATGCAAATCTAATGAAAATGCATCAAAATTGCTAGTTTTTGTTGAAATTTTCTATGCAAAAATGCAAATGTTTTAAATCTAAATGCAAATTTACACTAAAATGAAAGACTACAAAAAAATCAAAATTTGAATGAGCCTCCAAAATCAGTAGAAAAATATGAGAAAAGATAGTGCCTACTAACCCTAGATTTTTGAATTATTAGGTTATATCAAAATTGTCAAAATTTCCACAAAACCTAGCAAATTAATAATGAAAATGCAATGAAAATTTATGAATTTTTGGATTTTTATATAGTTTATATCATATCTGATGTAAAAATCATGAATTAGGAAAATTTAGAAAGGATTGATGCAATTTAGTAAGCCAAACAATGCAATTTTTTTTGAATTTTTCCAATTTTTCAATTTTTTTAAATTTTTGTCAATACAATAAAATGAATGACTATATGAATGAATGAAATAAATCCAAATCTAAAGATATACACTTAGTATGTTGTAATTTAAATCTAAAAACATGAGTTCACCAAAATGTTTAGAGGAAAATTTGGATTTGATAATGTTTTAGTGTTTTGATGTTTAAATCCTCCTTTCCACTATACATTCAAGGATCTAGGGTTGAGTGGCGAGCACTATGATACCCTAGGTCACTTGTGAGAAGTAAGGAAACTTGTATTAGGGAATTTAATTATCAATTTTCCTTCTCCTATGCTCAATTGACCATTAGAACCCTAATTATGTAAATACGGCAACAAATTGATGAATAACAGAAAAAGCTCTTGTAGATAGGAGTAAAATACCAAATCATAGAGTACCTTTTTTAGGGATTCAAAGAAGAATAGTCGGGGAAACTAGAGTGGGTGCCCTAGTCCAAGGTACTAGTTTCTTCGTGGGATATGGACCTCCTTCTAACACTGATCAACCATGTAACTTTTGTTTCCAAAAATTTGTTTGCGGAGGACACTAGAGTGAGTGCCCAAGTCCTGGAAATGCTCCAGTGTCCTACTTCTCTTCAGATCCCAAATCCTTGATGCCTACCAATCCTTCCTGCAACATCACTTTTCCCAAATGTGACACCTGTAACCTACAATCACAAGATTTGGTTTGCGGTTTGTGGTGTTTAGAGGCTTGCCTCAGTCAAGCCCCGGAGGACACTTAAGTCTCCGAACACCATTGTCAAATAAAAAGTGCATGCCCTTGTGAGGTAGAGGTAAAAACTAAAAGAATCAATGATGAAAACACAATATAATGTCACATTGTAGTGAATCTCTCATGGGAGGAAGATGCTCTTCATTCCATGAGGAAATTGATGCTCAAATATGCAAATATCAACACACAAAACACACAAGTCTATTCTTGCAACACAATGAAAGCCTTGAATCACCTTGAGAACATAATAGCTTGCTAGTAATCATCTAGTTTACAAATTAATCCCTAAACATGTTTATATATGCAACTACAAGCACTCCCACCAAAATTTCAAAAATCAAAACTTACTGTGTTGGCAAAAGGACCAAATAACAGTCATAAACTGACACTTAAATTTTGGGCCTGACCCAAAATAGGCTAGGACTAGGGCACAGGCACCCAAGTACTCCCCCCTATTTTGGGCAAGGTTAAGGTCAAGGGGTCCTCCTAGGTCCACTTTGCCATGAAACCTAGGCCTCATTCCATCAGGATGCCAAAATATGAACTAAGATGTCCTAAATGCATGCTAAAGACTCGGGAGCTAAACCTTATGAGGGAAAAGCCCCCAAGGGGACATTTTTTGACGTTACAATAATAATCTCGCAGGTTAACCCTCTCCATGTTTTTTCCCTTTATAGGGTTTTCCACGTAAAAATCTGGTGTCTATTGTGTATGATCTTGCAGTTGTGTTAGAATTATTGATTCTATGTTTTCATGTTCTAATCATAATAATAGAAAATAAGTGGATGATGTTTTAAGATGCAGAAATTGTTTAAGTTTTGTGACAACTGATTCACCCCCCTCTGAGTTGTCTTGCGTATTTCAGCAAAAACACCCCTTTGATTAAAGACAACAACTAGATGAGTTAATGGAAGTTTAAATGCCTCATTTAAAGCTGCATAAACATAGAATATGTAGAGCTATGCTTGGGGAGAGTTGGGCGCCCATTCTTGGGAAATAATTCATGGTTTTCAATGCATATTTTGGGGGTTTTTGAAGAAAAATGTGGAAGGAAGTTTGTATAGGAATGGAAGGGGAAAGGATGCCTCATAGAGGCATTTAATTTGTTTTCCTATTGTAAGTTTGAGTAGAGGGAGATTTCTTAGAAGAAGAGTTGGTTCACTACTAGGGAATAGAGAAAATTTGTGCTTCCTATAAGAAAAAGGAGCTACAGAGTAGGCGGGTAGGGAAAAGGAATATGGTACAGCCAATTGGGGACAAGAGTGCAGATTTGAGAGAGGCCATTGTAGGCCAAAGTTGTAAATTTGTTGTAGATTTATTTGATATTGTCAAAGTGGAATAAAATAAAAGAAATTTGTTGGTTTTAGTTTGCAAATTTAAGCTTATGAGAAAAGAGTCTCTGCTATATAACTTTGTGTGATTATTATATTACAATCTTGTTTGTGAGTTTTTTTGTGATGTTTGGCAAGAGGAAGTACCTCTTGCATTAAGTGGTATTAGATCTAGAAGACCCTAGATGTACAAATTATAGGACCTATGGGAAGAGGAAGCAGTTGCGAATATTTCGAAAGGACTGTTGCAGGTGTGAAGAGACTTGAGAAGTTGAGAGCTGGAAGATGCAAAGATAATTATATTTTCAAATTACAAAGTATGTTGTAAGAGGTGTGAAAGATTGCAGTAGTAAGAAGGATGAGGGTATTTGTGAAGAAGCCTGTCATATGGGCAACGATGAGGCAGTATCAAAGGAAGAAAAGTTTAGAGATGATGGTTGATACAAATGTAAGGCTAGATGGGATGGAAGCATGGTGAAATTGTCAAATATGATAGAGAATAAGAGTTTGCAACAAAACCATACAATGATGAAGGCCCATGAAAGAAAAGAGTGAAGAAGTGGAGATAAATACAACAATGGTTGAAGATGAAGAAGTAAAAGACATGAATAGTGAAGAGAAGATGGTAGAAGAGGTTACCAAGAATTAAAAGAATGAAGATGCAACTATGGAAATTGACGTGGCAACAATGGAATGTGAAGATGTTGCAATAGATGGCAAGGGGGAAGAAGATTTGTTTTCACACATTTTGGTGATAAAAGGCAAATGGTTGGAGAAGATTTCCACAATTGGAGGTGAGAGATATGTTGCAGCCAATGGAAGTGAGAAGACAAGCATCGTAGTGAAGAAAGAAACAAATGTTGTAGCTGATAGTGATGAGGGAAAAGTTGTAGCAACAAATGAAGAAGAGGTAAATTTTCTTGTGCTTTGTGATGAAATTAATTTCCCTTCATTTGTAATGGTGAGAATTGGAGAGTGAAGAAGAGCAAATGGAAATCTTCAATTTCCATGAAGTTGTAGGTGTAGATTTGTATGATGTAGGGTGTGATGTGGTTAAAGAGGGATTTTGGTGGAGGAGGTCAAATAATGGTGGACTAAATCCCACAAAGGAGGAGAGGAAAGGAGAGAATATTTGGAGGATGAGGATGGTTCATGGTGGACATTGTTGGAAACTTGTTGGTATTTTCATTGATGTCAACCTCTAGAAGGTAATTCACTTGGTTTCTAAGTGCTTTCAAGAAAATTTGAATTAAAATGTGTGTTCATTGTTGTGCTCCACATTTCTTCATAGTTGAATATATGATTGTATGGTTTGGAAGTGGTGATTAGAGGTGTTCAGATGTGTTATATTGAGAGTTTCAAGTTCTATATCATACGAGAGTAGAAGATGTGTTTGATAGAGTACTTGAATATGAAGAAGTTTATCTGGGAGAAATGAGAATGCTCCACATTTCTCTACATTAAAGTCTCTTGTCTTGTGGATCTGGAAAAGTGCTTATATTATCTATATCTACCTTCTCTTGAAGTTTCTATTGTTGAGGTGCTCCACAAGTTCTGTTATTATGTTGGTGTTCAGTAGCAGTGTATCCTGATGTACAAAATGAAGACATTCTTTATTTCAAGAGGTTACAGTAGTAGTACAGAAGATTTTAATGATGTTAAATATTCTAGGAAGGTGTGTGAATGTTGTTGAGTGTTTCTCTCTAGTCCACATGATGTTTTTGGACTTGGAGAAGTATGGATGTGGTCATTAGCTCATGTTTGGCTAACCTAAATTACTAGGGCCATTTGAGGAGGTACCTACTGGATTGTGGATGTGATGAGAATCTTGTTGATACAGAATTGAGTTCTAGTTAACCCTTGACATGGTCCACTTTCAGTTATTTCCACCACGGAAGCATTTAGTGTCGACCTAATTGGTGTTGCACATTTAAGGTGCACACATTTCATTAGGACTGACCTAATTGAGATAAGTCTTGGTTGTAGATGGTATAAATGCAGGATGAAGTTGAGTGGAGAAAAGCAATGAAGATGATGAAACTGTGAATCAATGGTAGTGAGTTGTATGCGAGCTTAAATTCTTATGACTCCTAAATGTAGTGATCAGAAGGTTTCTACATTTCAGTGTTTTTAAAGTTGCTAGAGGTAATGAGCCAAAGGTTGTGGATGGCAAGAAGTTGTAGTGGTGGATCTCTCCTATTGCTTTGAGATAATGACTCTCTCTGTAATAGTCCTCTTCTATTCTTCTCTCTTCTGGAAAGTGAGCCTTTCTTTTGGGAAGTGAGCCTACTTGTTTTTTATGTTACTATTCATATATATGTGAGCTGATCCTCATCATGGTTTTCCCCTTCTTGGGTTTTCCACATAAATCTGGTGTTCTTATGTGATTGAGTTATTTTGCATTTATGCTTCATATGTTTACATTCTGCTAATGCATAATAAGAGTTTGAAGATTGAAATAGCTTGAGGGTTTAACATTTTAAAGTACAACTAATTCACCCCCCTATCAGTTGTCCTATGCATCTAACAATTCGTATCAGAGCCAAGTTCCCTAAAGAAGCTTAACTACTTGGGGTAGATCCAGAAGGTTTGCATAGGAAAGGTATGAAGGTTCCAGTGTTTGATGGAACAAATTATGCTTTTTGGAAGACTAGGATGGAAAGCTTTCTTGTCTCACTACAATATGTCGTATGGAATATAGTTGACAAAAAGTATACTATACCTCCTAATGGTCCAAAGGACGAAGATGAGATTAAAGAATATGAGGATAATGGCAAGGCAAGGAGTGCTCTTCTGAACAATCTTTTTGATTCTAAATTAGTGAAGGTAATGAGCTACAAAACTACACATGAGATCTGCAAGAAGCTAGAAAATATGTATGACAGAGATGACAAGGTCAAGAAAGAAAAGATTAAAAATTTGAAGGCCAAGTTTAAAACCCTAAAGATGTTAGAGGATGAAAATATTGCAAGCTTTATGTAGAGAGTGGATGAAGTTGTCAACTCAATCAATGGTCTTGGTGGAAAGCTAGAGGAAAGTGAAGTGGTAAAGAAGGTACTAAGAACTCTTCCAAAATCTTATAGTGCTAAAGTTTCTTCTATTGAAGAGACTCAAGATTTGGATAAGTATTCTAGGGATCAAATGTTTGGTACTTTAACTACTTTTGATATAAGAGAATTTGGTCAAGATGATGCAAGAAAAGAAACTACTTTTAAGGCTAGCAAGACAGAAAAGAATGTTGAATCAGATCAAGATGACCTTGATAAAGTGGAAGCAAATCTTGTAAGCAGGTTGAAAAAGGGCTGTGGAAAATATAGAGGTAAGTTACCCTTCAAATGTTTTAACTCTAAAGATAGGTGATTATGCTTCAAAATCTCCAATCAAAATTTCAAATGACAAATACAAGGATAACAAAGGTAAATCATTCAAGAGAAGTTATTATGTTAAGGAAGATGATAGCATATCTGATGATGAGTCTAACTATCTGGATGATGGAAGTGATGAATAGTTGATCATGGCTTTGAATGTTGGAACTAATTCTACTAATTCTAAAAGATGTATAATGGAAATTGCTCCAAAAATAGTGCACAACATCAAAGTAGATTTGCTAACTTCTTTTCATGCAAGAGAAGAGGAGAACTACTGGTTAATTGATAGTGGATGATCAAGTCATATGACAGGTGATAAGAATAAGTTTGTGAAGCTTAAGAAGTTTGATGGAGGTTTTGTTAAGTTTGGAGATGATGCATATATTAAGATCTATGAAAAAGGTTCAATCAGTTTTGATAGAAAGCATAATACAGATGATGTTCTTTATGTCAAGGGTCTCTGGTATAATCTTCTAAGTGTAGTATAAATGTGTAGAAGAGGATATAACCTTGTATTTCAGGATGGTGGATGTGAAATTAGAAAAGAAAAGTCTGGAACTCTGATTGCTACAAGAACATGGACAAAAGGAAATATATATCAGCTCAAAGGTGCTAATTTTATGTGTTTCATGAATCAAGTTAATGAAAGTTGGCTATGGCATCATTTAGAATGTGTCACATCAATTTTGATAGTCTAGTGAGGATCAACTCTACTCAAGGTGTGAGGGATCTACCAAGAATTACAAAGCCTATCAATGCAACATGCAAGGAATGTTAGATTGGGAAGCAAACAAGGAAGAATTTCAAGATCAAAGAATATTATACTACCGGGCCTCTAGAGTTGGTGCATACAAATCTGTGCAGACCTACAAGAGTAGGAAGCTTTCAAGGTGACAGTCATTTCATGTTGTTGATTGATGATTTCTCTAGAATGACTTGGGTAACTTTTCTCAAATAAAAATTAGAAGCTTTAGATAAATTTAAAGTATTCAAGGTTATGATTGAAAATGAAATTTATTTGAAAATCAAGTGCATGAGGTTTGACAGAGGTGGTGAGTTCACCTCTAATGAGTTTAACTACTTTTGTGAAGATCATGGAATAAAAAGGCATTTGTCAGCCCCTAGGATTCCTCAACAAAATGGAGTTATGGAAAGAAATAATAGGACAGTTCAGGAAGTAGTAAGGACAATGTTGAAAGAAACAAATTTACCAAATAGCTATTGGAGAGAAGCCATTCACACTACAATCTACATACAAAACATAGTGCAAGAAAGGGTCAATAGTTCAAAGACTCCATATGAGATATGGTATGGAATAACTCCTACTGTAAAATACTTTAGAGTGTTTGGAAGTAAGTTCTACATTAGGAGAGATGAAGAAAACTTGGGAAAATTTGATACAAGATCAGATGAAGGAATCTTCCTTCAAGGATATTCTATAAAGAGAAAGGCTTATAGGTGCTACAACAAGAGGCTAAACAAATTAGTGGAAAGTGCAAATGTCAAAGTGGATGAAGACCCATATAAAATTTTAGTGTTATTAGAAGGATGTGAATCTGATGAGACCCCTTGCAAAGAAGAAGAAAGAGAAGAAGAAAAGTAAAAGGAGAAGCAAGTTGATGAAGAAGATGCTCCAAAAAGGATTCCCAAGATCCCCAAGTATGTGTAGAAGAATCATTTAGAAGATCATATCATTGGAGAGAATTATTGCTATGGTAGTGTTACATGATTAAAAAATTAAATAATGTATTATAGAATGAGATCATTACAATGAAGAGCACAACTCTATTTAAAGATATTTACATGATGTTTCTATAATGAGCATAGAATTTTAATAAGGAAACTACAGCACATAAAGCTAAATAGATAGAAACAACCTAAACTGAAGACAAAAATAGAAACTATCTAAAACAAAACTAGATTGACCAATAAATAACTAGATATTACTTTAATACCCCCCCACCCCTCCGTAATGGTCAATGTACTAACTATGCTATGATGCCCCATAAAATAGGCTTTCGTTTGAGGCAGATAGATATCGTAAACAGAAAATAGAACTCGAGCACACGTGTCAAAACACAAATCCCAAGGGATTGAAGAAGCAAAATTGCTGCCAACCAAACACAAATATTGACCAATGGTCCTACTGGTGATAAGAAGGGGCTAAGTGTAGATCAAAGAAGCCCTCAAAGCTACAAACCATGATGAAAATGCAGATTAAACTCTCCAAAAGTAGTGACTAGTCAAAAACATTGCCAAACCAAGAAGCCACCAATCAAGAAAATAGAACCCCATTCAAAGGGCGATGGAATAGGAACCCAACTCTGACGAGATCCTATAGAAAAAACACCGACGATAAATTTTTTTGTTTTTGTTAAACTTCTAACTGCTTTCCAACATGATGTTGGTCAAAGATGTCATACTTCACATTTTTTGAGGCATGAAAAAATGGATTATAAGATGATGGCATGAATATTAAAGTAGATAGATGGCACAGATTCTGAGATAACAAGGCACAGATTCTGAAAGCATAGAATACATAGGCTCAACAATCCTAAACATGAATTTTGAGGCACAAATCTTGAGATAAATCTAAATCATGGATTTCGATGCACGAATCTTGAGATTATGGAAAAACATGAGCTTAGATTTCAAGACAAAACAGAAAGTATTGTTGCATGTCTATTGGATCCTAGTACCGAGAGAAAGGATCACGAGTGTGATTAAGTTGATCTCTTGTCTTAGCGCTTGGTCCTAAAACAACAAACTACTGCCAAACTTAATTAAACAGCAAGCAAAGAGAAAACCAACAACCTAAAACTATCAATTAAAAACAAACCATTGTCAAAACAACAACCTAGATTTTGAGGGTAACATCACAAAAACCAGTGATCAACCCATCAAAATCACCATGTGTAGATGAAATGGTGATTTGAAGGATGCCACAGAATAGAAAGGAGCCACCACACCAACCATAAACTAAACTCAGAAAAGAAACAAAATCTACCAAGGATAGGCCATGACCCACACAAAAGATTTCTTCCTAATAAAAAACATCACCACAGAGGTTTTAACGGAAGGAAGGAAAACACCTTCAGATGGAAAAAATTGTGACCCAGTGAAAATAAGACAACTCCACAAAAAGGACTGCAACTGTAGCACGTGGCCAGTAATGCCTTCATTAAATCATGACCTTCAACTTGTGATTTATGAGGAAATTTCAAATCGCGACCATTTTTAGGAAATAGAAGAAAAGGGGTTGCTAGATATCATGCCAAGTAGAAGGTTTAAAGCACTAAAAAACCCTAATCTGCAAGTTTGGAATGAAGCATGACCTCCAGGGATTAAGAACAACAATCTAGATGAAAATGATGACTTCAAAGTGTGAAGCTCGCCCAAACAAAAAATTGCAACTTCTTAAAAATGTGATTCACAAAAGAAAGACGCCATGATTTTAGCAGGAGACACATAATTTTCAAATGCAAAATCCTACTAAAAAAACCATGACCTCTGAAACATAGTCTTTAGATAAAAACATGACTTCAGGAAAGGAAACCTCAAAATGGAAATCACATCCAAACATGTACAACCGCTTGTACGGTGTCGTATGATCTGTACAACTTACGAAATACAAAAGAGCCTATTTTGGCTCTGATGCCATATTACACATGTGATTAAAAAACTAAATAATGTATTATAGAATGAGATCATTACAATGAAGAGCACAAATCTATTTAAATAGATTTACATGATGTTTCTATAATAAGCATAGGAGTTTCATAAGGAAACTATAGCTCATAAAGATAAACAGATAGAAACAACCTAAACTGAAGATGTAATTAGAAACTATCTAAAAGAAAACTAGATTGACCATTAAATAACTAGATATTAATTTTATAGGTATATGAACAAGTAAGTTTGTGCTTATTGTCTCAAATAGAACCCAAAACAATGACTAAAGTATGCAAATATGAGCACTGGATCAAGGCTATGGAAGAAGAATTAATACAGATTGAGAAGAATCAGACTTGGGAAGTCCTAAGACCAATAGAAAAAATGTGATAGGAACTAAATGGGTCTTCTGAAACAAATTAAATGAGAATAGAGAAGTAGTCATAAATAAGGCTAGGCTTGTGTGTAATGACTACTGACAAGTTGAAGGAATAGATTATGAAGAAAAATTTGCTCAAGTGACAAGATTGGAGGCATTAGAATGTTCTTGGCCTTTGCAGCTCATAAGGACATCAATGTTTATCAAATGGATGTGAAATCTATATTCCTGAATGGAGAGTTGGAAGAAGAGGTGTACACTAAGAAACCAGAAGGCTTTCATTTATTAGATGATCCAAATATGGTCTGCAAATTGAAGAAGGCATTGTATGTGTTATGTCAAAAAATGTCCCCTTGGGGGCTTTTCCCTCTTAAGGTTTAGCTCCACGGTCCTTAGAATGCATCATAAGCATATTGCATGTTAATTTTAATTCCTAATGAGAAAACCCCAAAGTTTTATGATGAATGGGACCTAGGGGGTGCTATAATGTTAAGCCCTACCTAAAATAGGGAGGGTGGACTTGGGCGCCTGTGCCTGAGTCCTACCCTATTTTAGATCAGGATCTAAATCTAAGTGTCAGTTATGTGACCGTTATTAAGACCTATGATGACACCTTAAGTTTGAATTACAAAATTTTAAGTAGGAATGTTTGTAGTTGCATATATCAGCATGATTAGTGATTCATTTAGAAACTAGATGACAATTTTGATTCATGAGCTTGTGTAGAAGTGATTCAAGGCATTCATTATGTTGTAAAGTAGTACTTTTTCATTATTGTGTTTATATTTGTAGATTTGGCATCCATCTCCTCATTGCATGAAGAGCATCTTCCTTCCATGAGATCTTCACTACAAGGTGATATCAATTGTGTTTTCAATCATTTATCATTTGGATTTCACCTCTATCCCACAGGGATATGCACTCTTTATTTGACAACAGTGTTAAGAAGACTTGAATGTCTCTCTGGGGCTTTATTGAGGCAAGCCTCTAAACACCACAACCCCCAACCCACTTTTCTATGATTGCAGGTTATAGGTTGCGGAAGTGAAAGAAGTGGAGTTGCACGAGAGTAGTGCAGACTATTAGAATTATAGATTAGAGAAAAAAGGGACCTAGACTAGGGGGCCTACTCATTAGTCATGTGGATCCCGCAATAGTAAAATCTTTAGAACAGGAGGAACAGGTTGCAGACAAGATTCCCTGATCCTAAGGAAAACTAAGGCATTGGACTAGGGTACCCACTAATTAGTCCCTGACTTTTCTGCACACCAAACTTTGAAATCTAGTACGCATTTGATTGTCATTTGATATCTTTGTGCACAATCATTCTCTGTAATTTGTCCGTTTATTTACGAATTTGTGAAATTAGGGTTTTAAACATAATTGAGCTTAATTGAACAACACAATTGATACACTTCCAAATTTTCACTATTCCAAGTGACAAGAGATCTGTAGTAGATTCTTCTACTCAGTTGAATATCCTTGAATGTATCTAGTGAAAGGAGGATTTAACCACACCTTACATTGAATCAAAAATCCCACTTTTTATACATAACATTTTGGTGAACCCATATTTTTGGACTTTTTGGGACCTTGCTAAATGTTGTGATAGATTTTCATTCATTCATCTTATTGCATTCTAAAAACTACAAAAAAATTGAAAAAAATTGAAAATTTTCAAAAATTTTGCATTTTAGGGTTTAAATTTTGACATAGTTTACATTAATTTAATTGGATTTAATTAAATTTAGAATTTTTGCATCATATCTGAAATTTATTTTTATTTAATTCATAATTTTCAATATTGCATTTGAAAATTTACAAAAATATTGAAATTTTTGAGAAATTTGAAAAAAATGGGCATTTTTAGCTTGCATTTTGAAATAATTTCAATTAATTTTAATTAATTTTCATTTAATTTCTGATTTTCCATTATATCCGAAATTTATATTCATTTAATTCTTAATTTTCATATTGCATTTGAAAATTTACAAAAAAAAAAAAAAAAATTGAAAAATTTGGCATTTTAGCTTGCATTTCGACATAATTTTAATTAATTTTAATTAATTTTCATTTAATTTCTGGTTTTTAAATTAGATCTGACCTAAATTACAAAAATTCATTTTTATCATTTTCATATCGCATTTGAAAATTTACAAAAAAATTGAAAATTTTGGAAATTTTAAAAAAACTCACATTTTTGGCTTGATTTTCAAATAATTTGAATTAATTTGAATTAATTTCCATATAGTTTAATTTAATTTTTTATTTTTAAATTATATGTGGTTTAAATTACAGAAATTCATCATTAATTAATCTCTTGCATTGCATTTTCATCATAAAATTGCTAGGGTTTGCTTGAAATTTTGAAATTTTCATATAACCTAGTAATTCCAAAAGCTAGGGGTTTTCGGTAAAATCTTATTTTCAGATTTTTTATACTTATCTTAGGAACTCATTTAAATATTATTTCGCATGTAGTGTTTCATTTTAGTGTGTTTTTCCATTTACAGTCACATATTTGCATTTACACATTTTCAATTTCAACAAAACTAGCAATTCTCACTAAATTTTGGCTTATTTTGCATATAGGATTGCATTATAGGTGTGTTTTGAAGGATTTTGTAGCTTTAATGGATTTATTTCAGACTTATTATTTGTTCCCCCTCATAAATTTCCTTACAACACCCATTCTTTCACACATTTGCATCAAAAATTGATAAAAAAATTGTGTATTTTAGTGTATTTTCACTAGGGTTTGACTTGTCAACTCCTTAGATTTGCATTAAATGCTTGTTGTGGAGGACTTTGTTGCACTAATTGACTGATATTTCTGTTATAATCTTCTTCCCATTATAATTTTCCTCACAACACCCCTTCTACTAGGCATTTGCATTAAAAATTTGTGAAAATTCACATATTTTAGCATATTTTCACTAGGTTTTGGCTTATCGACTCTTTTAATTTGCATTGAAAGTGTGTTGTGGACAATACTTTTTCATAATTAGACTTTTATTAGGCATATCCTTTTCTTCCCCTCTTTAAATTATTCACAACACCTTTTCTTTCATTAATTTGCATTGGAAAAAGTTGAAAAATCAAACATTTTAGCTCATTTTCACATATAATTTTGCACTTGTTCCTTGCATAATTTTTGAAAAACTTTTAAAATCTGATTTTACATTGATGATACAAGACATTTAATAATTAAATATTCATGTTATTCATCTTTGAAATCTTTGCATGAGTATATCCTAGATTTTGAAAATTTCTCTAATTTCACTAATGAGAATCCTCATGTTCTAGAGCACATAGCTTTTGTAAGTAGTATTGATGATTCTATATGTTCTACATATGAGCTGTAATTACTTGGTTATAAACATGATTCTACTAGGTTCACATTACTCATAGGAGCATATCCTTTTATATTAGAATATTTAACTAAATTTATCTCTAGGAATACTCATGAGAAAGATGAGAGTGAAAATTCTTTTTCCACTATTACTTCAAAATCAATAGTTAAAGAATATGGTGATGATGATTCCATAGGTTATCCTACTTCTCCTATAGTCGAATGTCCAAAAACCTTAGATGAGAAGACTATGGATAGCCTTATTAATGATACAACACCTAACCTTCCTAACAGCATTGTACCTTCCTCTCATTCCAATGCTCTCCCTGGCCAAGATGTAGCATTAGTGGATGAGAAAAGTTGTCTCACATTAAATCCTTTAGGGATAGATGTTAGGTGTAATTAAGAGGAAAAAAATGTTAATTCAATGTTCACTAATCGTCTTTGTAGCAATGTTCCTAAGATGATTGTGCGAGGGGCACCTAGTGTACCTCCTTGCTTAAAACTGGTGATTAAAGTTCAAGGTGCTCAAAAACCACCTCCTAAACTGGTGGTCACTGTTAGAGGTCTTTCATATTCTTCTCAACCTCTTGATTACATCTATAACATTGTTGAACAAATAACACATCAATATTCACAACAACCTAGTCATGATATGGTTTCTCATGCATATAACACTCGAAATAATAATAAACAAAACAAATAACAATTGAGAATTATGATATCTTTACCAACTTCTCAACCTATGCTTCCTATGCTTCCTCTGCCACCTCGTCTTACTCATAAAAGTGGTCAAGAATATGATCTTGTCGAGCAGCTTTGCGCTAGTCTGGCTAAGATCACTCTTTGGTATTTAAAACAAACATCACCTACATACCATGGAATGCTCCAAGAAGATTTACAAAAGGTGATTGTGCCACCTATTGTTAAGTTGAATGATGTAGCAATTCTATTAGATTGTATGCATGCAACAAAAACATCTATATTCTCTTTCAACCACATGAATTATCATCAATTGAAGTTCAAAACCAATATGATCCTCTTATAATATATGTACAAGTAGAAAGGAACTTGATCAAGCATGTTATGATTGATAATGGATCAGCTTTGAATGTTTGTGGTATGGATTTGTTACATAAGATTAAGGCCAACACATCTTTAATCAAACCAGATAGCGTTAACATTCGTGGCTTTGATAATTTTGGTAGACAATCAATGGGTACTATAACTTTACCTATAAAGGTTGGACTTGTGACTTTGTCTACTCTTTTTCATGTCATGCCCGGTTCATTTTCATATAATATATTTCTTGGTAGACTATGGATTCATGCCATGGCAATAGTTCTATCTACCCTTCATATATCAATAATGTTTATCTATTAAGACAAGCTCTACACCATGAAACCCGATCCTGAATCAGATAGTTGTTTGCATATTGAAAAGCAAAACAATTTAATAATTATACAAATCTAAATAGATTACGAGTTGATTCATCAATACCTCTTTCCATGTAGACAATGTTGTGCAAGACTCTAAACCATCAAATGCACTTTTTGGTGATGATTGGGGTTCATTAGATTTTAATCCTTGCAGTGTAGGGGAATATCAATTTAATAACCCTGACACATCAAAAGTTGCATCAATCTCATCCAAGCAATCTTTTGAAGCACCTATGAAATGTAAATCATCCTTAGTAGATACTCTTACTTATACTACAAATTATGATACCTATGAGGCTTCACCTTCTTCTAAAGAAATGGATTCTCTATATGGTCATGGATTTCATATTTTGTACAAAAATAATGACTATGTAGGTAATGGTTGAGGTGTAAACCAACAAGGAATCAGAGTACCTTTACATGTTTCTAGAATTAATTACACAGTTGATATAGGATACCGCTCCTTGAAACCCACCAAAGCCTCTTGTCATTCTAAACTCAATGTTAATGCAATTTCAAAACAACATACAAGTATCTCTCCTTCTCTAAACCACACTCGTTATAGTAACTATTATAGTTCCTCTCAAGGGTGGCCTTTTCCTAGGTATGTATGTTCTTAACATTGGGTTGAATCAGGTTTCTTGTATTTCTAACCCTTTACCTCTCGTGATGTGTTATGTGTTGTTTAGGCCTCTTGGGATGACCCTTGATACTCTTGTAAGGTCAAGGATACTGGGATATTGCCTCTGTTGTGACCTTCTATTTGTATCATCATTCTTCTATATTGTCTCTCCTCTATTTTTAATTGTTGTGTGTTGTGTCTAATGGACATATCATTGTGGTTGGTGACTTGGGGGCACCCTCCTACATGACTGTCCCTAAGGCACTTGTTTCTCCTCTCTTGATTTATTGTTTACCTTCCTCTAGTGGTTCTATCTAGCTGGCAAATGATGAAAAATATATCATACTGATATGGACCTAGTGTCCCTTTAGCAACAAATAAAAAAATGGACCAAGTCCATACCTGACAACAGGGTTGGAATATATATTATCTGATGCTTGGTTAGTAGAATCACTCAATGTGATCTTGATGTTGTCTTAACGCACTTACAAACCATAACAATACATATGCTATGTGCACTTTGTTTATCTTTGAATCACGCCTTGGTTACACTTGATTTTGAGATTTCTATGGTATAGCCCCACGGTTATACTTGGTCTCTGAATCTGTAGTATAACCTCAGATCTCTATGTGAATGATTACATGCATTGTTGTTTATAATTATTATATGGATACTAACACCTTTTCTTGCAAGAAATTGTGCATTTGTGGGAACATTTGGTGATCGTAATGTACATGTCACCTGTGGGGGGCATTGGCTTTGTGAGAGCTCGTGTTCCCTTGTGTATTTTCTTCCTACCTTAACATGCTTGATATAGTGTAACATCCATATCCGAATTGACAAGTAAAACTAGGTTTTCACAAAGGTAAATTTTTTTTTTCTTTACTAGGTAATCAAATACAAAAGAACTTATCTACTACCAAGTATAACATTTTTCACTTTAACTTAAACATGATTTCATTTTTCATAAAATTGAAAGAAATGATATACAATAAACATTTTGTTCTCTAATAGTTTGAAATTTTCTTAAAACAAATAAAATATTGGAAACATACCATTAACATGCATCTCGATTGTCAACCCATCACATTCAAGACCCGGTAATCCTCAGTATTTGGAAGAGAAAGTATCTTCAAGGAGCTTAACCTCAAACCACAGACCGTCGGTCTCCCGCACTCCTTCCTAACCGGAAGTAGCCCTACCCTACTCAAGAGGATAGACTTAGGATAACCATCGGTGTTTGCCATCTGAGCTCTGGTGTTGTAACTTACGTGTCTTGTTATCGTATAGATCCCTAAATACCCTCTAGTCATGCACGAATCTCCATAAGAAACGCCATCCAGTCACAGTGAACATTCGATGCACTTGAGGATCATGCACCACCTTAGCTAAAGGATTTGTTTTTAAATAGCGTTCTAAGAATGCATGAACTTAGTTCACCCACCCTACTCGACTTGAACTGATCAAAATCCTATAGTTTCCTATGTGTAAGGTTTAAGCAAATGTAGACCTCGATAACCTCAAGGTATTAGGATTTTCTCCTACAGTAGTGCATGGCACAACGTTTACTCCAATCCCGAGTTTATAGTTTCATAATCCTATATTCTATAAAACATCGTTTAATAACACCCACTCCTAAGTGGTTTCAAACTTGGTTACTCGGTTCCCATGTTTGTACAACATACTCAAGTATCTAAGACAATTTTCTGTTATCCCAGAATTTAAGGGTTTTAGTCTCATAAAGGTCTACAAAATAAAATGGTACTAGAACCATCACATGCAACGTAATCTAGACTCAAAATGTGGGTTTTTCCCACCTTATTTGTTTATTACAAATCCATGATGGCTTTTAACCAAGAATAACTACTTAAACTACAACTTCACACCTCTTACCAAAATAAATAGTTTTACGAGGTTCAATGGGGTAAGAATTAAATGATAAGGTTAATAAAGGACTTGGAATCTCTCTATGACATTAGAGATGATCAAACTTATATGTCAACCTTTATTTGGAAATCTAAACCGAATAAGAAATTAGATGACAGCATTTCTCGACATTAAATGTCTCATTTTCAGGATTCCCATGTCATATAAGTCGTGGAGTGTGGACATCCGAAGTCATCAAAGAGAGGAAATATTTCAAGTATTCAGAGACGTTTTGAGGTGAAAACACAGTCATGTGAAATGCTTACAAAAGTAAATGAAAGTAATGTATTTCAGTAATAGGTTGTGGTCTACATTACGACCAAAACAATACTCATGCATACAGGGATGTTCTCACCGTAGGTATATAGTTTAAGGTTTACACCAAATACTACCAAGTTATCCTTCATTTTCTGATTATTGTTCATGTCTTACTTCCTACATATAGCTACCTTTGTGTTTACAAATGTGAACCTGTATTCCATCATTGCAAAGGCAGTGTCCATGATGGGCAAAGATTACAAAATCTGAGTAGTCAAACTCCATTCGTTATATACAGAAACACGCATTATTATCACTAATTTCTATAATGTGGAACACCACACATACACAGCCAGTAACAACAAAACCATAGGCTATACCATGCACTCAACCTACATTGAACAGGTGTCAAAACTGAGTTACTATTCCTACAGAGAGGCGTAGGGCTGAGTGATTCTTACTCAGAAACTATAATTCGCATTGAAGACAAACCTCATTCGAAGCTTACAGAAGAATAACGTTATATGCTTTAACCTCTACATTGCAAGAAATACACAAAACATTGCCAGAACAAGGCAGAAATAGTGCGCATAAACTGCACAGAGGGAAAGAATAAAACCTGGTGAAATACTTGTGAAGTATCGCTTTTGGATGATAGACTTCGCTGCTCCCTCAGCGTCGTCCTTCCTCAGGCAATAACTCGCAGCACTTTTCACATCCTCTCTCGTTTTCTAAGTTCTCCACCACATCAAAACCTCTCTCCCATTTTCCACGACCAGTAAGAATGTTTCTTCCCCTTACGATGAAGAACTTCACCCTCTTTTACCTCTCAATTCCGTTTCATAACTGAATTCCTCCCCTTAAGCTACGCACAACTCAACAGACATGATGCCTTCCCCCACGTTATCACATCCTTACAACTGAATTTCCCACCTCCCGACTACCCATGGTGATGGAAAATAAATGACATTAAACTACTGCCATTACTAGCCTAAACACATGGAGGTCGAATAACTATCTTTTTACCCGACTTCTCACTTATCACGACCACTAGTAAGATGGAGGCTCCTTTGGTGACGTGGCTTGTTAGTGGACATAACAGCCCCACCCACACTCAAACATTAAGGCTTCTAATCCTCCAAGAGCAACTAAAAGCTGAATTGTGGGGTTAAGCTCGACAAGGCAGCGGTTAAGAAATGCCTAAAGCATCTTTTTGGTCGAAAAAGAAAAAGAGATAAAGACCAACTTAATAAGGAAACTCAAGATTAGATCGATAATATCTTGTGGTCGAAGCTAGAAGAAAAAGACTCATTCCCAACAATGACCAAAACAAATTATTACACGCTATGGCTTCAAAATTGACATTCGTCAATTTCCAAAAAGAATAAATTCACAACACAAGTTCGACGCATTTTTACGGCAATCACAACAAAATGAGCATAACGCAAAACAAGTTTCCTACATCATTAGACGCACAAAGCCAACTTCTCGCATCTTTCAACTACGAGATGTGATTCACGAATCTGCCACAAGTAGGTTCATTTAATTACCTATAAACGAAATAATAATCATCTATATAAGTTGATTCGCTTTGGTGGACTTGCGACAACATCGTCGATTCCAAGATTCTATATGACGACTTATGAAAAGAATGTTACACATTATCTTCAGACGTTGACATCTAGTCTTAAACTATCCCAGTCGAAAAGCAAGACTAAATTGATGGCTTCAAGGTTTATCTACCTGTTTGGCGTTCTCAGTAACAAACACCCATGGTTAATTTCCAGAGTCTATACTCTCTCTCAAAGATACTTTCTCTTCCTGTCAAACATGGTCCACCTATTCCTGCAATGAGAGTCTCACATACAATTTTGTGGTCAAAATACCTATATTCCAAATCAAAGCATAATATATCCAAACATCATTTCTCTTAACAAAAAGGACATTTTAGTGTACAATATCACATTGATCATAATCAATAGATTCTAAAATTTCATAGAACTAACTTTGTCTAATAAATCATCAGTTTCCATGTTGTCCACAACATATTATATACCTGAACTTTGTAAGAAAAGTAAATAGCACAATCAATTCCAAAAAAAGGGATGTAACATATCCTTCCCCTTTAAAAATCATCGTCCCCGATGATTAAGTTTATCAAGCAAAATTAAACTTAAAACAAATTTTTTTTATAGTTCAACATTAATGTCTTTGAAAAGTTTAGGAAATCTTTGGTAAATGTCTTTATAGTCTTCCCAAGTGGCGCTATCCTCGCCATATTGGTCCCACTGAATTTTGCATTGCAAAACTTCTCGATTACGTAAATAAAGTTTATGCATTTCAAGCACCTTGAGTGGCTCGATCACAACCACCCCGAGTTCTTGCATTTGTAAGGAATTCTAGTTAAGGATGTGGTTATTTCCTACAAAATACTTCTTTAAATATGAAACATGAAAAACATTATGCATCTTGGACAAGGCTGGAGGTAGAGCAACTTTGTAGGCAACTGGATTGATAATCTCAAGAACTTCGAAAGGTCCGACATAAAGAGGAGCCAATTTCAAAGATTTACCAAATTTTATTGAGCTCTTTTGGGGTTTTACTTGCAAAAGCACTTTCTCGCCAATAGAGAAGTGTCTAGGCACTCGTTTGCGATCTGCATAACTCTTTTGCCTGTCATTGGCTTCTGCCAACCTCTTCCTAATCATTTTTACTTTTTCTTCCATATCAGCAAGCATTTTAGGTCCATTGCTTATCCTATCTTCCAGCTTATCCCAGCTTATAGGAGTTCTACATTTCCTTCCATATAATGCTTCAAATGGCGCCATCTTAATGGTAGAATGATAGGAGTTGTTATAGGCAAATTCGACAAGAGATAGATATTCCTCCCATCTATATTGCTGATCCATGCAATACATTCTCAAAAGGTCTTCTAATACCTGATTCACCCTTTCTGTTTGTCCATCAGTTTCGGGGTGATAAGTAGTACTCACATTAAGTTTAGTCCCTAATGTAGAAAATAAGGTTTGCCAAAACCGTGAAGTTATCCGAGCATCTCTATCAGATATAATTTTTTCAGGTAAACCATGCAATCTAAAAATTTCTTGCACAAATTTCTGAGCCAAAAGATGAGCTCCATCCGTCAAATTTCCTGGTATGAAATGTGCGACCTTGGTTAGTTTATCCACAACAACCAATATTGCATCATGCCTATTCTTAGACATTGGTAACCCCTGGACAAAATCCATACTAACAACTTGCCATTTCCATTCTAGAATATCATGCGGGTATAACAATCCAGCAGGATGTTAGTGTTCCGCCTTAACTCTTTGACACTCCAAATAGCTAGCTACAAATTTTGCAGCATCATTTTTGATTCCCTTCTAGAAATATAGCGGCTTGACATCCGCTAACAGTTTTGTTACACCAGGGTGTCCAGAGTAAGGAGCACAGTGAACTTCCTTCCACACAAGGTTTCTAAGTTCTACTGAATCAAGAACATAGATTCTTCCCTTAAATCTCATCAATCCATTGGATTCAAAACTAAATCTGTCATATCTTGGGTCCTTAGGGTTTAAGTGCAGAGCCTATTTCACTTGTTCATAATACTCATCTCCAGATAAGTTTTGCATTACTAAGTCTTTAAAGTTAGCATGTATGGAGATTATAGAGGCTATGTGCCTTCTTCTACTTAAGGCATCTACTACTCAGTTTTCTTTGCCTTTGATATAAGAAATTTCAAAGTCATAATCTGATATTAATTCCAACCATCTCCTTTTCCTTGCATTGAGATTAGGTTGTGTAAATATGAAGCGAAGGCTTTGATGATCAGATTTTAAAATAAAAGTCCTTCCCAACAAATAATGTCGCCACATCTGAAGGGTGTGAATCACTGCTGCCATCTCTAAGTCATGAGGAGCATAGTTCTGCTCATAGTTTTTTAGCTTCCTTGACTCATAGGCTACTACCCTGCCATCTTGCATAAGCACACCTCCTAATCCTTCTCCCGAGGCATCAGTGATAACCTCAAAATCTCCCTCAGGATCAGGAACTTTCAGAATTGGAGCAGTTGTTAATTTTTCTTTTAACAAGTCAAAAGCCTTTTGACATTCATCCGTCCAAACAAACCTTTTTCCTTTTCTCTGCAAGGAGGTAATTGGGCTAGCAATGCTTGAGAAATTCAACACAAATTTCCTGTAATATCCTGCCAATCCCATGAAACTTTGTACCTCTGACACATTGGAAGGTTCGGGCCATTCCATAATAGCTTTTATTTTGGCCAGGTCAACTGATATCCCATCGGCTGATATTATGTGCCCCAAATACTGTACTTCTTTCTAAAAGAAGGTGCACTTTGAGAGTTTCGCATACAATTTGTGTTCTCTTAATCATTGCAAGACTATTTGAAGATGTCGTGCATGCTCCTTTTCATTTTTGGAATAAATCAGAATATCATCAATGAAAACTAGCACAAACTTATCAAGACAATCTCTGAAAACACTATTCATGTGATTCATGAAAGCAGCAGGTGCATTGGTCAATCCAAACGGCAACACCATGAACTCATAATGACCATACCTCGTTCTAAATGCTGTCTTGGGAATATCTTCATCTTTCAACCTTAACTGATGATATCCAGATCTTAGATCTATCTTGGAAAAGACTGATGCACCACGCATTTGGTCAAATAGATCATCAATACGTGGCAAGGGATACTTGTTCTTTATTGTCGCCTTGTTAAGCATCCTATAATCTATACACAGCCTTAGAGTTCCATCTTTCTTTTTAACAAATATAACTGGGGCTCCCCATGGTGATACACTTGGCCTAATTAGATTCTTAGACAATAGCTCCTGTAACTGAGCTTTTAATTCTATAAGTTCAGTGGTAGTCATACGATACGGAGCTTTAGAGATTGGCTCTGATCCTAGTTTAATATCTATGCCAAAGTCAAATGTTCTTTTCGGAGGCAAGCCTGGTAACTCCTCGGGAAATACATCCCTGAAGTTGCATAGATATGGATATCTTTCCTCAAATGTTTGTTTCTCCAAGGTTTCCTCTACTAGGTCCATTTTGACTGCAAAAAGTTGACATCCCTTTCACCTAGCCCGTTTTAGTTGTTTTGATGAAATGGATCTAATCCTTATTTCCCTTTGAATTCCTTGGAGATTTACTATTTTGCCTATCTCATCCAGACACTCAATGGTTTTATGAAAACAATCTACTTTGGCTCGATGTTTCCACAACCAATTCATTCCTAGGATGACATCATAGGACCCTAAAGGCGCTATGTATAAATTTGCCTCAGTGGTGAAGTTAGAAACATCAATCTTAGCTTCGAACAAACATTGCTCTACCTGAGCCTTTGACTTATTTGCATACTCTACTGTCTGTGGTTTTGACATAAAACTAGCTTTTTTAGAAAATTTACTTAAGACTCTAGGTGACACAAAATTTTCTGTTGCACCAGTATCAACTAGAATAGAAATAGGAACTCCAAATAAGGTACCTATCATCTCAATAGGGGTGATCTGATACTCCGCTTGTCGATTGTTAAGAGCGGCATGAATCCTTTGCTAAAATGCTTCCTGTTGCGAAGGAAATTCTGTGTTCCTAGGCTTCCCATTCTGCTTCTTGTTAGGGCAACGGTTGGCATAATGATCTCCTCCACAAGAAAATCATCCCCCTATAGGTCCTCACTTCTCAGATGGCCTACTTGCAGAATCATCATTCTTCTTAAAATTTACATTTCTCTTATAATCTTCACCTCTTCGCTCATTACCAAATCCCCCTTGATTCTTTCGATTTCCCTTATCAAACCTCCTGTTTCCATATCCCTTCTCATTTTTCCTTTTGTATGACTGATCGTTGTAGTTCTTATTAAACTTCTTGCGTTTCTTATCATGGTAAGCGAAGATAGATTTGATCTTCTACTCCTGTTTAATTGCCTTTTCATAGACTTGATCCATTGTGCTTGGACCATGCACCTCCACCTCACTGCCGATCTGAGGATTGAGTCCCATGATAAATTTTCTGATTCAGAATCTTTCATCCTTTTGATATTGAGGAACATACTTCAGTAGTCTAGTGAATTTTTCTGCATACTCGACCACAGATACTTCACCTTGCCTGAGGTTTTGGAAATTTGTTAACTTCTGATCAAAATATAACTGAGGTCACCACCATTTTCGAAATAGTTCTACAAACTCATCCCATGTCACCTTCAAGGGACTTAATTCCAGCTCCATTTTCTTATTCATCCACCAAGTGGACGCTTCCCCAGATAGCTGATATGCTCCCCACATGGCTTTAGTAACCTCTAAGTAACTTCTGATCTCAAAATATTTCTCCATCTCTGTTAACCATGCTTCTGCTGCATCTCCAGTTTTTGTTCCAACAAACTTTGGAGGATTAACCTTCTTCATATCCTTAGATAACTCTAATGCAAGTTTATCCTTGGTTTTTCTTTGGACTTCACTATCATCAGGATTTTCACTTGACGTGCCATTTTCCCAATATTTACTCTTGCTTGTATAATGTGAGTTCTTGTTTTCACCCTCTGTGTTGCCAGTTTCATCCATTTTCTTTTCTAGTTTGTTCAACCTTTCCTTGGTTTTAGTAAGCATGTTTAAAATTCTATCCAACTTGTCAGTGGAGTTTTCCTAAGAGTTATGACCTTCATGATCCTCCCCCTTGTTAAACTCTGATTGGTCCATGATAGTTTAGTTTCTCACCTGGTTAAACATATACTAATCAGTTTTATGCTTATCATATTATTTATCATCAAAAGAAAACAACAATTGATCATAATCATAATTGTTCTCAAACGAAAATTTTGTCTTTATTCATTTTGCAAAATTGTTTCAACATCATTAGAGGCAGACATATCTCATGTTTTTACTCAGTATTATCTAGTGGAGTGTAATCTTCGGATTCATTGTCCGACACATAATCACGAGGTGTATACCCCTTAGACTCACTATCAGAAGATAGCTCAATGATCTCAGCTCTAGGTACTACACGAGGATCCCTAGTGATCATGGGTATACTAATAGGTACACTCTTAGGTACACTAACAGGTACACTATTAGGTACAATACTGGGGCAGCAGTTGATCATGATTCGAGCTACCGTCGCTGCTCCCTCTAGGAGTTCTCTCCTCATTTGTTTAAGTTGTGACATTGCATTGGCTAAGGTTTCCACATCATCAAGCCAAATGTCATTTTTGTCATTAGTTTTCTCAATGGTCTTGATCATCGCAAGCCGTTTCTGCTTAGCTTGCAGATAACATTTCTTACCCGCGAAGGATTTTCTTGCAGTTTGCTTGATGCGTACCATCCTAGCACACTAAATCAAATCATTAGCTACCTGCATAATGTTGATTTCCTAATCAGGTTAGTGGACTCATCAGCCCTAGTGCTAAACCTGGTTAGCTCTGATACCATATGTAACATCCATATCCGAATTGACAAGTAAAACTAGGTTTTCACAAAGGTAAAATTTTTTTTTCTTTACTAGGTAATCAAATACAAAAGAACTTATCTACTACCAAGTATAACATTTTTCACTTTAACTTAAACATGATTTCATTTTTCATAAAACTGAAAGAAATGATATACAATAAACATTTTGTTCTCTAACAATTTAAAATTTTCTTGAAACAAATAAAATATTGGAAACATACCATTAACATGCATCTCGATTGTCGACCCATCACATTCAAGACCTGGCAATCCTCAGTATTTGGAGGAGAAAGTATCTTCAAGGAGCTTAACCTCCAACCACAAACCATTGGTCTCCCGTACTCCTTCCTAACTAGAAGTGGCCCTACCCTACTCAAGAGGATAGACTTAGGATAACCATCGGTGTTTGCCATCTAAGCTCTGGTGTTGTAACTTACGTGTCTTGTTATCGTACAGATCCCTAGATACCCTCTAGTCATGCACGACTCTCCACAAGAAACGCCATCCAGTCACAATGAACATTCGATGCACTTGAGGATCGTGCACCACCTTGGCCAAAGGATTTGTTTTTAAATAGCATTCTCAGAATGCATGAACTTAGTTCACCCACCCTACTCGACTTGAACTGATCGAAATCCTACAGTTTCCTATGTGTAAGGTTAAAGCAAATGTAGACCTTGATAACCTCAAGGTATTAGGATTTTCTCCTACAATAGTGCATGGCGCAACGTTTACTCCAATCCTGAGTTTATAGTTTCATAATCCTATATTCATATAAAACATCATTTAATAACACCCACTCCTAAGTGGTTTCAAACTTGGTTACTCGGTTCCCATGTTTGTACAACATACTCAAGTATCTAAAACAATTTCCTGTTATCCCAGAATTTAAGGGTTTCAGTCTCATAAAGGTCTACAAAATAAAATGGTACTATAACCATCACATGCAACACAATCTAGACTCAAAATGTCGGTTTTTCCCACCCTATTTGTTTATTACAAATCCATGACAGCTTTTAACCAAGAATAACTACTTAAACTACAGCTTCACACCTCTTACCAAAATAAATAGTTTTACGAGGTTCAATGAGGTAAGAATTAAATGATAAGGTTAATAAAGAACTTGGAATCTCTCTATGACATTAGAGACGATCAAACTTATATATCAACCTTTATTTGGAAATCTAAACCGAATAAGAAATTAGATGACAGCATTTGTCGACATTAAATGTCTCGTTTTTGGGATTCCCATGTCATATAAGTCATGGAATGTGGACATCCAAAGTCATCAAAGAGAGGAAATATTTCAAGTATTCAGAGACGTTTTGAGGCGAAAACACAGTCATGTGAATTGCTTACCAAAAGTAAATGAAAGCAATGTATTTCAGTAATAGGTTGTGGTCTACATTATGACCAAAATAATACTCTTGCATACAGGGATGTTCTCACCGCAGGTATATAGTTTAAGGTTTACACCAAATACTACCAAGTTATCCTTCATTTTCTGATTATTGTTCACGTCTTACTTCCTACATGTAGCTACCTTGGTGTTTACAAATGTGAACCTATATTCCATTATTGCAAAGGCATTGTTCATGATGGGCAAAGATTACAAAATCTGAGTAGTCAAACTCCATTCATTTTATATAGAAAAACGCATTATTATCACTAATTTCTATAATGTGGAACACCACACATACACAGCCAGTAACAACAAAACCACAGGCTATACCATGCACTCGACCTACGTCAGACAGGTGTCAAAACTAAGTTACTATTCCTACATAGAGGCGTAGGGCCGAGTGATTCTTACTCAGAAACTATAATTCGCATTGAAGACAAACCTTATTCGAAGCTTACAGAAGAATAATGTTATATGCTTTAACCTCTACATTGCAAGAAATACACAAAATGTTGCCAGAACAAGGTAGAAATAGTGCGGATAAACTACACAGAGGGAAAGAATAAAACCTGTCAAAATACTTGTGAAGTATCACTTTTGGATGATAGACTTCACTGCTCCCTCAGTGTCGTCCTTCCTCAAGCGATAACCCACAGCACTTTTCACGTCCTCTCTGGTTTTCTAAGTTCTCCACGACATCAAAACCTCTCTCCCATTTTCCATGACCAGTAAGAATGTTTCTTCCCCTTATGATGAAGAACTTTGCCCTCCTTTACCTCTCGATTTCATTTCATAACAACTAAATTCCTCCCCTTAAGCTACGCATAGCTCAACAAACATGATGCCTTCCCCCACGTTATCACATCCTTACAACTAAATTTCCCACCTCCCGACTACCCACGGTGATGGAAAATAAATGACATTAAACTACTACCATTACCAGCCTAAACACATGGAGGTCGAATAACTGTCTTTTTACCCGACTTCTCACTTATCATGACCACTAATAAGATGGAGGCTCCTTTGGCGACATGGCTTGTTAGTGGACATAACAGCCCCGACCACACTCGAACATTAAGGCTTCTAATCCTCCAAGAGCAACTAAAAGCTAAATTGTGGGGTTAAGCTCGACAAGGCAGCGGTTAAGAAATGTCTAAAGCATCTTTTTGGTCGAAAAAGAAAAAGAGATAAAGACCAACTTAATAAGGAAACTCAAGATTAGATCGATAATATCTCGCGGTCGAAGCTAGAAGAAAAAGACTCATTCCCAACAATGACCAAAACAGATTATTACACGCTATGGCTTCAAAATTGACATTCGTCGATTTCCAAAAAGAATAAATTCACAACACAAGTTCAACGCATTTTTACGGCAATCATGATGGATTGAGCATAACACAAAACAAGTTTCCTACATCGTTAGACACACAAAGCCGACTTCTCGCATCTTTCGACTACGAGATGTGATTCACAAATCTGCCACAAGTAGGTTCATTTAATTACCTATAAACAAAATAATAATTGTCTATATAAGTCGACTCGCTTTGGTGGACTTGCGACAACATTGTCGATTCCAAGATTCTATATGATGACTTATGAAAAGGATGTTACACCTTATCTTCAAACATCGACATCTAGTCTTAAACTATCCCAATCGAAAAGCAAGACTAAATTGATGGCTTCAAGGTTTATCTACCTATTTGGTGTTCTCAGTAACAAACACCCATGGTTAATTTCCAGAGTCTATACTCTCTCTCAAAGATACTTTCTCTTCCTGTTGAACATGGTCCACCTATTCCTGCAACGACAGTCTCACATACAATTTTGTGGTCAAAGCACCTATATTCCAAATCAAAGCATAATATATCCAAACATTATTTCTCTTAAGAAAAGGGACATTTTAGTCTACAATATCACATTGATCATAATCAATAGATTCTAAAATTTCATAGAACTAACTTTGTCTAATAAATCATCAGTTTCCATGTTGTCCACAACATATTATATAACTAAACTTTGCAAGAAAAGTAAATAGCACAATCAATTCCAAAAAGAGGGATGTAACATATAGTTACATGATATCAACCTGCTTAAGGTGGGGGCATATATAAGGTAAGCTGTCTGATTTAGATGCTAGTAAAGTGTGTTTGTAAAACTTGAATCTACTGCAATCACTTAAGCCCTCTATAGAGACAGGATATCGCGGATATCCTTTTTATCTTAAGCCCTCTACGGAGATGGGGATGGTGTATTTCTCAAGGAGATTGTACATCCTATCATTTTCTAAAAGTCCTCTATAGAGGTAAGGGAGAACTGAGACTATCCTAACCCTTAAGCATGTCTTCAGGGATTGTTGTGTTGAAGCACAATTGTCGATGTGTGCCTGTAATGTACTTGAGATGGTGGGGACTTAGCAATAAGTTCCTTCCATTGCCTTGTTTACTATTTTTTCTCCATGTCTTCCATGTGTCTTCTGTGTGTTTCCCCCTTGTGTGGCTAACCCCCACTTAGGATTTGTATGGCATGCTTTCCCCTCTTGTGTATGTGTAGCGACGTGCTCCACTTACACTTGAGGTTTTGTATGGTGTGTTTTCCCTTTGGGGTTGTATGTTGCATTCTTACTTTCCATGTATTTGCATTCATATATATATGAGAAAATAAAAAAGAAATAACTACTGCATTCATTGTGTTCATTGTGTCTTCAATGTTGTCTTCTTCATGTTTTGTGTGACTATAACTGTCTTCTCTGTGTTTTGCTTGCTTGTTACTATACTTAATGTGTTTGGCGTGTCTTCACCATGCTTGGCATCTTTGTTGTGTTTGTTGATTGTACTTTAATGCATGTATTGGCCTTGTGTTTATACATATATTAAAGTGGGGCCTATATGTTATGTTAAAAAATGTCCCCTTTGGGGGTTTTCCCTCTTAAGGATTAGCTCCCATGTCCTTAGAATGCATTATAAGCATATTGCATGTTAATTTTAATTTCGGATGAGAAAACCCCAAAGTTTTGTGATGAATGGGACCTAGGGAGTGCTATAATGTTAAGCCCTACCTAAAATAGGGAGGGAGGACTTGGGCACCTGCACCCTAGTCCTACCCTATTTTAGGTCAAGACCTAAATCTAAGTGTTAGTTATGTGACTGTTATTAGGTCCTATGCCGACACCTTAAGTTTGAATTACAAAATCTTAAGTGGGAATGTTTGTAGTTGCATATATAAGCATGATTAGTGTTTCATTTAGAAACTAGATGGCAATTTTGATTCATGAACTTGTGTAGAAGTGATTCAAGGCATTCATTGTGTTACAAAATAGTACTTTGTTGTTATTGTGTTTGTATTTGCATATTTGGCATCCATCTCCTCATGGCATGAAGAGCATCTTCCTTCCATGAGATCTTCACTACAAGGTCATATCAATTATGTTTTCAATCATTTATCATTTGGATTTTTCCTCTGTCCCGTAAGGATACATACTCTTTATCTGACAATAGTGTTAGGAAGACTTGAATGTCTCTCTAGGGCTTGACTAAGGCAAGCCTCTAAACACCACAACCCCCAACCCACTTTTCTGTGATTACAGGTTACAAGTTGCAGAAGCAAAAGAAGCGGAGTTGCAGGAGAGTAGTGTAGACTATCTGAATTGCAAATTAGAGAAAAAATAGGGACCTAGACTAGGGTGCCCACTCATTAGTCCTCTAGATCTCGTAACAACAAAATCTCTGGAATAGTAGGAACAGGTTGCAGACAACATTCCCAATTCCTGAAGAAAACTGAGGCACTAGACTAGGGCACCTACTCATTAGTCCCCAACTTTTTTGCACACTGAACTTCAAAATCTAGTACACATTTGATTTTCAATTGATATCTGTGTGTGTGATCATTTTCTATAATTTTTCCATTTATTTACAAATTTGTGAAATTAGGGTTTTAAACATAATTGAGCTTAATTGAACAACAAATTGATACAATTCCAAATTTCCACTATTCCATGTGATAGGAGATTTGTAGTAGATTCTTCTACTCAGTTGAATGTCCTTGAATGTATGTAGTGAAAGGAGGATTTAACCACACCTTACATTGAATCAAAAATCTAACTTTTTCTACATAACAGTATGGACTCAAATAGGCTCCTAGAGCTTGGTATGAAAGGTTGGATAGGTACCTACTACAACAAGGATTCAAAAAGGGAACTAATGATAGCAATATATACTTCAAAGTTGAAGAAGAACAAATCCTGATTGTGGTAGTGTATGTTGATGATATAATCTTTGGAGGAAATGAAGGTATGTGCAAGAGATTTATAGAAGAGATGTAGAAAGAATTTGAAATGTCAATGTGTGGGGAAATGAATTTCTTCCTTAGGTTACAAATAGTCAATCAGAAAAAGGCATTTTCATTTCACAGTCAAAGCATGTTAAGGAAATGTTGAAGAAGTTTGGAATGGAAGACTCCAAACCAGTATGTACTTTCATGACTATTGGTTGTAAATTGGGCAAAGATGATGAATCTCCTAAGAGTGATTAGAGAAAGTATAGATCAATGATTGGTGGATTGTTGTACTTGACTGCTACTAGACCAAATATCATGCATGTAGTTTGTCTTGTGGCTATATTTCAAGTTGATCCCAGAGAGTCACATGTTTCATAAGTAAAGAGGATATTCAGATACTTGAAAGGCACTTTGGAGTTTGGCCTATAGTATCCCAAGGATAATGATTTCTCCTTAAGTACATCTATAGATGTAGATTGGGTAGGATGTATAGATGATAGAAGAAGTACAAGTGGTGGTGCTTTCTTTCTTAGAAGCAAACTTATCTCATGGTTAAGTAAGAAGTAGAACTCAGTGTCATTACCTACTACAGAGGCAAAATACATTGCAATAGCATCCTGTTGCACACAAGTGTTATGGATGAAGCATACATTGAAGGATATCAAAGTGTCATATGATGAACCTATTCCTATCTTATGTGATAATACAAGTGCTATCAACATTTCAAAGAATCTAATAATGCATATAAGGACAAAGAATATTTAAATCTGGTATCACTTCCTAAGAGAGAAGGTTGCAAAGAATGAGGTGAAATTGGAGTATGTGCCTATCAAGGATCGATTTGTAGACATCTTTACAAAGGCTCTTCCTAAGAATACTTTTGAGTATCTCTGGTAGAAGATAGGGGTTCTTAACCCTCCTTCTCTTAACTAGATGCATAAGTGTGCATGCATCTATCCAGGAAACATTTCAAGATACATTTTTGGTCCTAGACTGATGTTGAAGGCTACCTCTCAGGGGGAGTAGGCAATGATACTTTTGGTTGGTACAATCAGATGGAGCATATCTTATGACCTTAAGGGGTAGAGTAGTGGAGATAGAGTAGGTACTTACTAGTGTTGTAATTATTGCCCTTTCCCATTCATGTCAAAGGGGGAGAGAGTTAGAGTAGATGAAAAACCATAGTATAGGAAAGTGTGTGAAGAGTAATAGTTTCTCCAATCAAGGGGAGTACTACTAAGCTACTAATTGATTGCTTTAGGTCTCAATGGGTTTTCAAAGAGTTGGTGTTGCCATCAATGACAAAGGGGGAGATTGTTGGAAACTTGATAGTGTTATCATTGATGTCAACCTCTAGCAGGAAATTCACTTGGTTTCCAAATGCTTTTGAGAAAATTTGAATAAAAAAGGTGTACAATGTGATAGAGGTATGTTCAATGTTGTGCTCTGCATTTCTTCATAGTTGAAGATATAATTTTATGGTTTGGAAGTGGTGATTAGAGGTGTTCGGAGGTGTTATATCTAGAGTTTTAAGTTTTAGATTGTATGCGATTAGAAGATTGTTTGATAGAGTGCTTGACTATGAAGAAGGTTGTTTGGGAGAAATGAGAATGCTCTGTATTTCTCTATGTTAAGGTCTCTCTTGTCTTGTAGATCTGAGAAAGTGCTTATATTATCTATATCTACCTTCTCTTGGAGTTTCTAGTGTTGGGGTACTTCACAAGTTTAGTTCTTGTGTTGGTGTTCAGTAATAGTGTATCCGGATGTGACAAATCAAGACATTCTTTATTTCAGGTGGTTGCAGTAGTAGTGCAAAATATTTTGATGATGCTAAATATTCTAGGAAGGTGTGTGAATGTTTTGGAGTGTCTCTCTCTAGTCTACATGATATTTTTGGACTTAGAGAAGCATGGATGTGGTCATTAGCTTAGGTTTTGCTGACTTGACTTACTAATGCCATTTCTGAAGGTACCTCATGGATTGTGGATATGATGAGCATCTTGGTTATATAGAATTAAGTCCTAGTTAATCCTTTACATGGTCCACTTTCACTTCTTTCCATTGTGGAAGTGTTTAGTGCTGACCTAATTAGTGTTGCACATTTGAGGTGCACATGCTTTATTAGGATTGACCTAATTGAGATAGATATTGGTTGTAGATGGTATAAATGTAAGATAAAGTTTAGTGGAGAGAAGTAGAGAAGATGATGCCAGTGTGAATCAAGGGTAGTGAGTTGTGTATGAGCTTCAATGCTTATGACTCCTGAATATAGTGAGCAGAAGGTGTCTACATTTCAGTGTGCTTGAAGTTGTTGGAGGTAGTAAACCAAAGGTTGCAGATGGTAAGAAGTTGCAGTGGTGGATCTCTCCTATTTCTTTGAGATAGTGAATCTCTCTATAACAGTCCCCCTCTATTCTTCTCTCTTCTAGACAATGATCCTTTCTTCTAGGAAGTGAGCCCTTGGTAGTGGGGTGAATGCAAGAAGTTGTGTCCACTTAAGGTAGAAGTTTCAGAGTTAGAAAAAAATCTAAAATCAGGTGACTAAAAATGGGATCCCATTTCTATAAAATGATATCCCATTTTGTATTGGGATCCCAAGCCTAAAATCCAAAATGGGATCCCATTCCTTAACGCGATCCTGAACCTAGAACCAAAAACGGGATCCCATTTTGAAAAAGTATTAAATTTTTTTAAAAATGGCAGAGACCCTATTTTTCCCAGTGACAGGCGACAACTGAGAACGAGATCCTGAGTTAAGTCACCATCAAAACAGTAGGTAAGTGGATTTTTCCACTTCTACAATTTAGCAATGAATCTTTTGAAGTTTCCCTTGTTTGTTTTGGTGTAAAATACAATCAAAATTTAAATTGTAAACTGTTATTTAGGGTTTCTATTTATGAAATCAATAGCTATTTTTTGACATTTTAGTTGTAAAATACAATTGAAAATTTGAAAGACTATATCATATAAAAGGATAGAATTTGAACAAACTATCAAAATTTTGTTTAAATTTGATAATTGAACAGCTGTATTTAGACATTTTAGCTGTAAAACACAATTGAAAATTTGAAAATACTGTATCATATGAAAGGAGAGATTTTGAACAAACTGTCAAAATTTGATTTCAATTTGAGTGTTGAATAGCTGTATTTAGACATTTTAGCTATAAAAATACAATTGAAATTTTGAGATGATTGTATCATATCAAAGGAGAGATTTTGAACAAATTGTCAAAAATTATATAGCATTGGGATGATATATATATTTGGTTTTTATAAAATTTACTTATATCAATGTATGTCATTGTATTTTAAAGGCATTATTGAATAGGTAACTATCATGTAAAAAATTTACAACAAATCATAATCAAAATTTTATCAAATCCTTCATAATCAAACCTTTAGAGACAACCAACTAATCAAGAATTGAGAAAATTTTACAATTTTTGTGATAGCCAACTAATCAAGAATGAAATCAAGTGAAAAAATGTAACTTTAGAGACACTTGTAGTTATCCTCACTAGCTAGGTTATGCCCCTGGGATGAACATCATGATGTTAATTGTGATACGAGCCTAACCTCATTGGTAATGCTTCCCCTAATCTTAATGACATTGATGTAGGCCCCACTCATGATCCTTATGAAGATCTTGCTACCACTAACCTCTTTCATGATAGGTCACTATCCTCACCATCTCCTTAGACCTATAATACCTTGGGCTTATCGATTGGGACCAACACGACCCTTTACGATTTGATGTTTTCCAAAATGATGAAGCCATCATGAAACTTATGAAGTGTCAAGACCACATCCCCATTGTAATCATAAGAAAGACTTTTCCACCATACTTAACACCTATGCTTATTTTGGAGAGAAATAAGAACCCTTTAGTCCTAAGGCACCCTAGTAGGCAGAATAGCAACAAGATATAAGAAGAAACTTGTGATCAATTAAAATGATACAATAAAAATGGACACTTCCCAAGAGCTCCAAGCAATGACAAACTTCACCTTCCATTAGATACCACTCAGATACAAGATGACTCCCCTATCCTTGTTGAGGATGCTATAGACATCAACCTGTGAATAGAAGAGGACCCTAAACTCTCTAAGATAGTAGCTCCACTGGACCTTGACATCAAAGAAGGCATAACCATCACCCTTAAAGATTACGCTGATTTCTTCATGTGGTCTTATGGTGATATGCCTTAAGACTCCATCTTTAAAGTCATGCATCATCTTGTGGTTCACCTCAATGCCAAACCTATTCAATAAAAGCTTCGCAAAATGCACCCCCAAGTAGCCCTCTTGGTCAAAGAAGAATTGTATAAACTCTTGGATGTGGGGTTCATGAACAGACTATTACTTATCCTAAATGGGTCTCTAATGTGGCTTTAGTTAGCAAGAAAACTAAGGGAATTCATGTTTGCACGAACATTTGAGACATAAAAAAAGGATACCCTAAAGATAACTTTTCTCTACCAAACATTGATATGATCATGGATCTCATAGCCATATATATAAAATGTTATCATTAATTTGGATATAATATCCCTTGAAACACTTGAGTTAGACATGGAGACACCTAGATTATGGAGAGGTCTATGTAAGAAAACACCTCCTGTAGACTCAACACAAACTTATCCCTCAACCCTCCTAAATTGTGACTTACATCATTTGATTACCCTAGAACACACTATAGACAACTCTATACAAATTTGGCAAAAGATATTTTCTCCTAATAGAAACTTGTATATGTAGAAGTATCTACTACTACATTAGATTTGATATACTTCTTAAAAAGAAAGACTTGGGACTAACAACTAAATAGAAAACAATAATTTTGCAAATAGGAAATAGGAAACAAAATCAAGCTAGAACCATCTTGACTAATTTATCTTTTTCTAGCTAGATTGAATCCCTACAATCATGTAAGTTAAAAACAAAGCATCAAATTCTTCATTAAATTTAAATCACAAATCATCAGAATATATTCATCTTCATACTCAGATTAGTCAGGTCTAGGCAACTAGTAACTTCAATCCTATCTCCATTATCAAATTTGGTTGCCATAGGCAACTTCACCAAATTTAGGTTTTCAGATCATGTGGCATGCACAAGATATCCACCTCAAGGTAGTTCTCCAAGTCTAGTTATAGTCTTGCATATGTTCATTATGATTCTACCTAGGTGGTATGATAATCCATTGGTTTCTAGATGACATCATTCAATAGCATATCTATGCATCTGAACATTCACCCAATTCATTGATATATATTGATATATATTAAACATTCACCCTTCATTTAATCAAAGCATCAAATTCTTCATTAAATTTAAATTACAAATCATCATAATATATTCATCTTCATACTCAGATTAAGTCCTAGGCAACTAGTAGTCAATCCTAGATCTCCATTATCAAATTTGGTTGCCATAGCCTGCAACTTCACCAAATTTAGGTTTTTAGATCATGTGTCATGCACAAGATATCCACCTCAAGGTAGTTTTCCAAGTCTAGTTATAGTCTCAAGTAGATGTTCATTATGATTCTACCTAGGTGGTATGATAGTCCACTAGTTTCTATGACATCATTCAATAGCATAGATGCATCTATTCTAATTCATTTCTTTTGTCCAAAATGGTTGTGACAGTAAAAAAGAAGCTTATTGAACTCATAATCAATAGGAAACCCCTGGTCATAATAGGAGGTCTTGAATTTGGTACCAATGATTGTGAGTTCCTTGTAGAATATGATAAACGTTTTGAACAAGAGAACCTTGTAGACCATTATGTATATCTTGATTTAAACTTGAACATTATCATCATGTGAATGCTTTTAGCCATCCTACAACCTCCTATTACCCTTCATCCTCTTATAGGGATATGCCACACAACCTCTCCAAGTTGACGATGCCAAACCCAAAGTCACAATCCTAAGAGGTCCCTAATTTCCTTCCAATGATCATGAGAACCTTGTAGATCATGATGCATATATTTTGAACAAGACTATCAAGTTTCTTCGCAACAAGAACGTGCTAGTCCAAGTTACCCTTTTCACCAAGATCAATTGTCCTTAAGTCCTTATGTTACCTTTGACAAGGGGAACACCACTCTAGATTATGCATCTTATGGGTATCCTACATCATCATCCAATCGAATGCCTATCCAAGAGCCTACTAGTCCTATCCCAACACCACCATGTAATCCCAATCCTAATTCATTGGTCCATCCACCTTCTAATCCATCAATCCCTTCATTACCCTCACCACCATCTAATCCTCCAACTTCACATCCTAAATTTAAATCACCTCTCTTAAATGACCTCTATAGATGTATACTATGAACTATATTACTTGAAGACAAACCTATATGCCATCCCTCTCTATTAAGTTTGATCACTCCCAATCCTAATCCATTTCCTCCTATTATCCATCCACCTAATCCTAGACATTCACCCTTCATCGATATATATTGATAGTAAAATAGAGTTTTAAATTGTTCTTAAGGTTTGGGACAATCATCTAGTGTTAAGATCTAGTGCAAATTAAGACTATTTAGACTTTAAATTAAATGGGCTTAGTCTAAAGCTAAATAACACACATAAGAGTCAAGTGACTAACAACTAAATAGAAAACAACAATTGCAAATAGGAAATAGGAAACAAAATCAAGCTAGAGTTCACCATCAACTAATATCTTTTTCTATCTAGATCATCCCTACAATCACAAGTTAAACAAAGCATCCTAACCTTCTTACCTCATCATCTATCTTAAAACTAGAAGATTTAATCATTACCACATGTATAGTTATAGCTCTCTTACATTTTGAAATTTGTACATGCATGTATACATTATCTGTATGTTTAATTTAAATTTATTTCAAGTGTAATTTCTTGAAACACACACACACACACACACACACACACACACACATATTCTTGATTTAATTTTAAGTTTGTACTCAAGTTTGTATGTTTATATGTATATATGTAGGTTCATATCTATTTTTATATATATATCATGAATCTGGATGATATTCACTTTGATGTTGAGGACTTCCTCAATGCACAAGATGATCCAACCCCACTCGCACCCCCACCCCTAGCACCAGATGCCCCAGCTCTAGATGCCCCACCTCCAGATGCCCCACCTCTAAATGACCCACCTCCACCCCCACCTGGAACTGACCAGGCTCACTTACGAGCCATAATTAATGAAAATGTGGATTCCATACAAGAAAAATTGAATGCCATTCGCAATGAACAATTCATGCCACCTCATGTGGTACGTTTTGTAGCTTTGATGCAAAACATTGTAGATTCTGTGAGGTCTATTGACTCAGACTTTGATGGATTTCAGAAATGGAGAGAGGAGAGGCACCAATTTTATGCTGATGGCCTCTCCTATAAGAGTATTTTGGATCTTAAAATCACAAAAGCTCATTTAGCACAATATTTTAGACATCCCATTACAAATGAACCTATTCCTACAAATAAGAAAAGAATATCAATCAAGTGGTGTAGGCATGAAGGAATGTCTGCCAATTTTTGGGACAGATGGTGGATGGTGTTTGATTATCCACCTCATGCTAATTGTGAGGTTCCTTTATATTTTTTGAGAAAATTATATGCAGAGTTTGTTCTGAATAAAAAACCCAACTACTTTGATTTTAGATCATTCCAAGGTATTGCTGGTGGCATGCCACAACATAGGTTGGGGGCATGGGTTGATCCCCAATGACCCGTGCCTATTCAACCTCTTATTGACCCTCCTGTTGCTACCATTCCTTCACTCTTCTAGCATCGTGTAGTGGTATCCACACTAGGCACATTAAGTGCACTCTCAAGTAGCCTACATGAGTAGACTTCTATGATGGTAGCTCAAGTTAGAGAGCATGGAGGAGTTGATGATGGAAGTGGTCCTAGTACAACTCCACATGTGTCGATGCCTCATACATGTACAAGTTGCAATCAGTTGTCTTATGGACCTTATCAGGAAGCTGCACCCACTTCAGCTACACATGCATCATCTGATAATGTGGGCACTGAATCATTTGTTGATTATCTATTTGCTAAGGATCATCCCATTGATCATTTGACATAGGTATATATATAGGTTATGCACACATGTTGAATTTATAACAATTTTTTAAGCACGTGTTTTTAATCAACATATAGATCAATTAAATTGTAATATTTTAACAATTGAATTGTTTGGTGTAGATGATGGCAATAGGGACCATTGATTGAATTAATTTTTCATTGACACCTGTTCATCTCGGGCACCCATTTGGGGTACATTTTCAATGATTTATATTTTAAATATTAATTTTATTTACTTGATTTTAATTTGTAATTCAGTCTTGAATGTGTGTACCATTAAATATTTATGAACTTATTTATGAATTGGTTCCAGGTTCTTCCACATTCTCAGGGTGTCTCGAGTGCTCCTCCATCATTGGGCATCTCACATAACACTCGAACAGTATGTATATTTTTTTAAAAAACTATATATACTTAGATTTTTCTATTTTGATATCACTGTATCTGAAAACGTGCACATGTACTATTTAATATATATTAAAAATATGTCTGTGCAAGTTGACACAACAATGAGGATGGGCATTGTAGCACACTTGGATAATCCAAGTTTATATCAGGAGTCGACTGCATTTCAGGTTAAAAAATGTATAACATGTACACAAGTCAATTATATATATGTTTTAAAACCTAATTTGTACACACATGTGCTAACTTATAAATGACCTTGTAGGAGCTTGTTAGTGACACCTTTCATCAACACACAACACATGTAGAGTAGGAGGACAAACGAAATGGGCAGCCTGATATGGTATAATTTAAAATTTAGATTATATTTAAATTCAATTAAAATATACATTGTGAACTTAAAGTAAATTTCTTGATAGATATATATGTTGACATGTGTTCAAAATTCTTTTTCTTTTATAGGTTGAGACATGTCATGTAGCTAAGCTTGTAAAGACAGGTCCTGGAATAGAGGATGCACAACAAGTTCCTCTTATGGTATAATAATTTAAATATGATAACTTATAAATTAAATTGAATTAAATCATTTTTAATATCATCTTACATCTAATTTCAACTTGAACTTTCTCTTGTATTAAATAGATTGATTCAGAGCATGTAGAGACAGGTCCAGGTGCACTAGAGCATGCCTCTCAGCCTCACATGGTAATTTAATTTTATGATAAAAATTATAAATTTAAAAATTGTCATTAAATCATTTTTAATCATCTTAAATATGATTTCATCTAAATGTTTCTCTTCTACAGAGTGATTCAGGTCATTTGAGTAGTTTGCATGGTGTGAAGAGGACTCTTGATTATAGAGATAGTATGTGATAGGTTATTGAACATGGGCTACATAATTTGACTATTTCATGGACTATGTTATATACTGTTTGTCATGGACTTTATATATATATATATATATATATATATATTGTTGAACATGGACTTTATATTTTGAATGTATGGGACTTTGTATATTTTTGGAACATGGACTTGGAGTTTATACAACCTGACTTTATATTTAAATAGTTTATAATTATGGATTTTTTAGGGTTAAATATATTTGTAATCTTCCCCTTGTGACTTTATATAAAGGAAGTTGTAAATGACTTTATATATTTACATACTCTTTTGTTTGGTTGAAAAGTATTTCATTTTAACAAATTTATGAGTAGTTCTTTCCAAAACTTGTATATGCAAAAAAAACCACTTGAAAAAACACGTTTTGAACCTGTCTTATTTGATTTGAATCCTAGGAGGATTAGAGGATGTCCAAACTTGTAATTTAGTGCGTTATGTTATAGAATTTGTAGTTCATATCCATAAAAAAACTCTAGATTAGTATGCAAATACACATTCAAGATGAGCATAAGACTTTTGTAATATAATTGTATTGGATGAAAGAAAAATTGTATAGTGTTATACATGCAACAATTTAATGGTATGAACTTAGATCTATCTATACATTATATAAACCCTATAAAGTACAATAGAATAGAGCATATAAACCCTAACAAGATATATAAATATGATAAACTAATTAGAAATTATTGATCTAAAAAACCCTAATGAAAGAGAAACCCTAAAGGGGAACCTTAAGTCATGTAAGGAATGTTGGGTTCACTAATAAATGTAAATAAATAAATGATTTATGTATAAGTTATCTAGGCTAATTAATCTAATGCAAATAATTAAGCATTATTAAATGAGATAAAATCTAGAGTCGGGTTGATAAATTGATAGTAATAATATGATAATTAAATGAGGAATTAATTACTTAGTTCTAATATCAACAATAGAAGAATAATGTTGATGACATGTGTTAAATTGATTCACCACTTGTTGATGCATATTTTGTCACAATAATATATGAAACTAGTTGTTCACTACTTGAAAGGGAACTTCTTCCCCCAAGGTTCTTTATCAGAAAATTTGGTTTGTGTGAATAACATAGTGGTAGATGTCAATTGTCCCATATGAGGGGCTCCAATGAAATCAAAGGAATGAAACACAAGGCATTGCTTGCAATTATTCTTGTTACTTAATAAGAGAGATAAAGCAAGCATGTACATGTTTAGTTTTAGACATTCATTAATAATTTCATACATGAATACATACAAGTCCTACCAAGGAATTTTAACAATTTCAAACATGGTAAAAATTTAACATCTTAGACTAGATACTAATCTAGAATACTTTAAGTTTAATCCCAATCTAATAGATTTTATTTAAGAAAATTGAAAAATAAAGGTGAGAAGGAGAAGCTACACTCTTCAATTGCTTTGTCTTGGTAAGATTTATTAGTGGAGCTTTGGCTACCCTTGTGCCCCATTTCTTGATATCCTTCACTAGGGCTTCTAAGATTTGTCAGGTCTTTTCTTCACTCTAGAAAATATCAACAAATTAACACATCAATATTTGAAAATTTTCCAATACAAAAAATAAATAAATAGAGAGTTCTATAAATCATGAGATAAATCACTTGGGTTATTCATCATGATGTGAAAATAGTGACGGAAAACAACCACAAATTCTAAAATTCTATAAGTGCACATGAATAATCGAAGAGGGTAGAGGATTGTTGGCTATTGATGAGCACCCAAAAAGGTTGCCATGTGTTGACGTGTACTAACATGTCTTGCTTTCACATATGGGCTTTACTAGACAAGTTTTCTAATTATAGCTAATCATAATAATTTTTGATTGTTAATATTTTCTTAACAATATCTTACTATTTTATGGAACTAACTAAATAGTATCGACCTAAGCCCACACTAATATATCACATCATCTAAATAGTATAAGGTCATAGCTCATTTAAGAATTTGATACACAAAATAGAACTTGCTCATAGCTTTAGTCATAGTGATCTATAAGTTATATTTGTTTAATTTTAAATTTATTTATTTTTTTTCTAGTCTAGGATTGTGTAGGAAAATAAACATAGCCTATAGTTATTTAGGTCTAATAGAATGATTTTTAAATTTTATTAATTAGTCAAAATAAAATAAATGAGTTGAGACTCAAAAATGCAAATATAAACAAGAGGCTTAGAATAGATTATCTCTCTTTGTAGATTTTATATGGTTTATGCTAGATTATTTCTTCTAAAATGTGCTTGATAATCAAGATCTAGATTATTCTATTGGATTAGAATTTATTTGACAATCATGGATTTTCTCATTACTTTTTGTTTACATTGGGAAGAGGTCATCACTATAAATCTAAACATCAAAGGCTTTGTCACTACATAGATTATTCCACTACTCCTTTTGACTTATAGAATTTGTTCACCCATGTTTGTACCAACTCAAAATAATGTTTACAGAACTTGTGGGGAATGTAGCAGGTCTTCACGCCACCTAATATAAAAATAATACAAGTAATTTATCAATATATCATCAAAACATGTATTTTAATAATTTATATAAAACTATCTAGATATACACAATTTGTACCTGTATTTACAAGTGCCTCTCAAGTTTTTGTTTCAAAGTATGTGATGAATTTGTGATGATAGCCTAAGGATATAAAAGGACAATTTAAACCAATTTCAACTAATAACGCACAAGAAATATCAAAACATGTATTTAATGTATTTAAAAGAATAATATAAATCTATTTAACTATATTTACCTGTATTTACTTATTCCATTGTACCATCTCCATCCTCTCATTTTTCCAACACATCGATGATTGTCTCATGGTCTTTCATAGAAAATTTCCATAGCTCTTTATTTGTAGGTTTTCCATGATACCTCTCCAGTTTTATATTTGTTGCCAACACCAAATGTGAGTAGTGTATAATCTTCTTATGTGTTTCATAATCTTAGAATGTAGGCAAAACATTCTTCCTTATTAGGTATTTCTGTAGCCAAGTGCCAACAACCACCACCGAACCTATTGGATAATTATAGCCATCATCAAAGAAATTCTTAAAATTTTCTTAAGGGGATCAAAGAAGTTCTTAAAATTTGCTTAAGGGGATGTCTTAAGGTGATCACCAAACCTATTGGATAAGGAAAGACATCATCATCTTCTCGAGGTGTTGTTAACTTATGTTTAGTCTCCACACAATGAGCCAACCAATATTCTATTTCCTCTTCATTCTTCTTTAGTGCAACAACAACATACACATGTCCTACAAACAAATTTTGATTCAATAACTTGCACATGTCTATAAAATTTGACCAATCAACATACATGCATTCATATGTACACATATAAATGAATAAAAGCACTACAAATTAGTAATAAAGTGAAATAAAATGAAATAATTTCAATTAAATTACCTTCTTGTACAAGGTCTGAAACACGGTCATAATCATCTGATGCAAACAGTTGATCATTGTCTTCAATTGTTGTTTTATTTTGATCGTGTGCTTGTGCAAGTGTCAATGGCCTTTGCTTCCCAATCTCTTGAAATACAAAACTGACAAAACAATGCAAGCTCCCTTGTCCAGATAGTCCATGTACTTGCATTCGAACTCCTAAATGAATGCCATTTAGTAGATCCACTAATTGTCTGACAATCAAGTCTAGGTAGAATGTTTTCTTCTTTAACCAACAAAAAGAATCAACGAACTGTAGAGTACTCATTTGATCCAGGTGTACATAATCTTGTATTGCACCAATCTACAATCCCACGTGCATCTTTAAATTTTACTGCATCCTCAAATTTCAATTGTTGTCTAGCAAGAATTCTTTAAACACATGCACCAGCTCCATCATGTTCTCCTTTACCATGTCCATCTTCAAAAAAATTCCACATATGTTGGACATTATTCTCCTTGTGAACCCTACTTAACCAACAAAACATTCAAGCATTCTTGAACTACCTCATACAATTATCTGACCATATAAGATGTTCAGTCATCTAGATTCCTCTTTCTCTTAAATTTGTATAAAATATATTGAAACAATATTGAACAAACTCTGATGAGTGTAACCATTTGTCAATCAAATAGAAATGATACTCCCTCAAAACTTTTCTATCATTCTTTGTGCTATCATCTGCATGTCTATAAACAATATGAACAAACATAGCAACTTGGACTGAATTGTAATATTGTGATTGAATTTCCTCTTACAGAGCTAAAGTATAGTTTTCTGCAAAAATCAACCACTGATAGTATAGTACCAACTAGAAATGTGTTTCTATATTCACAAAATTGTCCATCAAGCTATCGAGCTTGTTGAGAGTGCTTGACATATTTTGGTACAATTTTACTCTTAAATTTTGATATGAATGCATGCACACTAACCTTTTTTGTAATTAAATCACAACACTTTCCAAATTTTTCATCTTTTAAAGAATATTCAACATTCTTAAATCTTTTAACATCCACTAATTGTTGTCCAAAATCATTTTCAACACTTTCATGCATACAAACTCTTAACAAAGAAAGATTGCCACAACTAGTGCATTGTCCAGAAATACATGAACTTAAATAAAATAATTTTTCATTAGATCTCTCATAGAACAAACTTGATATAAACTCTTTTATTACTTCAGTTGGCATATTAATATCACATTCATGTATAATCATGTTACTATGTAAAGTACAACGTATATATTGAAACACATCATAATAATAATGAAATTAAACATGTGTTTTACAACAACAAGATATTCGTTTCTTATTATGTTGCAAGTATGGGCCTAACTAGTGTTTTCATTGATGTCAACATACTCCTGTTGCATTAATGATAAGGTTTGGATGAGCCGTGAGCTGAGGATATTGAGAAAATTAGTTTCAATTAGGAATAGTGAAGAACAGTGATGACTGTAAGAGAAAAGTCCAAGATAGGATGATGATCAGAGGATGCAGATTAAAGGGTTTGTAGATATGTGTCTATAGGTGATCCAGTAGAGATTTTAGAGGTCTACATGAATATATGAAGAAGTTGTGGCTGCTCAAGTAAAACTGGTTCTGGTAGGTGTTCAGAGGTGACAGTGTGTAACAAGAAAGGTCCGGTGAGATCTGGAAATGAAGTTTCCTCTTCTGTGAATTTAAGGGAGTGCTAAGGAAGTCTTTGTGGTGTATCAACTCTATTGGTACATGGTTTGAAGGTCCGCAAGCATCTATTCCTTTGTGACAATTATGACAGACTGTGTTCTTAAGGTTCCGGATGAAGGAGACAAGGATTTCAGTAAGTAGAAGAAGTGTGGATGTTCTTGGTGATTCAAGAAAGCTTGTGGAGGTCTTTGGATCATGTCTAGTTCATGTTGGTGGTCCGCATTGAAGTTGGAGCTTGAAATTGAAGAGTAACTTCTGTATGATGGTGTTCTTCTTGAGACAGGCCGACCAGATGAGTTATGCATCTGTCGGATGATCTTATAAATGTTTTCCGACTTAGATGATCATTCCTAAGTTGATGCCTTGTATAAATAAGGGATTGCGAAGTTAGTTTGACCTTGCCTTGTGTGGAGATGAGGGTGTGGTAGCGAAGAGAAGAGTGAAAGGCAGAGCAAAAGTATTGAGCTTAATGGAACTGATTCAAGCATGGTGAAGATGCTATTCTCCAGTTCATGTATGTGATACTTATTTCTTTGTAGACAGTGTGTCACTTGTAGGCAGTGAGCCTCTTGTGAGAAGTGTGCTCAGGTAGTGAGCCCTAATTGCCATGTGCCATTTTGTTCTTTCTATTCTTCTAACAGAGAATACATTATTGGGTTAATCACCTTGTGGTTTTTCCCTTAACTAGGTTTTCCACGTCAAAATCTTGGTGTCTTATGTGTTGATGAGTTTTTGCTTTTGATTTGAATGCATTATGTTTCATGTTTAATATACTGCTAATCACCAAGAAGATTTGAGTGTGTAAATTGGAGAAAGTTTTGCACAACTGATTCACCCCCCTCTCAGTTGTGTGCCCTAAGTCTAACAATTGGTATCAGAGCTAAGTTCCTCTAAAAGGAGCTTAACCACTTGAGGAGATCTAGGATGTCGTCTTACAAGAAGGATAGTCTAAAGTTTGATGGAACCAACTTTGCTCTTTGGAAAGGTCGCAAGAAATGTCATCTACAATGTATGGGAATGGCGTACTGGTCCATGGTTACAAAACTGTATGTACCCCCATAGGGTGGTCCGACAACCCTAAATGAAATCACAGATGCTGAAAACAATCTGCAAACCAAAGAGGCTCTTCTAAGTGCATTATCTGACTCAAAGCTCTCAAATGTTATTAACCTACCAACTGCCTTTGAGATTTGGAATAAACTGGAACTTTTGCATGAAGGAGACTAGTATGTTAAATGTGCAAGGTTATAGAGTCTAAAAGGAAAATTTGAAAAATTGAAGATGAGAGATGATGAAAATATTACCACTTTTATGCCAAGAGTGAATGAGCTGGTTTGTGGAATTAGAAATTCAAGTGGAGTCTTGGATGAAAATGAGATTGTTGGTAAAATTCTCAGATCCCTTCCTACTTCTTACAAAATCAAGGCTGTTGCCATTGAAGAATTCAGATCCCATACAACTATCACAAGAGATCAATTGGCTAGGAAATTGGTTGCATTTGAAATGATAGAGTTTGGAGATGACCCCCCTAAGACTGAATCTGCATTCAAAGCTAGTGCCTCTGTTAAAGGTAAACAAAGGTTTGATCCAAGAGAGAATTCTTCAAGGAAATTGTCATGGTATGAAAAAGAAAGAAAAGATCTAGAATAAAAAGTAGAAGCTGCTCAACTTGAAGCCCTTATTGCAAAGAGGCTGCCAAGAGGATCCAATAAGTTTGAAGGAAAATTACCTTTTAAGTGTTTTAACTACAATAAGATTGGTCACTTTGCCTCAAGGTGTCCAGAAAGATTCTCAAGGCAAAATCCTAACAAGCCAAGGTTCCAAAAGAACTATTACTATGTACATGAAGATGATGATAATGAAGGAGTAACAGATGATGAATCAGAGATAGGAAACAAATCTGGAAATGAATGGGTGTTCATTGCCATCAAGGAAGAAGATCAAATGTCCTCTGTATCTGTCAATCTTAAGACTGTGGAAAGAGCTCTGGCTACCCAAATTGAAGAGAAGGATGATTGGGTCATTGACAGTGGATGCTCTCACCATATGACAGGTGACAAAAATAAGTTTGTAGATTTGGAGAGATATGAAGGAGGAGTGGTAAAGTTTGGTGACAATTCTACTAGTAGAATCAGAGGAAAAGGAACTATTTCTTTTGATGGAAGAAACAAAACTGGTAATGTACTATATGTTGAAGGTTTGAAGAATAATCTTCTCAGTGTTGGACAGTTTGTGGACAAAGGCTATGATCTCTTATTCAAGGATGGAAAATGCAAAATCTTTGAAAGTTCCAGAACAGAGATTGCATCCAATACTGAAACTAAAGGTAATATCTTCCATTTGGTTGGTACTGTAAAAGCTGCTTATTTGTTCAAGTTGATCAGATTTTGTTATGGCATAGAAGTATGTGTCATGTGAATTTTGATAATATCATCAAGATAAGTAATACTCAGGCTGTAAGAGATCTTCCAAAATTGGTAAAACCTACTAATAGCTTGTGCAAGGAATGTCATTTTGGTAAGCTAAGTAGAGTCACATTCAAAAGCAAGGAACTATCTTCTACCAAATTATTGGACTTAGTTCACACTGATCTTTGTGGTCTGGCAAGAACCAGGAGTATTCAAGGTGATGGATACTTCATGCTACTAATTGATGACTATTCCCGGATGATGTGGGTAACCTTTCTAAAGGAGAAATTAGAAGCTCTTGAGAAATTCAAAATATTCAAGGCTATGGTAGAGAATGAAACAGGATTAAAGTTGAAATGTCTGAGGTCTGATAGAGGTGGAGAATTCACATCCGGTGAGTTCATAGAGTTCTATGAGAAACATGGAATTGAGAGACAGTTGTCTGCTCCTAGGACTCCACAGTAGAATGGAGTAGTGGAGAGAAAGAACTGGACCATCCAGGAAGCATCTAGGACCATGATGATGGAAGCAAACATTCCTCAGATCTATTGGAGAGAAGCTGTCAGCACTGCAGTCTATACTCTTAATCGAGTTCAAATTAGAAGCAATACCAGTAAGACCCCTTATGAACTCTGGTTTGGCATTACTCCTACTGTAAGATATTTCAAAGTCTTTGGTAGCAAATGTTACATCAAAAGAGATGAAGATCTAAGCAAGTTTGATGCTAGAAGTGATTAAGGAATATTCTTGGGTTACTCTACTCAAAGCAAAGCATACCGGTGTTATAACAAGAGACTAAGAAAGATGATAGAAAGTACAAATGTGAAGGTTGATGAGGGAATAGAGAAACCCTCAAGGTTTTATGAATATGATGAAGATGATCAAAATGGTGTTCTAGTTCAAGGAGTTCAATCCTCTTCTGAAAGTTAGATTCAAACTGATTTGGTAAATCAGGAAGAAGAGATGGGTCTAAATGAGCCTGATCAAGAAGTAGAAGCGCAAGAAACTCCCAAAGTTCCAAGGTATGTCAGATTGAACCACTCTGAAGATCAGAACATAGGTGACAGAAGTAAAGGTGTGTAAACTAGAAGGAAAATTGCTCAAAATTTAGATGAATATTGTCTGATTTCAAAGATTGAACCTAAGACAATAAATGAAGCCTGCAATGATGAAAACTGGACCAAAGCAATGGAGGACGAGTTGATACAAATTGAGAAAAATCACACTTGGGATCTTGTTCCTAGACCTAGAAACAAGAATGTGCTTGGAACCAAATGGGTCTTCTGGAACAAACTAAATGAAGTTGGTGAAGTAATCAAAAATAAAGCAAGATTGGTCTACAAGGGCTACTCTGAAATAGAAGGAATTGATTTTGAAGAAACTTTTGCTCCGATGGCAAGAATTGAAGCAGTCAGATTATTTCTTACCTTTGCTGCCTTCAAGGATTTCAAGGTATATCAGATGGATGTCAAGTCTGCCTTTCTAAACGATGACTTGGAAGAAGAAGTGTATATAGAGCAACCAGATGGATTTTAGTTGTCTAATCATGGTGATATGGTCTACAAGTTGAAGAAGGCACTGTATGGATTAAACCAAGCCCCAAGAGCCTGGTATGAAAGATTGGATAAGCATCTTTTGAATATTGGTTTCAACAAAGGTACTGCTGACAGTAACTTATATTTCAAAATTGATCATGAAAACATCTTGATTGTTGAAGTATTTGTTGATGATATCATCTTTGGAGGAAGAGATAGTATGTGTAAAGATTTTGCTAATCAAATGAAAAGTGAGTTTGAGATGTCTATGCTTGGTGAAATAAATTTCTTCTTGGGTCTACAAATTACTCAAACAAAGAAAGGAATCTTCATTTCTCAGACCAAATATGTGAAAGAATAGTTGAAAAAATTTGGGATGGAAGATTCAAAGAAAATGAATACTCCCATGGCAACCAGATGCAAGTTAAGCAAAGATGATGACTCTCCTAAGGTAGACCAGACAAAGTACAGATCAATGATTGGAGGATTGTTGTATCTCACTCAAAATAGACTAGATATTATGCAAGATGTTGGTCTTGTTGCTAGATTCCAAGCTGATCCTAGAGAATCCCATGTCATGGCAATCAAGAGGATTTTTAGATATCTAAAAGGGACGGTTGAGTATGGTCTGTGGTATCCTAGAGATCATGATTTCTCTCTTCATTCATATATAGATGCTGATTGGGCAGGAGATGTGGATGATCAGAAGAGTACCAGTGGTGGGGCATTCTTTTTGGGAAAAAGATTGGTTTATTGGCTAAGCAAGAAACAAGAGGCAATATCTATGTCCACAACTGAAGTAGAATACATTGCAGCAGCAAGTAGTTGCACACAAGTTTTGTGGATGAAGCAGATGCTAAGAGATATCAAAGTAGAGTATGAGGAGCCTATCACAATCTTCTATGATAATTCAAGTGCAATAAATATATCTAAGAATCTAGTGTTGCACTCCAAGACTAAGCATATATCTATCAAGTTTCACTTTTTGAGAGAGCAAGTGAACAAGAATGAAGTCAAATTGGAGTTTGTGCCCTCCAAGGATCAGATTGTAGATATCTTTACTAAACCTCTACCTAAGGATTCTTTTGAGTATCTCAGGGAGAAGTTAGGGGTTATTGCCCCTCTGGTGATGAACTAAGGTGCACTGAGATGCATCAGTCTAGTGGATATCACAATCATATCTTGTGATCTAGATTGATGGGAGCTGCTACTCAGGGGGAGCAGCAGGTATGATTCTAAAGTTGTGAAATTGCAAGTATGTGCCCTTTGCCATTGATGTCAAAGAGGGAGAGAAGACATGTGAAAAACAAGTGGTTGTTGATTAAAGGGGGAGCAATAAAGGGAGAGAAGACATGTGAATGGTTGCTGTTGATAGAGGGAGTTGTGATAGTAAGGAGAAGTTCTTGTCTTGATGGTTTTTCACATCATATGTTGCCATCAATGACAAAGGGGGAGATTGTTGCAAGTATGGGCCTAACCAGTGTTGTCATTGATGTCAACATACTCCTGTTTCATTAATGATAAGGTTTGGATGAGCCATGAGCTGAGGATATTGAGAAAATTAGTCTCAATCAGGAACAGTGAAGAACGATGATGACTGTAAGAGAAAAGTCCAAGATAGGATGATGATCAGAGGATGCGGATTAAAGGGTTTGTACATATGTGTCTGTAGGTGATCCAATAGAGATTTCAGAGGTCCACATAAAGATATGAAGAAGTTGTGGCCGCTCAAGTAAAACTGGTTCTAGTAGGTGTTCAGAGGGGACAGTGTGTAGCAAGAAAGGTCCAGTGAGATCCAAAAATGAAGTTTCCTATTTTGTGGATTTAAGGGAGTACTGAGGAAGTCTTTGTGGTGTATCAACTCTATTGGTACATGGTTTGAAGGTCCACAAGCATCTATTCCTTTGTGACAGTTATGACGAACTATGTTCTTAAGGTTCTGAATGAAGGAGAGAAGGATTTCAGTAAGCAGAAGAAGTGTGGATGTTCTTGGTGATTCAAGAAACCTTGTGGAGGTCTTTGGATCATGTCCAGTTTGTGTTGGTGGTCCAGATTGAAGTTGGAGCTTGAAATTGAAGAGTAACTTCTGTATGATGGTGTTCTTCTTGAGACAGGCCGACCGGATGAGTTATGCATCTGTCGGATGATCTTATGAATGTTTGCTGACTTAGATGATCATTCCTAAGTTGATGCCTTGTATAAATAAGGGATTGCAAAGTCAGTTTGACCTCTCTTTGTGTGGAGATGAGAGTGTGGTAGCGAAGAGGAGAGTGAAAGGAAGAGAAGAAGTATTGAGCTTAATGGAACTGATTCAAGCATGGTGAAGATGCTATTCTCCAGTTCATGCATGTGATACTTATTTCTTTGTAGATAGTGTGTCTCTTGTAGGCAGTGAGCCTCTTGTGAGTAGTGTACTCGGGTAGTGAGCCCTAATTGGCATGTGCCATTTTGTTCTTTCTATTCTTCTAACAGAGAATACATTCTTGGGTTAATCACCCCATGATTTTTCCCTTAACCAGGTTTTCCACGTCAAAATCTTGGTATCTTATGTGTTGATAAGTTTCTGCTTTTGATTTGAATGCATTATGTTTCATGTTTAATATACTGCTAATCACCAAGAAGATTTGAGTTTGTAAATTGGAGAAAGTTTTGCACAACTGATTCACCCCCCCTCTCAGTTGTGTGCCCTAAGTCTAACATATTAATCTTTACATACCATGGTTTGTATTTTTCAAAAGATCTTTGACTTATTTTAATATTACCAGGTAACACTAATTCATCACAAAATTTTCTATAAAATTTAGTTTGTGTTGTATCTAATAGGTGTTTTGGATGAGGATCGTGAACTTTGGACCCCACTCTTAATTTTAAAACATCTCTAGCATTAGATGATACCCTAGTATTATCATGCCAATATTTTTTGATCAAAAATCTGATTTCAATATTTAGTTTCATGTCAGATCTCGGGAGTCGACCATAAAACTTCAACATTGGTTAATTGGATCATTTTCTATAATTTCTCTTCTTTTTGCCGCTCTTACCAATGTTTTAGGATGTATTTTTAGAATTCCACTAATATTGCTTACCATTTTTCTATTCAAAGTTGTTTTATTCACTATAGAAGTTGTTATAGCTCGTCTTGCTGCATTCTTATCTTTGGATCGACTATTACTTCCAATAGACTTAATGGCACTAGCAACAGGAGACAACATGTTTTAGTGATTGATCTTTTCTTCTCAGTTTAACAAAAATGCCTAACATTTTCATTACTTTTCTCATTTTCCACATTCTCATTAATTGCATCATTAGTTGACATTGAAATGATAGTTTTTTACGATAAAAAAATTCCTTGTAAAATCTATTGGCATGTGTTCTTATTTGTCTCCAAGAAATTTTACCAAGAAGATTATCCTAAACATTTCTTTCAATTTTGAAAAAATAATTCTCATTTTCAACATCACATCCTGGATTATCATTTTCATTTTCAACATCAAAATGATTTTCAGTTTCAACAACAAAATGGTTTTCATTTTCATTTTCAACAAAAAGATTTTTGTTTTCATTTTCATTTTCAACAAAAGGATTTTCGTTTTCATTTTCAACAACAAAATAGTTTTCATTTTTATTTTTATGATCAGTGAGATCAAACTGAAGATAAAACTAATCTAATGCATAAACAAAATGATTATACCTTCATTGAAACCTCATGAATCCATGCGGGAAGGAGATGCACCCAAGAGCTCCTCAAGATTGTTCCCGTGATCAGTGTGACTAATGTGGATTGCTCAAAGCTTTTCAACACAAATGTAAGATAAGAGACAAGGTGGATGGATAGATTAGATGGGATTGAGGCAAGATTTTGACATTATGGTGGCATGATAAGGAGATTGTGGAGAGATTTTGGCAGAGGTTTGGTGCATGATTGAGTCTCTCCAAAATGGCTTGGAGAGGGTTTCATTTATAGAGTTTTGGGAATGAAAATGGAGGGTCAGGATTAGAAGGTGAGATCAAGGGCTAGGAATCAATGAGAGTTAGGGTTAGGATTGGGTTCATAGCCTTGTGACAAGTGTCACAAGGAGAGTGGATGAGGGAGATCAAGGGTTGAAACTTGGTCAATGGGATTGGAGGGCTCTCATTAAAAGTGAATTTTAAATTCACATGGGGAAAGGTGTGGAGGATTAAAATGAATAAAAGATTCATTTTGGGAAGAGGGGACATGACAAGTGAATTTTTAATTTCACTTTTATGTGGAGATGTGAAGATGGTACTCTTACATGTGTAAGAGAGTGATAAATGAGGGTTAAGGGGGATTTGACCCTTTGAATAAAAGATTGATTTTTATTTGAAGGGTGCATGGAAGAAAGGGATAAGCAAGGTTAATTAAGTGTTTAGCTTAATTAACCTAGGTCTAGGGGATAGGTAGGCTAGGGTAGCTTAGGGTAGGTCAATTAGTAGGCTAGATCAATTAGATAACGATGATTTATCTAATTAATGAGGATTAGGAAAAAGGATAATTTAACTAAATAAATATTGTGAATATTTATTTAATCAAATGAGGATAATGTTGTAAGGTAAAAGTGATAAATTAAATGAATTAATTTATCACAAGGAATGGGTAAATGGTTAAGGTAGACAATGAGGGATAAATTAATTAAATAAAATAAATTTATTTAATTAATAGGAGGAATAATGAGGGTGTAGAGATATGGAAAATTAGTTTGCGAAGCAAGCCAATTTTAGGTGTCTACAATTTTCAACAACAAAATAGTTTTCATTTTCATTTTCAACAAAAGGATTTTCATTTTCAACAAAAAGATTTTTATTTTCATTTTCAACAACAATTTGTTTCAAATTTTGATCTCTACGAATATTATCAATCTCAACATTGTTATATCTAGCTTGTTTTAAATCTCCTATCAACACTATTTCCATTTCATTCAAAGGTGGATTTGAAGAAGTACCTAGATTTGTGCCTATTGAAACATTCTCCATAGCATTGACAGAGGGATTTGAAGACATACCAGGAGTAGTTTGTATAATCATATTAGTTTCCACATTCACCTCTTGCAAATTTGCATCATCTACATCCATGGTCTCCTCAATGTTTTTATCTTCAATAGTTGTGGAATTGGATGCTTCAACATTATTCATTGATTGAATCTTTATTATTCTATCTCTTTGTCTTTTTGCCTCCTTCTCTCTCTTTGCTTCAATTTCTTCAGGGGTTAATACCTTCCTATCTTTTCTCTTATTACGACTTTGTGATCCCATGATTAAAAAATTTATCAAGCATGTACAAATGAATGTCAAAAACTTGAAAGCCTTTCTTCTTTGTTCAAGTCCTTCAAACAAGTACCAATTCAACAAAATTTCACTCAAACAGTGTCTCAATGATGGCTTCTATCAAAATTCAAACAATATTCAAAGTTGATAGACCTGCAAAAGAAAATAAGATGGTAGAGAATGCTACAAATGTCACTGTCACCCGTACTGTAGAGTAAGTTGCAAGGATGACAGTCATAGTACAGTCTTATTAAAAAAATGGACAAATAATAAATGGGATCCCATTTAAGAAATGGGATCCCGTTATTTAAAATTTGAATTTTAAGCTCAGGTTTTGCTTTGTATCCTGGTTTGAAAAATGCTTTGGGGACCCAAACCTGACCTCTGGACTTGGTATGACTTGCAACTTGAAGTTCCTTGAATGTCCTGTCAATGTCACAACAAAATAGTGACTTTGGGCATATATTTGAAGGTCTAGTTTGCAGAATATTTTGATGAAATTAAAACCCATTATAGATGAGACAGTGTAGATTCCAAATATGTAATTTTTTTACAATTAGATTATTTTTTCTATTTTTTAATCAATTTCTGATGAAATAGGTCCATAAACTTGAATTATCAGGGTTTTTTAGTATTTTAATAAATTTTTATTTAAATATTTTTTTGTAAAAAAATTGTAGGAAAACATACTTTAGACAATTCTTTTCAATTTAAAAAAAATCTAAAAAATGTTAAGTTTAGGTCATCTTATGCGTGATGTACACGATGATTTTTTAAAAGATAAAAAATGGCCAATAAAAAATTAATGAAAAAAAAAATTCAATAAAAAATTACAAAAAAAATGGAAAACGTGCTTCAGTGAGTTACAAATCTTTTCCCAAAAGGATTTTAAAAAATATGATTATTTAGGTCAAAATATGGATGACATACACATATATGGTATAGTAAAAAAAAGTGACTTTTAAACAGTGGTTTTTTGAAACGCCTATTCAAAATCAATTTCTATCATCTGGGTATTGAAAAAATTACATATTTAGAAACTAGACTCTGAGTACTACATTTCATATTTAGTGACTTTTTCCAAGATTCCACCTTTAAGTGCTTCAAATTTTTAGGTCAAATGTGACAAATTTTGAAAATCAATGAAAACACTTCCACTTTTTGGCCAATAAGTGGACACAACTTCTTGCACACACCCAGTAAGCCTATTTGTTTTTGGTGTTTCTATTCATATATATGCAAGTTAATACTCACTGTAGTTTTATTATTCTTGTGTTTTCCATGTAAATCTGGTGTTCTTATGTGTTTAATGTGTTTTGCATTGATGTTTCATATGTTTACATTCTGCTAATGCATAATAAGAGTTTGAAGATTGGAATAGCTTGAGGGATTAATGTTTTAATGTACAACTGATTCACCCCCCCTCTCAGTTGTCTTATGCATCTAACATACATCAGTCCATGAGAGGGAGGAAGAAGAAGACGCACACTTGGTGGAGGAGGATGGTACTTGTCCTGGCAAGATGTTAGAAGAGGCGGAAGAACTTATTTTGGCCTAATTCAATGATGGAGTTTGTTGTAGGTTGTATTCAACCCAAAAGGGTAGTTCTATTGTCCAACTCCATTTTGTGAGCCCAAGCTCATAAAATTTTCCTACCCACCATGTCTGATGTAGGATCATCCAGGCAAACTAGCAATCCATATCACCCTAAAATACTTTTAGGTTTTTCTTTTTAGTTTTGGTGCATTTTTGCATACATTTTGGTATTTCATTATATCGAAGAACTTGATTGTGGAAATTTGTAAAAAAATGAGGATTTCAATTGGAGGTAGTTTTTTGGTTCGGCTGGCAAATTTTGTGAAAATAATTATTTTTACCAATCTGTGAAGACTACAGTGAAACCAATTAACAAGGATATTTTTGAAAGTATGCTAGTAAATGTGATGAAATTTTCATGATTAAATTCTTTACAATTTAAGAGAATTTAATTCCAAAATTTTGTGCCGATGGGATTACAGAAATAATTAAATTTTAAGATTCTTAGACATAGGAGCCAAATCCTTTTGGGGTAAGCCTAAGGAGGTCATCACACACATGTGGGTCAATTTTTAGACAAAATGGAGAACTTTTAGTTTTTCCACCTCACGACACTCAATTCTGCACTTCCAAAGCACAAATTTGATCATTTTTATTTTGGAAAGGTATTATAGAGGTCATGGAAATTAATTTATTGGTTTTTATTCCTTCATTCATTGTTTTTATATTGCATGAATAATATAGAGGGCATTTGGAATATAAAAGAGGTAGAAAATCAAGATTTTAGAGTTTTTAAAATGCCCAGAATAGAGAAAAACACCCCTTTGAGTAAAGACAATGCCTAGAGGAGTTAATGGAAGTTTAAACACCTCATTTAAAGCTAAATAAACATGGAATGTGTAGATCTATGCTTGGGGAGAGTTGGGCACCCATTCATGGGCAATAATTGATGGTTTTCAATGCATATTTTGGGGGTTTTTGAAGAAAAACGTGGAAGGGAGTTTGTATAGGGATGGAAGGGGAAAAGACACCTCATAGAGGCATTTAATTTGTTTTGCTATTGCAGGTTTGGGTAGAGGGAAATTTATTAGAAGAAGAATTGGTTCGCTACTAGGGAATAGAGAAAATTTGTGCTGCCCACATGAAAGAGGCGTTGTAGAGTAGGCAGGTAGGGAAAAGGAATATGGTACGACCAATTAGAGAAAAGAGTGAAGATTTGAGAGAGGCCATTGTAGGCCAGAGTTGTAAATTTGTTTGATATTGTAAAATTTGAATAAAATAAAAGAAAGTTGTTGGTTGTAGTTTATGAATTTAAGCTTGTGAGGAGAGAGTCTCTTTTGTATAACTTTGTGTGATTGTTTATATTGCAATCTTGTTCATGAGTTTTGTGTGTTGTTTGGAAAGAGGGAGTACCTCTTCCATATTTACTAAGAGGGAAGTGACATTATAATTTTTCCTTTGTCCTCTTTAATGTGACCTACAATACCATGAAGGTATAACAATATGTTTTCTAAGAAAAATGCAGCCCCTCTTTAAAAACAGAATGAGCCAAATTTATCATATAACAATATGTTTTCTAAGGAAATAGATCACCATTTAAAGTATTCTATAGTTAAATCATATAGCCTTTTAAGGTATTTTGATATATATATGGTTAATAAGAGTTTTAAACTACTTTGATGTATAATGAGCCAAATTATATATATATATATATATATATATATATATATATATATATATATATATATATATATATATATATATATATATATATATATATATATATAAAATATCCAAATAGTATATAATGGTTATATTTCAATGAAATTTGATGATGTTAATCTTTAATTATTGAAAGGAGAATCATAATCTATATGAAATCAAAATGACAATATATAAATAAACATAATCAAGGATAATGGGTAAAATGAATGACAACTTCACTTTGCAACCTAACACCACATAAGGTGAACCTATTTACTACTACCAATTACAACCTTACACCTATTTATTTATCTTGAACAATATTATCAGTTAATGGTGGTTAAATAAAAAATCCTTAATAATGTTTTTTTAGTAAGAGAAGAAGCCATTTGAGGAAATTCCATGAGTATGTGAAAAAAAAAGCTAGCGTGAAAATTCTCTTTGATATCACCATAAAAATGATTACCATTTCATAACCTACTTTTTAATAAATTGATTTTAAAACAGTATAAGGAAAATCATATGTCTTTCATAAATGGACTGACACAGATGTTGATTGAACATAAAGAGGTTTCGCATCAACTTCTACATGTCTTCCATTATATCCTATAAAAATTATTAGTATAGCCTAGCTTTCTCTAATACTATGTTAGAAATTAAGATCTTAGGATACTAATCACTATGAACAAAATATAAAATAAATATAAATGACAATTATACAAGCATAGATATAACACATTACACAAGATATGCATGGGGAAAATCCTTTCGGGTAAAAAATTCTATAAAACATCATTTTAATAAAACACTAACAAAAAATAGTCTATTAAAGAATAGAGGATATACTCCTCTACATACTTCCACAAGGCCAATAATACCTCATATGCATAATAATATAATTTGGTATAAAACTCTAAATTCACACCCTCTCAAATGGGAGAGAACCTCTTTAAATAAAGGAGAATGGGTGGAAAAATAATTGAAGTGATATTAGTCACACTCATTCAAAGAAACCATTTGTAAATAATTAATAATCTAGTAGTTATTAGATTATTAATTATTAAATGGTGTATGCTTTATAACAAAATGTTTTATATAGCCTTATATTGGAGCATTATATAAATGTTATAAGGGTATGACCCCTAATAACATTATGTTCTAACATTTTGCAATAGCAATCTATAAAGAAGTTTATATATTTTTGTGTAAACTTTCAATATTTATGAGATGAATAATACAGAGCTAGACACATTACTGTTAATTGCTTTATTTTTTATTTCTCAACTCTTATGTTCAATAATTTTTTTTCAGTATAGTGTAATAGCCATTTAATTATCATTTCTTTGTTGTCCTCAATTATTCACACAATAATGAAGCTAGTGTTTGCTAGAGTTTACCTAAAAGAACTTTTCCACTTGTAATCTAACATCCCTTGAAAGGTATTCTTCAATAATAATAGTCCTCATAGCATTGTAGACAAGAATGAATCACTTGAATTAGGAAGCAAGAGTGTGCATTGTGCCATATATTTTATGTGGGCAAAGATTAGATCTGTGATAATGGAAAAGACCTAAAATTGTGGCTTTGACCCCTCATGGAGGTGATCGATTGTTCCAATCCCAAGGCAAAGTATAGATAGAGATCTTACATTTTTAATCCTAAAACATACAGTTTTTAGTACTTCAACAAATTTATTCATCATAATTCTTAGAGATAAGTACCCTTATCCACCTTATTTAATTTCTCAAATAGCAACTAAATTTCAATATTTTGATATCCATACTCATGTCACATCCCCATGGAGGAAGACTTTTCATGCAACACAAGTGGAACAAACAATTAAAAAAAAAATTAAAAGTTATTTCATCAAAAGGGGATGATAGAGAAATTTATGAGGCATGGTCCACGTGGACCAAGGAAGAGGGCCTTAAGTTCTATTTACTACGATATGGCCATGTTGTTATGGCATTAAATGGGAGAAGGTAAAAGTTTGTCGAGGAGTAGTGGACATAGGGATGGACATCCATCAATGCATAAAGAATATAGGAATTTTGACCAAGAAGAAGAGGACACATAATGCAGATGGAGGTGAAATAAATACGCTTTGTCTCTCCTAGCATACTCATCCACTCCTCTTTAATCAGTATATATCCTAAGGGAAGATTATAGGTTGAATCTTGCAAAAAAAATCTAAGGGAGTTAAGTTCTTTAGTTTAAAAGATTGATGAGGTGCTTTACGGGGTGCATATTGATGTGTTACATGAGAATGGTTCTATGAAAGAGGATATTTCTCTACTTGATTAGAAGGAAAGGAAGGTTACATATGAACTAGAAGAGTGCAAGAACTACAAGAGAAGGATATTGGAGACTCATTTCCTTCAACTAATGAGACCGCAATTAGACCTGCTTTAGTGCATATCATTTTTTTTCAAAAATATTTTGAGCCAGCTTGGTGTCTAGCTAAGCTAGTTCTTATGTTACAAAGTAAGGCCAGGATTATTCCTATTTTTTACTAAGTGGAGCTGTGGGAACTCTGCCACATAGAGAAGGGAGAGTATGCCAAAAAAATTCACTAAATACAAGAGGTAGAAGAGGGGAAGAACTTAAATAGATGGCATGTTGTGCCAATTGTTTTTCCCTAATTTCTATTGAAATCTTACTAACTAACCAATTTTAAGTCAAAAATTAGCTAACTGATGCTATCGAAAACCTGAAACAATGTCGAATAAAGAGGTCGATAGAAACAGTCATTGTTTTCTCTTAGTCAAAAGATGAAAAAAATAGTCAGCACAGCATGCCAACTGTTTACAGTGGGTGTAGAAGAGGTATCTAGAGAAGCTTCAAGAGTGGAAGGAATCCCTTCAACCAGTTTCATTTACCATAGGCTACGAGTTCAACAATTCAGATTCTAGTGACTGCAAAGACATAGTGTCTACTGTGAGAAAAAAAAGTACAAAGGACAAAATTTTTACATGTTACCAAATATCCAGTCAAACTTAATAAGCTAGTAAAATATTTTGAAAGACAATGCCTTAATGAGCTTGTTCAAGATTTTGAAAGCCAGTGTAGAATGATGAAAGCAATAAAAGAGAAAACTAATGTTTTTAACATTTTTGGTATGGGTGGGGTTGGGAAGACAAATCTCTCCAAAGAGTTGTTCAATCAAAAGAAATCAAACTACATAAGAGCAATTTTTCTATTTGATGTGAAGGAAGCCTACGCAAGTGACAAGTGTAGCTTTAAATTTTCAAGAAAATGGAGGACAATTCTACAGTTAAGATGGCATCCAAGGTAGTACAAGACAACTTTCAATGCCTAAAATCAGAAATATCTTCCACATCATTCCTAGAGCTAAGTACACCCCTTCCTCTCTTACTTTTCTAAAATAGTGTTTAATTCTAATAGATGTACTCTCTTAATTCCTAGAGCTAAGTACACCCCTTCCTCTCTTACTTTTCTAAAATAGTGTTTAATTCTAATAGATGTACTCTCTTAGTTGAAACAAATTTAGTCCAATTGATTTATGAGTCTCCTAGATACGTTGTTAACTTTGTGATAGTTATTATTGTCATAGTTTATATCAAAATTGGCAATAACCTATGAAATAGATGAATGGTCAAAGATTCCATGGAGTTGAAATAAGTGGAGTTAAAATTTGAATTTTAAGGCTTGCCTATACAACTATATAAATGTATATGTTACTACAATTAGAAAGAGGTAGATATGAATAATGATTTTTCTAAGGTCATTTGCTTGTTGAGACCATTGATTGTATATTGTTTAAATATCAACATGTATGTCATTGCATTCTAAGTCTAGTTAATAATTAGGTAAAGATTTATATATCTTATAATGCTATGATAAGAAGTTCTAGTTTTATCAATTGATACAAATCTATTTAGTTGACTAGTTAGGGTATTTATCTATTTACCATATCATTTTTGTACAATCATTGATCTATTAGTTTTATTGCCAACTTTGAGCCTAGTTGTGATAAGTGAAAATGATAGTTGAAATGGATTATACTAGTTCTTATAAGTGTTGGTTGTTCCATGGTTGTATTTTGTTATCTTACAGATTAAGAACTTGTTATATGAATAGTCTGTAATTTAGCCTAGATGTAGACTTTCTAAAATAAGATTACCATATCATAACCTCATCTATAGTTTATTATGGATACATCCCTTGTGAATGGGTTGCAAAGATGTAGTGTCGTGGTGTAAATGATATTGTAAAGTGCATCAAACATGTATGCTTAATTGGAATGGTACGGTACCCAACCATGTAACAATGTGCCTAAAGGGTCTCGTTCAGTCTTGTAGAGGTAGAAGAACAAGACCTTACATAGATTTGCATCTAGATGAAACTTTTCAGTGAGGCAATTAAAATTAACATAATGTGAGTTCTTTTTTATGTTCCTATGATGGTTTGAAGAACTAGAGATGAATGCCTCCTCATATAAGAATAATGAACTATAGTTTATATGGAGTGCTCATCTTGAAAAAGATGGTTATAAGGACTATGAAAATAGCATGTTACCATGATTGCTTGTAGTGGTTATAGGACAATGGAATTTGACTTTATTTGATAAGATTTTATATGAAGTGAGTATTAATTTCAATTGAGCTAAATTTATATATGTAATCAACTTGATATCTTATTTGTGTCAACATGGGATGATATCTACAATTATCAATAATGTTGGCAATAATGAATGCAACATAACATGCCTTGTGGAAAACTTGAACAAGGTGGTAAAGAGTTAGTCTGACTCCTTATTTATCCTATTAGGTCTATGGAAAGACTTAAACTAGTGATTACTTAGGCTTTGTAAGTATTAAGTTATATGATGATGGTCACAAATGGATTCTCTAAGAAAATAAAATTACATGTTGGAAAGTACTCTCTTTAGTCTTTGCATTAATAAGATGAGCATATAAGGTTTCTAGCATCTTTATGCCAAAATATACATCATAACAGTGGAGAGGTCTAAATTGAGACCTTGGCGCCCTTTGTTATAAGTTCTTTAGTACATGATTGCTAAAGTAAGAGGTCAGCTCATTGAGTTTAAAGAGCATGTGATGAAGTCTAAAACTGAGAGCCCTATCAGGCAATTGATTTTTGTAGCCTCAACAACAACAAAAAATGTTTCTACAGAAAAACAAAATTTGAGATGACAACAAAAATTCAAAATCTCTGTTTATATGCACATTTAGGAGTAGAAATGAAACATCAAAATAATACAAGATTCTACAATTACAATACAATTTCTCCAAAATTTTGAGACCCCTCTTCTTCACCAATATGCCTACAATCAATTTGCTCCAATCCCCAAATCAATCACACCAATCAACTTATCAAATCCACCAGCCATGAACCCTCCTAGTGTGCCAAATTCCAATATATATATATATATATATACAATGTCCTGAAAAGAAGTTGAATCGTTTAAAATCATTCCTATAAAAATACTAAATCACCACCATTAATAACTATCTTTTGGTATTTTAATAGTCAAATAAAATATATTGGCATCATGGAATTCCATAGAACTCTTTTATCAAAAAATTCTTATATCTTTGAAAGCACCCAAACGAAAGAAAAACTAAGTTCAAACCGGTTGTGAATATCCACTTTAACAGGAATGTTACTGGCAACTTCTGGTCCTTGAAGAATGTCTATTGGCACCATACTTTCCACCCAAAAGTCTCTTTTGAAAGACTAATACCAATAAGAACCTCATTGGAGAACGATGATGCATTAGGAACTATAGAATTTTTCTAGTGTTCTAGAAATAGTTCATTTTCTCCATTTATTTAATACAAAGGCTTTGTCAGATTTTCAAAGGTCACTTGGAACTATTCTAAGTGATTAGACATTTCCTTTCTATTTGGAACACCCCAATTTTTGAGACTTCTTCAACTTCTTAAGCCATCAGAGTTTAAGGAAACATTAGGAACAACACTGGCTATTGTCAATTCATTAAGAACTTTTACCACCACATCCAATCCATCGGTAATTTGGGAAGGATGGGAACTCATTGGGAGTTTCTAGTGTTCCTGGAACACTCTATTTCCCTGACTTCCTTTAAATGAAGACTTCATCAGAGTTTTGAAGGACTTTAGGAACTGCTCCCAATGGTCAACATTTTCCTCCTCTCTTGGAACTACTTGATTGGTGAGCAGTTGTTGAGATTTTCCAACTCACTTAGAACTTAGCGATCATTGAGAAATTGGTAGAGAAAATATTTAAGTGTAGAAGACTTTGAAGACTTGGACCTCGTTGAACTTTTCAAGTTTTCCAAGAACATGCCAAATTTTTTATGCTTAAGAACTTGTTGAGGTTTTGGAATGGACCAGGAACCATCAAACATTTTTAGTGTTCTAGGAACACCCAAAAACTCTGATTTTGTTCCGAAGTAGGCTCAAAACTTTGGTTTCTCATAACTTGACCAATTTTTGCCCAAATTTCACCAAATTGAAGCTACAAGTACCCATTAAGCCCTTCTATAAGGTGATGTCTTCAACTTGATGAAAATGTATCTAAAAATGTATTGAAGCAAAAAAATAATGGAAAGGAAAGCACAACAAAATTGAGATAAACTTGGAAATATTTTTGGTTGATGCAAGATTGTTCGTGGACACAGATGCTCCTTCATCAAACACGCCAGGTAAGTGAAAATGTTCCATGAGTTGGAAACTCATGAACATTTGAAGATGCTTGGGATGGTGATCCCATGCTTGTTCTTTATCCAAACTTCTTCTTTATCTACTTGATCTCTTCTCTTCATTACATGCTAAAATTCTTCAACTCCACTACACTTCTTTGTAAACCTTGCACATATCTTTCATATGGACATTTCAAATATCTAAACTGTGATTGATGTTGTTTCCTCTCTAAACCTCTACTTCTCTAATCCTTACCCATATTCTTCATGCTTTTCTCTATTCCTTTATGTAGTTGTTGCATAAAATCAGTACCACTTCCTCCATTCCCAATTGCATTCCTCTTCACAGGAACCTTCATTGAGTTTTTCTCAACCCCTGTTATCACCTTTATCAACTATTTATCTAAACTCCAACAAATGATAGAACTATTGTCCTTTACCTATTGTGCCTTTTCCTTTAATGGAATCAAAACATATTTCTGCCCACCTTTCACAATGGCATATAGATTCCTTCTACCATCATAGATAGCCTCCCTATCAAACTTCCATGGCCTTCCCAGTGACACCTGACATGCATGAATCAACATAACATCACACAAGACTTCATCCTTATATGACCCAATCTAAAAACTAACCATACATTATTCATTCACCACCAATTCATATTCTTTTTACAACTAAGTGACTTTATAAGGATTGGGATGGTTTATCTTTTTCAAATGTAGCTTTTCTACCATTTCTTTTGAAACTAGGTTATCAGTGCTACCACTATCTATAGTTACTTTACAACACTTACCTCTAGACTTGCATACTGTTCAGGAAAGATTTCTCCTCTAAGATGCTCCATCCTCCTTCACCTCTAGTTTCATTAACACTCTCTTGAACATAAGAGACTCTCCTTCCTCAGGCTCTTTTACTTTCGGTGATGCTACACTTTCTTCATCCTCTTGTGCCATGTGATTTCTGGCCACACTTCTCTTGCTATTCTCTTGGTGTATTTATGGACACTCATAGGTTCTATGTCCAGCTTCTCCACACTGGAAACATTTTCTAAGGAACCCCTTGTTTCTACCACATCCCCCTGTAGAGTATTATCTTCCTCTTATTCCTTGACTTGATTCTTATTCCATTTAGGATTTGCTTCTTCCTCAAACATTTTCTTTCCTTTACTATTTCTTGTTTATCCTCTCCCAGCTGAGAAATTTCATCTTCCCCTTGCATTATTATGATTCCTTCTTTCTATCTTTCCTTCTTCTTTGAAAGCATATTGGTATGCCTCTTCAACTATAGGAATCTTCAACATACTCATCTCATATTATATATAAAATCTTAACCCATTTATATATCTAGCTACTCTCTCCCTATTCATTTGATGGTGCCCAAATCTGATTACCATTTTTTAGAATTCCTCTATATAGTCTTTGACACTCATATCCTTTATATTATGAATCTTTTTGAACATCTCCAATTCATAATCCCAAGGAATAATTTTTTTTTAACCTAGTAACCATCTGATTCCACTGGGTTATTCTCAATTCATTGTTTACTACTCTTTTCCCCTGTAACTCTCTCCATTAAAAGGTAATATGTCCCTTGAGTTTTGTCTATGCTAATCTTACCCTCTGAGGGTCATGGATATTTTAAAATTTAGAATATTATTCTAATTCTCCTATCCTATCTATTAATTGTTTACGGTTTAATGTACCTAAAAATGTAGGAACTTCCATTTTATTTTATTTTTTTTAAAACAAAAGGTGCTAAAGGCACCCATATGTAAGAAATATATTGAAAAAGAATAGGAATTACAAAAAAAATGGACCTGGATGGCCATATAGGGGTAGAGTTGCACCCAACCAACAAACCTAATAATAAATAGGCTAGGAGAATAAGAGCAGCAATCAAGGCCATCCGATACAAAAAGTGGAACCCTAAATGAGGCTAAAATATGGGCATACAAAGCATTGTAGTCACTTAAGACAAGGTGAGATAAGAGGATTGTTTGGATGTGTAGATTATAGGTACCCCTGCATGAGGTACCTAAAACCAAGAAGCCGTTGAGATGGACAAGACTAGTACAAAAAGAGCAATATATTACTAAAAAAACTACTGAAAATTGCTTCTAAATGACCAAACATGGTCACGTGACCATGTGTAGTTTATTGTCAGTCATTTATAATGTGACCAAACTGATGACTAAACCATTTTTAGTCATTTATTGGTTGTTTTGATTGATTGATTTGGTAGTATATTTAGTCGTTGATTTAGTCATTGATTGTTGTAATCTGGTCACTTATTCAGTCATTTTTATTCACTGATATATTTAGTCATTAATTTAGTCATTGATTGTTGTTAAATGGTCACTTATTTAGTCATTTTTATTCATTGATATATGTCCATTGCTAGTGTATTTAGTCATTAATTTTAATCATCATTTTGATCAATTTGGTAGTAGATTTAGTCATTTTTATTCACCGATTTAACACTAGTCATATATTTAGTCATATTTATTCACTATTCACTGATTTGTGTCAATTTGTAGTATATTTATTCAATTTAATTATTAATTGATGTCAATTAGTAGTATATTTAGTCATTTTGAAGCTTACAATCTATGTAGATTTCCATTTGGCATTAATTGTTCACTTTGCACATGTCTCTTTGATTATATTAATTGAATTCTCTGTAAGAGGAGTGTTGTGAGCTGAGCAATATATTTCACATTTGGATCTCGTCTTCCTTGGTTTTATTTCCCTGCCAGCTTGAATGACTTCAATTTATTATGTTGGCTCATGCGATCCTCTTTTTATGCAAGAGAGCATGGTATATATGTCATTATTTCGTTCTTGCCTCTTCATTTTGCTCTTGCTATGTATCTACAATGTCTATCTATCCCCGCAATTGTCGACATCATTTGCCTTTTCAACCATGGGAACAACCAATGCACGGAAGCATCAACTCAGATTTCATGGCTAGGGCCTTCAAACTTCTTGATGAAGAGGTGGAGTATGCTTTGATAGATGTATGTGATAGAGATTTTCTATTGCAATCCAGGGTATGTTAAGCTTCACATCTAGTATCTCATTTTCTCTCAAATGTGATGGACTTATTTCATCAGGTTGATAAGGTTAAAAGGATAACATCAATTTTTGTTCATGACTATCTAATCCCAGATGTCAAGCTATTTGAAGTTTTTTCTACTTATAATCTCCATGATGGATTAGCCTTGGTAGGGGGACTCTTCCTCAATGAAGATATCATTAATAAACCCAGTTTTAACTGTGTTTATCAAGTGATGATTTCAATTTTGCAATCAGGTAATAGAGAGCTCTTTGATAATTCACGGTGGGCTCACAATTCTACATTTGGAAGGTCCAAGAGGGAAAGGATAGAGGAAGTATTCAATGCATGGAGCTTCTTGTCAAATTTCCAACCACCGGTAGTTCCCTTCACCAATGATGTTGACACAGTCCTTTCTGCAAAGAATCCAACTAGGGGTTCACTTTAGAGTTGCGGATTTAAATACGAATAGCATGTGAACGACTCTTTCTATTTTAAGTTTTTGGCTTCGCTGTAACTTTGGTTTCCTTTTTGGCTAGAAAGGGCCTTTTAGATCTATAGCTCTATTTAGGGCTCTTAGCTAAAATGCTCTGTTATGTTATCTTTTTGGATAGGAAGGGCCCTTTTTTGTAATCTATAAAAACATTTTTATTAATACTAATATATTATGATGCTCTAAGCATCCTTACCGATTCAAAAAAAAATGTCAACCATGGTTCAAGTGTTGTCTCAATAAAGACCTGCATCATGAAAGAATCCATTAATTATACATAAATTCCAAATTAATTTGATGAGAAATTATCTTTGATATCCAACTGGGAAGCCTTAACATCCAAATATTACTAACCTGATGTTTCACAACAAGTTTCTCAACTGTGACATCATCTTTACTTAAGAAACTAGATATTGATCCACTGCCATATTGGATCTCACAGGATTCTCCTTCACAAACAAAAAATTATATATATTAATTGTTTAGCAACTTCCTTAATATCCCCATGTAAGCAAACTAAACTAAGTGAGGTTGAGGGTTTGAATTAGAGTACCATCTTCTTGGTATGTGTTTGACTTTGATGACTTGTATCTTGAATGAAAATAGAAAGCTAGCTGCACTGTAAAATCATTGTTAACCATTATTACAAAAATAACCACAAAATCCTCTTTAATTAAAATAATCCTTCTAGGTAGTTCAAGAAAAGATATTTCAATTAATTTCTAAGAAAGCTAATTTCACTATCCAAACAACCATCAATCTATTTATTGTATATAATTTCCCAGAATTCAAAATTTGAATGTAACAAAAATAACCATAATTACCAAATATTTAACATTGAAACACTCTAGAACACTGACATTGTAAGCTTTTCTTGTATTCTAAATGCATGCAGTCATGTAGGTTTAGTGGATGAGGGTTACACATACTTCACATGTCAGTAACCCTTATTGTATTACATATATAGTTGATCATTTGGTGTACATGGTTGACCTTTGTGCCTGTGCTAGCTATCTTGAGGACACCCTAAACATTATTACTAAAATGTCAATTAAACCTTTGGTGCCTATGGATCATAATGAAGGGACATCCATCAAAGCATAACAACAGGGATTTTTTTGTCATATGTGGTAGTTACAAGTGCTCTGCTAGACATACATGAAAATGTTGAAGCATAGACAAGGCAGGCGAATTGTTTCAAAAAATGTCATAAATAAATGTGATATCATGGAATGTCGTGATTAAAGAATATGTTTAAAATGGGTTTTTCTAAAAGTCCTTATAAAATTTTAAGAAAATGCAAGCAATGGGTGTAAAGCCCAACTCCCAACTAAGACTTAGATTCAACTACATATATACAATCCCCAACCCAATAATAAAATCCATAAGATTTTGATTTGATTTTCCCAAACTCAAGCTTTTAGCCTAGGCCCTGGGCTACAAACTCTACAAAAGCACTCAACCCAAAAGAAACGGCCTAAAGTTTCAAAAAATACTTTATTGCTTCAGCAAGTATGCACTACTTTTGTTGGATATTGATCCAACCAAAAGACACAGACCAAAAGAAACTAAGACCTTATATTTAACTCCAATCTTTCAATAATTATATAAGTTATAGATCAGCCCATAATGTTTCATTTAGGATTTAAAATTTTACCTTTGAATAGCATGACAAACTTAAGTATGTATGGTTTCATAATAGGTGAAATACAACTAAAAGTTCACCATCAACAAGGAGATTATTTACCTAGAATAGCAACTAGATAAGGAATTGGTGGTTGTGAAGGTGATGTCCACTAGCCATTAAGAGGTCCTAAAGTAGGACTAGGTCCTGCTAGTGGAGGACCTTGCATAAACCATGCGAAATTATGCATAATCATTAGGAACTCTATCAAGTCATTAAAGGTATGCACAAAAATTTTCAAGATCTGTGAAGTTTTCTAGGGGTTTATGAGACATTTGTAAGGTCTATATAGATAGACTTCTAGAAACCATATGGAACCCATAAAAAGCCTGTACATGGCCCAACCAAGACAAGAATAGAAAGGTTTGTAGTCATTCATTAGGACCATTAAAAATTCTCATAGTCCCACTTGTTTTCATGCAAATTTCCTTCCATAAATCCATCTTAGGGATCCATATTTCTTTTAAAATTATTCTAGGAGTCATTCATAAGCACCCCATACCAAGTCGATGTGAAAGATATTTGTATTTTTGACCATTGATGTGTTTTTTCTCTCACCGCAGTCACGTAAGTTACTCAAAAGGTCTTGGCAGGTGTGTGGGAACTAAGGATAATAAGGGAGTAGTTATCGATATCTTGCAGCATGAAGAGATTGTACTTATAGCATCGCGGTATGCAGAGATCAATTACCAAAGCCTCGCAGTGGTCTCAAAAGTGGTGGGCTGGTGGTATAAATTTAAGTGGCATATGATACTTCACCGTGGTCCCATGGCAGTCAAGAGAATAACCAGTGATAATGTGGTAAGAAGGAGTAGAGGAAAATAGTACACTGCACCCCTGCAACAACCTCAAGTGAGGCTTGCGGTATGGCAGTAAGGCAGTAAGGAGAAGAAGAAAATAGTACACCACACCCTCGCGGCAGCCTCAAGTGAGGCTTGTGGTATTGTGGTAAGAAGTAGAGGAAATAGTACACCGCACCCCCACAACGGTCTCAAGTGAGGTTTGCGGTATGGCGGTAAGAAGGAACAGAGGAAAACAGTGCACTGTGCCCCTGCAGTGGCCTCAAGTGAGGCTTATGGTATGGTAGTAAGAAGGAGCAGAGGAAAATAGTACACCACGTCCCTGCGGCAGCCTCAGGTGAGGCTTACGGTATGGTGGTAAGAAGGAGTAGAGGAAAATAGTACACCACGCTCCCGTGGTGGCTTCAAGTGAGGCTTGCGGTATGGTGGTATGAAGGAGCAGAGGAAGACAAGTCATGGTGATATAGTTCAATTTTTGAGACAATATTTTTCATTGGCCCAATCAAATCAAAAAACACTTTTTCTACCTTTTCTCCACTATTCTTTAATAAGCTGAGTAATTTCAAATTTGACTGCTATCATTTGTAATGCATTTCTGTTGCATTTCAATCTGAAACATTTGATCCAATGTTGGGTTGTTGTCACTTTTACAAACATAAAAATGTACCTATTCTAATATTTTGAACTTGTGACAAGTCAAAGTGGGTTGTGCTTGCTTAGCAGCTGGTTGAAATTTAATTTGAATGTACTACTTCTTGATGGTCCCCTTGACTCGTTATCATTTTTGTTTACCATCTTGCTTTTTGGCTAGCAACAAACATGTGATGCATCTATTGTGATGTCCTATGGATAGTGGCTTTTTCCAAATTATTTTTAGACTATTTTGATTTCTAGGTGTACACCTTGTGGAGACTTATGGCATATTTCTATGCTTAATGTTTTTTCCAAGGTTACAGTGAGCTAATAAATGCAATTATTCCAAAGGTAGTGGAAAATAATTTTGGAACAATTATCTAAGTTCTCTCCTAATGTTTAGATTTGTGTAATTTTTGATTTTACAAATTTTTAATAGCCTTGTTTGATGAGTCTTGGAAATTGGTTTCAATTTATAGGGTAAAGATTCCATCTGGAGCTAAGAAGATTGTGCAAAGTAGTTGCAACACCATGATTGGTGAGGTTACTAGTGGTGGAAGGATTGGAAAGCCAATGCTCAAAGCTGGCAATGCATATCACAAATATAGGGTCAAAAGAAACTGTTCGACCAAGGTTCGTGGTGTGGCAATGAATCTTGTTGAGCATCCTCATGGTGGTGGTAATCATCAACACATTGGGCATGCTAGTATTGTGCGTCATACAAAGAAGGCTTAGCATGTACATGCACTTAATCATAATTAAACAATTATAGAGCTCTGATTATTTAAAAAAGTCATCTTTTAGTTTCTTTTTTCTTTAGGTTGCTTTGTGTCAACAATTTATGGGGACCAGGTTGTAAACCATGTTTCCCATTATTGTTTCTTATCATTTGTGGTTTACTCTTTATTCAAAATTTTGGGAAAGACTTTAAACTAGGTTGTAATCCTTGTTTCCTTGTATTGTTTGAGGCTTTTTTTAGGCTGCCATATTAATTGACTTTGTTATTTTTTATTCTTTCTTGAGTGCTTGTTATTTGCTTTTAGATCATAGAAATGGCAAAAAGATTGATGATTTATTAGTATTATAAACTATGAACTTTCTATTTTTTTAAAAAGTAATAATTTAGAGGAGTAATTTGATGTATCAAAGAATTTGACATTTGAAAACATTTGGAATGTTCTCAATTGTACAAAAAAATGAGAAGATAATGTGCCAATTTGTCATCACTTTTTCTAAGTATGTTTCTTACTTTGTTGTTTTTTTTAACTATTTGGCTTTATATGAGATGCATTGAGGCTTCCATGGTATTGTGTTAGAGATCTTATGATATAATAATGCAAGTATGTGATGAAATAGAAAGATAAAGACTTGAGAAACCAATGACCATATGATTCTGAATGAAAGGAAGTAGAAAGATAAAGACTTGAGAACCCAAAGAATTGTTATCTTGCACAGTAAATTGATAGATTTTAGAGTTGAAATTTGAGAGGTCATATTGTTGAATTGTTAGGCTTGATAATTTTGAGGGTAAATTAATTGGATAATAGATTTGAAATATGAAGGGTAATTTTGCTGAATTGTATGTTGGGTTTTTGGAGTTAAATTTGAAGGGAAACCTTGCTATCAAGTGCCCTTTATTTTCTATTTAGTTTTTTAGATGTGTTGAATGCAAGTAAACATTTGGCAATGAGTGCTTTCAAGTTCTAGGAAGCATGAGTATCATTTGCATGGTGCACATAAGCATATAATTCTATAGTGTTAATATTGATGATTACAATTGGTTGTGTCATCTAGCTACTAACAACTACATAGGGTGTAAGGCAATTGTTACGATGCACTATGTAACTTGTGGCTATAATTGGTCTAGAGGTATAGATCTTTGCAATCAACTGAATTGTCTTCACTACTCTACAAACCAGAGGGAGGTTGTAGAAGTGGGATCCAAAAAGGAACCCTTGAAAAAGAGATGATCTAGATCTAAAAATGGTTGCCAGAGAACATAAAAAACAACCCAGATTTGTCAAAAAAATCATGACCCTTGTTTGAGAAAACTCTCTATCCTCAGCAGACTTGAAGAAGAAAGAAATCCTTAAAAGAAAGAATTTAACTCTGTATCCAGCCTTGTAGATTCCATATCCATCCATAGAGTTTTACGTCATCTAGTCTTCTTCCCATGAATTTTCTAATGAGAGGAAAATCATCATGCTAAAAGGACATTTTAGTTAGACGGTCATCAGGGAGAGAAACATCCAAAAGGGTGACTTCCATATCACAAAAAAAAAGATAGAAACCCTAGATTGATCTGCAAGCTCGTCACTTGGGCATTTTAAGCCAAGCTGAACCACCTAAGATGACCCCAATTAAGAAAAAGAAAACCCCATTTTACCAATGGAGCATATTGAATGCTCTTCAAAACAAACCAACACTAGTATTAATAACCAATACTTCAACACAATAATGACTATTCAGGGGACTAAACTACGATAGGGCTGGCAGGAACTAAAATGGGTATTAAGCAATAGAAGATTATTTGTTGTTTTCTTTTTAAAAAATTTACAAGGTTGAGGCAGTTCTTCTACAATTAGGTGAAACCCTAATCCTTCACAACTGATCTTTGAACTTCATGCATCCCTAAAAAGAGTGGGGTATTGTTTGAGTATTAATAGTCAACAGATTGAATTAGATTTTGGTGTCTTTATTTATAGCATCTGGCAAATGGGCATAACCAAAATAAAGTACCAAACACAACAAAATAATATAGTTTAAAAAACACTTAACAGTCAATAGATTGAATTAGATTTTGAGGTCAGTATTTATAGCATCTAACAAATGGGCATAACTGAAACAGAGTACCAAACACAACAAAAAATTATAGTTTAAAAAACACATGAATACCATACCTACTAGTAAGGTTCCTCGGTGATTGAATGCAATGCATCTAGCCATGCCCTTCTCCATAAACTCTTCTATCACTTCCAGGAAATCCTCCTGAAATGGGTCTGCCCAATGTAGAATTTAAGAAAATACAATAAAATTAACATCTTCAAGTGACTGTGTTCCAATTCATCAATGCAAAAAGAGGGACATGAATGACCCTTACCTATTTTTTAGCGTGAATTCAACCCTTGTACAGTGCGTCCAATGCATGAACAATGTCTTGAGTGTAGAGGCAGTTAGGTTTTTTTTGTTTGAATTATTTTTCATGGAAAAAATTTCCCTCTAAGTTTCCCTCTTTCCAATTCAAAATATTTTTTTAATTTCCCTCTCTTTCTAATTTTTATTTGTGTGACTAATTATTTAGTCATCTATTTAGTCATTTATAGCTCTGTTTTTAACCCACCATCAAATTAATCATTTATTTATTCATTTATATCTGTGTTGCAAAAAATGACTAGAATTTAATCATTTTTAGTTTTTGTGACTAGAAGTTTTAGTCATGTAGTCATTTATTTGCCAAAATTCTACTAGTGCAAAGGGTAGGTGAACTTCAAGTGGTGTGAATTTGAAAAGATCTTCTAACATAATCCATAAAAGAGGTAGATTTCTAAAGATTTGAAATAACTCAAGAACTTCCATTTTATTACCTTCTCCAATTCTAGCAAGTGCTCTTAAGAATCATTCTTCTCCAACATCTACTGGCTATTTGTTATTAATTTCTTGTTCATCATCTACAATTTCTTCATCTTCTACCTATTCATCTTCACAATTTGGATTTCTTCTCAAACTAGCAACTAAATTTCTTAATTCATTTCTAATATCAACATGAAATTACTCAAGCATCTCCTCTATTCTAGGAACTCTTCTTCTTGGGGGCATATTGTCAATATCTCACAATAACTCAGAATACAACCTCTTCTATTTTCTACACACGCACTGTGGAAAACATAAATTTGTCTTCTTACAAATTCAACATCTCCCTCATCCTTCTACAATTGAAAGACTTCTCACACACCTACAATAAATTCTAGAGATTTTGAGACACACACAAACCTATCAATTCAAATTCTCTATTCTTTTACAACTACTCCCAGTGAGAAAACCTTGCTCTTATACCAAATGATGTGCTCTAAATTAGCCGCCTCAACAACAACAACAACAACAAAAAATGCTTCTACAGAAAAACAAAACTTGAGATCACAACAGAAATTGAAAATCTTTATTTATATGCACATTCAGGAGTACAAATGCAACATCAAAACAATATAGGCTTCTACAATTACAATACAATTTCTCTAGAATTTTTAGATCCCTCTTCTTCACTAATATATGTCTGCAATCAATTTGCCCCAATCCCCAGATCAATCACACCAATCAAATTATCAAATCCACTAGCCATGAACCCCCCAAGTGCACCAAATTCCAATATATATACATTGTCTTGGAAATAAGTTGAACCATTTGAAAGCATTCCCATAAAAAATTGAATCACTACCATTAATAACTATCTTCTAGCATTTTAATAAAACCACCCAAATGAAAGAGAAACTAAGTTCAAACTGATTAGGAACATCCATTTTAACAAGAGCATTACTAGGAACTTCTGGTCTTTGAAGAATGCCTACTGGCATCATCCCATCCACCCAAAAGTCACTTTCAAAAGACTAATACCAATAAGAACATCATTAGAGAATGATGATGCATTAGGAACTATCAAACTTTTTTAGTATTCTTAGAATAGTCCATTTTTTTTATTTCTTTCATACAAAGGCTTCGTTAGACTTTCAAAGGTCACTTGGAACTATTCCATGTGATGAGGAATTTCCCCACTATTTTGAACTCCCCAATTCATAAGCTTTCTTCAACTTCTTAAGCCATCAGATTTTAAGGAAATATTAGGAACAACACTGGCTATTGCTGATTCATTAAGAATTTGTACCTACACCTCCAATCCATTGGTGAGTTGGGAAGGAGTGGGAACTCATTGGGAGTTTCTAGTGCTCTTAGAACACTCTGTTTCCCTGACTTCCTTTAAATGAAGACTTCATCAGAGTTTTGAAGGACTTTAGGAATTGTTCCTGGTGATGACCATTTTCCTCCTCTCTTGGAACTACCTGATTTCTTATCACTTGTTGGGTTTTTCCAACTTACTTAGAACTCAATGATTATTGAGAACTTGGTGGGGAAAATGTTTAAGTGTTGAAAAATTTGAAGACTTGGATCCTATTGGACTTTTCAAGTGTTCCAAGAACATGCCACTTTTTTGACACTTAAGAACCCATCGGGGTTTTGGAAGGGACTAGGAATCGTCAGACATTTCTAGTATTCCAAGAACACCTAGAAACTTTGATTTTGTTCTTAAGAATACCCAAAACTATGATTTCTCATAACTTGACCAATTTTTGTGCAATTTTCACCAAACTAAAACTACAAGTACCCATTAAGCCCTTCTACAAGGTGATGTCTTCCACTTGACCAAAATGTATCTGAAAATTCTCCTGAAGTAAAAACACAATGGAAAGTAAAACACAACAAAAATTGAGATAAACTTAGAAATATTTTTGGTTGATACAAGATTGATCATGGACCTAGATGCTCCTACATCAGCATGCTTCTATATTGTTGTTTTAGTCCATTTGTTTTTTGGCTACATGATGCTAGATATTAAAGATCTGTTGGATGTGTAAGTAACTCCTTTATTAATAATGTAAATTATGTAATTGAATAGTCTAAATAGTGGAACTTATTTAGTGATTGATTGTGGGCATGGTACTATTGTTAAAACACCTTGAGTAGAGAAAATATCAACTAAGATAGTTTAATAATTTATTTTTTTTCCTTATGATAAATTTCATGGGAACAATACATTAATCCATGTCTTATAAATATGTTGCTCTCTTATAGTGAGGTTAACGAGGTCATCACATAATAGAATGGAATGTTATGATATTCCCCTAGTTATAAACAACACTAGGTACCAAGTACTTAATTGCAAGGAGATGTCTTCATGATTCATGTGGTGGGTGATAAATACATGTGTGGTGTTATCATTACGGTACTGAATGTTGCATGATATCCTTGATATATAATTATTTAGGGAATGACAATCTTGGATATGACTATGATATTGATAGTATTTAATCATATTAATAGGATCTCATTGTGGAGTTATATTAGGGCTTTGCATAATTATTTCTTATGAATATATTTGGTTTTCTCTCATCCTGTACTCATATGGTTGATTTATTTTATATTGATTATGTTGTTATGCATATTTGTGTATGAATTTGATTTGGAAATATTAATAAGTGTTGGTATGAAATTGAGATGACAATGAAACCCTAAGGGTTGGAACGTATGTGCATAAACTTTAAGAGTTTAAGTGAGGAGAACTACATGTGACTTTGATCCCATTTGGAAGCGAGTATGTAGGCAGTTCTTGGGTGAAGGATACCCCTAAACCTTAAGTCCGTATGCGAATGGTTTAAAGAATTAGGTTTAGGAAATCTACTCCAATGTTGGTGTGTTCCTAAACTTGATCAACCTTTCCTTTTATGTATGCTTCATCTTGAGGTTGAAATTGTTGCAAAAAGGTGCCTAAGTAGTGTTGTCATTGATGACAACATATCATTGTTGCCATTGAAGTCAACCGTATCCTATTTTATTTCCTGGTTAGAAGACTGAAATGTTGAGGATGTTCAGAAAATTAATAAAGATCTAAGTATACGGACCATATGGCTGTGTAGAGGATTATCTGAAGTAGCTCCAGTTAGGATTTTAGAGGTCCGTATAAAGATTTGAAGAAGTTATGGCCATCTGAGTAGAACCAGGTTTTATAGTTTTCAGAAGAGACAGAGTTATAGGAAATTGGTCTGGATTGCTCCACAAATAAAACACTATGACCTGCGGATCTAGAGGCATGTTTAGGAAGTTAATGTGTATCCTCAACTCAAGTGGTTCATGGTTTGGAGGTCTGAAAGCAATATTTCTAGTGTGACAGTCATGGCAGACAATGTTCTTGAGGTACCAAATGGTGGTTTTTAGAAATGCCTATTGAAAATCAATTTATGTCACTGGGTATTAAAATAAATTACATATTTGGAAACTAGACTCCAAGTACTACATTTCATATTACTAACTTTTTTTAAGATTCAATCTTTAAGTGCCTCAAATGTTCAGGTCAAATGTGACGAATTCTATAAATCAGGGAAAACACTTCCACTTTTTGGCCAAAAAGTGGACCCAACTTCTTGCAGTGACCCTATTGTTGAATTCAATGTGCTTGTGGAAGTCTCTAGATCGTGTGTCTACTATGTTGGAGGTCTACATTAAAGATTGAGCTCATTGAAGATTTCTTCCTTGGTGTTGTTGTTCTTCCTAGTCTTGGCTGACCGGATGATTCAAGCATGTTGCAAATGATCTAAGAGAAATTCTATGAAGCGTGGTGTGTTGATCAAGGAAAATTTGAGTCCCATTTATATTTGGCTGATAGCTTAGTGATTCACATTAAGTTAGATGCTTGTAGTGCCGACCTTGATGTTTATTCCAAGGTTGTTGAAGCATATAAAGGTGTGTAGTTGAGTTTTGGAAAATTATCCTTGTACGAAAATGATAAAATCCTAATAAAGGTTTAGAGGCATAGCAGAGACGAGGAGGAGAAAAATAACAAGAGTAGTAAAGGATGAAGAGATAGTGAAGAAGTGTTTTGGGGCAGAGTAGAAGTTTTTGTGAGCTTTCAATGAGACTAAACTAGGCGTGATGAAGATGTTATTTCTCAGTTAAATCTTTCTGTATTAAACATAAATTCTTGTAGGCAGTGAGCCTCTTTGAGTAGTGAGCTATGGGCAGTGTGCCCGAAGGCAAGTGCCTTCCCATTTCTTTCAAGTACTTTTAATAGGGTACGAATCTTGCGGGTTAACCCCCATCGTGGTTTTCCCTTAACTAGATTTCCACATTAAAAATCTTGGTGTCAATTGTGTTCATTTTGTTTCTTCTCATGTGTTGTTGATTCATGCTTTAATGCTTACATCATTAATCTGTTTGTAGGTTGTGAAAGAAGATTAAAATTAGAAAAGGTTAAAGTTGTGGGACAACTAATTCACCCCCCCTTCTCAGTTGTTCGGCCTAATTCCAACAATTGGTATCAGAGCCAGTTCCTCTAAAAGAAGCTTGACTGCTTGAGGAGATCCAAAATGTCGACTTACAAGAAGGAAAGTCTAAGATTTGATGGAACAAATTACTCCCTTTTGAAGGTGCACATGCAGTTTCATTTGCAATGTATGGGTGATGTCTTTTGACTCATAACTAAGGATGAGTATAAGATTTCAGAGAAAGGCCCTTCAACTCTAGACAAACCCAAGGATGTTGAACACAACATTAGAGCCAAAGAAGCATTGTTGAGTGTCCTGACTGATATAGAGATGACAAATGTCCTGGAATTGAAAACTGCTCATGAAATCTAGAAAAAGTTGGAAACTCTGTATGAAGGTGATAAACATGTCAAATGTGCAAAGCTACATAGTCTGAAGGGTAAATACAAAAGGTTGATGATGACTACAGATGAAAACATTACTTCCTACATGTAGAAAGTAAATGAACTTGTGACCGGTATCATGAGTGATGGTGGAGTATTAGATGAATCAGAGATTATTGCCAAAGTGCTCATATCCTTACCTCCGGCATACAAGCATAAAGTTGCTGCCATTGAAGAGATCAGGACTGTTACAACTGTTACAAGGGATCAATTGGTTGGTAAGCTTTCAGCATTTGGAATGAGTGATTTTGGTGATTCTCTTCCTAAGTCTGAATCTGCATTTAAAGCTAGTATTCATGGAAAACAAAGATATGATTCGAGTGAAATCTCTTCAAGAAGATCAAACAGATTTGACAAGTCAAGGAAGGATCTTGAAGATGATGAAACTGATTTTGATGAACTTGAAGCCCTTTTTGCGAAACGATTTCCAAGAGGATCTGGTAAGTATGAAGAAAAGTTGTCATTCAAGTGTTTTTCTTGTAATAAGATTGGTCATTTTGCCTCAAAGTGTCCGGAGAGGGGTTCAAAGCCAAACCCTAACAAACCTAGAGTTCAGAAGAAATGCTACTATGTCCAAGAAGCTAGTGAAGAAGAAGTCACAAATGATGAATCTAATCATGGAGGTTCCACTGAAAGTGATTGGGTGTTCATTGCTATCAAAGAAGAAGATCTGGTGCCTATTGAATATGCTAGCTATGCAAATGTGGAAAGTGCCTTCGCTGCTCAGGTTGTAGAAAAAGATGAATGGATAATTGACAGTGGATGTTCTCATCATATGACTGGTGGTAAAAGTAAGTTTGTAAGCTTTGAAAAATATGAAGGTGGCATTGTGAAATTTAGAGACAACTCAGCTGGTAGAATCTGTGGTAGAGGATCCATCTATTTTAATGGTGACAATAACACTAATGATGTTTTGTATGTGGAAGGATTGAAGCATAATCTTCTTAGTGTTGGACAGTTGGTTGACAAGGGTTATGATCTCTGATTCAAGGATAGAAAATGCAAAATCTTGGAAAGCTTCGGAACTGAAATTGCATCCGGTACTTAGACTAGAGGTAAAATCTTTCATTTAAGTAGTTATGACAAAAGTTGTTTGATTACTCAGATTGATCAGAGTTGGTTATGGCATAGGAGAATGTGTCATGTGAATTTTGATAACATTGTCAAGATAAGTTCTACTCAAGCTGTGAGAGATCTTCCAAAACTTGTGAAACCTGCTCATAGCATGTGTAGAGAATTTCAATTGGGTAAACAAAACAAAACTTCATTCAAGAGTAAAGAATAATTTTCAAGTGGATGGTTGGAACTTGTGCATACTGATCTATGTGGTCCTTCTAGAATTAGGAGTGTGCAAGGAGACAAATATTTGATGTTGATGATTGATGATTACTCTCGGATAATGTGGGTAACCTTCTTGAAAGAAAAAATAGAAGCTCTTGACAAGTTCAAAGTGTTCAAGATTATGGTGGAAAATGAGATTGGTGAGAAAATAAAGTGTCTAAGATCCAACAGAGGTGAAGAGTTTACTTCCGCTAAGTTTGATACATTCTAGGAAAAGCATGGAATAAAAAGACAGTTATCTACTCCTAGGACTCAGCAGAATGGAGTTGTGGAAAGAAAGAACTGGACCATTCATGAAGTTGCTAGGACCATGATGATGGAAGAAAATGTTGCACAAGTCTATTAGAGAGAATTTGTGAGTACTGCTATCTACACTCTTAACCGAGTACAAATCAAAGGCAATTCTGGTAAGACACCTTATGAATTATGGTTTAGTCATCCTCCTACTATGAAATATTTCAGAGTTTTTGGTAGTAAATGCTATATCAAAAGAGATGAGGATCTAGGGAAGTTTGATGCAAGAAGTGATGAAGGAATATTTCTAGGTTACTCTACTCAAAGAAAGGCATACCGGTGCTTTAACAAGAGATTGAAAATGATTGTTGAACATGCTAATGTCAGAGTTGATGAGAGCAAAGAGAGATCTTTCAAGTCTTGCAGATATGATTCAGATGATCAAGATGAAAGTCAAAGTCAAGGAAGGCAAGTTCAACCTCAGGCTCAGATCCAGATTGATCCAGAATATCTAGTAACTCAAGAAGTTAATGCAGATGTTGAGGAACAAGCTCAAGAAGTAGAAGTTCAAGAAAATCCCAAAACACCCAGGTATGTAAGGTTGAACCATTCAGAAGATCAGATCATAGGAGATAGAAATAAATGTGTTCAAATGAGAAGAAGAATTATTGAAGATCAAGAGGAGATTTGTTTGATTTCAAAGATTAAACCAAAATTAGTAAGTGAAGCTTGCAATGATGAAAATTGGGTAAAAGCAACAGAAGAAGAATTAATGTAAATTGAAAAGAATCACACTTGGGATCTTGTTCCTAGACCTGAAGAAAAAAATGTGATTGGAACTAAATGGGTCTTTTGGAATAAACTAAATGAGGATGGTGAAGTTGTGAGAAACAAAGCAAGGTTGGTGTGCAAAGGATACTCTCAAGTGGAAGGAATTGATTTTGAAGAAACTTTTGCTCCAGTGGCAAGAATAGAAGCAGTCGTATTATTTCTTGCATTTTTTGCTTATAAAGATTTCAAGGTTTATCAGATGGATGTCAAGTCAGCATTCCTGAATAGAGAATTGGATGAAGAAGTCTAAATTGAACAACCAGAAGGATTTCAATTGTCTGATAAAGGAGATATGGTCTGGAGATTGAGGAAAGCATTGTATGGACACAAACAAGCCCCAAGAGCCTAGTATACAAGACTAGACAAGTATCTGCTAGAATTAGGTTTTAGCAAAGGTACATCAGACAATAATCTTTATATCAAAATTGATCATGAACACATCTTGATTGTTGAAGCATCTGTTGATGATATCATTTTTTTGTGGAAATGAGAGTATGTACAAAACATTTGTTGATCAGATGCAAAGTGAATTTGAGATGTCAATGTTTGGAGAAATAAATTTCTTCTTAGGTCTGCAAATCTTTCAATTAGATAAAGGTATCTTCATATCTCAGCCTAAGTATGTGAGAGAATTGTTGAAAAAGTTTGGAATGGAAGATTCAAAACTAGTGAGTACACCTATGGTAACCAGATGCAAGTTGAGTAAAGATGATGACTCCCCAAAGGCAAATTAGAAAAGGTATAGATCAATGATTGGAGGACTGCTCTATCTGACTCAGACTAGACCTAACATCATGAATGCAGTTGGACTTGTTGCTAGATTTCAAGCTGGTCCTAGAGAATCCCATGTTGTAGCAGTCAAAAGAATTTTTAGATATCTCAAAGGAATACTTGATCATGGCTTATGGTATCCAAAGAATAATGACTTCACTTTTCATGCATACATAGATGCTGATTGGGCAGGAGATGTGGATGACAAGAAACGTACTAGTGGTGGTGCATTCTTCCTAGGAAGGAGATTGATCTCTTGGATGAGCAAAAATCAAGAGGCAATATCTCTGTCTACTACAGAGGTAGAGTATAGAGTAGCAGCCAACAATTGTACTCAAGTTCTGTGGATGAACCAAATTTTGAAGGACATCAAAATTATGTTTGAGGAGCCTATTACAATCTTCTGCGATAATTCAAGTGCAATAAACATCTCAAAATATTCAGTGTTGCATTCAAAGACAAAGCACATATCAATCAAGTTTCACTTCTTGAGAGAGAAGGTTAATGAGAATGAAGTCAGATTGGAGTTTGTTTCTTCAAAGGATCAGATTGTAGACATCTTCACTAAGCCTCTACCCAAGGATACTTTTGAGTATCTCAAAGAGAAGTTAGGGGTTATTACCCCTCCTGATCAGAACTATGATACACTAGAGTGCATCAGTCCAGTGGAATTCACAGTCATATCTTGTGATCTAGATTGATGTTAAGGAGATACTACTCAGGGGGAGTAGTCAGTATACAAATTTTGGAGATCAATCTGAAACAAAAAGGGGGAGAAAAGATTGCAAATATGTGCCCCTTTCCATTGATGTCAAAGGGGGAGAGAAGTCATGTGAAAAACTAGTTGCTAGTAAAAGGGGGAGCTGTAAAGAGAAATAGGTGCAAGTGTGATAAGAGAAAGCGGGAGAAGTTCTTATCTTGATGGTAAATCAATTTTTTACATCATATGTTGCCATCAATGACAAAGGGGGAGATTGTTGCAAATAGGTGCCTAAGCGGTGTTGTCATTGATATCAACATATCCTTGTTGCTATTGATGTCAATTGTATCCTATTTTATTACCTAGTTAAAAGATTGAAATGTTGAGGATATTGAGAAAATTAATGAAGATCAAAGTATGTGGACCATATGGCTATGTAGAGGATTGTCTGAAGTAGCTCCAGTTAAGATTTGAGAGGTTCACATAAAGATTTGAAGAAGTTATGGACATCTAAGTAGAACCAGGTTTTGCAATTTTTAGAAGAGACAGAGTGATAGGAAATTGGTCTAGATTGCTCCGCAAATAAAACACTATGATCTACAGATCTAGAGGCATGTTTGGCAAGTCAGTGTGTATCCTCAACTCAAGTGGTTCATGGTTTGGAGGTCCACAAGAAATCTTTCTAGTGTGACAGTCATGGTAGATAGTGTTCTTGAGGTACCAAATGAAGATGCAAGTGATTCTGATGATTTGGAGTAGTGCGGATGTTATTGTTGAATTGAATGTGCTTGTGGAAGTCTGTGGATTGTGTGTCTGCTGTGTTGAAGGTTCACATTAAAAATTGAGCTCATTATTGATGATTTCTTCCTTCTTGTTGTTGTTCTTCCCAGTCTTGGCCGACTAGATGATTCAAGTGTGTTGTGGATGATCTAAGAGCAATTCTATGGAGTGTGGCATGTTGATCAAGGAAGATTTGAGTCCCATTTATTTTTTGCTGATAGCTTAGTGATTCGCATTAAGTCGTATGCTTATAGTGCCAACCTTGATGTTTATTCCAAGGTTGTTGAAGCATATAAAGGTGTGTACAGTTGAGTTGTGGAAAATTATCCTTGTGCAAAAATGATAAAATCCTAAGAAAGCTTCAGAGGCAGAGTAGAGAAGAGGAGGAACAGAATAACAAGTGCAGTAAAGGATGAAGAGATAGTGAAGAAGTTTTTGGGGGTAGACCAGAAGTTTTTGTAAGCTTTCAATGAGACTGAACTAGGCATGATGAAGATGCTATTTCTCATTTAAATCTTTATGTACTAAACATAAATTCCTGTAAGTAGTGAGCCTCTTTGAGCAGTGAGCTCTGGGCAGTGTGCCCGAAGGCAAGTGCCTTCCCATTTCTTTCAAGTACTTTTAATAAGGTACAAATCTTGTGGGTTAACCCCCACCATGGTTTTCCCTTAACTAGGTTTCCACATTAAAAATCTTGGTGTCAAGTGTGTTCATTTTGTTTCTGCTTATGTGTTGTTGATTCATGCTTTAATGTTTACATCATTAATTTTTTTGTAAGTTGTGAAAGAAGATTAAAATCAGAAAACGTTAAAGTTGTGGGACAACTGATTCACCCCTCCTCTCAGTTGTCTGGCCTAATTCTAACAGAAATTATATTAGATAATTGTGACTCACCATGCAATTAATAAGTCCCTATTATATAGGCCTAAGCTAGTAGAAGGCACTCTATTAGCACTAAGGTCATCTACCCTGAGGTTGTTGGGATAGGCTCTCTAAATCTTCCCTAATATTGGATGAACTTTTTAGAATCATTGTCTTCATGTTTTGTCTCTAATGTGAATGAATGAAGGTGATTTTGGACTTGTCTAGACTAAAATGATCAGTGTTTGGTGTATTGAACACTATTGGCAATTAATGGTGAGAATTACCAACTATGTATGATGTTATGCCTTAACATCTAGTTGGTGGATAATAGTATGCTAAGATTTGTGATTAGCATTATGCAAATGTTAGGCACTTAGAAATAGAAGATTGTTTAATATTACTATTGTGGGTTTGACTTATGTATAATTCATACTATGTTTCCAAGTGACAACTAAATGTATGGAAGGGCCATTGATATTACTTTATGAGCTTTTATATGTTTATGCATATGTGACCACTTAGAATCCAGTTCATGTGGGTTCAATATATTTATTGAGTGTTGACCTGTAATTTAGATCCCTAGACATATAAGACCCTATGTATTGGTTTATGGACCTCTATGTGGTATGTAACTAAGTCAACCTAACCAGTGTTGGTGAATCCTTGTGATATCATTATTGTGTGTGTACCTAGCTATAAGATGGCCCACATGTCATAACTAAGTCTGATATAGGTGCGGATAGCTGTTGTCACTAGTACTATGTAGGTGACAAATGCCAAGTGCTATATGCTAGTAGCATGGAAGTGACATATACTAGGAGTCATCTAGGTTATGATACAAGAGTGGCGTAGCCGATTGCCACCAATACCATGTAGGTGACAGATGCTAGGTGCTATCTATTTTATATTAGGATGAGGCAATTGTCACCAATAGCATGGAGGTGATAGATACCAAGAGCCATCCAGTTTATGATACATATGTGGTTTAGCTAGCTATCACTAGTACCATGTAGGTGATGGATGCTAGGTGTTATCCATTGTATCTTAGGGTTAGTTGGTTGTCGCTAGTAGCACAGAGATGACAGATGCTAAGATATACCTAGGGGTATGATAGGACTTAGCTAGCTTTCACTAATACCATGTAGGTGATAGATACCAGGAGTTACCCCATACCAGGTTGGACCAGCTTTCACTAGTGGCATGGAGGCGATAGATGTTAGGATCCACTAACTCGAATGGTTCAACGGCCTATGGAAATATTATTAATGGCCACATATGATGTATGTTGTTACACTTACTCCTTAGCTAGTGATGACAACAAGTAGTATGGGATGCTTGCTTATCGTCACAGTTGGCTATGAATCAGGAAAATGATAGGATCCACAGTGTAGCATGAGATGCACTGACATTCATTTTCTCGTAGGGGGTATTTATGATCTTATGTATTAGTGAACTAGGTAATGGGAAGATGCATGTAGTAGGTTGCATCTACTTCCTATTACTAGTTGGTCACTAGGTATGTGTGAGTCAATCACTGTGTGCATTTGTATTAGGGAGGTCCTTATGTATTGTCATCATACTTGGTTACAAATTAAGAAAATTGTGGAACCTATGGTGTACCACTAGATATACCAGCATTCCTTTGTCTAGTTAGGATATATTTGAGGAATTATGGGTTAGTGAATTAGGAAAATGGGAATATGCTTGCAATATGGTCGCAACCACTCCTTTTTTCTACCTAGTCACGGTGTATAACTATGATGTGCATATGATGCGCACACAAACTATTCACATTGTGTATATGTGATGCCTGCACAAGCTATTAACATTGTGTCTATGTGATATAGGTGTGAACTAATCACACTGTGTATATGTGTTGTATGCATGAGTTGGTCACTCTGTGTGTATGTGATGCATTCATGAGTTACTCCCCCTGTGTATATGTGTTGTATGTGTGAGCTCTAGTCACTCTGTGTGCATGTGATGCATGCATGAATTATTTTCCTTGTGTATATGTGTTGTATGCATGTGATAACCACTCTCGGTGTATGTGACACATGCATGAACTATTCACTTCATGTATATGTGGTATGCAGGAGCTAGTCACATTATGTATATATGACACATAAATCTATTATTCACTTTGTGTATATGGGTTGTACCCCTGAGCTAGTCACATTTGTATGTGTGACCCATTTGAGAGTTAGTCACATTGTGTAATGTGATGTATGCTTGAGCCGATCGCTATGAAGGAACAAGTGACATTTACATGAGCTAGTCACTATGTGGTTTTGTGTATTTTTGTACATTGAGGTTGGTATTGAACTAACATTTGACTAGATTGCATTTGCTATCATATTATTGCCTATGAATTGAATTGGAATCACATGATTTACTTATAAGCTATGATTTAAAAGTGAGATCAGAGATCTCATATCAAAGGAGAGGATGAAGCCTCTCTATTGTTGATGTACAAACTACAAAGCCTCTAATTCGCATGAAGGGATACGTAGGCAGGGCCATTACTAATGAACCCTTGAGGTTTAGGTCTAGGTCTAGGGATGACCCTGACCTTAGGAGCTTACCATACTTTAGTGTGAGTATATGAGTTGTGGCATAGAGTTGTTGCCATGACTATGATCGGTAAGTCTCCAAAGTTGGTACTTCTAAGTCAAATAGAAGACACTTGGTCGATTAAATAGGTACTTGATGTGTAAAAAGAAAAACATTGATAGTAACCAGGGTGGTTATTACAACACAACTCACAACTCAGATATCTATATTAATTTGTATATTTAATACTTATATTAATTAATTAATCTAAATACCACTTATTTTCCTTTTACAATTATATCTATAAATACATTTTATTAATTAAAATGCAAAGAATCTACCTTTAAACTAGCCACTAATTTAAAAAATAAAGGTGTTCACTGTTATTTGTTTCAATAGTGATCTGTTAAAAAACCCTCCTTAAAGTTGAGCAAGTTTCCAAACTCGAAAAGTGTAGATTCAATCCAAAGAGCTTGGTGTACATGTCCAGCGTCCTGAACAGTGTTTCTGACAAGGAAATTTCTGTTGAATAGAGTAGACATGCATTTATGTATGCCTTAAAAAAGGTTTATCTTTTTAATTATCATGTGGTAAATGTTCCCTGTCGAATGGATTAGACAACATTTAGGTATGCATAAAGAAACCAGGCCCTTTGAATTCCATGTTCCCATTAACAGACCAAACTGGGTGTTTTACTCAAACCTAGTTTACATCACCACGTCTCATTTAAAACAACAGAAATAGGGATGTCAAATTTTAGTAGGCCGTTATCATTCAGAAGATTCTGTATGCAACATTTGTCTCCTGTGTGATTGTGATAATATCCTTCCCCTGGATGCTACCAGTTGATGAATATATTTTTGTCTCAAAACAAAAATCCCCACCCATATGCATATATTTTTGTAACAAATCATGGACTGTTCATCATAAATTGTATTCAGAAGGCACTTCATCCAAATCATTATTATCCTACTGAACTCAAATATAAAATTTTAGAGAATGTTCTTGCTTTCGAAAGTCTAACATAAATCTACCCTCCCAGTAAGTGGTCTCCATGATAGAACTCACAGCATGCCAGAGAAATTTTAGAGTGCTAAGATTTCTACTCTTTTATTTAATAATAATAAGCACTGCTTCAAATTACAAATACCATTCCAATCACTCTAAAAGCCTCACAGAGATACAAATTGCTTATAAAGTCTACACCTTGAATCATATAGTGCCTTAGTAGGCAATACTTAATATCAGCATGGCAAACAAGAACATTAAGAAGCAACCATGATAAACACACAACAATCTCCATAGCATACCAAATCAAACAAGCAGCTTACTGAGCAGGGCATTTGAATCCAGGAGGAACAGTCAATCCACAGGAAGCAACAAGGCTCAGTGCTAATGGAAGAACTATATTGAGGTTGAGAAGCTTAGCCCTGATTGTTGTACACAAACACAGTGCTGCCTCTAATGCCAAAACTCCTTGCAATACTGGGCAGCACTGGTTTATAACAGGATCTCCAAGGCCCACATGAACAAGTCCATTGAGCACATCAACACAGGCTCCAAGCTTCAGAACATCAAGTGAACAGTTTGCTGCAGAAGTAGGAGGAGTCCATGCCATTATCAGTGGCATGGTAGTAGCCATCTCAATCATAACAATTAGCAGCAGAGCTATGGCTTTTCTCATGATAAATATCTTGATTTCTGCTGGGAATTATTCCAAAGAATAGAATAAGAGAGAAATCTATAAGCACTGAATACCTTTGATTGGAGAATTAGTGAGCTCTAGTAGGAATTTATAGGGTTAAGACGTCCTTAAATTTGGGCCCGTGATTGAAGGTCATGCCCGTGAACTCCTTATAACTGTTCAAGTTGCTGCGCAAAAAAGCGTATTGCTGTTTTTCCTAGGCTATTATTGTACACGATTAGAAATTGCCCCACACCACACAATTTCGCGTTGGTACAGTCTTCAAGTTTGGTATCATATGATAATACAGAATTATCAAGATAATAAGGTTTTTCCAATCCATTAAATTTTGTTTATAAAGTTGGACTAACTTTCACATCTTTGGGAATTGATCTTGTGGACTAATAGTTATATTGGGTATAGGTGATGGTAAAGCTTAAACAGCCTGTATGTTGTTAACGTACCCACTGTCTATAGACAAAAATGGAAGGATTGAAGTAGTGGATGATGTTCAATGATCAGACACGACAATGTGCCCACTGTTTACAGTGGAGCCTAGGTGAAGGTGCTGGTTTGGAAAGTTCACCAACACTTGCAAGTTTTGATGTAAGAGTAAACCTACATATAAAATCTTAATATTTTTTTGGGGAAGGCTTTTAAATAATTGATGTACTATAGTCAATTTACTAGTTATTTATGATTTTTTTATTAAATTAGATAATTATTTATTATTGTTTGTCCCTAAAAGAATTATTAAAACTATTTTAACAAAAGTAGAAGAATTATTAAAACTATTTTAACAAAAGTAGATGGTTGCATATTCAAGTCTTGTTTTTCATTTCCAAAATTGTTTTTTCATTCCTTTATTATTCAAAATTGTTGCCCTTCTAATTAAAGGTTCATGTCTAACTTACCAACTTCTAAAATAGCCTTTTAATTGAAACAAACCCCCAAAAAAAAAAAAAAAAAAAAAAAACTCATGAAATTATAATCTTTATCACAAATCACAGTTGTGATGCCAATGGTTCATGTTAAAATCTTTGTACACAGTTTCTTTAATTTTATTTTAGAAAGAAAACTTCATTCTAAAAATTGAAGAGATTAGTTACCATTACAATTTTTTATAGGGTTGTATATAACACAATCCAAAAATACCGTTAGGCAGCAGTTGAGCCACTTTTCTTTCATACCGGTGAAATTTCTGTGAGGGTAATATCTACTCAGCGGATAAATATTAGTCCTGTATATTTCATTTAAAAACTCAACATTCTCCAGTTCAGGTAAGTTCCTGTCCGGTATATATACAAACTGGATAAATGCTACTTGGCTATATTTTATTTTAAGACAAATGGTTACTTGAACATTCCGTAAAAGATCTTCTGATCTGGATTGATGTAGTATCTTCTGGATTGATGTAGTATCTTAGAGTAAAAAACAGAATTTAAAGGCAACCATGATGGTCTACAAATTTGAAATATATAAAAAAGTTAATTATAGGGTAGGTCATGCTCTTTTATTTGATAAATTGTCAGTAAACTTCTAAATTTTATGAGGTCAATTTCTAGAGGCTCTCACATAAACAGAGGCACGTTCAACCATGTAACCTCTTGTTTTCGACAGCATAGACTTTACCGACTGCTCTACATATGTGTGCATGTATGTAATAGTTAAGATTTACCGTTAAACATCCCTCCCCCACTTAACTCGTGGAATTGAACTTGAGTTGAGGCTCTGATACCACATATAGATTTGCCATTACACCAAAACTCACAGATGTCAATAAACTTCCCAATCAACATCTTCACTTATACCTAAACTGGTGATTAGTCCACAAAATCAATTTTCATAATGAAACTTAGTCCAACAAAAATTGAAAAGTGACCCATATTAACATTTTTTTTTTTTTTTTTTGGATTTTATGACATTGTATAAGAGTATGCATCTGCTGGGCAAGCCAAATTTTGTTCCTCGGTTTGTGATTAAGTGATATCCCATAGCTAAATGTTCAAATTAAGAATTAACAATAAAAAAGTTAAATTATGGTGAATATATTCTGACTTCCTGTTTAATTTTTTCTTAAAAAACTGTAAAAACGTCAGAAGATAAACGTGTATTGGCACAGTATTTCCTAACATTGAATGAGACATGAAGGTGGGGAAGAAGAATTTTGATGGAATATTCAAAGTGGGCTCTCAATTAGACCTTTGATGGCGTTTTATTTTGACTCTTACCTTGGATATATTCATCGAACTTGTTTTAAAACGTAGGTAACAATGATCTTTCAAATTCTATTCTAGATTCCATGCATGTGATAAAAAGTGAAACTAGTATCTGTATTGTACTTGTAAAATCCAAGCATCTCCCATCGTTTCTATCACCGATTTCCAAGATTTAGAAGTTATGTCAATATCAGCGCATATAATTCACGCCCATGGAATCGTTTATACTGCTAAAACCAATAGCGTTGTTTAAATAGCTGTAAAGAAGCTTTTGGTACATAGAATTCTTATTCGCTCCAATAACAATAATCGCTGGAATTGAAAGTTTAAACTGTGATAACTAAATATATTAAATTGTACCTACCTCTGTCATATAATATATTGATTTTTGTTTTCATTGATGGAACAATTACGCAATTCAAAAAGAGCTGCTTTACAAAAGAATCTCTAGGATGTCAGAATGATTGAGACTAAAAGAGGTACACATGGGCCAAAGGCCTGCTTCATTAATACATGTTGCAAATTTTTTATTTCGAAGTAAAAGTTATTGGCTGGTATGGGCAGCCAACCTATCTTTTCCCAAAATTTTAAGAACAATTTAATCTTTTTCTTTCTTTATAAGGTAGATCTGTATAAGTATGCCCTCCCTGCACAAAGTTAGAAAATGATTACACATTGAAAGCTTTCAATACTAGTGAATAACTTTATCATTCCTTCATTTATAACAGTTGCATTGCATTATTAAAAGGTTAAACAATAGTTGTAAATCTGTGGTTGAATGCTTTGGATACCAGATCATCTTTTCTATCAGCCCTCTATTTATAATATTTGCATTGAATGTTTAAATGGTTAAATCATAGTTGTTCATCTGCACTTTACATCTCAATGACATTTAAAAGTGGTAAATATTTGTTCATAGTTCAATGGTCAAACAGTGGAAATTATAGTTGTTCATAGTTCAATGGTCAAACAGTCAATAGTAAATTTACATCTCATCCACATCAAAAGTGGTAAATATTTATCCTATTTGTATTGGTCAAAATTAACCTTTGACCATTGAAATAAATGATGTTTAAAAATAGCTGTGTTGATTGCACATGGATCACATGACTACGATCTTACCCTAAATCTATAGATTCAGCATTAACCACCTGTGATTCCCTTGCTTTGATTCCCTTGCTTTGAGATAGAGAGCCATAATAGTTTGAAATTTTACAAAATCAACCTATTTTAAATAAACAAGTCCACAGGATTTGAGCAGTAGTTGGAATGAATGTACTATTAGCCTAGACATTGTCACAATTGTAGTAGTTACTCAGAATTCTACCAAGAGCATGGATGTTTTATTCATGATAAGTCCATCATCATTTCTTTTACTGAGTGTATCACTAAAATTCACTTGTGTTGAAGATGTACTGCTATTTGATAAGACGACTAAGACAAGTTAGAAAACTTGGTTTTGAAAGATTCCTTAAGGGCATGATTGTTTAAAGATTAATTATACTTTAGATTTTAAGGTTCACTTGGCTATGCTCATCGAACAATACGGCTTAAAAATATTCAATACACTTTAATGCAATCTAATCCTTAGAATATTTGATTTGAGTGTAGCTTAGTTGAGAAAAACTATAATATCAATGAAGTTTTTTTAATAAAAATAATGGTGAAAAATTATTAGTTCTTATGGTAGTATATAAAATGTTATGAAAAAAATTTGTATTTAAGAAGATCAAATCTTTTAAAATTAATAATAGGAAACAATGGTTGGTTATAATATTATTATCATTATTTAAGTTTTGTTGATTTTTTTACATAAATTAAAAATGGTTTAAGTATTGTTTAAGATTAAATAAAATTATAAAGTTTGTTTAGTTGTGCATTAAAAAAGTGACATACAAGTTGTACATATTAATTTTTATGAGTTAATATATTTAATTGTTTTGTAGTCTTATTTTATTTGTGACAGTTTAACTTCTTTATTGTTATATTTATTTATTTTTATGCTTTCCAAACATCATTATTTTTATTTATTTTTCTGGTACAAGGAACAAAAATAAAAAGCTATCAATTTGCTTTTAAATATTTAAAATTAAAATATGAAGAATTATAAAGATGCAATCTATTCTGATTACGGTGGGTGAAATTTTAATTGGAAAAGATATATATAGATAGAATGTCACATAAAATTAGAAGAGGACATTTGGAAGTATAAAAAATTCTAGAGCCCTAGCTTTGATAAGGACTTCAGTTAATAGAGATGTATTTTGATACATACAAGGTTGTAAATTGGATTGGGGATGCACTTTAAAAGTTACAAGATCTATATGATTCACTCAAAAATGGAGTCGATTTAATTGTAATTGAAGTTGTTCAATCTTGAATTGAAAAATGGTGATGCTATGAGTTTGGCTTCTACAATTTGAACCATAAAACAAGATGTTGATGTTGTTGGTGAAAATGTTGATATCTATTTTATAACCTTCATAAAAGCACTCCTTCCATCTCATTCAACCTATTTAGAGTCTTTGTAGGAAAGTAAATAAGTTGATAATTTGACTAAATGAGAAAAAACTTTATGAGAAAGATTGATGTCATTGGTGAAAATTGAAAGGCAAAGAGAACCCAGTATGTTCAAGTATCATATGCTTCTCTTAATCAAATATTCAATAACTTGATACAAACACATACTACTATGCCCTTTAAAGGGAAACAAACATAGATGATTTCCCATCACATTAACCATTAGAGGAAAGATAATACAGCTTACAGATCTAAGTAAATTTTAGCAGCATAACGACATGTAAAACTAACACTTTAAGAACATGAAAGAAGAAGAATAAAAAGAAAGATAGATAGAAGAGAAGAGCCACCAATATACATGAGGAAAACCCTTTCAGGTAAAAAACCCCACACTCCAAAGCATCGAACCAATGTATTAATTTGTAACAACAAACATGTTAAAATACACTTGTAGGCTCAAAGCCTTAACATGGAGATTTACATCATGCTTCTCTGGAGGAAAACTGACAGCATAATCCTACATAAAACTCTCCTCACAAATGACTCCTCAAGAATTTAATTTATAGGAGTTTCAATCAAATCCACCATAAAATAGGAAATTACTTAAATCATAACTGACTCTCCAAATATGGCACTCTATTTTTTTCTCCTAAAATCATGCTTGTCAAGTTTCCAATGGTAACTTCTTTTTTACAAGATTTTTCACTTTTACCAACTCTTACGCACCTTACAAGTTGTCATATTTGCATTTAGTAGCTTCCATGACACTAAGTGATAAATACAAATTTCCAAAATACAAAGTACAAGTGACACATAGTGCCACTCCAAGTGGGATGCCCAAAATATGTGTGTGCATAATAAATACAAATGAATAAATATTTCAAATATTAGGACTAGCAAGGTGTATGACACACCTAATCCTAACAAAAATATATGTTTTGACCAACAAAAAAGAAAGTCTTCTAATAAGATTTGTTTTCTAGAGGTGCTCAAAGTGATGGAGGAATGGGTAGAGGCCAATAGAGGAATAGAGGAAGAGGAGGCACAATTGGAAGAGGATAGTTTTAGCATGAAAAATAGAATGATAAGCAACACTTGTATTGCAAATAGTGTGCTTGAAAAGGTAGTCATTGTGCCCATGAGTGCAAATTATCATGGGATAAGATAGAAAATTCTTTAAACAAAAAGATATAACCTACTATGATGATAGAGCATCAAGAGAAGCCCAATTGCATGTGGTAGTGATCATGATGATTTTGTGTTCTCTATATCAAATTCTACTTATTACACTCTAATGCATGAATCATGGTATGATGCTTGGGTATTAGCTACTAGAGGCACACAACATATGACATATTGACATGATTATTTTGAAGAGATTCATGAAGGTATTTGTGGCCATGTCTATTTGGTACATAAAATAAATCTTAAGTCTATTTGGAAAGGAACCATTCAGTTCAAGTTGCTCATACTTCTAGATTTTGTACTTCACAATTTAACTTGTTGTCACTAGTGTTAATTTTACAACAAGGCCACTCCATTTTATTGAAAGATAGACAAGTGATAGTAAAAAAAAAGGAAAGATAATAAAGTTGAACATTTATTGGTTGGGGAGATGGAAAGTTATTAAAATTTAAACAGAGTTCTACTTTTTCAAGGAGTTTTTCCTACATTACTAAAGAAGATAATTTCTTTTTGCCAATTTTCTATGGCATGCAAGATTTGTGCATGTTAATTATAACAACATTCAGATCATGTAAAAAATGGTGTTGTTGTTTTCTCACTTGCCCGATACAATTAAAAATAGTAAAGATTATATTTTAGAAAGACAACATAGAGATTATTTTCCTAATTCAACCTGGTGAGCAAAGTGAAAGTTACAATTCATTCATTCTAGTTTGGGTGGGCCCTATTGGAGCCTAGTTTAGTTGGTCTTAAAATTTGTAAAAATATTAAGTCTACTACCCCTTTGTTGTCTTGGAAGTGTCTTACCCATTATTGATAACCAATCTAAAATTTCCTTCAATGGGCCTTCCCTTGGTCATTTTTTATCTCGGAGTTGTGTATTGCCTTCCCCATGTTCTTATCATGTGTTGGAAGTGCCCAAAAAATATAAAAGAATCTAAGTGTTGGGAGTTTTAAGATATTTTTGGTGTTTTTTGTGAGGTTGCAGAGCTTTAGTAGATTATCAGGTATTTCCCCTTCATCTCCCATCTAGTCCTATTAGTAAACAGATTTGTCACTATAAATTTTAATGTGACTCACCCAAAGGGTAGTGGCAAATGTACCAATAGTTGGAAAAGTTGTTATGGACTAACAACTTTCATCTGGATTTAAGAGGGGAAACTCCCTCATATGATGGAAGTTTTTAAAGTTTTTGTGGCATTTTAACCCAAAATACTGAAAGGAAAAAGTGGAAAAATAAAAAAATATGATCTATAGAAACCCTAGCGGTAAACATATGAATACCAACTAGGATTTCACAAATTTATTAGAACTAATAAGGATTCATTACAAAATCATAAACTACATTCCTAGATTTATATGATGGAATTCATAAAAACATATACATGATACTACAACAATAGTGAAAGAATAGCACACAAATCTCAACACATGAAGCGATAGGTTTACATAAGCAACATTTAAATCAAGATACCAAGATTATAATTGTATTTCTTTACACAGATCTTGCACATTTTATAAATGCTTCAATAGATGACCAATGATTTCCATAGTGACACAAAGGAATTACCAATTTAACATAAGAAAAATCAATAATGATAACACAGAAAACACCCAAAACATACGAATCAAATGCTTAAACATACGAATCAAATGCTTTCTCTATTGTCTCATTGAAGTTACACAACTCCAAAAAACTTTTGTCCAAAATGTCTTTTGTCCAAAATGTCTTTTGTCCAAAATGTGAGAGCCAAAAGTCCCTTTAAAAGTTCCCCCATAATACAAAATAGCCTTGTATTTATAAGCTTATCTTTGATAACTACCTTATAACTACCTTGTAACTACTTTCTTACAAATTCTTGAAATATAATGAATTAAAATAAACCTTTTTTTTGGTTATGTTTTACTTAAATTTTATAGAAATAAGATTTATTTTCTAACATCTAGTTAAATATGTGATATAAGTCACCTTTTAAAAAAGTAATATGAACTTGAAACTTTGAAAGAAAGACCAAGTTATTGGTCTTGTTGTGGCGGCAACTATGTCTTCTTCTAATCCATGAATCACCTGTTCACTAGCAACTTGACCTTCAAGGACATGCACTCCAACTAAATTTGCTAACCATCCTTTCCTTTCATTGAACACAAATATTATTCCTTTTGCATTGTCATTGTTTTCTGCAATAGCATTGAAATCCATCTGATACTATGTAATATCTTGAGCAATAACAATATTTGAACTTTCCAATTCGGTAGCTTCCATTCGTCTTTCTTTACCATTCCTAAACATGTTGCTAAGATGCTATTCTATTCCAGATATTCGTAACCAGTACTGAAATCACTCCATGTTGTCCCACTCTGTTTAGGATATTCTTAAATATCATCCACTGCAACAGTCAAAGGTAAATTTTGGCCAATAAAAATAGGACAAATATTTAACACTTTTTATTGTGAATGAGGTATAAAATTGTTATTGCTTGTTTGACCATTGAAGTGGATGATATTTAAGTAGAGCGCTCTGTTCATAGCCATTACCATATTCATATGTGTACTTAAGGTTCCTGATATAGATGAAGATGTAAGCCTCCCAAGCTCTTCATGTCTAATGATATCATCATCATCATCTATATTTTTATAATATTTGTTGTGTTACCATATCAACAAAACCATAATGTCCATATTCTGCAATCATTGCATCCTTTAAGACTGGGTCTCTTTGAGGCATTCTGTGAAACAATTCAAGTGCTTTGTCTATCCTTACACATTCTGCAGATATGTCTACATAAGCATTTTAACTACAATCTATGATATTTTCTTTTCCAAAAAAACGTATATTTGGTGCACACAAGGAGGATGACATCAAAGGTTGTGGAATGAGGATCTACACAGGCTGACTACATTTGTTTGAATGTTTTAAATGTCTGCTCAACAAATTCTGAAATCATTACATCCCATGAGACCACAACTTTTGATTTATTCTCTCAAATAGTTCTCTTGCTTCTGCATATGTTTCAACATTTTACAGACATATCTACTAAGGAATTCAAACCATAATATCTTTATGTTCTTATGTACATCCATACCTTGTTCGAAAGCTCCCATTTTGGCACACAGGAAAGGAGGGAACTGGCAAACATTATGGACTTTGGATTTACACCTACGAATTGCATTTGCTTAGAAGTTTCTAAAATTTCTTCAACAAATTCCATTTTGTACATATTCTTCACCATGGCATGCCATGAGATAACCTTCCTTTGAGAGCTTCTATCAAATAGCTCGCGTGCCAATGTATATGCTTCCACAATTTTGTCAATGTTTTCACATTATGAATACATGTCTACTAGCTCAATTGCAACTATATTTGGTATCATCTTACGATGGAGAGATCACAACCTGGTTTAATCATTCTTTCTTCTTGGCAATTCGGTTTCAAATGGCAGTTATAACGCCTTTCAGTAAGGTATCCTACGTAGATATAGGTGGTTTTAAAGAGACGAGTAGAGTGGTGGAAGTTGGCGGCCTTAACATTGATAATATCTTCACATTATCAATGACTTTTTGTCGACGTTTTCTTAATAGTGGGAGTCTTCTTTGTCCGTTTTAAAGGCCACTCATAACTAATAAATGACTTTTGAATTGTGCCTAAATTCTAATGCTTATCGGCTCCATGTTAGCCGTTATAAACATTTATTTTCTTTCCTTTTAAACAGCTTCAATCATCGGCCTTTAAAGTGATTGTGGAAACTTGGAACTCATTGCTATTCTATTAGCTTTGTTTTTATTGGCTTCAACTAGGAGTTTTGAAACCTTAAATACATGCCGAAATAATGGCATTTAATGAGATGTATACTCTGTAATCATTGTGGCCCATTAGATCTCATGTGGAATCTTCATTCAAGTGCTTCAATGAATGTCAATAACCAATTTCAATGCTCCAATTTTTTAGATCTTTCTGTTAGAATAATAAATATACGACAGTTATGGTTAGCTAGTGGATACTTTTGTTCGGTTAGGTAGTTAGTTTCTTTATTTCATGTTATTTTTTTTTTTTTTTTTGCCTCCTGTTGATCAATACAAGAGTTTATTTTTGTTGCTTCTCTTCATACATTATGTAGATGATCTGTAGATCATCGTTTATTCTATATTTTGTTTGTAATCTTTAATATTCTTCAATTGGTATTAGAGCCCAGGGAGAAGAGTGAAGGAAAATTTAGGAGGAGGTTGATGCACAGAAAGAACGAATTGATGTCTCAGGAAATCTGGAAGTAAAAGATTGTGAGAAGATTTTGGGAGAATAAGAACAGACGGCAGGAAAATTGATATAAGCCGCTGCTGAAAAATAATTGAACAATCATAGTTTTAAAGGAATTTCTAGATCGCTCTATCTGAATCACCAGATTGCAAAGAGAAGTTCGACGTTATGTTAAACCATTGATAGACCACATAAATCAAAAGGAGCCGCCGCCTAAGTCTAACAGGCCGAGTAATGTGAATCGCTGGTTGAAGGCAATATTAAAGTCTGCCAAAGAGAAGAAAATAAGCAAAAGGCCACCATCAATAGTGGAAATCGAAGGAATTAATTGCTGAAGATGCAGTTTAAAGTCCAAGGAGATAGTTGTTTTTGGGAACCGCTTGTACATCATGTGAGCCGCAGATTGAAGACAAAATCACTTAATTGGAGTCGCCAGCAAGAGGAAGTCCATATCTGAAGTAAAAGAGGCCGCAAAAGCATGGAGTCGAAGTCACCAAGGGTTCGACAAGGTGCAGGTTAGATTGCTGAAATCGTTATTTAATGCGGATGTCGAATGTATTTGAAAATATCTAACTGCCATGAGAAAGACAAGAAGGTGAGATCACAGGGATATTTAAGTGAAGCACAGATCTGGAGAAGGTTGCAGAAGGCAGATTGCAGAGCTTGCAGAAATTTGTCACAGAAAGTAAAGCCACAACTATTCAAGAATAAGCACTGAAAGGAGTTAGCAGAAATTGCAACAGAAGGTCAAAGATATCAACATAGAAGGAGGAGTGAGGCACGCGAAGCTGCCGAACAAAAATAAAATTGACAATCAAAGACAAGTAATTCGAGGTAGGTTTTAATCATGTTGCAATGGGAAAAGCCAAAAGATAAAAGACAAAAAAAGAGATTGGCAAAAAGAAAGAAATGATTGGGAAGAAGAAAGAAATGAACTATTAAGAAACTTAAAACAAGTTTCAATGGAAAAGACTGGACATTGGATACAAATTTCTAATCTTAAAATTGAATTAATTAATGTTAAATAAGAAATAGAAGAAAGATTGAAGTTATTTGATGAAATGAAAGAAAAGATTGAAAGGTTAGAAGAAGAAAACAGTGAAGAAATATCAAAGTTGAAAGAAGAGAATGAATGTTTGAGGATAAAACCATTAGTTTGTGATGTTTTGTGTGATACAAGTGATTTGTGTGAAAGTATTAAAAATAGTAAAGAAATTAGATCAGCAAAATTTGCATGTTGTGATTATATTGATGAAGAGTGTAAAGATGAAGATGATAAGGTGTTTGAATATGCAAATCATATTAGTTGTAATGAGAAAAATACTAGTTTCAAGATGATGAAAAAGATGGGTTATAAAGGACAAGGACTTGGAAAGTTTGGACAAGGAATCAAAGAACTGATTGAGCCGATAATTAGGCCAAAGTATAAAGGTATTGGATATATAGGTAAAAGAAATGGTTCAAGAAGATGTGTTCAAGGAATGTATTGTTCTCATTGTAACAGGAAAGGACATAACAAGAAAATGTGTTGGGATATTCACCCTTGTAGAATTTTTGGTTTGAGAAGTCATTGTGAAAAAATGTGTTGGAATAGAGATTTGAAAAATATGACAGGATGCATGAAAATGAATTACGGATGGAGTTTTGGAACAAATAGGCAAGAGATCACATGTATGCTAAAAAGGTTATTCAAATATCGATATTCATATGTAAACAAGGATAGCAATCAAGAGAAGTTTGTTGATCTTGCAAGACATCAAGAAAAATGGAAAGCTACAGATAGTGAGAGGACTTCCTGATTGAAGTTCTAAAATTTGAAGATCAAATTTGAGGGACTGCTGCAGCAGTGAGTGAGAGTTGAAAGAGGAAAGATCATTAGATCTTGAAGATAATTTGAGTCAGTAGACTTGGAAGAAAAAACTTGGAATGATATCGGCATTCACTTGGTGTTCTTCCCAATGTTCATTATGGGAGAGAATTGGGATAACTAATGAACATTTTTTTGTATGTTTATTATGGGGGAGAATGTTAGAATAATAAACATACGGTAGTTATGGTTAGTTAGTGGATAGTTTTGTCCGGTTAGGTAGTCAGTTTCTTTATTTCATGTTATATATTTTTTACCTCTTGTTGATCAATACAAGAGTTTATTTTTTCTACTTCTCTTCATACAATATGTAGATGATCTATAGATCATCATTTATTCTATATTTTGTTTGTAATCTTTAATATTCTTCACTTTCAAAATAATAACTTTGCATTGATTGAGTACATGTTTCAAATCCTTGTGGTAAGTTCAAGTAGCCTCTCATCCAATCTCATGAGATCATCAAGAAAATGTATTCATCTGATATGCACTACCATAGCCTCCACATCATCCTTTGCAGTTGTAGTGCCATGATGTTGATGATGATTGTTCTACATTGATTCAACCCTAACTTCCTTGAATTATTTTGACACTTTTGATATTATTACCATTGGTGGCTACCTTTTTTACATTCTCTTATATTTCCTTTGTGAAGTTAACCATTTTTCAGATGATATAGTAACCCAAAATAATCGTCTTATTAGACAATTCAATATTCAGAAAGCTTGAGTTTGAAGTACCCATAGTTCTTCAAGGGTTTCTATCTTCTTAGTCACATGATCTCGAGGTTAGAAAGGTAGATCAACATACTGGTATGTCTCATTATTATCATGGAATAAGGAGTTGGCCTCTATCCTCAAAATGTATAACTACACCATATCTTGCACCTAAGACTACAACTAATGACTTTAACACTACGAAATAATGGAGCATACTCACTAATTAGACTCGATGATGTAGATATTGATGTATTCACATAGAGGCCCCATGTGTGATTTAGAAGACAAGACTGACTTTTGAAGAATTATCTTGGTGACATATGAGGATTAATAGATATGAAAAAGTTGAAAATTTGTCAAGTTCAAAAATGAAGGCAACAACTAGCTCTAACTAAGGACAAGGATTGCAAAGGCCATAGAAGGGACCTATAATCTCTAGTCAAAGACTAGTGCTTAATCCATTGGGAAAATAGAATCAAGGGAGAACAACATAGCTTACAAGGAAAGCAAAGAGATGCAAGTAAAATAAAAATAAGAAAAACAACAAAGGACACATAGAGATGGGACAAATGACAAAAAAATAGAAACCTAAATGAAACAGACATGCCAAAACATCTAATTAACTTATGGACATGGTAGGTGACTTATACCTCAAACTACTCTAGGATGATTACATGAATTCATCAAACATGTTTAGAAAAATAGGCACCTGTGTGGAATAATGGATGGTAACTGATGTAGAGAGCATAGTGGAAGTCAAGCAATTGAAACCTCCTTCACAACAATGGGCTTCAATTCCAAATTATTGTTTAGTTGGCTTTAGCAACCCTTTGCCAAGACTTACTCCATCGGCGTAACTTAAAACTCTTTCGCCAATCTGCATCTCTTCCTGATATGCTTAACACCAAGCTTTGTCTTCGGCCAGACAAGTCACTATTGGCGGAGCCTGACTAAGGTCTACCGACACATTGTTTCCTCCTGACGCTTCGATGAGACACTAATCATCGGTGAGGCTTTAAACTCTTTCACCGATAAGCCGATGTGTTTTCTACTTGTATATGCATTAGTTGACCTGCTATCACCGGTAATCTAATGTATCTCCAACCCAGTTTCACCGATACAGCTGGTCATCCCTTGTGTCTGACATAATGTATCTTCTCAATGTACATTCGCAACATACATTCTCAATATGCCTCTGCAATATACACACTCAACATGCTTTTGTGAGATACACACGAAATATTCTCAACATGTATTTGTGATATACACACGAAATGTATATTTGGTGAAGTAACACAAGTCTTACACCGATGCACTTGATCACCTTGACTACTCTTTGGGAAAACTACTACTTTCACCCAGAATACTAAATACTCTGCCGATAACCTCCAGTCTCGCTGATGATACTCCAACACTTAGGCAAAACTTCACTTTGCCTAACTTTCGACTAAACCCTAGCACATAGAAATGCTAGGCTCGACTAGCACATCCCACACTCAATCCCAACACTGAACATAAACAAAAACAAAAAGAACACAAACTGTATAGATAGACCCATTCCATTGATTTCAAAGAAATCTCATCAGTGGAATGGCTCAGTAATCCATCCAAATGACAAAATGGAAACTAATTACAGCGACACGGTGAAAGAAACCAAAACAAAATAGGATCTTTTATTTATTTTGGGAACTTTTGCACTAAAAACAACTCTTCTATCTTCTCACTATTGGTCTACCACAAAACCACACAATTACTATACTACTCTTCTTCTCTCCCCCTTCCTTCTGTTCACTGAATTGTTTATACATGTTCTTGTTCATGATAGTTTGCATCGGTGGGAATGCCAACCGTTCTGTAACTATCAACTCATTCAGTTACAATGCATTTGCTCTTCCACTACCAGACACTACAACTTGTCCTATTCTACTCAGACTCACACATGGCACTAGGCCTTACAATTGGTTATGTGGACCTTATACAACACCAAAAGAACATGAAATTAATTAAAGTATCTAGGTGCCCCTGCACCATACTCCCGGGGCTCAAAAGAACTCAAGTCCCTTGAGGAACCAAGTCTGAAACAATAACCCCATGTTTGATGATGTCCTCCTCGCTCATCTCGTTTGCATCCTCATTAGGTAAACCATGCCATTTGACTAGATACTGCTTGTAGGTCTTATGTTGAGTCTTCTTCTGAACCTTTGTGTCCAAAATACATTCTAGCTGTACTGGCTGACTCGATGGAAGATCAGAAATCCATTCTACATCCCCTGCTTCTATCACATCTGAACCAGCAACATTGTCTCCTCTGAATGGAAACAGGTCGAACACATTGAAAATGAGTGATATTGCTAAAATCAGAGGAAGTTCAATTTCATATGCATTAGGCCCAAACTTGTGTACAATCTTGCATGGACCAATCTTTTTCATAAGAAGTTCCATTGGCTACCCCTTAGGAAGTCTTTCCTTCTTTAGATAAGCCATCACCAAATCTCCAACCTTGTACTATACATCCCTCTTCCTCTGATCATCTCTCTCTTTGTACTTCCTTGTGTTCTTCTGGATAGTTTCTCTTACAGCATCATGGATATCCTTCATACTGTCTACAAAATCTTCTCCCTGTGCACTCCTTTTCTCCATGTTCTGGAGATCTCTCAACTCCAAAATTCCCCTTGGGTGAATCCCATATACAACTTCAAAAGGACTCTTTCATGTACTCTGATTGACAGAGTCATTATATGCAAATTCTGCTTGTGGGATGACCACATCCCATGCTTCTCCATGTTGTTTAGTCAAACACCTCAAAAGATTACCCAGTGATCTATTCACGACCTCAGTTTGTCCATCTATCTGAGGGTGATAGGCTGATGTGTAAGATAATTGAGTGCCCAATTTCTTCCACAATGTGCGCCAGAAATGTCCCACAAACTTGGGATCTCTGTTAGTGACAATATTCAATGGAAAACCATGAATGTGAACAATCTCCTTAAAGAATAGACCAGCAATATGTGAAGCATCATTGGTACATTTGCATGGCACAAAATGAGCCATTTTACTGAATCTATCAACTACAATAAATACACTGTTGAAACCTCTTTGAGTCTGGGGAAGACCCAAAACAAAATCTATACTAATGCACTTAGATACTTTAATTAATTTCATGTTCTTTTTGATGTCTTGGTGTTGTATAAGGTCCACATGACCAATTGTAAGGCCTAGTGCCATGTGTGAGTCCGACTAGAATAGGACAAGTTGTAGTGTCTGGTAGTGGAAGAGCAAACGCATTGTAACTAAATGGGTTGAGAGTTGCAGAACAGTTGGCATTCCTAGTGATGCAAACTATCACAAACAAGAACATGTATAAAAAGTTTAGTGAACAGAAGGAAAGGGGAGAGAAGAAGAGTAGTATAGTAATTGTGTGGTTTTGTGGTAGAACAACAGTGAGAAGATAGAAGAGTTGTTTTCAGTGCAGAAGTTCCCAAAATAAATTAAAGATCATATTTTGTTTTGTGTTCTTTCACTGTGTCATTGTAATTAGTTTCCATTTTGTCATTTGGATGGATTACTGAGCCATTCCACGGATGAGATTCTTTGAAATCAGTTGAATGGGTCTGTCTATACAGTTTGTGTTCTTTTTGTTTTTGTTTATGTTTAGTGTTGGGATCGAGCGTGGGATGTGCTAGTCAAGCCTAGCATTTCTATGTGCTAGGGTTTAGTCAAAAGTTAGGCAAAGTGAAGTTTTGCCTAAGTGTTGGAGTATCATCGGCGAGACTGGAGGTTATCAGCAGAGTATTTAGTATTCTAGGCGAAAGTAGTAGTCTGCGTGAAGAGTAGTCAGGGTGATCAAGTGCATCGTCATAAGACTTGTGTTGCTTCATCGAATATACATTTTGTGTGTATATCACAAATACATGTTGAGAACTTTTCATGTGTATCTCACAAAAGTATGTTAAGTGTGTATATTACAGAGGCATATTGAGAATGTATGTTGCGAATGTACATTAAGAAGATACATTATGTCAGATACAAGGGATGACCAGTCGTATCGACGAAACTAGGTTGGAGATACATTAGATTACCATTTATAGTAGGTCAACTAATGCATATACAAGTAGACAATGTATCAGCTTATCGGTGAAAGAGGCTAAAGCCTCGTCGATGATTAGTGTCTCACCGAAGCGTCGGGAGGAAACAGTGTGTCAGTAGACCTTAGTCAGGCTCAGCCAATAGTGACTTGTCTAGCTGAAGACAAAGCTCAGTGTTAAGCATATTGGGAAGAGATGTAGATTGGCGGAAGAGTTTTAAGTTACGTCGACGAAGTAAGTCTTGGCGAAGGGTTGCTAAAGCCGACTAAACAATAATTTGGAATTGAAGCCCATTGTTTTGAAGGAGGTTTCAATTGCTTGACTTCCACTATGCTCTTTGCATCAGTAACCAAGGAGTGCCTATAAACCTAGATGCCAGCTTGTAATTACTATGATGAGAGATCTAAAAATAATGGCAAGTAAAAACTCTCTGAATAATGTATTACACCCAAACAACCATTCCTCATTGTAGACCTCTAAAGCCTATTGGATTACATCATCCTACATATCATCAACTATGCTTCCATGTGTATACGCCTAAAAATGACACGAATCATCCTAAATAAATATTCTAAATATTTATTCCCTTCTTCTATTAATTAAATAAATATTCTAAATTTATTTAATCGATTCACTGTTTCATAATTAAATAAATTCAATTTATTTAATTAAAATTCTTCTAAATGTCCTACACAATTAAATAATCATAAATTATTTAATTAATCCAAATTCCTCTATCCTAAGTTCTAAATTCAAAAATCCACATCACCTTTACACCTCACCTTTTCCACCTCACCTTGTCCACCTCATCAGGTTGCACATGTAATTAAATATATTTAATATTTAATTATCTTATTTTCCCTCACCCACATGGCCTATTTCTTCTCAAATCAGAAATTAGTTAACTAATCAATCAAAAAAGTTAACTAACCTGTCAATTGAGTCAAATCCTCAATCAATTCAGTCAGTTCCACGATTTATTCTTCTAACTAATCAATCAAGTCTGTTAACAGACCAGTCAATGGAGTTAACTCTCCAATCAGTTTTGTCACATCCCCCCTTTCATGATGGAGCTGGGACACTTGTCACATTTCCACTGGTTGCACATTCCTCAACCATCCTCAGCCGTTAATCTTCATATCTCCTCTCAACCGTTGATTTCCATTCTTCCAAGTCTATAAATGAAGCTTCATCCCTCCATTCTAATCGTCCAGGCTTTTGACATCATTACTCTGCAGAAATATCACCAGCGCGCCTTTGGCACCCTTTTGTCATCCCCAAGCTTGAGATCACATACTTGCATTGGAGCTCATCTTCATTGCACATCACCATAGCCATTCACCATCGACTTCCTTGAACACAACTTTAAAAGATTGCACTCTTTGAGGGCTCATCTCATCTGCAAAAGGACAATTTGTGATAGGCGAACAACAGAAGTTTCGAAACGGGAGAGGTTTGCACTGTGTTTGTTCTTTGCTTTGATTATTGAATCCTTCTTGTTTCACTATTCTGTTGATGTTTGGGTCATGTTTAATTCATTTGATTGATCACTATTTTACCCATACATTTTTGGCGCCCACCGTGGGGCCATTTGCCCCTTTATTTTAACTGTTTCTGAGCTTTTCTTGAAGGCAGGTTCCGTACAGGTCACGCAGAGTCACGTACAGATTACTTCGGTGCATCTGTTCATTTCCACGGTGCATATAAACACTATTACGGTGCTTTTGTTGTTTTTGCGCATCTGTGTATTTCTGCTGCGCATATAAAGATTGTTACGGCGCTTTTGCTTTTTCTGCGCACCTGTGTGTTTTCGCTGCGCTTCTGTGTACTGTCACAGCGCTTTTATTTTTCCTGCGCATCTGTGCATTCCTGCGGCACTTTTAAAGACTGGTACTGCGCATGCATTTATACTGCGCATTCATTCCTTTTTACGGTGCATACGTGCAATATTGCAGCGCATTCATTATTGTTGCGCATCTGTTGATCATTTCTACGCATCTGATCACTAAAGCTGTGCATCTGTTACAGGCTGAAGTTTTAGTACTTTTTTTAGGGGAAGTTGCTAATGCTAACCCTTTCACAGGTGTTTGCTGGAGCGGTTTTGCAGGATAGGTGCAGGTTTAGTTCCATGTAGTTGCATCTAATTAGTTCACATTTCATTTTCAAAGGGAAAGTAAAAAGTAATGTTCATTCAAATCTTCATCTAGTTCTAATTAGGGAGGAAATAACTGGATTTATTTTCTTGCTTGCATTACAAACACCTTCCAAGTTATTGGTATCAAAAGGCTAAAATTGAACTCACTACTACTTTCTGAAGTTAAAATGAACCATTGCTATATCGTGAGACCTGAATTTCAAAGTTAACAAACTCGTGCTACACGGTTTAAGAATTGAACTCACTACTGCTTTCTGAAGTTAAAATGAACCATTGCTATATCGTGAGACCTAAATTTCAAAGTTAACAAACTCGTGCTACGCGGTTTAAGAATTGAACTCACTACTGCTTTCTGGGATTTAAAACTGAACCACTGCTATATTGCTGAATCACTTCAAAGTTCTGTTTGAGTAGATTAGCCCATTTAGTTTTTCACTTTTAACTAGGGTGGATTAATCAGTGTATTCTGTGCTTGCGAATGACAATAGGCTTATGCTCTACCCTCTTCTGGGTGATCAGAGTGCCAGACTTGTCATTCTATCTGTTTAACCTTTAGGAGGGGCCTGCCCTTGGATGCACGCTTGTCCAAGTGGGAATGACCCCGAGTGGTAACAGGCTAACGCCAAGCCCTACCAAGCCACTTAAAATAAATTGTGCTTGAGGTGAAAACTTCCTGCAACAAGTGCTGTTATGTTACACTGACGGCCAACCTCCCCCAAAACCCTCTCAGGCGCAACCCTGTGAGGTTGGGAGACTCCATAACGGAGAGTAGCGTCGCCGCACGTGTAACCACTTGAACGGTTGCCCGAATTAAATACCTCTTGTTTTAGTGGCCCAAATCCCTTATAATCCATTTCTCACCTAGGATTTTGTGCTTGCTTTGGTCCAAAATAGAGTCAAAAAATTTACAAAAACAACGGAAAACTACAAAATATTCTTTGTACTTGCTGTGTTTTCTTGCTATTAAATTCATAATATCAAATCAGGAAGACCTTTTCTAGCCAAAAAAATACCAAAAACAGGGAAAAACTAAAAATTTTGCAAAAACTTCAGAGCTGCGCATCTACACATTTCTGCTGCGCATACACAGAGACTTGCTGCGCTTTTGGTAGTGACTTACTGTGCATATACCTTATTGCTGCGCATATATGCACTGTTATGGTGCATATATAGTTCACCAGACCGGCACATTTACTGCGACTTGCTGCGCATTTGTCCATTTCTGCGACGCATCTGTTTTTACGCATATGCGACAGTGAGCACTTGCCCTATTTTTGAGGAGGAATTTTCACCTGATCAGAGCACCCATTTTAGCCTAGTTTCACTTTCCGAGATCAGAGCCAACCTTGCAGTCAGTCTCCATCCGTTTCACCCAACTCTCTCTTTCGTCCATTATCGCACTCGCTTTCTGTCCAAATCACTCTTGTCCCAAAGTCAGCCTATTCCATATTGATTCGGCATAAGTTCTTTTTCGTTTCATTAGTGAATTCACGTAAGCCTAGTAGGTCATAGTACCTTTGCTAGTAGTCTTGTTGAACGACTAAGCCCTAGACAGTAAGACTGGTATCGACTACCTTTGCTAGTGGCTAGAGTCTTGTGTCAACCATCTTACTTGAAGTCATTGAGCGAGAGAATCCTTTGTCCAAGTCTTATCCTAGGTATCCCATTCATAATAGTCTCGGTCGGCACCTTGCCAGAATTTCTAGTCCTCACCCCCTCCATCCCGCGTCACCTTGCATGGTTCTTACTCGATCCCAGTACAACAAACAAATCGAAATGGCCGACTCATCTGATCACCTTCTCCCACCACGTGATGGTGAAGAAGAGATTTCTCATGAAGAATTAGTGGCGCACATGCAAGATAGAAAATTCCAACGCGTCGTAGAGAAGATGATCCTTGAAGATCCCCATAAGTATTTCCATCATCTTGCTAGTCTCAGAATCAAACTCCCCGCAGACTTTGACATTAGCTCCATCATGGAAAATGCAAACAATGATCATGAGAGGGGAACAAATGACACAGTCCCACATGTGCATGGGAGAGGTACAAATGACACGGTTCCTCATACAAATGAGAGAGGAAAGCAGCCCGTAGATCCAACTACTCCTATGGTAGACGTGAGACAACAAATCGAAAGTCTAAAGCTCAAGATATCCAACCTTAAGACTGGTACAAGTTCTAAGAACTACTCTTTGGAAGATATAGCACCATACCCCTTTGACAAAAATTTGATCATGAAACCATTCCCCTATCAGTTCGGAGTTCTGAAATTTGACAAATATAAAGGGAAGGGGGACCCTAGAGATCATATCAGGGAATTCACTGCAGCATGTTTAGAAGTAGCTCACAACGAGACCTACTTAATGAGACTATTCCCGCGATCTTTAGGTGGTCAAGCTATGAAGTGGTTCTCGCGTCTCCCACCAGGAATCAAAACTTTCGATGAACTTGTCAATAAATTTATAATGCACTTCTCTTACAACATAGAACACGAGGTATCTATGCTAGATCTATGCAACACCAAACAGAAGGGTGGTGAGTCATTCACCGCCTTCCTACAACGATGGAGATAGCTAGCTAGTAAGTGTTCTTCCGAGATGCCTGAGAAGTAGCTATTGGAAATGTTTGTCCACAACCTAAACACTGACCTTAGCTATCAGATTCAGATACAATGCCCTACCTCGTTCGCCAAAGTCATTGAAATGGGCCTCTTCATTGAAAAAGCTATGATCACTAAAGGAACTCTCAAGCTCTACAAGGACACACCTCCTTCCAATTATACAACAGATAAATCAAAGTTTTGGACCAAGAACAAGAATGTGGTCAACGATGGAGTAGTGGATGCCAAGGCGGCAGCCCCTACGCAACAACCTATATTCACTCTTAAGGGAGAAGCAAATCCCGGTGCGCTCAACAAGCCACCCCCTCGGGAACCTAGACCTTGGTTCAATTCAAATCCAAGGAGAAAATTCACGCTGTTCGGGGAATCTCAAGAGTCTGCCCTCAGGAAGTTGTTGGCTAACAATGAAATTTCCCTACCGCCAACAAGTGACTATGAGCTTATCGTCAAACCTCCCTATTGGAAGGACACAAACTATTGTGAGTATCATCGAGGACGGGGGCACATGACTAACAATTGCATCCGCCTCAAGAATGTCATACAGGATATACTGGATCAGAATCAGGGAGGGACACAACAGCATACCTCCAATGAATCTCATGTAGCCTACCGGGATCCTCTTCTAAACCACAACCGGCCGTATAACAATCATCGCAACAATGGCCACAACAGCAACGATGGTCACAACGGCAACAACTCCAATGGCCATAACAATAATGACAACAATCGCAACAGGCCAAACCAGAACAGTGGGTCGAGTAATGCTAACTATGCAAGCATTCCCTTTGAGTACACCATTAACTGCATTTCTGAGCATGTTCTGCAAGTCAACGTCATATCCCCCAACCAACAACCAGGACCTAACAGAACTAGTTGTAGTATAATTACCCACAGTAGTAAGGTCACGATCAACACCACTCCTCCAAGGTCGTCACCATCTCCGTCCAACTCCCGCCCATATAATGTCATCGACCAATTGCAAAAAACTCCGGCTCACATTTCTATATTGGAGCTCTTGCGTCTGTCTCCTTCTCATAAGGAGATTCTTGAGAAAGCCTTAGTGGAAACTACTGTCCCCACTAACCTAGCCCAAGAAAAGTTTCAAACCATGGTGGGTAATTTGACATCCTCCACTTCCATCTCATTTATAGAGCAAGATGACCTTTCCATATCTCAACCCCACAACACTCCTCTACACATTGTCGCATTTGTGCACAAGCACCGCATCAAGAGGGTTCTCATTGATGGGGGCGCCGGTCTAAATATTTGCATGTTGAAGCTAGTCCTTGCACTGGGGTTCTCCGAACAGGCAATAGATCCAAGACAGAAAATTACTATCAAAGCCTATGACGAGGAGGAATGAACCACAAAGGGCACGGTTGTCCTACCCATTCAAGTGGGACCGGTAATTAAAAATGTGGTGTGCCAAGTCCTTGATCGGGAGCTTGCTTACAATATTCTACTAGGGAGACCATGGATCCATGCCATGAAGGCTGTCCCCTCCACCTACCATCAATGCATAAAGTTCCCGCACGATGGCAAGCAGGTCACCATACAAGGCGACCCCGACCCCTACCAACATTGCAATTCATTCCAAGCAAAATCTGAATGCGTCATTCCTAATAATCGAGCCTACATTTCCCCTACTCCGTCACAAGACCATACTGCTGAAGCTTCCTCCTAGAGGCCCAAACCGCTGAAACTTACCATAAAAGAAAATGGCGTGGGGGAGTACTCCATTGAGCACAGCCTCAACCTTGCCACCATGCCTTTGTCTCCTCGCTCCTTTAGCAAACCCCAGCATCAACCTCGGCATTTTCCAAAGCCATCTGCTCCTCCTACAACTCTCGCAAATCCCTTTGTAAAATGGGGGACCTTATCTGATGAGATAGAGGAGCGAGATCTCCTGCAATGGCTTTATACTGAAGAGGAAAACACACCCCAAGAGCCGCCTAGACTCCCTACAGAACTCTATGGACGGGGTGAAACCATTCTGCAAAGGATGGGATACGAAGGACAAGGCCCCATAGGCCTCAGAAAAGAAGGAATCGTTGAACCTATCCAACCTTCTTCATCCTCTTCAGCTAGAAACACAACTGGCCTAGGGTACAAAGGTAAAGGTAAAGGTAAAGCCAAGGAAAATGCTTGCCTTGTGGAGACAATTCAAACACTCCAAGTGGATAGAGACATGGATTCAGATAATTCAAACGAGTATGAGTGGGACAAGTTGACAGAGCACTCCTACGATGACAAGGAGATTGACACCATCCAAACTCTCAGCCCCTACCATGAGGAACGGACGCAGCGGGATAGACCACTGGAGTCTGATTTGCCCCTCCCTGAGATTATGGCTTTCGAGGAAAGTTCTGATTCCATTGCGATAAACAACCTGGAAGAAAGTACCACCCAGAACACTACTCCCGCCAGTGCCCATAGCATTTCCATTCACAACATTAATAAATCAGATCTCTCATCCAACTCCCTTCCCCTCTTACACCCTGAGCTTATTGACTGGGACCTGCAAGGGACCCCTCAATTAGATGTGTTCCAGAATGATGATGCTTACATTGACTATATGGAACTTAGAGATCACTTACCAAGAGGAGATCATAAAGCTGGTTTCGCTATCGAACTCAATACTGTGGCTTACTTTGGGGAGGGTGCCAAGCCTTCTAGTCACAAAAATATTAAAATCAAAAATGGATCTGACGGTGAAAACTGCCGTGCGGCAGTGTCAGATCATAAAATAGTAAAAGGAAAGGACGTATCTGATGGTGAAAACCGAACTGTGGCACCTGACGATGGAATGCTTGACACCCTCCCTAGTGATATGTACCAAGAACGGTCACAGATTGTGGTGGAGCCAACAGAGCCAGTGAATATTGGCACCGAAGAGCAGCCCAAGATTATCCACTTCGCAAAATCTCTCACACCACCTGAGAAAACCAGGTTTGTACCATTCTTTAAGAAGAAGAGAGGCAGCTTTGCTTGGTCATATGCTGACATGCCAGGTCTAGACCCGAACCTGATTCTGCATCATCTGCCATTGGATCCAGGGGTGAAGCCCGTAAAGCAGAAACTGCGAAAGATGCATCCCCATATAGCCCTTTTGGTCAAGGAAGAACTCAAGAAATTGCTAGATGTGGGGTTCATCAGAGCCATAGATTACCCTGAATGGATATCAAACATCGTGCCAGTGTCTAAACCAGATGGCAAGGTTTGACTATGCAATGATTTTAGAGACTTAAACAAAGCATGCCGCAAGGATGACTTTCCATTGCCTAACATCGATATCATAGTCGACCTCACGGCAGGACATACAATGCTATCACTCATGGATGGATTCTCAGGGTACAACCAGATCAAAATAGCACCAGAGGATCAGCACAAAACAGCTTTCACTTGTCCATGGGGTACCTTTTGCTGGAATGTCATGCCGTTTGGGCTGAAAAACGTAGGTGCTACATATCAGCGGGCCATGACAACCATATTCCATGACATGATGCATGTGACCATGGAGGATTATGTTGATGATATCTTAGCAAAATCTCTCACGAGGGACTCACACCTGGATATCCTAGAGAAAGTCTTCCAACGGTTGGATCAATTCCAAGTTAAATTGAACCCGAAGAAGTGTGTGTTTGGGGTAACATCAGGCAAGCTGCTAGGCTTCATCGTGTCAGCAAACGGCATAGAGGTAGACCCGGCCAAGGTCAAAGCAATAATGGACATGCCACCGCCCAAGACTCTAACACAGTTGAGATCCTTACAAGGCAAGCTGCAGGCCATCCAAAGGTTCATCTCACAGTTGGCAGACAAGTGCCAACCTTTCAGCCACCTCCTAGATAAGAATATTCCATTTAAATGGGATGAGCGGTGCGAAGAGGCATTCAACAAGCTGAAAGAGTACCTTATGAACCCTCCTATACTCATGCCTCCGATCCAAGGAAAACCTTTGATTCTCTACATTTCTGCTACACCTACTGCTCTTAGGGCTCTCCTAGCGCAGCAAGACTATGAGAACAAGGAAAGAGCTGTATACTACATCAGTCGAACCTTAGTGGGCTATGAGTTACAATACTCATAGGTAGAACGATCATGCCTTGCGGTGGTTTTTGCTTCACAAAAACTCTGACACTACATGTTGGCACATCCTGTCAAACTCATTGCCAAAATCGACCCACTAAAGTATCTTCTCAGCAAGGCAGCTCTCACAGGTCGACTAGCAAAGTGGGTTATGCTCCTTAGTGAATATGATATAGAATATCTGGAAAGAAAAGCCATCAAAGGGCAAATCATAGCTGACCAACTGGCCAAGGCACCATTACAGGACACTTCACCAATGCAATTTGAGTTTCCCGATGAGTCTTTATTCACTCTGTCGACATCTCCTTGGAAACTCTACTTCGACGGGTCTTACACCAACCATGGATCGGGGGCAGGTATCCTGTTTATCACTGCCCAAGGTGACACAATTCTGAAGTCCTACAAGTTGTTATTTCCATGCACTAACAATAAAGCAGAATATGAAGCCTTGGTAATTGGTCTCAAGATGGCCACTGAGTGGAAAATCCAAGCACTATGTGTCTATGGTGATTCTCAACTTATCATAAATCAGGTTAACAATGAATATCAAACCAAAGATGAGAAGCTCATCTCATACAAAAAGATGGTCAACGATCTCAAAGAGCACTTTGGGACCATCTCCTTTGAACAAATACCCAGGATCGAGAACAAAGCAGCGGATGCAATGGCTACCATAGCCTCTCTTCTTGAAATACTTGAACACGAGTCACAGTATGAGTTCCTAGTAGAAACCATTCGGCAACCGGCTTATGATCTCCTCGAAACCCACTCCATTTGCCTCCTAGTAGGATCTGATTCACCTTGGTACGGTAAGACCTACACTTACCTCAAGGACAATATTCTTCCACCCGACCTCTCTTCCAACCAAAAGCAAACTTTCATCCGACAAGCCTCTTGTTACACCATCATAGCTAATACCCTTTACCGCCGTGGTCTGGATGGTACTTTACTCCGTTGTCTAGAACAAAAAGAATCCGTAACCACCTTGCGAGACGTACATGAAGGGATCTGTGGAACACACTCCAGCGGTCCTTCCTTAGCCAAGAAACTCATGCGTTTGGGTTATTACTGGCCCAATATGGAAATGGATTCCTATCAGTTCGTCATAAAGTGCAAACAGTGCCAAATACATGGGAACCTGATTCATGCACCTGCTCAGGAGTTGAGACCTTTAATGACGCCCTGGCCCTTTTGCCAGTGGGGACTTGACCTTGTGGGAAAGATTCATCCACCTTCTTCCAACGGCCATAAATTCATCATAACCGCCACTGAGTACTTCACAAAGTGGATTGAAGCCGTTCCCCTAACCACCATCACAGGAAAGCAAATTTCCTCGTTCATTCTGAATTACATTATCTGCCGATATGGCATCCCTTCATCCATCATAACGGATAATGGGAGACCATTCAAAAATCAGGATGTCCAGGGACTTTGTGAGCATTTCAAAATCCAACACCGTTTCTCCACTCCATACTACCCCCAAGGTAATGGCCAAGCTGAGGCATCGAATAAAACCATTCTGAAAATCCTAAAGAAGACTGTCAATGAAGCTGGTCGCGATTGGCACGTCCAACTTAATCCCGCTCTGTGGGCCTACAGAACCAGTATACGCACTCCCATAGGTGCTACACCCTACACCCTTGTCTATGGCTCCGAGCCATCCTTCCCATTGAGGTCGAACTCCCATCCCTCAGGGTGTCATTGAAAGGTCTCATATCAGATGAAGAATACAGAGTCTCCAGGCTACAAGAACTAGAGCTGCTAGAGGAAAGGCGCCAGAAGGATTCTGACCATCTCAAAGCCTATCAATAGATGATGTCAAGAAGCTACAACCACAAGGTTAGACCAAGATGCTTCAAGGTTGGGGACCTCGTTCTAAAAGAGAACCCTCGCAATCAGCAGGACAGAGAGAAGAAAGGTAAGTTCAAGCCTAACTGGCTTGGGTCCTATGTGATTGTAGCTGCTTACGGATCGGGGGCCTATCAGTTGGCCACATTAGAGGGTGAGTTGTTAGATGATCCAATCAACAGCATGCATCTTCGCCGGTTCTATACCTAGGAGAATCCCACTGCAAGGGGGCACAATAAAATCAAAAAAATCAAAAAAGTCTAAAAAGTCTAAAAAAAAATCAAAAAAGTCAAAAAAAATCAAAAGAGTTGAAAAGAGAAAAATCAAAAAAAAAAAAAAAAATAGAAAGCATGCAACAAAAAAATCGTCCTTTGGTGAAAACTTGGCAAACAGGTGCCTTGGATAGGTATCGTGATGAAAACCTGGCAAACAGGCGTCATGTTACTCTCTCACTTCTCGTGCAAATAAAAGCAAGTGATGAAAACCTGGTAAACAGGCATTACTTGTGATACACCGCCTTCTCCATCTTTGAGACTCCAATCACCTTGAGTCCACTCTTTCTCCATTTGCCCCATTCGATCCATATCTACCTCACAATAAATACCTGACAGCTACCTATCATGGCTTGATACTTTCCTTGTGGCCTTGTCAACCAAGGTTTTGTCCCATACCGTCTCCTCAATGTGAGCCTAGTATAGTATCTCTTGTCAGTGCCCATGGCCCAAGTCCATGAACTACGCTGCCTCTGCGCCGTCACGTAGGCAAGGCCATTATTCTAATGCGCCCCTGAGGCTTCCATTTCTTCTATAGTCCCATTCATCCTCCTTCTTGTCTTCATTCTTGTCGTCTTTCTTCTAGTCCATCCATGGTCCATTAGGGTTTACCCCGAACTACGTTGCCTCTGCGTCATCACGTAGGCAAGGCCATTTAGCAATGAGCCCCCGAGGCACTAGGTCAGTCCCTTAGGGTCCGTCTCCCCAATAAGGATGGTGCAGTCTCCTCACCAAGCAAACAAATGCAAGCAGAACCTGCGCTTCAAGCAAAAATCTTGACAATCAACATCTTAACCTATCCAAAGCAAAGCAAATACCCAAGGTCTTCTAATTGATTTTATCTAACTTATGGCAAGAAACTCACATCTAAATGCAAGAATGTTTTGTGGATTGGAACCATGGTCAAGTTACAGAGTCTTGATTGTTGTTATCATGTCTTCCTATGCTACTCAAGGATGCCAAATGCTAGAGACGTATGATGGGGGCATGATTATTTTCTTTGTTTGCTATTTGTGGATTAAACTTTAGTAATGTGAAGCCTTGTCTAAAGACATGATCAGCAAAAGATCATCGAGGACATCAAAGGTCTAACATGAATGGGGGCAATCCTTGCTTGTTGAAACGCAAGAGGTACTCAGGTCATCTAGATTCAATTTTGACTAGATGCTTGTATTAACTTGCTAAATCACAATCCATGTAAGCGATACTCAGGTCATCTCGGTTCAATTATACCTCGATGCTTGTATTCACTTACAACATTTCAGAAAATGTACCACAAAAATATGCCCAATGATGAAATAAAGCACTCTAAAAGCAAAGCATCCATCCTATATCCACATACACATCCATGCAATCCTCATTATCCAAACTATGCAGAGTAACGATATCAAGTAGAGTTTCTAAGTCCTCTTGTCGCAACCATTCTTCTATCTGTCTATCATGTCATCCTTGTGTCGATCAAGTACATTTGGACTTCAGAAAAAAACAAAGCATTTAGGAGCATATCAATCACTCGTAGGACTAGTCATGCACATGCTTAGGTTCGTAGAATACACCATCCAATGCATTAGGCCATCAATACATTTGCATCACATCACATCTCAAAGCACAGATCATCACATAGAAATCATAGCACATATGCATACATTTACATTAGATCATATAGACATCCCATAACACAGCTGCATCATCACATAGAAATCATATTACATTTTGCATTCATTTGAAAACATTAAATCACATAGACATCATATAGCAGCATATCATAAAACATCTCATATCGCATTAGATAGACCATCTAACTATGCACATACATCACATCATATAATAGAAGTACATCTTCATCACATAGCACATGCCATGGATACACAAGACTACACCATCATATATACTATCATATAAAAGAAGTCTAAATGTACAAAATTGTCATATGTCTCTGGAATAAAAGTGTCATATACAATACGCATCCAAACGGATGGTGATACATGTCCCAAAATGTACAAAATCCAGTCTCTGTCTATCCCTGCTGCTGTGGGCCACCACTGCCAGCTCCTGACTGCTGAGGACCCATCACGGAAGCCCCTGACTGTGATGGACCTGCTCTATGAGTCGCCCCAGACTGACTCCTGAAACTCCCTACCCTCTGGCTCGATGCCATGGCACCATGGTATAACCCTCGGTAATACTGCGCCTAGGACTGTGCTCTGGCTAGGTCTGTCTGTGCCTGTGCCAACTGTGTCTGCAACTGGCCAACCTGTGCCTGCACCTGCTGCACCTGCCCACCCAAAAATGAACTCACTGCATCTATCCCCATAGCAACCACTACAGTATCCTGCTCTACATGGATAATCCGTACCCGTGCGTCTGCCATGTCTCTCTCACGAGTCAACCTAGTGATCACCGCTGCGTCTGTCTCTCACCTCCGCTCTACCCTCCTCAGCTATGCCTACGGCTCTCGCACCTATCCCCTCAAACCGGCTATGGTCCTCTCATGAGCCTCTGCTTGTCCTGGCCCCTATGGCTGGGGCACCTGCTACTGTGGTACCTGCTGGGGTGGTGGCATCTGTACCTGCTGAGGTATATGCTACTGTGCCTCTGCCTGCCCTGGCACTGCCTGCTCAGCCTGAGCTATCCTCCTCCGCTGTCTCAGCCTCTCTCTGACCCTGCCACCCCATCATCCTCATCCTCCTCTAACTGCCCTCCGCCCTGGGCCAGCCTCTCCCTCCTCCTCTGAGTCCGCCTCATCAATACGAGGCACCAGCATGCCGGGTCCTGAATATCTCAGGAAAGGATGTGCAGTGATCCAATCCTCGTACTCCTGTGTCACCCCCACATCTGCTATCTCTCTCCACATGTCCCAGGCCACATACGGCATCTACTGAAACTCTGCCAAAGCCTCCTCATAAGAAGCCATCGGCCCCCATCGAACCCTCTCTACGTGCGTCCGTGCAAACATGGCCTGCCCCTGCGGCATACCCTGTCTCCGCCCAAACTGTCGCTGCACCCTGCCCACCATCTGTCTCTCCAAGATGTGTCATGTCCAGCCTATCAGCCACCTGGTCTGAAAGCAATATGGCAGCTCGTCTCCCTCGTCATCCCAGGGCTCGCAGTCTAGATATGGTCGCCAGAAGACCACATCCACTCCATCTAGGGTGTGTCTCCAGTACTCTAGCTTCCCTAGCCTGTGCTTGGAAATCACTCATGCGTAGCCATAATTGTATGGCTCTCCTTGCTGCCTCGCGAAGACACATTCGGCCTCGTCACTGCTATGTGCTCCCACAGCCAGAACTGTAGCAGCAACACCCCAGCCGATAGACTCGTGCTACAGTGGTACACCACCTGATGCATGTCGTGGTAGAGGTGGGCCAGTACGCAGACTCCCCACGCATATTGGGTGCCCTCAGTCAGCATCCACTCCATGATCCTGCCCCATCCAATGGGGAACCCATGCGATCTCCTGTCCGGGCATACAACGCCCCCGATCAATCCAGCCACAATCCTAGGGAAGTAGTCATAGTAGTCATATATATCCTGCCATGGGATAACCCATCCAGCTAGCTCGGGATCATCAAACACCCGTTGGCACTCGGCGAGTCCCACGTCCCGCTGTGCATCGTACTCTACTAGCTTGCCTACCACCGGCAAGTGCAGTATCCGGTAGACGTCCTCTAGGGTCACCGTCATCTCTCTCGTCGGGAAGTGGAAGGTCCCGTCCTCACTGTGGAATCTCTCCACGGTAGCTATCAGCAGTCCACGGTTCGCCCGCACCTCAGGCATAAAGCATACGTAATCCAAACCCATGGCACCAAGCGCCACTCTGTTAGACTCTGTCAGCATGTATCTCTGCAATAAGGGCATAGGAAACGTCTCCCTTGACTGCAATGTGTCCCGAATCTCCTCTGACAAGCAAGCAAGGCAAAGCGTCAATCTCAAGCGACATATACCATACTCAACATACCTACTGAACTATATCAACTAAACTTAGCATTTCAAATTGATCAAAACAGCACACTACATCTCTTGACTAGATTTCTACAATCTCGGAGATAGCTCATCGATTACCGCGTGAAACAGGACGCTAATCGAGTCAATTCGGCTAAGTCCTTTGCTATTCACAGCAAATGTGCCACTACAGGTGGTAAATGCACCGTTTTTTGGTATATGCGCTGCTAAAATCAGCGTATGCGCTGCTTCACACAAATGCACCGCCAAATTGCACGTATGCGTAGATCCGACAGATGCGCCGCCAAATTAGGCATATGCGCCGGCATATTATGCAAGCGCCACTAAAATCGACATATGCACAGCATCAACAAATGCGCCGCTACTTTCAACATATGCACGGCTTAACTACACATGCGCCGCCAAATTGAAAATGCGCAGCCACAGTGCACAGATGCGCAGTTTTCGTGTATGCGCCGCCGAAACCGGCATATGCGCCGCGCAACGACAAAAGCACCGCTTCGTGAGGCATATGCGCCATTCTGAATTTCGGTGCATGCATTTGACCTATTTTCTAAGAGCATTTATTGCATCCTAAATCAACCCTAGGAGAAATTTTTTGAAACACATACCAGGGGTCCTACCTCTGTTGGCCGCCCGAATTGACGAACTCGCTCGAATCGGTGCTCCTCGCGTGGAATGTCTGCTGCTCTGGCTGCCATGCTGCTCCAAGTTGCTCTAGGCTCTCTCAATCCAATCCAAAGTAAACAAGTGTACAAATGACTATTCTTGTGGACCCAGCTCCTATTTATAGCCTCCAAACCCTAATTCTGGCTAGGTGATGACTGTGACTACTTCCCGTGCCCGTTTTTCTTCCCGTTTTCTTCCCGCATCCCTAACCGCGTCCCTTTTTCCTCCCACCTATCCTTACCCCTTCGTCTTCGTGAGATTGTCCGTCTCTGAATCTTTCACCCTTTTCCCGTCCAATCTCCCGAGGGGGCATCCTATCGTCATTAAACCTGTACAGGGGCAAACTGGGGCATGTATCATCATTCAGACTATCGAATTCTTTGAAGCAATGCTGTAAACTGCATTGCATCAAAGAGGGGCAAAATGTATACGCCTAAAAATGACACGAATCATCCTAAATAAATATTCTAAATATTTATTCCCTTCTTCTATTAATTAAATAAATATTCTAAATTTATTTAATCGATTCACTGTTCCATAATTAAATAAATTTAATTTATTTAATTAAAATTCTTCTAAATGTCCTACACAATTAAATAATCATAAATTATTTAATTAATCCAAATTCCTCTATCCTAAGTTCTAAATTCAAAAATCCACATCACCTTTACACCTCACCTTTTCCACCTCACCTTGTCCACCTCATCAGGTTGCACATGTAATTAAATATATTTAATATTTAATTATCTTATTTTCCCTCACCCACATGGCCTATTTCTTCTCAAATCAGAAATTAGTTAACTAATCAATCAAAAAAGTTAACTAACCTGTCAATTGAGTCAAATCCTCAATCAATTCAGTCAGTTCCACGATTTATTCTTCTAACTGATCAATCAAGTCTGTTAACAGACCAGTCAATGGAGTCAACTCTCCAATCAGTTTTGTCACATCCCCCCTTTCATGATGGAGCTGGGACACTTGTCACATTTCCACTGGTTGCACATTCCTCAACCATCCTCAGCCATTGATCTTCATATCTCCTCTCAACCGTTGATTTCCATTCTTCCAAGTCTATAAATGAAGCTTCATCCCTCCATTCTAATCGTCCAGGCTTTTGACATCGTTACTCTGCAGAAATATCACCAGCACGCCTTTGGCACCCTTTTGTCATCCCCAAGCTTGAGATCACATACTTGCATTGGAGCTCATCTTCATTGCACATCACCATAGCCATTCACCATCGACTTCCTTGAACACAGCTTTAAAAGATTGCACTCTCTGAGGGCTCATCTCATCTGCAAAAGGACGATTTGTGATAGGCGAACAACAGAAGTTTCGAAACGGGAGAGGTTTGCACTGTGTTTGTTCTTTGCTTTGATTATTGAATCCTTCTTGTTTCACTATTTTGTTGATGTTTGGGTCATGTTTAATTCATTTGATTGATCACTATTTTACCCATACACCATGTACTACATCAAATGCACTGATACTCCATCCTTGAATGTACTTGTGACTATTTGAATCAAAGAAGGACCATTCTTGTCATATATGCATCTCATGCAAAACCTAATGTAGATCAACTTCCTCTAAAATAGATTGAGAATCCTGATCATGAATAACAATCTTAGTGAGCATAGAATCATTCCCAGATAAAATATTTGCATCTTTCTTTGCAATGATTGACTTAGGCATTTCATGGTCCATTGGTGAAAACTTTGTATCTTCAAATTTATTAATCAGAGTATCCTCTTCTACAAACTACAAAGGGGAAATAACGACTACTTCACATAGAAAGTCATCATTAGACATTTCCAGGCACCAACTTGGGATAAAAAAATTATGGGATTGAGCATCGTCATCTATATTCATGATCACTGTCCTCAACATATAAATTGTACATTTCAGAATTTTGTGTACCATAAGATTTGATTGTTGAGTGAACTAAATCATCCTTAAACAAATCTTCTTCACATAGAACTGTGAGATTCATACAATCATCTGAATGAGGCATTAACTTTACCCTTTTTGCATTGAGAATAAGTTGCATATAAGCATTATCTTTGAGTTGTTATTTCTGATTTTGTATTGAAGATTTATTTATTAATTCATTTCTTGAAACCTCCAGAGTGTACATCTCTTAATGTATTTTTATTTTAACAACCCAAACAAGATCAAATTCATCTTCAATGTCAATAGCTTCTTTTTGTACAATTTCTATACTATGTACCTTATTCCACTTCAAAAGGAATCTAACTTTAGGGTGTAATGTAATGATGAAGGTACATAATTAGTTTTCTTCATTTGGTCAATTCATTTGAAGAATTTTCTTCAAAAATTTATTGAACCGTTCCACAAACTCTCTTACAGGTTCACCTTCTTTCTTCTAGACTCAAAAAATTGAGATAATAACTCAACTATGGATTTAAAAATTGCAAGAAACTTTCCCTTCAACATATCCCAGATTGTAATACATCCATCTTCTAGGTATTGAAACCATTCTGTAGCATGTCCAATTAGGCTTTCTTCAAACAACTACATGAACATTTCCTCTTCATTGACTCATAGAATTCTACAAGAAACTATTAATGCTAGAATGTGACTATCAACATCATGTGAGTTCTCTCGAGTGAACTTTAAAAAATTCTTTTGTGATCTTGTAGGTAAGGCTATGTATTGGTCCAAGACTAATGGGCTGAAGTGGGTTCCCCATTGTTGAGATGAAATTAACACCATGGTGCAAGTCTAGAAAATAATGGTAGTGGGTATATCACTTCCACAAAGTTGCCAACCTCCATTCCAAGGGAGGTATAGAATTCTGAGGAACAAAATACACCAGCACTTCACATCCCTAGTAGAGTTGCCAAAAATCTATTGGTAAACAAATTTAAATTCACTACATAGATTTTAATATGACTCATCCAAAGGGCAGTGGAAAATATACCAATAGTTGGAGAAGTTTTTATGGACTAACAACTTTCCTCTACATTTGATAGGGGGTAACTCCCTCATATGATGGGGCTTTTAAAGGTTTTTGTGGTATTTTTACTCAAAATACCAAATGGTAAAAGGTGAAAAACTAAAAGAAAATGATCTACAGAGACCCTAGTGAACTTATTAGAACTGACAAGGATTCATAAAAAAATCAGAAACTACATTACTAGATTTATATGATGGCTTTCATAAAAATATTTATGATACTACAATAATAGTGAAAGAATAGCACACGAATCTCAACACACAAAGAGATAGGTTTACATACTCAACATTTAAATCAAGATACCAAGATTATAACTATATTTCTTTACATACATTGCATAGTTTATAAATACTTCAACAAATGACTAATGATTTCCATAGTGACAAAGAAATTACCAATTTAACATATGAAAAATTAGTAATGATAACATAAAAACACCCAAAACATATGAATCAAATGCTTTCTCTATTATCTCATTGAAGTTACACAACTCTAGAAATCCTTTCAAAAAGAGACAAGTGTGTGAGCCCTAGGAAAGCCATTTCTATGCTTACATAAATAATTGAGTGAGATTACATTTTGTCAATGATATGGATGTTAATCCTAATTGGAAGGAAAAATATCAAGGTGTAAATCTTTTAATGCTATGAAATTAATATTTGAGTGATGCTCTATGTTGTGATAATTAATTGGATAAAATATATGAATTTAACTTGAGACCTTTCTTATATTGAAGCCAGTTGATTATTGATCTTTAATCAAAAACTAGATAGATGTGTATGTTTCCATAAATGAATTGTGTATAAATTTTAGATAAGCTGATGTAGTGGTTACATTCTAGAAAAAGACCACATTTGATTATAATGTGGTTTAGTGGGCTCTAGATTTAATTCATTAAAACTGCTAATCTTTGGTTAGATGCAAATGTCATTTCCATATAACAATTGTTGGATATTGTAGAATTGTATCATGTTTTAAAGAGGAGTGAAAAATAAGTTTTGAAGGGACCCTAGAAACCCTTTACAAAAAGAAGATCGTTAGAAAAACTAGAACTAACCCATAGCTAAAGCCCAACCCAAAAACATCAAGGAAAAACTAGAACAAAAAAATTGAATAGATCTCAGAAACCAGACTAAAGCTACTTGAGAGTGTCTGCTACCTCTAGTTCCTCCATATAGAGGTTGTCTTCTATCTCTTGAGACTATTGGGCCTTCTTCTTGTTACCCTCATTTTTCTTCTTGTTGGCGCTTCTAGTCCTAGAGCTGGGGTAGGTGTCCTCCCCTAGACCTTCCTCAAGAATGTTGGTGCCTTCTACTTGAACTTCTCATTGATATTTTTTATTTCCATTGAGTGGACTTTCATATACCTCTTAAATTTTTCTTTTAATGTTGTGATTTTCTTTTGTGGAAATTTATCATGTTGATTGGCATGATATGATCATATTAATTGATAAGGTTAGCTATGACCATGTTGGTGATGCATGAGTTTGGATCAAATTGCATTCTACAGGTATGCAAATTTAAATTAATATTTTAATAAATAAATGACATAGTTATACTTTAATTTATTAGTCATATGCATATACCATGGATAAATTGATGTTGCAATAAGTTTATGAGTGTAAGAAATTTTCAATGAGAGAATGGGAGAATCATCAAGACCCTAATGTTACCACTTCACATAGTGAAGTAATGTGTATTAAATCTTGTTAGATCCTTAAGTGTTTAAATTTTATTTAATTTAAATTTTATTTAATTTTAAAGTCCTAATTCCATGTGGAGTTTTTAGGTGTATTTCTTTGTGTCAAATGTGTGGGTTGAAGTGTAAACCCATATAGAAACTTTTAGGCCATTTTCATTGAGTTCAAAAAGTGAATGTTAGTGTTGTAATGTTATTTTTAGGAACCCAACCCAAGTACCTATGGGTACAATACTTAGGGAAAGGTTTAGGAAGGATTTTAGGGATTTAAAAAGGTACTTTCAATACTTTGGAAAAGAGCACCCATGTGTGAAGCCATAGGTGCATGGATAAAGACACAAGCCAACCTATGACTTTCTAAAAGTTTTGGGAGGGGAAGTGAACCCCAAACTTTTGGAAGGACACCCACATGAACTCACATGAGTGGTTACATTCTTTTAGGATCCATGCATGAGTTTAAATGAGGGGTCATGTCAACTTGGGTTTGATGTGGGGAAGGTAGGTGTAGGGTTGGAGTGTTTCCATGTCGATCATCTTATTGGATGGAGAAGAGTGACATGGCACTCTAATATAAGCCCTCATTTTGAGTATTTTGGGGATCATTCTTGCACTATGAAAAATTTATTGGGGGATCATATTTTTTGGGGCTTGCGAGTTGGAAGGGGGGGAGAAACTGTGGAATCTTGAAGGAGGAGAATGATTTCATATTCAAGGAGCTCATTGAAAAGATAAGTCCTCTTCTAATTTTTCATTTTTGTTATTCCTTGCATAATCATTTTATTGTAAAAAATATACTTTATGTGTGTGTGTTGTGTACAAGAAATTTGTGGAAGTGGTGTATCTTTTGTAAATTTGGTAGAGTTTGCATTTCCCTAATGGCATGTATGTAGGTTGAGGGGAAAGAGTTCCTTCATTTTGGTGTTAGGTTGGGATTGAATCCAATCTCTTAATGTTATGTTGTGGGTCTGTGAATCCCTTATGTTCTTATTCACTCTCTACTTGGTTTATATATTTTTGTTTAATTGGGTCCTTGATGGTTCTCCTAGTTCAGGGGTGGGTTGCTTGTGCAATCCTATGTTTGGGAGGTGATCACTCCCTTGGGAAAATCCTTTGGTTCTCCATTGAGCTTGTATAGACAAGAATTGGGTTTGACCCTTGGTTATTATTTAGAAGGCTTGAACGCTTTATTTGTAAATTTTGGTATGCATTTGTAAACTCATAAATGATTGTGGAATAGATTGTATTATGATAGCTTCTTGTAGCAAATTTAAGTTTATTTTAAGGAATTGTAAAATCATAATCCTTATTTCAAAAAATAGAAAGATATAGTGGCTCAAACATTATATTTCAAAAAAAACTTTATGGAATTCATATTTGATCTAGAGAAATACAAATCTAAAATGTATATTTTTTATATAGATATATAGATATAATTTCTACAAACCCTTTCTAGTTCATACAATATTATTTCATTAAAGGAAAGCTTGTCAATTAAAAAAAATCACATACAATTATATCTTTTCCTTTGAAAATTTTGCATATATATGTGCATTTCTAAGCCTTTATTTCACATTTTAAATAGAAATTTGAACCAATGTATTGAATGTTTAAATGTTGAAAAGATAATATTAATAATATGAAAAATAAATAATGCAATCTATTTTGTGCATACCCTACAAGCCCCACATTCTATGATACTACAATTCCTTGAAGCATTTTGTTAAATAGGTCATGCCTAGTCTATGCTTCAATATTCTACTTATAGGTTTATCAACATATTTGTGACTACAACATTGGATGAGGTTTCTTTTTTATCTAATATTTTCCTTAAAATGAAAAATGAAGGAAAATAAATAAATAAATACACAAGTTATATATATTACTATTAAACAATTTGGAGGGGATCAAAGCCTCATATGGAGAGATCACTCTAAGAGTGTATGGCTACTCTCAGAGGGGCACAACTTCTAGAGAAGGATGCAGTCCTAGAAAAGTGTGTTGTCATCCCTATAAACCATGCAAATAATTTTATGGCTACCCTCCTCTTTATACAACACCTTACCCAACAAATAAAAGAGAAAGATCTCATTTAAACTAGTTTCCAAGAAGCCATAGAACTCTATTTGTTCCTATATAAGAAAATCTATCTTGATCATTCATGGACACCACTCTCATTTGTAAAAAAACAAAAAGAAGAGAATGTGACTTTAAAAAAAAAGAGTTCACGGCAATAAGAAAAGAAAATAATAAATTCTAGGGTTTTTAGTTTAGTGTATTATATTTAGCTATCACTAGAGATTCGTTAATACCAAAATATTATGATGTGCCATTATTATAAGTTGTAAAGATTTTTTTTTAAATTTACCATATACACCTTACCATATGATGTAAATTTAGTATGACATTATTTTTGGCTGAGTGCGAGATCATGATTGGCCAAATAGTGGATGAAAAGATGCTAACATTTAAAATTATATTTAGATTTGAATGAAAAAAGTGTTAATATTTCTAGCTCAAATATGGTTCTCTCTAAAAATGCCTTGGGATTACCTTAGATTAGGCAAGTGGGTGTCCTAAAACTTGCCAAACAAACTTGCAAAACCACTCATTTAGTGTCATCCTAAAATTTTCCATGACCATTTTTGAAGCCGACAAACTTTTTTGTAACTAAATTTAATAAAATGAAAAGGGTTTATAGAGGAAACTATCAAGGTTTTAAAAATATAATATATGTCTCATTATAATTTTAATAGGTAATTCTTAAATTAATTATCTACATACACTATTAATTATTATTAATTATTAATTTTCTGATAGATATACATAATAAAAAACATTCATAACTTTCAAACTATTTATCATTTTTTAAATTCAAAAGATGCATCACATTTTAAGCTTTATTGGCTATAGTTTAAAAAAAGTTTTGAATTTCATATTTTTTTGACCAAGTTAGGTTGGCTGGAAAATTATTTTATAATATTTTTAAAGTCAAGGTAAAAGATTCATAAATAATTATTTATTTACAAAATTTTTTAAAAAAAATATCCATCACATCCACTCATATGTCATTTACTTAAATCCAAAGCTTAGAGAAAAAATATTTTATTTTTCTCATACTTAGGTTGGCCGAAATGACACCCACCTTTTATGTTTTCCTAAAAGTATTAGTAGTGCCTCATTGAAATATCCAATTTTCACCAAACTAATTTTAATTTTTTTTTTAAAAGTAGTAACCTGTAAACTACATTCAATTTTCTACAACTTTTATTACTATCTTATTTTCATATTGTGTAGATAACTCGTTCAATTTTTTACGTGAAGTTACTTAAGTCTATTTTCAGCATTTTCATTGCCACTTAGGGGTATTGTTTGGCCCATCATGGTCCTGTACTCACCCATTTTCCATAGATATTTATGCATTTACATAATTATAAATATTTAATAGTTTAAGGTAAATAATTAAACATTTGAAAATGTCATATTAATAATAATAAATAAATAAATAATTATTGCAATGGGAGCAAGACTCTCATGTGTGATCATGTGCATAATATTAAACATGACTTTGAAAAGTAATTATGACATTTAGAACTAAACCCAAGCATGACATGAATGAGTCAGGCCTCGATGCGACACATGTGGGACCAAGAACCCTTACAAATTCAACCCTCTAGTCACTCCTACTCTAGAGGTAGTAGCTAGTGGAGTGGCAATGACATTGAGGGGCTATCTATCTCCCTTAGGAGTGAGACTTCGTGGGCCTTGGTCATGGCAATCGTACTTGTTGGTGGGGCATCTGTGTTACCCTCGGTAGGATCACTGTCATTGGTTTCTTATTCCCTTTCTTCCTATTATTTTTTTGGTTGTTGTTGTTGGACTCTTTGTAAGATTGTAGTTTTTGTAATTATGTAATATGTCCTAGAGTATAGCTTTCTTTGAGACAATCAAGTTCATTGGTATCCTAAAGACAAAAAATCTCAAGTTTTCTTCATTCTAACTCCAAGATATCTTTGAGAAGTTTGTGCTCTTAGTTCCTATGATCTTCTAAACATTTCATTTTATTTTTTTGGTGAATCTATCTAAGGATGTTTTCTTGTTCCTGAATTTGTACTTCAATTGGTTCTTCTTGTTCTTGATTTTATGTGTTCTCCAGATTTTGTGTCTCAAGGAGATTTCTTCTTATTTCCTCTAATTATTTGTCTATCCCAATTCTTTCTCACACCAGGACACATCGGGTGCTTAGTAGAGATAATATGAGTGTTTAAGAGTATGTTATGCAATGTAGTTTCTCTATGCCATGTGGTGAAAGAGAGGGCTTAGGTTGCCTATGTTTTTGAGTTGATTGCCTCTTGAACAAAATGAGGGCTTAATGCTTGAATGTAAAAGTTATGTGTAATTGAATATGAATTTTCTACATGAAAATTAAACTACATGCATGCATGCAACTCTTTTTGTTATTTTTCTAGACTTTTAGTATTATCTAATTATTGTACAAAAAATAAATATGTTGATGAGCACATGGTGATACTGAGAGGGGGGTGAATCAGTATCTAACAATATTTTACTTTTCCAAATTGAATTAATTACATTAACTACACATATGCAAGATCTAGCAATTAAGTACACAATGAGAACACATGATTTACGTGGAAACACTTTCGGGAGAAAACCATGACACAATATATATATATATATATATATATATATATATATATATATATATATATATATATATATATATATATATATATATATATATATATATATATCCTTTGTTCTTCTTGTAGGCTCCAACCTACTTCACTTACAAATAGTGAGCTCCAACTCACAAGACACACCAATCTCCACTTGATAGAATTATAGGCACCAACCTATTGGAGGCTCCAACTCCCACACAAACTGAGCTCCAACCCAGAAAGAGTCTCCAACCTCTATTTGATTGGCTCCAAACTATTAATTCTTTAATGGCTGATATAGTTTACTTCTCCACAAGATCTTCCTCTCACAAATCTGATTACAACTCACACAATATCCTTCTTCCAAATTTGATCACTATCCACACAATAACCTTCTCTCACAAATATGATCACACACTTCCTTCCCTCACAAATCTGATCACAACTATTCACACAATCCTTTCACAAATCAGATCCATAATTTCACCTTAAAATCTGCACTCTCTCCCTTAACATTTACCTCTCAATCTTCACATATGTTTGTCATTTATATATTTGCACTTATCCTTATCATATGGTAGCACATACTCTTCAAAAGATATTTTATTTACACTTCATTTTTTCCTCTATTCTTTTACTCAAATATGCTTTAATACTCAGAAATAAATCATTAAATTCTTGTCTAAAACTCAACCTTTCAATCTCCTTTTATATTTGTTGTGTCTTGCACACACACCCCATTTTATCAAATGGAGACCCCCTCCCTCTTTTGTTTTGCTTTGGTTTGGTCTAGGTTTTAGCAGTTGTACTTGAGAGAAAATGATGTCTTGATGATTTGACCCATTTGCACATATTGGGGTAAAATTGAGTAAATTTGTGTAAGTTGATTTTATTGACACCCTTTGGTGATTGGGTTGGGATGTTTGAAATACATTGTCATAAAATTAGCCCCTTAGGTGAGATTTACACTAAAAATGCCCTCTACTACATTTGCACTAATATCATGTTCAACCAGATATTAGCGCTAAACCGTTTGCATACCATTCCGCGCTAAAATTCTATCCAACTAGATTTGCACTGAAATTCATCCCAACCGGGTATATCCTGTTGCTGTTGAAAATCCCTCATTTCTTGTTGGAGGCCAAATTCCTACTAGGTATGCTAAAGGTTATTCAGGGTATGATGCATTTATGACAAGTTCTCAGGGGGTATATATGGTTTGAGTTCTTCATTTTTGCATCATTTTGCATTTGAAATCTCTCCAGTGTTTGAGCTCCAAATTCACCATCATTCTTGCTAAAGAAATTCCTTGTGGTTTGCATCGATTAAGAGTGAATTTGTGGGTGGCTAGTCAGACTCTTTTGTTGCGACCTCACATTAACTGGTAGGTTGATCTTGGTCCTATATTTTGGCCTTTGAGTTATGATTTCATCCATTTTGTTCCTGAAGCATGGATGCAGTAGGTTTTTAGGGGATCATGGTCATACATACAATAGAAATCATTAGGGTTTATAGAATTTGGTTTGAAAACATAGTTTAAATCTTTTACCATCACTAGACATATTCGCTGACCCTAAGGGGTTTTGAATTAGGGTTTCATTCAAATAAGGGGGAATCACACATATGCCTTAAGAAATCTTGATCATAATATCTTGAATCTTCCCCTCTTTGAAGGTTAAAATTGACTTTTTAAACTTATCACCAAAACATTGACTTTGAGACCTTTGAAAAACTCTAGTTTGCGCTAAAAGCGTGTTCAATAGGATATGTTTGGTGTGCCAAATTTTCCCCACTAGATCCCTTGAAAGATTTTGCACTGAATAAGTTTGGAGCAAGATTTGTACTAAAAAGTGCATCCACCAGATATGTCCCGAAGGGCTAAAAAGGCCTGCTATCCTTCGATAGTTAAATTCTCTGCCAAAGGCCTTTGAAACCTTAGTAAAGAGTTTTGCACAGAAATCGTCTCCAATAGGATATATCCATAAGCCCCAAAAAACTCTGCAGATCCTATTGCTTTAAAATTCCCCCCTCTCCTAAGAAAGCCTTAAGGCCTTCCATTAGGTTTTGCACTAAAACATTGATCTATCAGATTTGCACTAAAAACTATTCCAACGTGATATATCTGGTAGCCCCTAAGATTCACGCTTGTCTAGTTGACATTGAAAACTTTGCTAAAGGCATTAAAATGAGTTTATGCTAAAAGGAGCTTCCATTGCATGTATCCTATAGACCCAAAAATCAGCGCCATCTTGTTGAAGCCAAAAAACAAGCAAACTCCTATTGCCTTGAGAAATCTCGCAGATCCGGTTGACATGAAAATGCTCGCTTTTACTCTAAATGAATTTCCAAAGGCATTTTAAAGGAATTGAGTGTATCTAATTAATGAACTTGGATTTAATTACATATTATTTATCTGGTTCATTTGAATTGATTCAAGATTTGAAGAATTTATGCATCAAATTGGTATTGCTTTGGCATTTGTTATGACATGTAGTAGGACCTAAAAAGCCCACTAAACTTTTCATCTTGCTTTAGCTCTTAATTTTATTTGATGAAACATTATGAAATGAACTTGAATGAGTATTTTGTGTGTTTCCTTAATGAAAGATAGTGGATTTTAGGTTGAAATTAATTATTTATTAGGTATTCTATCATATATCCTATGGAGGGGTAAATCCCTGCTTTGGGTCTAGAGTCCTGATTTGAAGAACACATTGAAAATACCTAAACATTGGATGTTTCTAAGCATTCTTAGATTACTTAACAAAATGAAACAAAGGCCTAGACTAGTAGGATAGTGATTCTAAAAGATTATTCATTAGTGTTATGTCCTATAGGATAGATGACTTCCCAAGCCACAAACATGAAGTACGAGTTTAAAGGCCCCCCTCCTGTCAGCAAAATCACATCAACATGGAAGAATATAGTGGATACAAACCTTGGGCATATTGACATAGAGGAGTTCAGATTGAGGATCTTTGGTCCTAACCCTACACCTTAGGCTAGGAAGATTAGGGATATTGGCATTGCTCAAGTTGTTGCCTTTCCAACTTCTATTCAATGCCTTGAGCTAATTGTAGCTTGTGCAGAGAGATATGATCAACTATCTAGAACAGTGGCCAATCAAGATGGTAGGGTGTTGGTAGATTTCATTCCATTGGCTTTGGCTGAGACTTTTGACATCCCTCCTTTTCCAGTTTTGACAATGATGGAGAAAGATGAAAATCAGAAAATGTATAGTCAAGATTCTAAAGCTTGCAAAAAGGGAATTAATGATGGATGGATGAAGAATAAAAGAGATGCCATGTTAAAACTCCCTCAAGTACTTCACAAGAGTGATTTCAAGGAGGGGGTAGGAGATTTGGTCACCCTTCTAAGTAAATTCATGGGATTGCCTTCTGCCTCCACCTTTGAAGGATAGATGTTTGCATATGTGGAGGAGATATTACATGGAGATAAGAAAATCTACTGGGCTCAGATCTTAAGAAATAATATCCATGAGGATTTTGTGGCATTCCATGATGATGAGACATTCAGATTGACATCCTATGTGGTTTACACACTGGCAAGGAACTTTGTTTATCTCAGCTTGTAAAGATTAGGAGAAGTGGGTAATGTTGAAGATCAACTTACAAGGTATATAAGTGTTACACACAGTTGGAGATTTCTCAATCCTTGACGAACTACAAAAGAGTAAATGATGCATTTACTATGCACATCACAAGGCTATTACAAGGAGATATGGTAAGGATATTTTCTCTAGAGGCTACCAATGTTATACAAACTTATGAAAAGTGGTATATTCAATTTCAAAAGTTCACTTATCTCAGAATTCAGGGCTTTACTGGGGCACCCTACAAATTTCCAAGATATCCAACTGATAAGATAGTGCTCTTGGAATTAACAAGATAGTTGTATACTTGTGCTAAGCAACTAAAGCATCTACATAGAGCTTCCATCAAATTCCCCTTACTTCTGGAAAGAGGTGACTTTTCTTGTGTTACTCTTGGATCAATAGAACATTCAGATACGGAGCTTCAATTGTTGAATTTGCATCATTATCATAGAAGAACTCATTTTGATCCTTTTGGAGTAATGGAGAGATGTGTTAGCAAAAAGTTGTTTCACAGGGAACCCCTTGAGGACTTTTGGGCTAATTGTCAAGATGAGCATGAAGTTATAAGGAGAAAGTACTCAAGGCTATCTTTGGACTTCATAAGGAGATTCAATATTATTGAAGTACCTGATCAGCTAATTGATGATATAACAATGTGATACAAAGAGGACCATGGGAGGCACTTTTTGGACAACACATTCCACTGCCAAATTGGGCAAATGTAGAAGAAATCTCCCTAGATGATGTCATGAGGCAACCCATCAAGTTCAGTAAGAACTGGGTGAGGAGTCAAGTTGTAGCATGGACACAAGCAGGAGTGGCTCTCACTTACACTAAGCAATTACATGATAGATCTAGTGATGATGAAGTGGATGAGCATATAGAGGAAGGAGAAGAAGTAGAACAAGAGGGTACTAGAGGAGATGCTCCAGAAGAAGACAGTGAGGAAATAGAGGAAGATCTCCCTCTTGTTGCCAAAGGGAAAGTAAATAAAGAGCCTCTTAAGAAATAGAAAATGGATAATCCCCCTGTAGTCAAGACAAGAAGTTCAAAAAAGAGGGATATACCTGGTGGAAAGGGTGAGTCTTCTAAATCTAAGAAGATAAAGAAGCCACCAACTATAACTGCACCCACAATTAGCACAACACCTCTTGTTACCTTTGTTGCCCCAGATCAAAATGTTGGTGTTGCTACCACTTCCTCTGTCACAATGAGTACCACATCCCTTGTTTCCTCCAGTATTCTTGTAGTGACTTCTTCCTCTGTGTCTAGTGCAATTCTATCCTTTCCCCTTTCTCCATCCATTGCATCTTCCACCAGTCCATCCATTTCTTCTTTGCCATCCTTGTCCTCCATTTCAATTCCATCCATCAATTCATCCTCTTTCCCTTCCATTTCAACCATGAGCCTTCATCCTATCACTTCCTCTTTACCTCCCATTTCCACCATTCTTTCACCTTCTTCCTTTTCCCTACCATCCCTTAATCTAACCACTCCCCTTGTCATTTCCTCCTTTAGGTTTTGCATCATTTGTAAACCTATCCCAGGTACATCTGTCTCCTTCTGCAACTAGTTCTTTTGTTGTCATCAATAGTTCTTTGGCTTGCCCATTCAATGATTCAACACAAGTTCCTCTTCCATCCTCTCTCCAAGTCCCCTTATTACCTGGTATTGAAAAGGTATGTGCAGAATTGGAAATTGTGATTCAAGAGGAGGTGGTAGTTGAATATGTAACACACAATCCTCCTACAAACCTTAGCACCATAGAAGTAGTGAATGTGGAGGATAGTCCTTCTAAGGAGTTGGCAGGTGATTCCGTGTTGGACATTGCTCAATAGGTAGTGGTAGAAAACCTACAACATATAAATCAACCAAGCTCTCCTTTAAGGATAAGTAAAGTAGAGGATCAAGATGCACAGAAGAATAAGGGAACAGAACGGAGGCCAGATGCAGAGGATATTCATATAGATTATTTGAATAAGGAGGATAGTCAAATTGACTCCCCAAAGCATTCTTCAGCAGGCCCTGAGTGGCTCCAACAAAGACTGAATAATCAACCTTCAAAAGTGGAGATAATGACACTGGATTTGGATAGTTTTTTGGCTAGGATCGAGAAACCTAAGAAGTAGAAGAAACCAAAAGTTCAATCTAGGATATATAAGGATTCTTCAGGTTCTCGTATTGCAGAAGTAGTTGTTCCTCCTGAGCAGGCTGACAAAGAAGACACTAGGCCCGAGGATTATACCATTACAACTCTTAACTTAGGCCCAGTACCCAAAACTTCAGTTGTGGATGAATTCAAGGATTCAGTGTCTAACATTCTTGATCTAGGATCAATAAGGATGAGTTCACAAAGTAGCAACTCAGACAGTAGAATGAAGAACTCAAGGCATGTATCAGGTATTTAATAAATCCCATTCATTCATAGGATGGAGCCGTGTAAGCACCCTCTCTCCTTTCAAAGGAAGAGTTAGAGAATTTTGATAATATCAGAGCTACTGTAGTAGCCACAGAAGAATGGTTTCACAAAGTGTATGATGAGGGATGTGAAGTTATTGATGAAGCAACCAAATTACACAAGGACTTTTGTCCTCTAAAGGCTGGATGGGATGAAGTTGTCAGTGATTGTATAAACTATGATGAATATTATTCCCACATACATCCCTGAGTACTTGCAATGAGCAATCTCCCTGATGAAATCTTGCTAGTAGAAAATATTCTAACTGAGGACAGACTGCATATGCCAAAGCATTAGCTAGAGCTAATAAGATTAAGGAGAGAAATTTTTGACAAAGCTAGAAATTCGTCTGAGCCAACCAGAGCATAAATTTTGGAGGTCATATGTTGTTTAAATGATGTACTCAGAACAACCACCAATATGGACTTAGATGATACTACTTCAGTGAACGTTCAAGTGTGCAAAGATAAGTTGAATTAGCTCATACATGGAGATTCACCACTTATCATAGTGGGAAAGCTGGAGAGGATTAGTGACCTGAGAACATTATTCAAAGAATTTAGGAGGAACAAAAGATCCAGGTCTACTATGTACATCAAATTTTTAGGTAAAGTAGACACAGTGAAATTCATAGAAAATTATGTCAAGGATCCTCAACCCTCCGATATCAATCCAGCTTTGGAAGTGTTCACTACATATAGCAATAGGGAGGCAGAGGAAAACAAGATTGACTTGGATAGGGATGAACAATAATAATCCAATTAGCACAATGGAATCCCATCATGCTACATCAACACTTGTTTTCACATGTCACATGTGACCTTCCTTTGACTTCTTTTTGTCTTGGAAATTAGCTCTTCCTCCTATGCAGCTAAATGGGTACTTATTTTGTCCAGATTCAATGTATTTAAAAGCTATATTTTGTCTTTTTCTGTCAAGACAAAAAAATCTAAGAATGTAACAAACTGATGTATTTCATTAAATGTGATGTAAATCTAGATCATTGGTGTTGAGTTAATCTCCACCATCCATGAAAAACTTAGTATGGTCCCTTGTTTATAAAAGGGCCATCATTTTCTCTCATTGTAAGTAATATTTGATAGTGAATTGCTGAGACTCTGCCAAAATTTGATCGATACAAAGAAAGTTTTGCAGGTTGCTAGAAATTTATGTGGTGCAGGAGCACCAAGGAGATCATCTATGTTTTGTTTTCATACTTGTATTCATGTTTGTGGTTCATGTTGTCTTGCTCTAATAAGGTCCTAGAAGACCATTCACTTGATTGTAATAAGGACTATGTCCAAATATCCTCATATTGTTGTCTTATAGGAGGCAGTCACATTTGTAAGCCTTCCTAAGGCATGTAGAGATAGTCTTCATGATTGTAATCCTTGCTAAGGCACGTCAAGGAGTCTAATGCCTAGTTCAAGGCCTAATTGTATCGTAAACCTGTTTGAAGGCAGTGTCAAGCCCAAACAACTAATGTAACTCTGCTAAACACATGTAATTAGTTACAGCAGTTAGAAAGTAGGGCAGTTTGATGGTTATTACATAGTCCCATCGACTCCAACTGCCCTCTAACTACTCCAAGGTGTTGTGGTAGGTTTCCAAAAGCCTTGCCCATGATCACTATAAATAGAGAAGTCATTTTTAGCGAAGGAAATAATATCAAACCATAGTTTTCTGCCCTTTTTCTGTGTTATTCACTCCTACAAACCGTACTCTATCACTGTACAGAAACATCATAAGCCAGGAGTTTGGGGAATGATGGGGGTATGAGTTAAATTTCCATTGCAAGTAGTTGGAATCTTTGACACATATTTGTATTTGATTTCTTTGCATCTTCCTAAAACTAGTCTGTGAAACCCTCCTTTAGGGCTTGGACTGTAATCCATGTATTTCCCTCCATTCCACTGATGTAGAACTACACAGGTCAGTGGGATGGACTGTTGTAAGGTTGTTTCAATGTATTTTGCAAGGGGTTTGGATAGAGTAGATGATTCTCTATTGTTTATGTGAAAGACCTAACAAAACCATGTGTCAGGTGATGTCTAGAAGCATAGGAAAAGAGCAAAAGAGGACCAATCACTTGCAGTCCATGTTGGAACCCCAAAACCCATAAAATCCATAGTTTTGACATGTATTCTAAGTGCTCAGATCATTGATTGAGTTTTGTGCATGAATTGTAGAGGGGTCTCTTTGTATTTTAGGCCTAATTGGGGCTCTAGGTCATTGAGAGGAGTTATAGGTTGAGTCATACCATCCAAAACAACCTATACCTAGTTTTGGATATGTGATAGGGAGTCCAAATGGGTATCTCTTGATTGTCCAAGATATGTATTTGAAGGTCTGTAACAAAAGTTATTGATGACTATTCTCTTTTTTAGGGCTACAAGCAATATCATGGGTTTGTGAAGGAAGTACTAGTTTTGAGTTTGATCTACCTTTGCCAATGATTGGAATGGGTCCCATAGCATGTCTAGTCAACCTTTTCATGATGGTTTCAGAACTATTAACTACTATTCCCACTTTTGTATAATGATCATTGAATTTGGGCTTCAGGGCATGAATAAACCTTGTCATTTTGTCAAATCCTTCTACCTATCCAAGTGCCTCTACATGATAGTGGTATCAGAGCCATAAAAGGTTCTATTTTTGGTTGTGTAAGGCCTAGTATATGTCAACAGAGGAGAGTGAAGGAGAGGCTAGCAATATGCCTCCAAAGGGGATGACCACTGAAGTGGTTAAGAAGTTCAAGGAGATGGAAGAAAAGATCAAAAGTGGAGTCAAGGAAGCACTCCAAGAAGAGTTGAAGGCATTGAGGATAGGGAAGAGGATAGATGAAGGTTCTAATGAAGAAGAAGAAGAAAAGGAGGAGGAAGAAGAAGATCAAGAAGAGGTAGAGGTACCTGTAGATCAAAAACATTTCCTTGAAGCCATCAGGGCAATTGGCAAGGATTCTTTAGAGGCTCAGATGGAGATCCCCATGTTCAGTGGCAAGATGAATGCTGATGAAGTCATGGAGTGCATTGAGGCCCTAAAGAACTACTTTGAATACAAAGAAGTTCCTGAAAACAAGAGGGTGAAGTTTGCAAAAACTAAACTCAAATGTGCTGCCCTTACATGGTGGAATTACACCCAAGGTGAGAGGGTAAAGAGTGGGAAGAGTATGATCTCTTCATGGAGTAGAATGTTGGAGAGGATCAAGTCCCAATTCCTTCCATCAGACTATGAGGTGCAGATCTACAAGAAGATGCAAAATCTCAAGCAAAGAGATTTAGATGTGGCCACCTACACCAAGGAGTTTCACAAGTTCTCTCTTTGTTGTGGATACATGGAGGATGAAAAAGGTAAAGTGGAAAGGTATCTAAATGGTTTGAGGTTTAATATCCAAGATGAAATTAGTTTATTAACCTGTGAAACTATGGAAAAATGCTTTCAAGTGGCATTAAGGGCTAAAGAGAATTTGAAGAGGAAAGGTGAGCAATAAAATAGAGGAAGAGGTGGCAAAAATTTTAGAGGTAGGGGCAGTTTTGGAGGTAGAAATCAGTCCCAAAGAAGTCAAGGGGAATCTAGTTCCCAAGAACAAAGTGGAGAATCAAGTTCTAGAGGAGGCTTTAGAGGAAGGAGGCCCAATGGAAGGGGTAGATTTGGCGGACCAAGGAGAGGTCCTAATGTCTTCACAAGAAGGTGCTAAAATTGCAACCAAGTGTGACATCCAGCCTTCAAATGTCCTGAAAAGTAAGCCTCAAGCTCTCATGGAGGAGAGAGAAGGAACCAATTGATCCAAGAGGAAGATTGCCAAAGTGTTAACTCACCAATTGGAAGTGTAGCCCCAGTCCATGAAGGAGAAAGTTTGATGATGAGAAGAACCATGTTGAAGGTGCCTCAATCACAAGAACCCCCTCAAAGGAAGACATTGTTCAGGACAACATGCAAGGCCTATGGTAAGATTTGCAAGGTAATTGTCGATTCAGGCTCAACTAAAAATTTGGTTTCTATTGAAATGGTAGACTAGTTGAAATTGAAAATACTTCCTCATGTTAGTCCTTATAAAGTATCATGGTTGAATAAGGGGCAACAAGTTTTGGTAGATGAACAATCATGGGTAGAATTTGAGATAGGGGAATATAAAGACAAGATTTTGTGTGATGTAATTCCCATGGATGCTTGTCATTTGTTTTTAGGACATCCATGGCAATATGATGTTCAATCACAACATGATGGTAAAACTAATTCTTTGATTATAAACAAGAATGGTAGGAAGTATAGAATGGATCCATTGCCTGACGAGAATGTAGAGAAGAATGTTGGGTCAAGTGTCATGATTGTGAGTGGTAAAGTGTTTTTAGACACCCTTAAGGAGGAAGGAACCCAAGGGTATGCTTTGATTTTGAAGCCTAAAAAATAGTCCTAGTTTGCATGATCCTAGTAAGGAAGAGGTTCCTAAGGAGGTGCAGCAATTGATAGAGAAGTATAAGGGGATTATAGTAGAAGAAATGCCTAATGAGTTGCCACCTATTAGGGGCATAAGCCATCAAATTGAATTCATACCAGGATCTACTTTTCCAAACAAAGTAGCCTACAAGATGACACCTTCTCAAAATGAAGAGATTGCCAAGCAACTGCAAGAATTGTTGGATAAGGGATTGGTAAGAAAGAGTCTTAGCCAATGTGCTGTCCCAACAGCCCTAGCCCCTAAAAAGGATGGTAAATGGAGGTTGTGTATGAATTCTAGAGCCATTAACAAGATTACCATAAGATATAGGTTCCCTATGCCAAGGATTGAGGACCTAATGGACTGTTTGGGAGGGGCTAGATACTTTTCTAAGATTGACCTTAAGAGTGGTTATCATCAAATTAGGATAAAGCAAGGGGATGAATGGAAGATAGCATTCAAAACAAATGGGGGTCTTTATGAGTGGTTGGTGATGCCATTTGGTCTATCTAATGCCCCAAGTACTTTTATGCATCTCATGAATGAAGTGTTGAAGGATTTCATTGGCAAATTTGTTGTGGTATACTTGGATGACATTCTTATTTTTAGCAGGACTAAGGAAGATCATTTGCAACATTTGGATCAGCTTTTGAAGAAGTTACATGATGAACAATTGATGATCAACATGGAAAAGAGTGTCTTCATGAAGGAAGAACTCACCTATCTTGGTTTTGTCATTTCCCAATGTAGTTTGAAGATGGATCCAACAAAGGTAGAGGCCATTTTGTCATGGCCAACTCCAAAAACAGCAAGTGATGTGAGAATTTTTCATGGTTTGGCAACATTTTATAGGAAATTTATAAGGCGTTTTAGTCATATTTTTGCACAAATTTTGGATACCATCAAAGGGGGGCAGAAATGTAAGTTTTTTTGGACAAAGATAGCTAATGATTCTTTTGAAATTCTGAAGCAAAAAGTAGCACAACAACCCATTCTTGTTTTGCCCAACTTTAACAAGTTGTTTGTGGTAGAATGTGATGCTAGTAATCTTGCTATAGGGGATGTCCTAAGTCAACAAGGCAGGCCTGTTGCTTTCTTTAGTGAAAAATTGAATGATGCTAAGAGAAAGTACTCTACTTATGACTTGGAATTGTATGCAATGGTACAAGCTTTGAAAAAATGGAGGCACTATCTTTTGCCTAAAGAGTTTATTATTTATACTGACAACCATGCACTTAGATTTTTGAATTCCCAAGAGAAACTCAACCATAGGCATATGAAATGGGTTGAACAACTCCAAGCATATACCTTTTCAATCAAACACAAGAAGGGGCAGGCCAACAAAGTGCCAGATGCATTGAGTAGAAGGGTGTGTATGGTTCAAGAAATTTAGTTACAAAGTGTAGGGGTTGATGCTCTCAAACATATGTATCAGGATGATGAAGATTTCAAGGAGGTATATGAAGTTTGTTCATAGTTTTCAAACTCTTATCATTCTGATTTTTCTGAGTTTTTGTTGCAGTAGGGGTTGTTGTTCAAAGGCAGCCAACTATGTGTTCTTAGGTGTTCATTGAGGGAGAACATCATAAAGGAAAAACATTGTGGTGGATTAGGAGGTCACTTTGGGCTAGATAAAACATTGGATTAGGTGAAGAGGTTTTATTTTTGGCCTAAAATGCAATCAAATATTAAAAAATTTGTTGAATGTTATAGTATTTGTCAAAAGGCAAAGGGTACTTCATCTAATGTTGGTCTATATCAGCCACTTCCTATTCCTAATAGGCCATGGGAAAGTATTAGCATGGATTTTGTTTTGGGTCTTCCTAGGATTCAAAGAGGCTTTGATAGTATATTTGTTGTGGTGGATAGATTCAGTAAGATGGCTCATTTCTTGCCATGTAAATGCACTAATGATGCTTCACACATTGCTAGTTTGTTCTTCAAAGAAATTGTTAGAATCCATGGTTTACCTCTTAACATTGTGACTGACAGGGATCCAAAGTTTGTAGGCCACTTTTAGCGCACCTTGTGGAAGAAGTTGGGTACTCAATTGTCATTCACTTCAGCCTATCACCCTCAGACTGATGGCCAAACTGAGGTGGTCAATAGGTCCTTGGGAAATCTTCTCAGGTGTCTTACCAAACAACATGGAGAGGCATGGGATATGATCATCCCTCAAATAGAGTTTGCTTATAATGATTCCACCAATAGAAGCACAGGAAGGAGTCCATTTGAGATTGTTTATGGTGTTCATCCAAGAGGTATTCATGAATTGAGAGATCTCCATGGATTGGAGAGGAAAAGTGCTCAGGGTGAGGACTTTGCATTGGCCATGAAGGACATCCATGATAATGTAAGGGAAACTCTTCAAAGGAACAATGACAAGTACAAGGAGAAAGCCAATGAGAGAAGGAGAGATGTACAATACAAGGTTGGGGATTTGGTCATGGCACACTTGAAGAAGGAAAGACTTCCAAAGGGGCAGCCAATCAAACTCCTCATGAAGAAGATAGGACCATGCCGGATTGTGCACAAGTTTGGGACCAATGCCTATGAGATTGAACTTCCTCAAGGCTTGGCCATATCTCCTATCTTTAATGTTTCAGACTTGTTTCCTTTCAAAGGCTATCATACTATAGATTCAGAGGTAGATATGACAGCAGCAAGAGATGAAGAATGGGTTAAGGGTCTTCCACCCACTCAACCATTGAAGTTAGAATGCATTCTTGACACCAAGGTCTTGAAGAAGACTAGAAAGAAGACATACAAATAGTTCCTTGTCAAATGGAGTGGCTTACCCATTGAAGATGCCACTTGGATGAGTGAAGAAAACATCTTGAAGCATGGTGCCACTATTGTTGATCTACTTCCTCAAGATACTTGAGTTCTTTTCCACCTGGAGAGTATGGTGCAGGAGCACCAAGGAGATCATCTATGTTTAGTTTTCATACTTGTCTTCATGTTTGTGGTTCATGTTGTCTTGCTCCAATAAGGTCCTAGAAGACCATTCACCTGATTGTAATAAGGACTATGTCCAAACATCCTCATATTGCTATCTTATAGGAGGCAGTCACATTTGTAAGCCTTCCTAAGGCATGTAGAGATAGCCTTCATGATTGTAACCCTTGCTAAGGCATGTCAAGGAGTATAATGCCTAGTTCAAGGCCTAATTGCATTGTGAACCTATTTGAAGGCAGTGTCAAGCCCAAAGAACTGATGTAACTCTGTGAAACATATGTAATTAGTTGCAGCAGTTAGAAAGCAGGGCAGTTTGATGGTTATTACACAGTCACATTGACCCCAAATGCCCTCTAACTACTCCAAGGTGTTGTGGTAGGTTTCTAAAAGCCCTGCCCATGATCATTGTAAATAGAGAAGTCATTTTTGGCAAAGGAAATAACAGTATGTCAAGGAGTCTAATGCCTAGTTCAAGGCCTAATTGCATTGTGAACCTATTTGAAGGCAGTGTCAAGCCCAAACAACTGATGTAACTCTGTGAAACATATGTAATTAGTTGCAGCAGTTAGAAAGCAAGGCAGTTTGATGGTTATTACACAGTCACATCGACCCCAAATGCCCTCTAACTACTCCAAGGTGTTGTGGTAGGTTTCTAAAAGCCCTGCCCATGATCATTGTAAATAGAGAAGTCATTTTTGGCAAAGGAAATAACAGCAAACCATAGTTTTCTACCCTTTTTCTGTGTTGTTCACTCCTACAGGCTGTACTCTATCACTATACAGAAACATCATAAGCCAGGAGTCTGGGGAATGATGGAGGTATGAGTTAACTTTGAATTGCAAGTAGTTGGAAGCTTTGCCACTTATTTGGATTTGATTTCTTTGCATCTTCCTAAAACAGGTCTGTGAAACCCTCCTTTAGGGTTTTGACTGTAATCCATGTATTTCCCTCCATTCCACTGATGTAGAACTGCATAGGTTAGTGGGATAGACTATTGTAAGGTTGTTTCAATGTATTTTGCAAGGGGTTTGGACAAAGTACATGATTTTCTGGTGTTTATGTGAAAGACCTAACAAAACCATGTGTTAGGTGATGTCTAGAAGCATAGGAAAAGAGCAAAAGAGGACCAATCAGTTGCAGTCCATGTTGGAACCCCAAAACCCATAAAATCCATAGTTTTGAGATGTATTCTAAGTTCTTAGATCATTGGTTGGGTTCTATGCATGAATTTTAGAGGGGTCTCTTTGTATTTTAGGCCTAATTGGGGCTATAGGTCATTGAGAGGAGTTATAGGTTGATTCATACCGTCCGAAACAACCTATACCTAATTTTGGATATGTGATAAGGAGTCCAAATGGGTATCTCCTGATTGTCCAAGATCTATATTTGAAGGTCTGTAACAAAAGTTATTGATGATTGTTCTCTTTTATAGGGCTATAAGCAATATCTTGGGTTTTTTAAGGAAGTACTAGTTTTGAGTTTGATCTACCTTTGCCAATGATTAGAATGGGTCCCATAGAATGTCTAGTCAACCTTTTCATGATGGTTTCAGAACTATTAACTATTGGTCCCACTTTTGTATAATGATCATTAAATTTGGGCTTCAGGGCATGCGTAAACCTTATCATTTTGTCAAATCCTTCTACCTATCCAAGTGCCTCTACATCATTATGTTTATGTGTTGTCTCATTTTGGATTCATGGTTCATTTCAATCTAAAATTTGTTTATGTGTAATTGCAATGATAGATAAATGTTTGGATACGTGATGAATGCCCTAGTTCATACTATTGGTACTTGTTGAATGTAAGTTACTGTGTATAGTTAGCCTTAACCCTATTAATGAATTAAGTTTGGTTGCATAACACTAGTGGGTAATTGCAAAAAGATGGGGGGCCAAAAAGGGGTCTTAAGTGGCCACTTTTTTTCTGAAATCAGGAAATGTTGGCCTTGGATGAGAAATTGAACATAGTTAAACTCAAAATTTGGAGATGTAATTAAAGTAATGTTTGTAGTACTTCGAGTCTACTTTCTAAACTACTAAATTTTTTTGAAAATGGTATAGATTAAGGGGTTCAAAAGAGGGAGCCACAAAAATTGGTGTTGTTTCAGTCAGAAAACATAACATAGCATGTTTTGTGGCTCCCTTAAAAGGTCAACTTTTTTTTAGTATTTTTAAAATAGCTTTAGTGAGAAATTAGCTAACATCATGTAGTTTATGCCTGATTTTTTTGATAATTTTTTGATGAATATTTGATTTTTTACTAATTTTTAAAGTGGACACATCCTAAAAAATATAATTTTGGCCGTACTACCCCTATAAATTTTGAAAACTAATTGAAAATCATTTTTTTCTTTTTTTAATATGTGTAGAATGGAGTCTAGTTTCTAAATATGTAATTTTTTTGAAATTTCAATAAATAGTTAATTTATAATGAAAAAAAGACCAAACAGTGGTTTTTACCTGAAAATAGACACAAACAAAAGAAATTAAAGATGAAAGGCTTAACATTGTCAAAATGTGAAAAAAATCACATCGTCAAATAGCTAAGAGAAAGCCTAACATTACCCAGGTGTTCGATTTGTTCGACCTTGAAACACGTACAAATTTGAGGGTTAGCACAAATGAAATTATGTGAAATCCTGTAGAATATGGAAAAACACCTCTCTGGACATTGGGAAGACACACCAAGCCTTTGGGTTGGAAATCCAAAGCAAATCCCACACCCAAGGCTTGGGATTCCCAAAGCAAAACATAATGCAAGCATGTTATAACATGCTCACGTTATGTTCAACTTTACATTTTTTCTTTTCCACAGAAGTTTATGGACTGTTTGTCATGTTTGCAATAATGCGAGCGCATTATAACATGCTCGCGTTATGTCACCCTTGAATTTTTTTATGTTCAAGGTTATTAATCATGTATGTATATATGTATGTATGTATGCCTGTATGTATGTATGTATCTATGTACGCCTATATGTATGTATGTATAGTGTCAATGGTAGAGGAGGGTAGAGATGGGGGTGAGCTAGATAGGGGAGGAGAGGGGTGGATAAGGATTGAGTGATTAAGGTTTAAGGTTGAGGGTTGAGGGTTTACAAATAGGATTTAGAGTTTAGGGATAAGGGATTAGAGTTTAGGACCTTGAGGGATTAGGGTTGAGGCTTGAGTGTCGAGGGATTAGGGTTAAGGTAGAGTGTTGAGGGTAGAGGGATTAGGGATAAGGTTTAGGGTTGAAAGTTTAGGGTTGAGGGATTAGGGTTTAAGGTATAGTTTTGAGGGTTGAGGGTTTAGGAATAGGGTTTAGGATTTAAGGTTTAAGTGTTGAGGGTTGAGGATTGAGGGATAAGGTTTATGGATTAGGGATAAGGGATTAGGGTTTAGGGTTTAGGGATTAGGGTACCATAAATTATAATTAGGGATTAGGGTTTATGTTTTAGGGACTAGGTATTAGGGATTAGGGTTAAGGGATTAGGGTTTAAGGTTTAGGGATGTACAATTAAGGGGTACCATAAATGAACTAGAATTTAGGAAGGGTTGGGAAAATTTTGTGAATCATCATGGGATAGAGATTAGAGATTTTGTTGTGTTCAAGTACATATCCAAGTCATAATTGAAGGCTAAGATATTTCAAAGAACAGGGTGTGTGAAAAACATTAATGCTCTTCAGCTTATGAATACCAACATTGATACAGATAAAAGATTACCTTCTTCTAACAGACTATGCAGTTCAAATCAACCGATGGGCAGCAAGTTGTTGAATGAGTTGGTTTAATGGGCGTGCCTCCTTCTTCAAGGCCCAGGTGGGCAGGAGTGGGATGTACAATTAAGGGGTACCATAAATAAACTAGAATTTAGGCAGGGTTGGGAAAATTTTGTGAATCATCATGGGCTAGAGATTGGAGATTTCTCTATGTTCAATTACATATCCAAGTCATTTTTTAAGGTTAAGATATTTCAAAGAACAGGGTGCATGAAAAATATCAATGCTCTTCAGCTTATGAATACCAACATTGATATAGATAAAAAATACCCTTCTTCTGATAGAGGATGCAATTCAAGTCAACCAATGGGCAGCAAGTTGCTGATCTTGAATTGGTTTTTGATGAAGAAAACAATGATGTTGAAGCAATGGAAGAAAATCAAAATTGTAAGTCTAATTTAATTTATTTCAACTTTCAAAGTAGGCATTTGAATTGTAGCTTTAGCTAGAGGATTGGTATAACAAAAACTTAATTATGTTACAAGCCTTTCTTTGAAGAACCCTGGACATTATGGACCTTATCATCTAGAAAAGCACATGACAGTGAACTTTGCCCCACCTTTCAAATCAGATATTTACCTTTTTATTTAATGAAAATGAAGTCACAAAATGTAAACGGACCATGCATACTAGTAAGATCAAATTGTTTGCCTTCTATTCTTATTATTCTTACTTTATTAAGAGAAGAGTGTCAAAAAGAATGGGTTTAATTGTAAGCTAACATAAGGCAAAGCAGTTTTGTTATTACATTTTTCTAAGGGATCTCTAATAGTCTAATATAATGCAGTCTTCTATAATATGAACATCTGCATTTGTGTGAATGCTAAGCTTTAATATAGTAGAGTATTAAATCAATGCAATCAGCTATTTATTGGGTTAAAATAACTTAGTTTTTGTAATGGTTTGGGAATGCAGGAGTTGCCAAAAATAGGTGAATGTCCTCTACAATTACCAAGAGAAAAAATTTTAGTAGTTCTTATGGATAGAGCCAGTAAACAATGGGAGATTATTTGCCCATTTCATAACAATATACCTCCCCTATGTGCGGGGTGGACAGCAAGAAACATAGATGTACCCCAATGCAAAGCTTTTCTCATAATGATCATCCTTCTGATTTCAACTGTTAATTACTCACTATGGATGTACCATATGCAAAACTTTTCTCATAGTGTGTACACCTATTGGCATAATGAACCCCAGATGGGCCAAAAAAACATGCCATATAACATTACTAACATTAAAAAAGTTCATAGCCATTTTTCTGACATATTCTTGCAACTCAAATATCTTTAAGAGAAAAGTGTCAAAAATGATGGGTTTAACAACCTAACATAAGGCAAAGCAGTTTTGTTGGGTTTAGGGATAGGGTTAAGGGTTTAGGGTTGAGGGATTAGAGTTTAGGGTTAAGGGATTATGGTTTAAGGTATAGTGTTGAGAGTTGAGGGTTTAGGAATAGGGTTTAGGGTTGAGGGATTAGGGTTTAGGGTTGACAAATTAGGGTTTAATGTTGAGAGTTAAGTGTTGAGGGTTGAGGGTTTAGGGATAGGGTTGATGGTCAAGGGATTAGGGTTAAAGTAGGGTGTTGAGGGTAGAGGGATTAGCGATAGGGTTTAGGGTTGAAGGTTTAACGATTGAGGGTTGAGGCTTTAGGGCTGAGGGTTAAGGGATTGGGGTTTAAAATATAGTGTTGAGAGTCAAGGGTTTATGGATAGGTTTTAGGGTTTAATTTTTAAGGGTTAAGGGTTGAGGGATAGGGTTTAGGGATAATGGATTAGGGTTTAAGGTATAGTGTCGAGGGTTGAGAGTTTAGGAATAGGTATAGCGTTTAGGGTTTAGGGATGAGGGATTAGGGTTGAGGGTTGAGGGATTAGGGTTTAAGGTATAGTGTCAAGGGTTGAGGGTTTATTGATAGTGTTTAGGGTTGAGGGTTGAGGGATTAGGTTTTAGGATTGATGAATTAGGGTTTAAGGTATAGTGTTGATGGTTGAGGATTTAGGGATAGGGTTTAGGGTTGACAAATTAGGGTTTAGGGTTGATGGATTAGTGTTTACTGTTGAGGTTAGGGTTAGAGTGTCAAGGGTAGAAGGATTAGGGATAGGGTTTAGGGTTGAAGGTTTCAAGATTGAGGGTTGAGGCTTTAGGGATGAGGGTTTAAGGCTTAAGATATAGTGTCAAGTGTTGAGGGTGTAGGGATAGGGTTTAAGTTTTAAGGGTTAAGGGTTGAGGGATAGGGATTAGGGTTTAAGGTATAGTGTTGAGGGTTGATGGCTTAGGGTTAGGGTTAAGGTTTGAGGGATTATGGTTTAGGGTTGATGAATTAGGGTTTAATGTTGAGATTTGAGGGTTGAGGGTTGAGGGTTGAGGGTTGAGGGATAGGGTTGATAGTCAAGGGTTTAGGGTTAAAGAGGAGTGTCGAGGGTAGAGGGATTAGGGATAGGGTTTAGGGTTGAAGGTTTAAGGATTTAGGGTTGAGGCTTTAGGGATGATGGTTAAGGGATTAGGGTTTAAGATAGTGTCGAGTGTCGAGTGTGTAGGGAAAGGTTTTAGGGTTCAAGTTTTAAGGGTTAAGGGTCGAGGGATCAGAGTTAAGGGTTGAGGGATTAGGGTTTGACTTTGAGGGTTGAGTACATTGAGGTTTGAGGGTTGAGAGTTTTGGGATAAGGTTGAGGGTCAAGGGATAAGGGTTACAGTAGAGTGTCGAGGGTATAAGGATTAGGGATAGGGTTGGAGGGTTTAGGGATAAGGGATTAGGGTTTAAGGTATAGTATCGAGCCCATTGAGACTTTAGGAATAGGGATAGCATTTAGGGTTTAGAGATGAGGGATTAGAGTTGAGGGATAATGGATTAGGGTTGAGGGTTGAGGGATTAGGGTTTAGGGATAAGGCTTAGGGTTGAGGGTTGAGGGATTAGGGTTTAAGGTATAGTGTTGAGGGTTTACAGATAGGGTTTAGGGTTGAGGGATTAGAATGAAGGGTTGAGGGATTAGGATTTGTCATTGAGGGTTAAGGGTTGAGGCTTTAGGGTTTAGGGTTTAGGGATAGGGTTAAGGGTCAAGGGATTAGAGTTAAGGGTTGAGGGATTAGGGTTTGACATTGAGGGTTGAGGGTTGAGGTTCAAGGGTCAAGGGTTTAGGGATAGGGTTGAGGGTCGAAGGATTAGGGTTAGAGTAGAGTGTCGAGGGTACAAGGATTAGGGATAGGGTTGGAGGGTTTAGGGATAAGGGATTAGGGTTTAAGGTATAGTATCAAGCCCATTGAGGGTTTAGGAATAGGGATAGTGTTTAGGGTTTAGGGATAGGGTTTAGGGTTAAGGGATTAGAGTTAAGGGTTGAGGGATTAGGATTTGACTTTGAGGGTTGAGGGTTGAGGCTTTAGGGTTTAAGGTTTAGGGATAGGGTTGAAGGTCAAGGGATCAGAGTTAAGGGTTGAGGGATTAGGGTTTGACATTGAGGGTTGAGTACATTAAGGTTCGAGGGTTAAGGGTCAAGGGATTAGGGTTAAAATAGAGTGTCGAGGGTATAAGGATTAGGGATAGGGTTGGATAGTTTAGAGATAAGGGTTTAGGGTTTAAGGTATAGTATTGAGCCCGTTGAGGGTTTAGGAATAGGGATAGCGTTTAGGGTTTAGGGATGAGGGATTAGAGTTGAGGGATGATGGATTAGGGTTGAGGGTTGAGGGTTTAGGGTTTAGCGATAAGGTTTAGGGTTGAGGGTTGAGGGATTAGGGTTTAAGGTATAGTGTTGAAGGTTTAGGGATAGGGTTTAGGGTTGAGGGATTAGAGTGAAAGGTTGAGGGATTAGGATTGAACATTGAGGGTTGGGGGTTGAGTGTTGAAGGTTGAGGCTTTAGGGTTTATGGATAGGGTTGAGGGTTAAGGGATTAGTGTTAAGGGTTGAGGGATTAGGGTTTAACGTTGAGGCTTAAGGGTTTAGGTTCAAGGGTCAAGGGTTTAGGGATAGGGTTGAGGGTCGAGTGATTAGGGTTAAAGTAGAGTGTCAAGGGTATAAGGATTAGGGATAGGGTTGGAGGGTTTAGGGATAAGGGATTAGGGTTTAAGGTATAGTATCGAGCCCATTGAGGGTTTAGGAATAGGGATAGTGTTTAGGGTTTAGGGATGAGGGATTAGAGTTGAGGGATGATGGATTAGGGTTGAGGGTTGAGGGATTAGGGTTTAGGGATAAGGCTTAGGGTTGAGGGTTGAGGGATTAGGGTTTAAGGTATAGTGTTGAGGGTTTATGGATAGGGTTTAGGTTTGAGGGATTAGAGTGAAGGGTTGAGGGATTAGGATTTGACATTGAGGGTTAAGGGTTGAGGCTTTAGGCTTTAGGGTTTAGGGATAGGGTTAAGGGTCAAGCGATTAGAGTTAAGGGTTGAGGGATTAGGGTTTGACATTGAGGGTTGAGGGTTGAGGTTCAAGGGTCAAGGGTTTAGGGATAGGGTTGAGGGTCGAGGGATTAGGGTTAGAGTAGAGTGTCGAGGGTACAAGGATTAGGGATAGGGTTGGAGGGTTTATGGATAAGGGATTAGGGTTTAAGGTATAGTATCGAGCCTGTTGAGGGTTTAGGAATAGGGATAGTGTTTAGGGTTTAGGGTTGAGGGATTAGAGTTAAGGGTTGAGGGATTAGGATTTGACGTTGAGGGTTGAGGGTTTTGGCTTTATGGTTTAGGGTTTAGGGATAGGGTTAAAGGTCAAGGGATCAGAGTTAAGGGTTGAGGGTTGAGTACATTGAGGTTCAAGGGTTGAGGGTCAAGGGATTAGGGTTTGACATTGAGGGTTGAGTACATTGAGGTTCAAGGGTTGAGGGTTTTAGGATAGGGTTGAGGGTCAAGGGATTAGGGTTAAAATAGTGTGTCGAGGGTATAAGGATTAGGGATAGGGTTGGACGGTTTAGAGATAAGGGTTTAGGGTTTAAGGTATAGTATTGAGCCCGTTGAGGGTTTAGGAATAGAGATAGCGTTTAGGGTTTAGGGATGAGGGATTAGAGTTGAGGGATGATGGATTAGGGTTAAGGGTTGAGGGATTAGGGTTTAGGGATAAGGTTTAGGGTTGAGGGTTGAGGGATTAGGGTTTAAGGTATAGTGTTGAGGGTTTAGGGATAGGGTTTAGGGTTAAGGGATTAGAGTGAAGGGTTGAGGGATTAGGATTTAACGTTGAGGGTTGGGGGTTGAGTGTTGAGGGTTGAGGCTTTAGGATTTATGGATAGGGTTGAGGGTTGAGGGATTAGAGTTAAGGGTTGAGGGATTAGGGTTTAACGTTGAGGGTTAAGGGTTGAGGTTCAAGGGTCAAGGGTTTAGGGATAGGGTTGAGGGTCGAGGGATTAGGGTTAAAGTAGACTGTCGAGGGTATAAGGATTAGGGATAGGGTTGGAGGGTTTAGGGATAAGGGATTAGGGTTTAAGGTATAGTATCGAGCTCGTTGACGGTTTAGGAATAGGGATAGTGTTTAGGGTTTAGGGATAGGGTTTAGTATTGAGGGATTAGAGTTAAGGGTTGAGGGATTAGGATTTGACGTTGAGGGTTGAGGGTTGAGGCTTTAGGGTTTAGGGTTTAGGGATAGGGTTGAGGGTTGAGGGATTAGAGTTAAGGGTTGAGGGATTAGGGTTTGACATTAAGGGTTGAGTACATTGAGGTTCAAGGCTTGAGGGTTTTGGGATAGCATCGAGGGATTAGGGTTAAAGTAGAGTGTCAAGGGTATAAGGATTAGGGATAGGGTTGGAGGGTTTAGGGATAAGGGATTAGTGTTTAATGTATAGTATTGATCCCATTGAGGGTTTAGGAATAGGGATAGTGTTTAGGGTTTAGGGATGAGGGATTAGACTTGAGGGTTAAGGGATTAGGGTTTAGGGATAAGGTTTATGGTTGAGGTAGACAAGGAGCAATTGAGAGACATAGAGAGGGGAGAGGTAGAGAGGTAGAGAAGTGAGGGGGAGAGATAAGTGAGATATAGAACATGAGCTGATGGAACTAGAGGTGAGATATTGTAAAGATGAGATACACACAAATATTTATGGATCAATCTATAGTAGGATAAAACGCGAGCACGTTATAACTCGAGCGAGTTATAATGCGCTCGTGTTTTGTCCTGCTATAGAAATGGTAAAAAAGTGTTGACCCCCATGATCCAAGCCTGCATGCTTTATTTTCATGCTGATTATGCACGTGCTCTGACAAAAAAGAAATGATTTCATGCTAATGGGAAGTTCACATGCACATTTTACACATTCTACCACCTTTGCATGATCTTTCCACCACCTTTTCTGCTTTGCCAACTTGAGAAGGAGGAAATAACATAGTTTTCACACCAAGTTTGATATATATCTATTCAAGTTTTAATTTTTGTAGTGTTGTAATGTTAATTGTGATTCAATTTTAGGAATTTAACATTATAGATTGGTTAATAGTATTGTTGTTAGTAATTATATTTGAGTGTTATTCAATTTAACATTGAAAAGGAAGCAAGTGGTGAAAAACTCAAATTATTGAGGAGTTTGATGCAAGAAGAAAAAAACACTACATAATTGGGTACTCTCTCCATTCAAATCTTCATTTTTTAGGTATGTCAAGTCTTTACATGCATGTTCTTTACATTTTCCTTAATTCTATTTGAATTACTTTATCATGTTTTATCATACATGATTAAAATAGACACATTCCCAATCAAGAAAGTAGCCTACAATCTCACATGATGCCATGTATATTTTCTACACTTGGGCTCTTTAATAATTATGTGTAATAAATAGACCTTAACATACCATGATGTCAAACTATACAAGAATAAATCCTTACAGCATAATAAAAATACAATCCCACTATTATCTTGTCATATTAACAAGTTAAAATACAAATGAATAGATGCCAAGATCATACAAGTATGCACATGACATGATGATTTGTATGCACATATCTTGGGCTAGGACATTCCTTATGCACCTATTCATGATGATTTGTACATGCACATGACACAACAATTGTTGTCTATTCCTTCACAAGCCACCCAAATCCTAGTATCCCTAGTACCAACAAAACACCTTCTCAATTCCAAATCCTAGTAGCCCTAGTAAGAACAAACATGTCAAATTGGGTCTACCTCAACCTTTTCAAGCATGAAGTCCAATGTACTCTTTTCATGGCTGCAATAATTTGCTTTGTATGCTTTGTACCTATTTTGGTTGAGTGACATTTACTCTTTTACATGATGATTGTATATACATTTACTATGAAGGGTTGAATGACATATATTTTAGTTATTTGTATGGATTCATCTCTTAGGAACTAATATTGGTCTCTTTATCATGCTACAGATAAATTCTCCATCATGCCGAAGAAACAATCAAGAATTAAACCAACACAGGAAGAGATAGAAGCTAAGAATGCAAAGAAAGCAGTGGCTATGAGGGAACTTTGTGAGAAGAGAAAATTGGACACGATAAATGAAGACATGCCAATTGAAGAGGAACCACAACCATCACAAAGAGATATGGTATTGGCGGCACAAAAAGAACAAATGCAAAAACTTCATGCTACGAGAGATTTGAATACCATAGTTGGAGACACGTCCTCTACTGCAAGTCAACATGTAGGGACACCATCTACCACATCTCAAGTTGAGAGTACATCATCACTCACATGTGATGAAGGAGGTACACCACCATTCCCACCTCAACCTCAAGGTATGTGATCTATTCTATCTTTGATAAAAGGTATGCCATATAGCCCATATCATTTAAATATTGATGAAATTCCTAATGTTGAGATGAATTTATCTAACTTAACACCACCTATAATTTTGCATACAAAGCTAAAGTATTTGATTGATATTGATGAGAATATTTTGCAGCCAATGGAAGGTAAGATTCCAAAACACACTTGTAGAAGACATGCTCATAAGACTTGGAGATTGTTCTTTGAAAAGTTAAATGAGACTAAAAGATGTCAACTATTCCTTGAAATGATGCGAAGTATAAAGTATAGGTCCATCATGAAGATTCTTGGGTTGAGAACATCAGAGGCCTCAAGTGAAAAATCTATTGTCAAGAATCTAATGAGTGCGTATGAGAGTGTGGATAACACCTCATGGACAAAAGATAGTAATGCAACATAGCGTGTGATTACATCGACTATAGTAAGTAGTCAAATGAGGAAAGCTCGTCTCATTAGAAAGACGAGTCAAGAATTGAGAATTAATAGGAAAACTTTATCAAGAGCCATTGGAAGACGCCAAAGAATTGAGGACACTAATGCCAATGAATTATGGGCGTTCTCGGAGAGACTACCATGAAAAGATAAACCAATTGTTGAAGCATTGAGATCACTAATTGAATACTTTTGGAAGAATTACACAAGGGTATCTCTAAATCAAAGGGATGTGGTAAGAAGGAGAATTGGTAATTAGAACTGTGAGCCACATCCAAAGCATTTTTTGGATGAGACTCAAATACAGTTTTATGGTAAATTTCTAGAGAAGTATCCTCAAATTAAAATTTGTCAAAGATATTTTGAAATGCTAAAACCTTTCTATGTCAAGATAAATCACACATGCACTACTTGTTGTTGTAGATTACATATTGAATTTTCTAACCATTTTGATGTTTATAGGTCTATATGTTTAGATATGCATACTAACAATGTTTTGTAGGGTTGTGCCATACGTGCCCCACCAACATCTTCAAGAGACTTCATATTAAGAATTTTATGTGAAAGAGAGGAAGGTCAAATATTCTACAAGAAATTATGCTTGGATGGAAAGAACACATGTGGTTGGAAACAAACTAGTAGAGTTTGGCAAGTATAAAATAGTGGCATACAATACAAAAGATGATAAAGAAGCAAAGAGGTGTGAATTGATTATTGAAAAGATTCTAGTGTATCAATTTATGCCTATATTTCGTGATAGCATAGTGTATGAGTATGCAAGACATGCCCATAGAGCTCAATGGTTGGACTTGCAATTCAAGTTATACAAGGACACATTTCTAGTTGGTAACATTGTTTCAGTCGTCGACTTTGCAGAGAACTACAGTGTACAGCCACAGTGTGAGGTGCAATCACAATATTACAACTCCACATAGGTGTCTATATTTGTGCACATCGTATTCATCCATGTGAATGATAGTACAGAGGATGACAGAAAGATCATAAGGGAGTATAATTTCTATATTAGTGATGATCACATGCATTCTATGGAGTTCATGCAAGGTTACTTTCAGGTGTTCTACAATGATTTGGCTAGAAGGGGTATATCGTTCGGTCAGCATATCATATGGTTGGATAATTGTGCATCACAATTCAAGAACTCACAGAATTTCTATTAGCTGAGTAGGAGGCATAAATTTATAGGTATTCAACATATGCGGAACTTTTGTGAGGCCGGGCATGGAAAGGGGGAGCATGATGGTGCAGGAGCATGTATCAAAAGAGCCATAGCACAAGAAGAGTTAAAGTATAAATACAATGCAAAGTTGACAGATGCAAAATTGATTATCAAGTGGTGTAATGCTTCCATGGGTCTAGGTAATGAAGGTAAGTCTTCAGTTTGTAGATTTTTTTGGTTGATAGATGATACTAACATTGCACCATATGAGGACTATTGTACACTAACATGATCAAATGAGATGCACTCTTTCAGAAGCTCAATTGCAGGTTCATGGAGCATCCATACGTAAAAGATGTCATGTTTTTATTCTTCTTGTACAATTCAATCCTTCGATGAGTGCGAGTCAAAGGAGTGGGTTGACGAATGGTAATTAAGTTATCTTAGCCCACTTGACACGTATCGACCCTCGACAATACTAGAAATAACTCAGATGGAATCATCAGTTGAATTTGACCACATATCAGATCTAGTTCAACTAGGTAATATATCTATTTGATTAGTTTTTGAAATTCCTAATGTCATCTTACTTTGTAGGGTTTTTGTAATGTTGACTAATTTCATCTAATTGTCTACACATATCAATGTAGGGCACGTATATGTAGTTATTGTAGATGAAGATAATAAAGAGGGAACAAATTATTACTTATTTCATTGTGTTGAGGCCAAAACGAAATTGGAGGCCCCAGTTACAGATGGAGAAAACATCAAATACCCTACAGGCTCAGTGGTTATTACTAGAACATGCCTTAGAAGGTACCCACATAAGAGTGTTATTGTTTGGCTGTTTCGGGACTTTGACATGCATCAGAAGATTCTTCATTACTCGAACCTTGTCATGGCATCCAATGTTCATTTGATACAGTATCAGGGTATACCTATTGGCACTAATTTTGGTCTGGATCTGAGCGCAGATGTTGGAGGGTTTTTTCTTTTTGGGCCCTAAGTTTCCTTGTTCATCGCTGTGACTTTCTCTATCGGTGAAACTTCTTTTTGAGTGCTCAGATTATGATTGAACCATCGTTTTGAACCACCGCGTTGAACCCTTTTGGTTCATGGTTCAACGGTTCAAGGCTTTGTGTTTGTGTTCGGCAAATGTTCTTTTTGAAGTGCTCCGTTCGGCATTGAACTTCTCAGTTGAACCATCTGTTTGAACCGGTTCATGGTTCAAAGGTTCGGAGCTTTATGTTTTTGGTTCATCAGAGTGATCGGCATCATCAGTGAGCTATTTTTTGTTCCCTCCGATGTGTTTGGTTTGGCCGATGGAAATGCCATTGGTGTGATATTCATTGTCGGCAGGCTTCATTTGTGTTTGGCCGATGGATGTTATCGGCGTGTGTTGTGTTGTTGGCAAGTGTGATTTTTGTTGTACCAATGGTCTGTCTCTGGCCGACGAGGGTGTGTTTTGATGGCCATCAGAGAGACTTGGTAGATTGGGTGAGCTGTGGAATGCTTGGCCGATGGTCTATATCTTGGCGACAAGTGTGTTTCGCTTGGTCATTGGGGAGAGTTGGTCTATCGGCCAAGGAAGCTTTTGGCTAGTCTGATGGTAGTAGTCTGGCCGACAGGGAATTGCAATAGGCATCGGAGAGACTATTGATGTTGGCAGGAGGATTTGGGAGTGTGCCGATGGCTCGGGTCTTGGCGATAGGCTTTGGACAAAGGCTTATGCGTCGAGTGCGGCAAAAGCGCTCGACATTTGTTATACATGCGGCCGTGTTTTTAAAATGATAAAGTTGTCTCCACAGCACCAATGTGGGATTAATCTCCCTACATTTTTTGAACCTGTGGTAAACACGTTTTAGTGGGAATTTCTTTTTTGAAGTGCTTCGATGGTTTTCAAGCGGCCACGGGTGGTTGAGCCATCAATGGCAACTGTAGCAGGGGCATGGGCGAGTTGTTGAATAGTCATGTACCCAATTTTTGGCATGAGGACTTCCTGATGGTGGCACAAGGCTCGAGGCCGCCATTGTTTACTTTCTATCCCTACAGTAATAAATTCTGAGCGCCATTCCTTTGAAGGATCTGTATCTAGCAGATTTTTGTAAAAGCCTTGTAATTAATTGCTACAGGTACACTTTCTAGCCAATATAGGCAGACTGTGTTACCATTTTTGACGTTGTTGAAAACTGGACATTTTGGCTCTGTAATAAGATACAACTAGTTTTGGTTGCTCTGTGCAGCAAAACTTGTGAGTTTATGTATCTCCTGTTGTACATTTGTGCATGAATCCACTGATTTCATGGTCAATTTTATATGAATAATGCTATGTTTGCATGTGTTATGCTGATTCTGTCTCCAGTTTTGCATGTATCTTTCTTCTAAGTCTAGGCATTCAAGGAATGTCTGAGATTTTAGAACATAGAATTCTTGTGTTGAATGTTTAATCTTTTAACTTCTGCTCAAGGGGTAGATTAAACTATTTTCAGATTGAATATTGGGAAGGGTATACTGCAATAGGGATGCCATAAGTATAGACAACTTAACACTCTGTATTGGGAGATATCTGTAAGGCAGATATCATGTATATCCCCCTGAAATCCAGTTTTAGTTGTTCATGATGATCATTCACAGGTGTATGTCTACCGACTCCAAGCCCTGGATAGGCACCAATCTAGCTCTGTGTTGAGGTTATATACCATGTCCAGCTTTGCATCCAAAAATTAAATCAAACCATTTCATCCTTCCACCTGTTAGTTGTAGGAGTAGGATTAGGATCCCTGCATGCTCTCATACCCAACCAGACATCATGTCCAAGAATGTTGCCAACCTTGTGATTTGTTACACAAATCTTGGTCCATACATGAGAGTATTCTACCTGTCGCTATCAAGTTAAATCCTTCTGTCATTGAGCTAGTCAAGGTTATACTTTTATCAAATAGGGACACCCCCCTTGGTGCGGCAGAATCAGAAGTGAAGGGGAGGAGCTCACGCAACCTCCTGTATTCAGTTGGCTGAATCTGCCTGTGCATTAGAACTGGCAAACCCTAATGCTGATTCAGAAGAAAAACCAACAATACCTTTGAACAAAATCTTGTGGAAGGTGCGTGAGTCTGACCATGAAGCAATACTTGACACAATAAAGAGTAGAGTAGACCCGGATAGTTCATTGGATTAATTTGTAAGTATTCACATTAATTTGTAAGGTTTGTCTTTTTTTATTTCCTGCTGCACTTTTACACATATACACATTTTTACATCATCATGTTATGCTTCATGGGGTTAGACCTAAGTGATGGATGAAGTTGATCCTGAGAATAATGTATAAAATCTAGGTAATGTATAAAATATAGGTGTCTCTAGGTGTCCTGGTTTCTAACTAGATAATAGGTGTCTCTAATTGTGATGTAGAGGCAATAGGATAGTTGGAGGATAACAAACTAGACAAGGTTTCCTTATACTCTAAAGTCCAAATTTCATGATCATTATACAAAAGTGGGAACAATAGTTAGAGACTCTAAATTCTTCATGAAAAAGGTGATTTTAGATGCTATGGCACCCATTCCAATCATTGCCAAAGGCAGACCAAACTCAGGATTAACACTTCCTTCACAAACCCAAGAAATGGCTTATAGCCCTAAAAAAGGAGAACAGTCCTAATAAATTTTGATATAGATCTTCAAATATAGAACTTGGACAATCAGTAGATACCCATTTGGACTCCCTATCACATATCCAAAACTAGGTATAGGTTGTTTTAGATGATATACCCTAACCTATAACTCCTCTCAATAACCTAGAGCCCCAATTAGGCCTAAAATACAAAGAGACCCCCCTTAAATTCACACACAGAACTCAACCAATGACTTGAGAACTTAGTATTCATGCCAAAACTATGAATTTTGTAGGTTTTGTCCTCCTACAGTCTGCTACCCCAAAAATTGTCAGGAGGTAGTGTAAAGTTGCAAAGGGGTGTAACTTTCGTCCTGCTCCTGATGCAACCAAAATGATTGTTCCAACATGTCCAAATGGGTACATTTACACTACACATGGTCTTTTTTCTCACCCAAACATGTCAAAACAGTACGAGTTACATTGTACTGACAATATCCCTTAAGAGTCCAAAGTGAAAAAAGGCAGCAATCTTTGACGAGATGTTACTCAAAAACTATGTCACTTAGAAACATTCCATCTAAGGCAACACAATCATGTAGAGTGCCTCTATAATAGCCTCTCTCAGTTTTTTATATCTCTGAGGCATTTACCCATGGTGAGAGGTTTTCTGCTGCCCCAAAAATTGTCAGAAGGAGGCAATGTAAAGTTGCAAAGGGATGTAACTTTCATCCTGCTCCTGATGCAACCAAACTGACTATTCCAACGTGTCTAGATGGGTACATTTACACTAGGTATGGTCTTTTTTTTCACCCAAACATGTCGAAACAGTCCGAGCTACATTGTACCGACAATATCCCTAAAGAGTCCAAAGTGCAAAAAGGCAGCAATCTTTGACGAGATGTTACTCGAAAACTGTGTCACTTAGAAACATTCTATCTAAGGTAACATGATCATGTAGAGTGCCTCTACAATAACCTCTCTCATTTTTTATATCTCTGAGGCATTTGCCCGTAGTGAAAGGTTTTCAGCTACCCCAAAAATTGTCAGAAGGAGGCAGTGTAAAGTTACAAAGGGGTGTAACTTTCATCCTACTCCTGATGCGACCAAACTGACTATTCCAACACGTCTGGATGGGTACATTTACACTAGGCATGGTCATGTTTTTCACCCAAACATGTTGAAACAGTCTAAGCTACATTGTACCAATGATATCCCTGAAGAGTCTAAAGTACAAAAAGGCAGCAATCTTTGATGAGATGTTACTTGAAAACTGTGTCACTTAGAAATATTCTGTCTAAGGCAATACAATCATGTAGAGTGCCTCTAAAATAACCTCTCTAAATTTTTTATATCTCTAAGGTATTTGCCTGTCGTGAAAGGTTTTCTACTACCCCAAAAATCGTCAGAAGGAGGTAGTGTAAAGTTGCAAAGGTGTGTGACTTTTGTTCTTCTCCTCGTGTGGCCAAACCGATAGTTCCAACGTGTCTGGATGGGTACATTTAGGCTAGGCATGGTCCTCTTTTGTACCCAAACATGCTGACACAGTCTGAGCTATATTATACCAGCATATTAAATTATTGACAAATATTGAATCATATAAACACATAGAAATCATTTTAAATCATAAACTAACTCCTCCAAGTCAAGGCATAGATTAAGGTATGGGAAAAAATAAAATATTGAATGGGCACCTAAGCTAGATGAAGACTTTTTACCCACCTCATCCTTCAATCATTATAATTGTTCTCAAAAGACATCATCAAAACATAAAAAAACTCCAAGACTTGTAGTTTTAAGTTGATTTCCTCTAAGGCGCCAATGTGAGGTTGTTTTGATGGCAAAGGGTGCCTTGATTCATGATGTTGAATCTCCTTCCTCTTAGATGCCAAAATGGATAGTTTAGAAAAGAAAAGGCGCCTTAGTATACTTAGCTCATTTCTTAGCAATTTGATGGCTTCAATCACTTGTTCAAACCTATGGGAGCCCATTTTACACTTAGGCGCTAGATCTTAGGATTTAGAACATCTTCCTTCAAGGCATCAAAATGAGGTTATTTAGACACAAAAGTGCACCTCCATACAAGATGCTTATTCTCCTTCCACTTAGGCACTCATTCATGATGATCCAAGTGACAATAGGCGCCTAGACTTCCTTTGGTAAGATTTAGTCATTTTGAAGGTTCTAACACTAGGCACTACAGTTGGAAGTGATTTGAAGTTCATTTTCCTATAGGTGCCCAAAATGGATGGTGGAGACAAGAAAAGGCACCTAGGATTCTTTTGACGATTTTCAAAGTCTTCCTAAGTTATACTATGTTATATTGACCCTTAGGCACAAATGGATGAGCTAGGATGACTCTAGGCGCATATCCAAGGTGATATCTTTCTAGGCGTAATCTTCACTAAGTTTAGACTTCACTTTACATCAAGGTACCAAAATGGATAGTTTATAGAGAGACAAAAATGTGCCTAGAGGTATGATGCTCAGTTTGATGTGTTTGATCAACTTTGATAATCAAGATGAATTGTCTCCCTTAAGGTGCCCTCCTTTATACTTTGAAACATCCTTTCAATATCAAGACATAATTTTGAGGTTGTTTGGATGATGAAAGGTTCCTTGAGTTCTAGGCAGAGTTTTGAGGTTGTGCAAGTAGAGAAATCTGCCTAAGGTCTTAAAGAAAATTTGTGCCTAAAACTAAAAATCCCTGAGGTATGACTTATGGAAGCCTATAGCCCCAATGTTATGTTGCATACTAAAATTAGGTAAAACTTAATGTAATCTCATAACCTCACCTTATATGTAAGAGGAATTACATTTAATAACCACAATGGTCATCAAGTGCTCATAAGCATATGATTTTGACTATCTTATTCAAAACAACAAACATACTCTTTGCATCCCAATATGGTATAATAACAAGAAATTAAGAAATATTTTCAATTGACCAACTCATAAAGAATATGGATCAGCATACTCATTTGAATATATTAAATTGAGCAACTCATAAAGAATATTAATATTTTATGTTCAACATGCTAATTCATTTTTTTTTTAAATACAACTTTTATCTTTTAGTTCCAAAATGAGGTTTAGGTGATACTTGAATAACAATAGCTAGCTTATTGGATCAACAAACATCCTATGTAATACAATTGGCCTTTAAATATTTGAAGTAGCCATCTACAAATATCCATTCAAACGTCAATTTATAATGCAAGTATGGATGCCATCAATAAAAAAGATTTGTATTAACCAAATATCCATATAGGCATACATCAATATCTATCAATATAAGTATAACATATATACAAAATAGCCATATAGGCTTACAAGAATGACATTTAGGCATACAATGTCAACTATATGCAATACAAAATATATGTCCACAAATGCCATATAGGATTACAACAAAGAAACACAATAAAAAGTCATTCCCCTCTAGCTGGTGAAGAGAATAGATCATGTGCAGCCTTTGATCTTCTAGGGGATGGAGACGTGCATGTGGGTGGTCTACTATGAACCTGAGGGTTGCTCCTCCTATTTAGTTCTTCCTACATCTTTAGCTATTACAATAAAAAGTATAGACATTAATATATAGAAATTACATGTTATAAAAAATGAAACATTTAACAAAATAATCACTTACCTCTACCATATAATGTGTCTCCTCACTTGCCTCAGTAGCAGGAATAGGTCATGGTGATTTCATGTCCTATAGAAACCATCCAGATAGAAATTAAACTTCAAATCAATAATGTTTTAATTTTTAAAAAATAAACAACTATAACAATGAATGTAAATTGAAATTTACTAATCTGCCTCATACCCCTGTCAATGCCATGGAGCTATGAATCATAGAGGTCACACCATGTTCCATTGCCCTATGAACATTGGGAGGTGTCTCCATAGCCTATATCATCTGGAAATAAAACAACATTATTCAATTACAAAAACTATAATAGTGATGCAAATCATGGCTCTTAACATACACACACATTCATCTAAACATGGAAGTACACATAATAAAACACACAAGTCACATACAAAAATCTAGTAAGTACAATTCATTCATTAAACTATTTATTTTATTACCTCTGTGAAGCTTTGAAGTCCACCACCACTAGCAGGTGTTGCCATGAAATCTCCAATATTAACCTATTCAATATCCAAAATCAGATATTAGAATACCATTCATATAACGATGCTATTCACATGTAATATTTATAATTTTTTACTAGTTACATACCCCGACAGTAGATGATCTAGTGTAATATGCAGGTGGAGAACCATTGAAAACTGCATCAACGCTATGACCCTAAAATTTCATTAAAATCATCAAACTAAATTAGTTAATCTTGCATTTCAAGAATGAAATTTAATAAATTAAATTCAATAAACTTGCTAATATTTACCTAGGTATCAAGGTCGAAAGTCTCAATCAGGAGGGTATCTGTCATCACCATCTGCTTAGCTGTAGATGTAGCATGTGCACCTGTGTCCTAACTATCCATGGGGTCATAACCATAGGCTGACCCACAAGTCTGACAAACATGGGGTGGGACCCTACTCCTTGCACTATCTCCCAACCCACTCTGTGCTGCAGGACTGGCATGCTCTATAATGCTTTGGGTCAAGGCACTAATGGACTAAAGTGTATCGACCCCAACACTCTCCTTCACAATGGAAGGGATAGAAACATGCTCATGGGATGGTTTATTGATTACTCGTCTCACTACCCACTATGGGTCAACACGTGCCCCTGGTCTATCTTGTGCTGACCCCCCACCTCTACCCTGGAAGTCCCGCATATCAAAATAGTTTGGCACTATATTGAGGACAAACTCGTAGTAGAGTTTCCTCAAAAAGTATTGCAAGACCTCATTATTATTGCATGGAGGATGGTCAAAAACCATCCACCACCTCTACCCAAAATTGTCCCTTATCGCTTGGTTGTTGCACCAATGGATAGCAAACCTCTTGCATGTAATGGGTGGAGGTTGATTTGTTTGTGGGTTTGTGAAAATCGAACACAAGTCTAATTTTGTAATTTGTAATTTTTTCACATCTTGGTTTGACAGCTTGTCTGCATAATAGGCTCTAAACTCTCTTCTCTTATCCATCCAACTAGATATTTGCTTGCTAATTGAATCTACATTTGATAACATAGATTCAAGAGATTCAGCAAGCGTGGACCTATGCAAGGTTGAAGTGGAAGGATCTTTCAACCTTGCAATTATATCTTCAATTTCTTTTTTATTATTTTTAATTTGCCCCATTACATTTTCTTGTGTTCCAGGGGCATGTCGATGAATGGATGGAGGAGGTTGTTGTTCCACAGGTATTTCCTCCTCAGGATTTTGTGGATTTTGAGGAGGAGGAGGAGGAGGAGGTGTATTAACATTTCCTAACAATTAACAAAATTTAAATAAAAAATCAACTCAAACCTACTTATTTAGAAACAAATTCAAACAAAAAAACAAATAAAACTCACTCCTTTGGCGTGCTCCATGCGTGGCGGCATTTTGGTGACGAATCGGTAAGATTTTGGTGTTGAATTGACTTTTCCAAAATGCGAGTGCACTTCCTAGGGTTTGTAGGTCATGGGTATAGAGGAGAATAAAGAAATGAAATGAGATGATAAGCTTTTTTTTTTAATTTATAATAAGTCATAACGTGCTCGCGTTATGCATTAATTTTTTTTTAAAACAATTTGGCCACTTTTTGGCCCCCCAACTCTTTACACTTACCCTAGTTGAATTATCCCATTGTTGTGTATTTGATGAATGTATGCAATTTGAAAATCCTAAGATTCCTTTGAAGATTGCATCATTTCCTACAATATTGTGGTTTCTTAACCTGGTTAAATAGGAGGTGGTTTATTGAGGGTATTTTGCCTATCTGCAACATATTATCCAGTTGTGATTTGTCACTTAGGTTTTGATATCTCTCTTTACCCTTACCTTTTGCATTTTCTTTAGAATAACTTTGTTAGAATTAGGTTTTAGAGCAACATCCACATTGTTAATCTGCTAAAATTTTAGACTTGACAATTCTACATTATTAAAGGGTTTTGCACACTTTGTTGTCATAGTTTCATGAAGCCCTACATTTGCATGTAAGTCCCCTTGATTGGAGCAGCAAAGGACATATCCACTGAGTTATCCTACAAGCTAAGACCTAGTTGCATAAACCTTGGGGCAGTCTTATTCTGAAGATTTGGGAAAGGATTCCTTTCAAGAGAGGTGAGTTATCTAATATCTTACCTACATTCCTGCATGCTCAAAACACCATCAATAGAATTGGCACTAAAAGGAGGGCCTTGAACATCACATAAACCCTTCTTTCCTAGTCAAGTAAGCTGGGGACTAGACAAAGGTATAATAGATCTAGTTCAACTAGAGAAGATCTGTTGTTCTTAACCTAGTTTAGAAAAACAAGGAGAGACCAAGCAATACCTAGGACCCTAAGGGCTAGGTCCATCCCAAGAAATCCAACCACAGTTCAAGTCAATTTCCTCAACATAGCTTTCTTGGTTGCTGCAAATCCCTCTCCAATCAATTTCAACAACTATCATGACATGCCAAAAATCTTGATACGTACTAGTCAAAGTTCCATCCTAATGACCCTGAAATAACTATTGATGAACATAGATTTTTGAAAGCAATATGTACATGTTGCAAGTATAGCATGAGGATGTGGTCTGTAGGTTGTTCCCCTACTCACTACAAGATGAAGCATATTATTAGTTTTCCAACCTTTCTTCATCTTTAATCAATTCATGGTAGACTTTGAAGGATGCATTCCTAAACTGATTTCAGATGCCTACCACTCTTGTTGATCTTTACCGGTCCTTTGTGGAGTTTCACAAAGCTAAAGGAGAATTGATAAGTTCATTCAACAATAGGTTCCATAAGGCTTACTATCACCTTCAGGCTCCCTTTGATCTTTCTCAATTAGCCGCTCTACCTATCTACTATGCAGCATTGGATAAACTAACTTCCATGTTTGTTAGGAGGGATAATCTGGCTCCAATGACTCTAGTAGAAGCATATGCTGAGGCCATCAAGGTAAATTCAGAGTTGGGATAGGCACCTGCAGGTTTGTTGAATCATCTCAGTCCTACAGCTATGCCAAATTAGATACCATTAATTAATCATACCTTAGCCAACCATACTCCAATGCTAAACCCCATCCGAGTACCTGCTACGACACATGATTTAGTTGTCCATCCTGGAGCACCTCTTACAGAGTTGCCACCTACAAAACTACCCTTCCTCCAGTCAGTTGAAACCACCAAAGTTAAAGATGACAAGGCTGACATCAAAGAATTAGCAGAATAGACGAAAAAACTCACAGCTGAGGTGACACACTCGAGAAATTAGAATGCTTATGTACAATAGAGTAGTCAAGGTCAAAATTAGTACTAGAATCAGAATTACCAAAGGCCAAATAGAACTTGGAATACCCAGTCAAACAACAGAGGAGTTCCTTCACCATTAGAGCCCCAGAATGTAGAAAATCATCCTCCAGGGTGAGTAATGTTGGCAGAAGTAGCATTGTCTTCATGGTGTAGGATTGACAACACATATGCCCATTCAAAATTGGATTATCATGAGTTTCAAATCATTTCTAGTATCTTTCAAAGAGAAGTCCAGAATTCTGAAGCACAAGAGACTCTACCTCCCATGGGATATGAACTGGTGCCTACTCAAAGGTATGATACTGCCTTAGTTTTAGACAACTATGTTTTTCCTTTTAAAGATGATAACCAACCTAAAGAAGAGGAAGCCGATGAATTCCATGCTTATCAGAAGTACAATAGGACCCCATATAATCTTAGGAGTAACAAACCTAAGGGACCCTTTACCACTTCCATTCCTTCAAACAACTATCAAATCCCCCCTGATCCTAAGGCTTCAAATAATCCTGATCCTCCTAAGGTTGTACCTCAAACTATAACTCAAAACCAACCAGCTGAATCATCCAAGAAATCAGAGGTAGCCAAGTTAGGCTAGTATGTAGTAGATGAAATCAGGAAGATGAAGATTAGTCTATCAATATTTGAATTGATGAAGGTCCTAGAAGTTAGGACAGCCTTCCTTCAGGACATTGGAGTACAAGCCAAGACTGATCCTTCCCCAAAAGAAACCCCACAGAAAGATAGTTTGGACAAAGGAAAGGATAGGGTTCATGTCATAGATGCAGACCAGTAGGTAGCAGTGTACAAAGAAAAGAGAGAATCTCCCCCCTTCCTGCTGACCCTTAGGATATTTGGCAAGAACCTTCACAACTGCTTGGTTGACTCAGGGGTTTCCACTATTGTCATGCCTCTAGCCGTTTGTAAGGCACTAGTTCTAACTCTTTCTAAGTCTTCTAGGAAGGTCACTCAACTAGATAAGATAGAAGTCAATGTCATATGGGAGCTGAAAATTCATATGTAGTTGGCATCAGATCCACAAGTGTAGCAGTATATAGACATACAAGTGGTGGACATCCTGGACACATATGGTATGTTTCTTAGTAGGGATTGGTTAAAGATGTTAAATGGATACATGGCTACTGACTTCTCTCATATGTGGTTACCATAGAAAGGACTTTTTAATCAAATTTGCATTGAGAGGGAGCCCAAGATCAAGCACATGATAACAGAGTACAATCAGACAAATGAGATCTTATACTCAGAAGTGGATTTAGGAGTTTACATCCCTTAGATAAATCAAGTAGAAGAAGTGTTCATGTTGAGTTGTAATCAGTACCCTGACCCACCACTTACCAACCATCAAGAAAGTATAGAATCTTTTATTCAATCTGATTATGATTCTTCTTCTGAAAATGAGCTAGGAATCTTTGAAGGATTTAGAGGCTTCATAGCCAAGTTCATGTGTGATCAACTAGCCGTAGGTAAGAAGATACAAATGGAGGAATTGTTGTTGCCTAACTGGTTCCACATTCACAATGCATCCCACTTAGAGTTTACATGTTCTTTATGCCAGCAAGTAGTATATCAAGTTCATAAGCATCTACAACAGTCATCTGCCAAAGGTGAAGAGAAACCTGGGCCAACATCCACCATTGATCAATGGGTTAAGCCAATGAATAAACAAGATATGAACCTTAAAAGGAGACTTGCAGATTCTCAGATTTGGACCTTGAGGTTTGATGAATCTAGATCCAAGCAAGGGTCTGGTGCAAGATTTAAACTGATCAGTCCTACACAGGACTCTTACTTAGCTGCATACAGACTGCAGTTTCCTTGTACTAACAATGTTACAGAGTATGAATCACTAGTGCATGGGTTGTTGATTGCTATCTAGAAGAAAGTTAAGATAATTCAAGAGTTTAGTGATTTAGAATTAGTGGTTAAGCAAGTTAGAAAATAGTATTCCTATCATGACAAAAGATTGAACTACTACCAAAACTGAGTCTAGGATCTCATTGAGTGTTTTGATGGCTTTAACATACAATTGATCCAAAGGAAACAAAATCATGTTGTTGATGCATTGGCACATGCTACAAGCTCATTAGAACCACTTGCCATGTCTGATTTAAAGAAGTTTACTGTAGAGTTGGTTTCCACTCCTTCTGTGCCAAACAATATTACTCATTTACAGGTTTTTGAAGATGATAAACATAACACTAATTTTCTTACATCCTCAGATGTGTTTGATGTACAAATAATTGACAAAGAAGATTCAGAACTAGCTGAGATGGATTTAGAGGGTGTCCTAAATCTCAAAACAAATACCATTTCCCAAGAGATGGTGGAGTTATAAAGGTTGTTCGATCGAGATTAGCTTGGAACTCAAAAGAAGCAAGTTGATTATGTTGGAAGTAAGTGTGATCCACACAATTTAGGGACTGAAGATAATGTCAAGAATGTTTTTATTGGTAAAGTCTGCACCCTTGAAGAAAAGGAAAAAATTATTCATGCTTTGATAGACTATCATGATGTTATTGCATGGAGTTATGAAGACCTTAAGACTTACTATACCTCCATCATAACTCACACAATACCTTTGAAGCCTGGAGTTAAGACATTTTAGCAGAGACAGAGACCAATCAATGCTCTTTTAGAGCCTTTGATTTTTTAGGAAGTCAAGAAGCTATTGTCAGCAAGGATTTTTTTTTAGTGAGACACTCTACTTGGGTGGCAAACTTGGTTCAAGTATGGAAGAGTAATGATGAGATTAGATTATGCGTTGATTTCAGGAGCTTGAATAGAACATCTGAAAAGGATAACTACCCATTGCCATCCCTTGATGAGGTACTACAGATAGTTAATGGATCATAGATGATGTCATTCTTAGATGGATATTTAGGATATAATCAAGTAATGGTTGAATATGCTAACAAATTAAAGACCACTTTCACCTGCAAATGGGGTATATACGCATATCAGAGGATGCCCTTCGATCTGATTAATGCAAGAGCAACATTTTAATGTGCAATGGACATTGCTTTTAAAGGATTGGTAGGCAAATGCATCATTATTTATATGGATGATTTAACCATATTCTCTAAGAAAAGGGAGGATCATATTTTTGATTTGAGGAAAGTGCTTCAACATTGTAGAGATTATGGTATTTCACTGAATCCCAAGACGTGTATTTTTGGTGTCACTAAAGGGAAGCTATTAGGACATGTGATCTCAGAAGAAGGTATATCTATAGACCCTAAAAAATTCCAGGCCATTCTTAAGATCTAGCCTCTAGTGAGTAAGAAGGAATTAAAGTCTTATTTTGGTAAGATCAACTTTGTCCAGAAGTTTATCACTGGTTTTGATGAGGTTGTCTAGCCATTGAATGCAATGTTGAAACAAGATGCCAAGATTGAATGGACATCAAAAGCCAAGGAAGCCTTTGCAGAGATCAAGAAGGTGATAGCTAATGCTCTCGTATTAGTAAGTTGAGATTATACTCTTCCATTTTGCATATACTCCTTTGCTTCTGAACATTCATGTGCAGCCATGCTCACCGAGAAAAGGGGAGATGATGATGAACGACCCATTACTTTCATGAGTACACCACTAAAAGATGTAGAACTCAAATATCCAAATGTTGAGAAGCAAGCTTATGCACTAGTCAAAGCAGTCAAGAAATTTCGTCACTATATCCTAAGGAGCAGAGTGATTGCTATGGTCCCAGATGCTACAGTGAAAGTATTGTTGATGTAGAATGAGTTAGGTGAAAGAAGAGGAAAGTGAGTCACAATACTGTAGAAATTTGATATAGAAATACAACCTATGAAGCTAGTAAGAGGGCAGGCACTTACCAAGACTATAGCAGAGACTAACCCAAGATTGGTATCTTAGTAGTATGTACTAGAAGATATCTCACAAGATGAGTGGTATGATGACATCTTATTTGATCTCCTTAACTAACGATGTCCACCTCACTTGAATTCAGTTTAGAGAAGAGCACTAAGATTGAAAAGCATTAGTTTCATGGTCAAAGGATCAGTATTATACAAGAAGGATCATGAAGGAATTTACCTGAGATGTCTGGATAAAACAAAAGTAGCGTAAGTCTTGGTTAGTTTCCATGAGAGGTTTGGGACAGGGCATGGTTTTGGTCACTCAACTATGAATCAGATTCTTTGAGTTGGATATTACTGGCCTACCTTGTTTAAGGATGCTCATGCACATGCCCAAACCTACCATATTTGTTAGACTGCTGCTTCAAGAGAGAGAAATGCTGCTATGCCTTTGCAACCAGTGGTGGAGGTACGCCCATTTACACAATAGGGGCTCAACTTCATTGGTATGATCAATCCACCCTCTTCTGTTGGCCACAGGTATATTCTAACCGCTACTGATTATTGCACGAGGTGGTCTGAAGCTCATGCCTGTAAGTAATGCACAACTAAGGTAGTAATCAAATTCATTGAGGAGCACATTATCATGAGGTTTGGTTGTCCCTTTTCTCTTGTTTGTGATAATGGTCCAACATTTTCTTCTTTGCATTTTTCAAATTGGGCATTTGATTATGGTATTGTGCTAAATTTTTCATCTAATTATTATCCTCAAGGCAATGGAGTTACTAAATCTACTATTAAAAACTTGCTTGAGGTCATTAAAATATTACTTGATAATAACTCCAGAGAATGGCACACTCAGCTTAGGTTTGCTTTGTGGGCAGATAGGATCAGACATAAGGATGCCTTAGCAACCTCACCTTACCATTTGGTTTATGGTCTGGAACCTATGTTCCCTATCCACTTGAGGATCCATGTACTATAGTTCATGCAAGACTATCTAGAGACTGATGATAGAACCTCAACCCACTTAACTCAACTACTACATTTGGAAGAAAAACATGATGTTGCAATTGAAAACTTTGCTAAACACCAAGGTGTAGTGAAACGATGGTTTGACAAAAGAGCTAAAGTGAAGGCCTTCCATATCTCAAATTTGGTGTTGTATTGGGATAAGGATCATGAAAAGAAAGGTGAACATGGAAAGTTTAACAAACTCTAGTTAGGCACCTACCAAATAGCTGAAATCTTAGGGGACATGTATAGATTGAATACTCTTACTGGTGAGGAACTCCAACTACATGTTAATGGGTAGTTCCTAAAGCATTACTTTTAGGCTTAGGAGGCATCTCTAATTTCTTTTGTGTACATAGTGTGTCTTTTCTATTCTTGTTTTCTTTTGTTTTGCTTTGGTTAGAGTAGTTTTCTTTGTTTAGGTCAGTTGCTTTCTGTTTGCTTAGATTTTGTTTTCTACACCTGTTTTACTGGGGTTCTCTATTTCTTGAAGAAGGTGGTAGTTGTACAGTCCTCCAAAAGGTTGTCTTTGGGTAAGTAATTTGGGGATTTCTTTGAGAAACTTTGGTTTTCCACTTGGGTCTTCTTGTGGGTTCTATTGTTATTACTAGGTGGTATGATGCTTGTTCATGGGAAAGGAGTCATTAGTTTGGTTCATTTGAAGTATTTTCTAGTCCAATATCTTTCACATCTTTAATAATCCTGAAGCTTCTGAAGGATTCTTGGTGATCTTCAGTTAAGTGAAAAATATATAGGCTCACCTTTGCCACCACTATGATTCCTAGCCCAGCGAAGTTGAACCAATTTGTAGCTCATGTGATATTTATCATGTGCTGCAAGGGTATGCGGTACTCTTTAGTACTCATATTAAGAGCTAAGCTCAATGAATTATCAAATAAATACTCTACTAAAGCAATACTTCCTAATATTCTCATAATATCATTCAATTAGCTGATTTAGGCAACTCTATCAGGGGCTTTGGATGCCTAATGGGCAATAGAGCAATGTTTGAGTGAAATCATAGAGACAACCTCGTCAGGGCTATAGACGCTTGACTGGAAGTGGGGCAATGTCCAAGGTAGTTGAAAAGGTGAGTATTATTACATAGCTTAATGAAAGTGAACCTAATGATCTTAGTGTCAGAACGATGGGAATAAATGCAATTGCACACACTTAGACTTTCAGGATATGGATGGTTGTATTGAGTTAGTGATCTATGTTCCTTTGATCTTGTATCATGTTGTCCAGTTTAATAAGTGGGAAACACAAAGATTTTGCATTTTAAACTGATGTTTATCTTTGAATTGCTCTGGAGCATTTGCCCAATAGAGTCACCATTTGTTGTGCCTAGCACACATGCCCCATTTTATCAAATGGAGACCCCCTCCCCTTTTTGCTTTGCTTTGGTTTGGTCTAGGTTTTAGCAGCTGTGCTTGAGAGAAAATCATGTCTTGATGATTCAGCCCATTTGCACATATTAGGGTAAAATTGAGCAAATTTGCGTAAGTTGATTTTATTGACACCCTTTAGTGATTAGGTTGGGATGTTTGAAATACACTAAGTCACAAAATTAGCCCCCTAGGTGAGATTTGCACTGAAAATGTCCTCTAATGCATTTGCGTTGATATCCTATTCAACTAGATATTAGCACTAAACCCTTTGCATACCATTCAGTGCTAAAACTCTATCAAACCAGATTTGCACTAAAATTCATCCCAACTGGGTATATCCCATTGTTGTCAAAAATCTTGCATTTCCTATTAGAGGCCAAATTCCTGCTAGGTGCGCTATAGGTTGTTCAGGGTATGATGCATTTATAACAAGTTGTTAGGGGGTATATATGGTCTGAGTTTTTCAATTTTGTATCATTTTACATTCGAAATCTCTCTAGTGTTTGAGCTCCAAATTTGCCATAATTCCTACTGAAGAAATTCCTGGTGGTTTGTGTCAATTAAGAGTGAATTTGTGGGCAGTGAGTCAGACTCTTTTATTACAACCTCACATTGATAGGTAGGTTGATCTTGGTCTTATCTTTTGGCCTTTGAGTTATGATTTCACCCATTTTGTTCCTAAAGCATGGACGCAGTGTGTTTTTAGGGGATCATGGTCGCACATATGATAGAAATCATTAGGGTTTATAGAATTTGGTTTGAAAACATAGTTTAAATCTTTTATCATCACCAGACATAGTCGTCAACCCTAGGGGGTTTTGAATTAGGGTTTCATTTGAATAAAGGGGAGTTGTACATATGCCTTAAGAAATCTTTATCATCATATCTTGAATCTTCCCCTCTTTGAAGGTTAAAATCAACTTTTTAAACTTATCACCAAAACATTGACTTCAAGAACTTTGAAAAACCTAGTTTGCACTAAAAGCATGTTCAACAGGATATGTCCAGTGTGCCAGATTTTCCCCACTAGATCCCTTGAAATATTTTGCACTAAATAAGTTTGGAACTAGATTTATGCTAAAAAGTGCATCCACTAGATATGTCCTGAAACATTAGGAAAGAGTTTTGCATAGAAATCATAGCCAATAGGATATATCCATAAGCCCCAAGAAACTCTGTAGATCATATTGCTTTTATTGTCACGAAGGATTGCACCCTTGTTAAGTACTAAGCCTAACAATCTTGTGACACATTGGATCACTTTCAAACTGTGGGTTGTCTATAATGAAAGTGAACCTCCGGAAGAGCTGACTCCCTTTAAAATCCTCCTAGATCTGATGTACTTTCAAGGAAAAGAGATAGAAAGCTAACTAATGAAACTAAAATTGATACTAAGAGGTGATGCTCTAATGATTATACTCTAATTTGCAACCTGATTCACAACTATCACTCAACAAATTTGTTCACACAGCTCAGTTTGAGCAATCTTAAAAAATAAATATTTCATAAAAAGGCCTGAAAACTTCTACTTTCATTGAAGGAAAACTATTGTCTTCACAACTTGGAAAAGTAAGAAAATCACTTGCACAATGTACAACCTATGATAATGAATTGCTTTTTTGTATCTATGATTCAATGAATGAGATAGAAACTTAAAGGTTTGATGTTTAAAACATAATGAACTTTCATCAAAATCACTCAATAGAACACAACACCTGAATCTGAGAAGAAAAACACTTGATTTTATTGAAAATAGTAAGAGTACCTCTGTAATAACTATAAAATATGCTAAAAAATAAGCTTCTCCTATATAAAAATATGTAAAACTACTGAGTTATAATATTGAAATCTCTCTCTACAATGTGCAAAGGCAAGAATGAAAGTAAGAACTGAGAAAAAAGCACAAGATTTTTCTCCTATAATACAAAATCTCTCCAAAAAAGCCAAGGGAAGTCATCTCCAGTCCAACTAAACTCCAATTGATGCATGAATGGGTTGGAAAGAGATCCTCAACCCCACAAATAATCAACTCCCAGTTGTTGGGTGAGCAAGGGAAAAAGGCCTAGATTAGAGGGCTCATAACTACTCCTGATTGAGCTATTTTAGCTTTGAACTCCTCCTCTCAAGGTAGTTGACTGAATAGGCTTCCAAAAATAGTCTAGCTTGGCCAAAAGTCAAAAATAGAATCAAGATATCCTCCTGCATGAGTTTCCAACTTCTATTTGACTCCTCTTCTCTTTTTGCATGTTTGGAAGGCAAAAATAAATTATTTTAGCAAGTATTAAGGGTAATCCATGTCTATGACTTACCTTAATAGGTGTTATATAATTATTGCCTTTGTTTTTGTGTAACAAATATTAAGGTAATTTGTAAATAATACCTTTAATGAGTGTTAAAATATAATATATTTATTTACTAAACATGCAAGAGAAAAAGGGTTTACACGATTGCAACTTGACTTAGATGTCTAACCCCTTACAAAAAGCTCACAATGTTATCTGACTTCAAACATTAATCATACTCTTCCTTTTTGATTGATTTAAGGTTAAGAAAGACCCTTAAAAGGTCAAAAACCCTCATCATTTCCTTATGACTCTCTGTCCCTCCTCTAGCTCATGATGCATTCTAATAACTTAACACTTTACAAGAGTGTTTCACCATGGCCTCCATTTGATATTCATTGATTTATTTTTTTTAACAAAGTCAAAAAAAGACTAAAGGCACGGCTAGGGAAAAAGTTCTAAGGTAAACATGAAGAAAAGAACATGTAACCCTAAAAACTAGCTCATTTGTTTTCATTAATTTGTCTCTCTTGTTGTGTGCACCACCATGGAGGGTTTTGAACTCCTATCTTGAAGAGATTTCTTGGCTTCTGAGAGTCTCCTTGCTATTTTTTCTGGTAAGCAAACCTTTAAACTTGTTGTAGCTTCTTTCATTAAAAAATAGCAGTGTAGATTCTGTGCATAAAGCAAAGGAATATTTGTTTTTGTCTTTTTCTTCTTGCTCTATGTAGACTGCTCCTTCAAAAGGAAAATAGTGAAAATCTTGCTCCTCTACTTTCACTTTGTGGAAATGTTTAAAACCCTCTTTTGTATAACAATTTATTTGTGAGAAAAGCAATGCAAATCTTGGTTTCCTTTGTGTTTGTATGTTGAAGTCATGAAATGTGTCCTTAAAAGGAAACAGTGAGGGTTCTGGCTTTCTTCTTTGTATATTATGAACATCACAAGGAAAACTACCCCTTTCCCACCTCTTGAAAGATTGTGTGCTATTCTTGAAGGGAAACAGTAAGAAATGAAACTGGTGGCCTCTTTGGTTTATGGTGGAGATTTCCTGTTATTGTACATCTATTATTCTTTCTTCTCCATTTATTTGATGACAATGGTGAACTTCCTCTCTCCCTGTGGCTCTTTGTTCAGCATAAATACTATGAGGGTTGCTTATGGTCATTGCTTCACACTTTATACCTTCTTCTTGGGTTTCATTTTATGTATTTGCTACTTTGAGAAGTTTTTATTTACTGTATGATAATCGTGAAAAACCTGGTCTTTCTCTGTATGGAAGAACTAAAAGCACTTTTACTTTCAAGCTGTGATAGTCCCTTTGTCATCATGAAGAAGGTTGTTTTAGAGTAATACAAAACCCTACTAGGGTTTCCCTAGTAAATATGAATAACTGTAAGTTTTGTTGTTCTCTTTTTGCACTTTCATCAAGATCATTTAGAGTGTGAGCAGCAACACTTGAGTGTACTTCAATCTTACTGTTATATAGTTCTTGAGATGATCAATCCATAATCAGTTGATGCATATGATGTTGAAATGTAAGTATAGCCATTACTTTACTGCCATACAAATCTGCAAGTTGGACAAAGAGTGTCCTTCCCAGTTCCTGTTGGCCCATGTAGCAGAACTATATTACCTGAACCTAAAGCCCTTGAAACAACTGTCTTTTATGTCGACTGTAATCTATCATTGCATTCTTCATGACCACTTGATTTTACAATCATACCCTTTAAAATTTTACCCTCATGCACTTGCACATTATGACTGTTCTTCCTTTGGTAGTTGAATTGTACCTTCTTTCAAGGTTTGGCATAAAGACTTGGGGTTTTGTCTGTATTAGCCTTTTGTAACTAATATGGCTACTTCCTATGACCTTAATACTACTCTAGTAGTAATGACATGACTGTTATAACTGCCTTCAGATACATGAAATATGACTATTCTTTTATGCCCTCCTGGTGGTTGTTCTTCATACATTGTGACCTTTGGAGCTAGTCATAGCTATATTTTCTCGCTCTTTATCTTCTTAATAATCTCCCTTGTTTCTTCATTTGATATCTACCCACTGTGATTGGATTACTATCTCATTGTGTATCTAACAGAGATTTCCTATTTTCACACACTTAAACTTTTTGCAAGCCTATACAACCTAGGGTTTCTCATGGCTTTGTGGGGTCTACACAAGTTTTCAAGATGACGACTATCTTATAGAAACTAGCAAAGGCAGTTTTAAAATTAAAGTCTTTGATAGAGGATAGAGACTGTTGTTGGGCACTTGTAGCATCATCTTCAGATGCTTTAAATGGAGCTTCAGGCTCCTTTTAGACTTCAACATAAGTATAACAACTTCTACTCCTCAATTCAAACACTCTTTTGAAATGAAAAAACAAGGCTCACTGGTTGTCTTATCAATGGTTGACAGACCCCCTTTAAGGCCCTAGAAGATCTCATCTCTTTTGATAGCACAAGCATGCTCCTTAGATAGTCTTGAGCAGTCATTAGATCACTGCATGTTTGATGACTACTCCTCCTAACTCTTCGTTGTAGATCGTATCAATGTTCATACTATTTCCTTATGTTGACAATCCATGTATGTTGATGCACTGTACCCTATATGCATAGCTACATCCTAAACACTATGATTGTTCTTTTGTGCTTACCTTCAGTTCAACTAGTCTTGTCTTGACTATTCTAGACACTTTACAGTCATTCTAATTGTCCTTACTTCTATTATAGTCATTGTAACTATTTTTTCATATCATTACAGTTATCTCGTAACTTCCATGGTGACTGTCCTCATTCTTTCATGACTATTATGACAACCTCATAATGCTTCCGTACTCCATTTGGCATAGAACCTCAATTCTCTAGCTCTTTTTCTACCCTTGTAGGGTCCTCTTTACTTATAGAATGAATGTCAAAGTGTTGTTCCTCTTTTATGACGACTATAAGACCAGTAACAACCTCTCTCACTATCATCTCTTGTAGGCTGGTCTTAGGATTGATCTCCTTCCCTTACATTTAAATGTCTTCATGTAGGTTCTCACCATTTCCATGTCTTCTTGCATTGGCTAACACAGTCCTCTTCATGATTGTCCTCACCCTACAGGCCAACTTTGGAGGAATTCTGTTGTCTTTACTTTGAACAGCTTGGAATAGTAACCTCTCTTTGTAACTGTGACAGTCTCCATGCTTTTTGTTATCTATGCATATGTGTCTAGATTGTGATCATGTTATTAATTACATAGTCTTCATGACTTGTATCCTCCACCTCCATGTTGCAAGTATGAGGTGAACCAGTGTTGTCATTGATGTCAACATACTCATATTGCATTGACAAGAAGGATTGGATGAGCTGTGTGCTGAGGATATTGAGAAAATTAGCCTCAGTCAGGAATAGTGAAGAACAGTGATGAGAAGAAGGCAAATGTATTGTATAGGTTGAGAATTGGAGGATGCGGATTAAAGGGTTTGCAGATATGAGTCTTGAGATGTTTCAGTTAAGTTTTCAGAGGTCCGCATGAAGACCTGAAGAAGTTATGGCTGTCTGTGTGGAACCGGTTCCGGCAAGTGCTCAGAGGTGACAGAGGATCACAGAAAGGTCCGGTGAGGTCCGGAATTGTATAATCCTAATCTGCGGATTGGAAAGAGTGTTTGGAATGTCCTTGTGATGTGTCATCTCGAGTTGTGTATGATTTTGAGGTCCGGAAGTACCTTTTGCGTTGTGACAGTGGCGACAGACTGTGTTCTTGAAGTTTCAAATGAGGAAGAGAAGAGATTCCAGTAAGTAAAGAAAGTGCGGATGTACCTGGTCATTCAGGCAGGCTTGTGAAGGTTCTTGGATCATGTTGAGGTTGTGTTGTTGGTCCGCATTGATGGTAGAGCCCGGAATTGAAGATATTCTTCCGGATGAAGTTCTTGTTCCGACTAGCCGACCGGATGAGTTGTTCATCCTGCGAATGTTCTTGTGGTGGCCGACCGGATGTGTTATTCATCTTGCGGATACTCTTATGGTTGTTTTCCGACTTAGATGTTTGTTCCTAAGTTGATGTCTTGTATAAATAACAGTTTGTGAGTTCATTTCGAAGTGTGGATGAGTGTGGCATAGTGAAGAGAAGTGCGAAAGGTAGAGCAGAGGTTTTTGGGCTTAAATGGAACTGATCTGGACATGGTAGAGATGTCATTCTCTAGTTCAAGATTGTGATTCTTATCACTTTGTAGACAGTGTGTCTCCTTGTAGGCAGTGGGCCTTTTTGTGAGCAGTGTGCTCGGGCAGTGAGCCCTAATTGGCAAGTGCCATTCTTTTTCTTATTCTTCTAACAGAGAATAATCCTTGGGTTAATCACCCCGTGGTTTTTTCCTTAACCGGGTTTTCCACGTCAAAATCTTGGTGTTCAATGTGTTGATGTTTTATCTGCTCTTGTGTTTATGTATTATGCTTTCATGGATGATTAATTGATATGCTGTTAACTAACAACGAAGAATCAAGTGTTTGAAAGAACAAGAAGTTTTATACAACTGATTCACCCCCCCTCTCAGTTGTATACCTTAAATCCAACAATTGGTATCAGAGCCAGGTTCCTCTAAAAGAAGCTTAACCGCTTGAGGAGATCTAGGATGTCGTCATACAAAAAGGATAGTCCGAAGTTCGATGGAACCAATTTTACTCTCTGGAAGGGTCGCATGAAATGTCACCTGGAATGTATGGGAAAAGCATACTTGGCCATGGTTTCAAAACCATATGTACCTCCACAAGGTGGTCTGACAACTCTGAATGAAATCACAGAAGCTGAAAACAATCTGCGGACCAAGGAAGCTCTTCTAAGCGCATTGAATGACTCAGATCTCTCAAATGTTATTGACCTACCAACTGCATATGAGATCCTGACTAAACTGGAACTTCTGTATGAAGGAGATGAGTTTGTCAAAAGTGCAAGGTTGCAAAGTCTGAAAGGGAAATTCGAAAGATTGAAGATGAGGGATGATGAAAACATCACTACTTTTATGCCAAGAGTGAATGAACTAGTGTGTGGAATTAGAAATGCTGGTGGAACTCTCGATGAAAATGAGATCGTTTGCAAAATCCTTAGATCCCTTCCTGCTGCCTACAAAATCAAGGTTGCTGTAATTGATGAATTCAGAGCCCACACAACCGTCACAAGAGAACAATTGGCTGGCAAGCTAGCTACATTTGAAATGACCGAGTTTGGAGATGATCTTCCTAAGACTGAATCTACTTTCAAAGCCAGTACCTATGTGAAAGGCAAACAGAGAATTGATCCGGGAGAAAACTCTTCAAGGAAGATGACATGGTATGATCAAGCAAGAAGAGACATGGAAGAAGAAGAAGCAAAAACAGCTCAACTTGAAGCCCTCATTGCAAAAAGACTACCAAGAGGATCCGGTAAGTATGAAGTAAAACTACCCTTTAAGTGCTTCAACTGCAATAAGATTGGTCATTTTGCTTCAAGATGTCCGGAAAGATCTGCAAGGTCTAATACTAACAGACAAAGGTTTCAAAAGAATTGCTATTATGTTCATGAAGAAGATGACAATGAAGGAGTAACAGATGATGAATCAGAACTAGGAAGCAAATCCAGAAATGAGTGGGTGTTTATTGCCATCAAGGAAGAAGATTCAATACTCTCTGAATCTGTCAATCACAAAGTTGTTGAAAAAGCTTTGGCTGCTCAAGTGGAAGAAAAGGATGATTGGGTTATTGACAGTGGATGTTCTCACCATATGACTGGTGACAAGAATAAGTTCTTGAATTTGGAAAGGTATGAAGGAGGAATGGTAAAGTTTGGTGACAATTCTGCTGGCAGAATCAGAGGTAGGGGAACTATTTCCTTTGATGGAAAGAGCAAAACAGGTAATGTACTATATGTTGAAGGATTGAAGCACAATCTTCTCAGTGTTGGTTAGTTAGTAGACAAAGGCTATGATCTTCGGTTTAAGAATGGAAAATGCAGAATCTTTACAAGCTCTGGAACTGAAATTGCATCTGGTACTCAGACAAATGGTAATATCTTTCATCTGGTTGGTTCAAATAAAAGTTGTTTGTTTGTTCAAATTGATCAGAGTTGGTTATGGCATAGAAGAATGTGTCATGTAAATTTTGATAACATCATCAAGATAAGCAATACTCAGGCTGTAAGAGATCTTCCAAAATTGATGAAACCTACAAATAGTGTGTGCAAAGAATGTTAGTTAGGTAAACAAAGCAGAGTCTCTTTCAAAAGCAAAGATCAGTCTTCTACCGGATTGTTGGAATTAGTACATACTGATCTCTGTGGTCCGACAAGAATCAAGAGTCTGCTAGGTGATAGATATTTCATGTTGTTAATTGATGACCATTCCCGGATGATGTGGGTTACCTTTCTAAAAGAAAAATCAGAAGCATTTGAGAAGTTCAAAATCTTCAAAGCTATGGTAGAGAATCAAACCAGATTGAAACTAAAGTGTCTAAGGTCTGATAGAGGTGGTGAATTTACATCTGGTGAGTTCATTGACTTTTGTGAGAAGTAGGGTATAAGGAGACAATTGTCTGCTCCTAGGACTCCACAGCAGAATGGAGTAGTTGAAAGAAAGAACCGGACCATCCAGGAAGCTGCCAGGACAATGATGTTGGAAGCAAATGTTCCTCAGATGTTCTGGAAAGAAGCTATCAGCACTGCAGTCTACACTCTAAATCGAGTTCAAATCAGAAACAATACCGGTAAGACCCCCTACGAACTCTGGTTTGGCATCACTCCTACTGTGAAATATTTCAGAGTATTTGGTAGCAAGTGTTATATCAAAAGAGATGAAGATCTAGGAAAGTTTGATGCTAGAAGTGATGAAGGAATTTTCTTGGGTTACTCCACTCAAAGCAAAGCATACCGGTGTTACAATAAGAGACTGAGGAAGATGATAGAAAGCACTAATGTGAAAGTTGATGAAGGAATTGAGAAGCCCTCAAGATTTTATGAATTTGATGAAGATGACCAAGACGGTGTTCAGATTCAAGGAACTCAATCCTCTCCGGTAAGACAGAGTCAGCCTGATCTGGTAAATCAGGAAGAAGAGATAGGTTTGAATGAGCCTGATCAAGAAGCAGCAGTGCAGGATACTCCCAAAATTCCTAGGTATGTAACACTAAACCACTCTGAAGATCAGATCATAGGTGACAGAAGCAAAGGTGTGCAAACTAGAAGGAATGTTGCTCAAAATCAGGATGAATGTTGTCTGATTTCAAAGATTGAACCTAAAACAGTAAATGAAGCCTGCAATGATGAAAACTGGACTAAAGCAATGAAAGATGAATTAATGCAAATTGAGAAAAATCACACTTGGGATCTTGTTCCCAGACCTAGAGATAGGAATGTGATTGGAACCAAATGGGTCTTCCGGAACAAATTAAATGAAGCTGGTAAAGTAATCAGAAATAAAGCTAGATTGGTCTGTAAAGGCTACTCCCAAATAGAAGGAATTGATTATGAAGAGACCTTTGCTCCTGTGGCAAGAATTGAAGCAGTCAGATTATTTCTTGCATTTGCTGCCTTCAAAGACTTCAAGGTATATCAGATGGATGTCAAGTCTGCCTTCCTAAATGGTGATCTGGAAGAAGAAGTTTACATTGAACAACCGGATGGATTTCAATTATCTGACAATAATGATATGGTCTGTAAGTTAAAGAAAGCATTGTATGGATTAAAACAAGCTCCAAGAGCATGGTATGAAAGGTTGGATAAGCATCTTGTGTAGATTGGATTCAGCAAAGGTACTACTGACAGTAACTTATATTTCAAAATTGATCATGAAAACATTTTGATTGTTGAAGTGTTTGTAGATGATATCATTTTTGGAGGAAGAGATAGTATGTGCAAAACTTTTGCAAATCAGATGAAATGTGAGTTTGAAATGTCTATGCTTGGTGAAATGAATTTCTTCTTGGGTCTGCAAATTACTCAAACAAAGAAAGGAATCTTCATTTCTCAGACCAAATATGTGAAAGAATTGTTAAGGAAATTTGGTATGGAAGATTCAAAACCAATGAACACTCCCATGGCAACCGGATGTAAGTTGAGCAAAGATGATGACTCTCCAAAGGCAGATCAGACAATGTATAGATCAATGATTGGTGGATTGTTGTATCTCACGCAGACTAGACCAGATATAATGCAGGCTATTGGTCTTGTGGCAAGATTCCAGGCTAATCCTAGAGAATCTCATGTTATGGCAATCAAAAGAATTTTTAGGTACTTGAAAGGAACAGTTGAGTATGGTCTATGGTACCCCAGAGATCCGGACTTCTCTCTTCATGCTTACACAGATGCAGATTGGGCAGGAGATGTAGATGATCAAAAGAGCACCAGTGGTGGAGCATTCTTTTTGGGGAAGAGATTGGTTTCTTGGCTAAGCAAGAAACAAGATGCAATATCTCTGTCTACAACTGAAGCAGAATACATTGCAGCAACAAGTAGTTGCACTCAAATCCTATGGATGAAGCAGATGCTAAGAGATATTAAAATTGAATATGCGGAGCCTATCACAATTTTCTGTGATAATTCAAGTGCAATTAATATTTCCAAGAATCTGATATTACACTCTAAGACTAAGCACATATCTATCAAGTTTCACTTCTTGAGAGAACAAGTGAACAAGGAAGAAGTCAGGTTGGAGTATGTTCCCTCCAAGGATCAGATTGCAGATATTTTTACTAAACCTCTTCCCAAGGACTCTTTTGAATATCTCCGGGAGAAGTTAGGGGTCATGGCCCCTCCGGTGATAAACTAGGATGCACTGATGTGCATCAGTCCGGTGGATATTACAGTCATATCTTGTGATCCGGATTGATGATTGGGAGTTGCTACTAAGGGGGAGCAGCTGGTATGATTCTAATGTGTCAAAATTGCAAGTATGAGCCCTTTGCCATTGATGTCAAAGGGGGAGAGAAGACATGTGAAAAACAAGTAGCTGATGATCAAAAGGGGAGCAGCAAATGAGGAGAAGACATGTTGCTGATAGGGGGAGAAGTGACAGAAAGGAGAAGTTTCCTGTCTTGATGGTTTTTCACATCATATGTTGCCATCAATGACAAAGGGGGAGATTGTTGCAAGTATGAGGTGAACCAGTGTTGTCATTGATGTCAACATACTCATATTGCATTGACAAGAAGGATTGGATGAGCTGTGTGCTGAGGATATTGAGAAAATTAGCCTCAGTCAGGAACAGTGAAGAACAGTGATGATAAGAAGGCAAATGTATTGTATAGGTTGAGAATCGGAGGATGCAGATTAAAGGGTTTGTAGATATGAGTCTTGAGATGTTTCAGTTAAGTTTTCAGAGGTCCGCATGAAGACCTGAAGAAGTTATGGTTGTCTGTGTGGAACCGGTTCCAGCAAGTGCTCAGAGGTGACAGAGGATCACAGAAAGGTCCGGTGAGGTCCAGAATTGTATAATCCTAATCTGCGGATTGGAAAGAGTGTTTGGAATGTCCTTGTGATGTGTCATCTCAAGTTGTGTATGATTTTGAGGTCTGGAAGTACCTTTTGCGTTGTGACAGTGGCGACAGACTGTGTTCTTGAAGTTTCGAATGAGGAAGAGAAGAGATTCCAGTAAGTAAAGAAAGTGCGGATGTACCTGGTCATTCAAGGAGGCTTCTGAAGGTTCTTGGATCATGTTGAGGTTGTGTTGTTGGTCCGCATTGATGGTAGAGCCCGGAATTGAAGATATTCTTCCGGATGAAGTTCTTGTTCCGACTAGCCGACCAGATGAGTTGTTCATCCTGCGAATGTTCTTGTGGTGGCCGACCAGATGTGTTATTCATCTTGCGGATACTCTTATGGTTGTTTGCCGACTTAGATGTTTGTTCCTAAGTCGATGTCTTGTATAAATAACAGTTTGTGAGTTCATTTCGAAGTGTGGATGAGTGTGGCATAGCGAAGAGAAGTGCGAAAGGTAGAGCAGAGGTTTTTGGGCTTAAATGGAACTGATCCGAACATGGTAGAGATGTCATTCTCTAGTTCAAGATTGTGATTCTTATCACTTTGTAGACAGTGTGTCTCCTTGTAGGCAGTGGGCCTCTTTGTGAGCAGTGTGCTCGGGCAGTGAGCCCTAATTGGCAAGTGCCATTCTTTTTCTTATTCTTCTAACAGAGAATAATCCTTGGGTTAATCACCCCGTGGTTTTTCCCTTAACCGGGTTTTCCACGTCAAAATCTTGGTGTTCAATGTGTTGATGTTTTATTTGCTCTTGTGTTTATGTATTATGCTTTCATGGATGATTAGTTGATATGCTGTTAACTAACAACGAAGAATCAAGTGTTTGAAAGAACAAGAAGTTTTATACAACTGATTCACCCCCCCTCTCAGTTGTATGCCTTAAATCCAACACTCCAGTCATGTGAAAGTACTCGCTACCCTTGCTTGAGATTTAATCACCCTTTGGAAACCATTGACTGTTTCTTGTCATTCCTGTTATGAGACCTCACACCTATTATCTTGTGATAGGCTACTGTGGATTGCTTAATGCCTCTGCTGTTGGCACAGTGATGACTGTGGTTTGACTACTCTTGTTAAGTCTATTGTCTTCCTGATGACTGTTACCATTGTCCTTTGCTAACTTCTAGTCATCTTGCTTTGGAAGTCCTCTAGTGTCTGCTATGTCACAATCCATGTATGATCATCATGCACTCAGTCTATATGACTGTCATAGTCCTAGGAGACTATCACACACTCCACTCATGCTTTTTGACTACTCCATGCACTTGAGATTTGACTATCCATCATGGCTCATCCTTTCATGACTGTTATGATAACTTCAATCTATGTCATTAATGATTGGTATTCAAGTACCTGTACCTGCACACTCAACAAACTAGTTAGAAAAAACATAGAGGCTAAGAGCCTCTCCTTTGATTATCTGACCTTAATTTATTACACCTTCTTGTGGTTGTATATCTGCCTCTGAGGACTGTTTATCTCTTTCATTTTCCTGATTAGATTCTTGTGAAAGGTAGCATGTACATTTTGATATTATCACATATATGAGAGATGGCATCCTGAGCTCTAACATATCCTTATCTATCTTTTGCAAGTCCCCTTGGAGATATCAATGAGGAATCTAAAGATGATACTTCCAATAGTGGGGTTCATCATTCAGGCAATGATAGATCCCCTCTCTCTCATATATGTTTCCTTTTTATTTCAAATGTATATGCTTTGTTTCATGTCATCTTGTATAGTCATTCCTATAGCTTGTGTGGGAAACTATGAGCATATTCTCTTTATGAATATAAACAACTATTTTATGCAATGTTTTGTATATTGCTCCTCTTTTGTGAATCTATTGCATAAAGAAAACTGAAAACTATTACATGATAAAAATGTTTATAATCATGAGTAAATTTAGCAAAATTTGTGCACCTTTCTCACTTGATAATTGGATCAATTGTAATGAATAGACCATGAAAACAAAATGAAACTCATAGCTTAATTCTCTTCAATTCTGCCTACTTTGGGATGCCTCCTACATTGGTAGGATCCCCTCCCATTTTTATCTGGTTTGTGTAGCAACTTTTATTGAGTTGCTACATGACTCTAGTAAAAGTGATCATAGGAAAGGGCCTTCTACTTGAGTAGTAGGCCTTCTACAGCAGGCTATAAGTTTTCATCCTCCATTTCTTTTGAACTTGTTGAAACTACATCCCCCTCCAAAGTAGAAAATATCAATGTTGTCCCATCCTTCCCTTATTGGGATGAAATGCACAATTAGGTAACATTTTTGGTGACCTCTACATGAGTTTTGCCTACTAAAACTCTAAGGACCAGTTGCCTAGTATATCCATTGGGTAATAGAGTCCTTTTTTGGCCTTCACAACTTAGAAAATTTCTTGAAACTCAGCTATTAGAATTTGAACAACAGCAAAACAAACTGAAAATAAAACAAGGCTGGCTCTAAATAGGGCCAGCAAACTGTGCAACAACACTTCTTGGAAAACAAAAACTAAACTAAAACAAATGTGCAATCGACACTTATTAACTCAAACCTCTACTCTACTATGATACATTTGAAAACTCATGCTCCTTAGAAATAGTGTTTGAGGTGAATCCCATTAACTGGCATAGGTAACACCTTGCCTTCCATATTGGCCAGCTAAAAAGCATTATGTTGTTTATACTCAACAATCATGGATGGGCCACCCACATAGCATCAAACTTGTTATGCTTACCAGGTCTGCTCTTCAATTCATCCCACTTGAGGACAATGTCTCCCTCCTTGAAGTGTCTAGGTACTGCCCTTTTATCAAATGTCTGTTTCATTTGCATCTGATACATCTCCAACTTCTGTGTTCTTTGTTTTCTTGCTTCTTCTAGCTCTAACAACTTAGCCAATCATACTTCCATAGGACCTTCTTCCATCATCTCAAGCTCTTTCATGAGGCTTAAATCTAGTAGCTCAACTGAAATGGGGAGCTTAGCTTCCCTACCATATACAAGCATAAATTGAGACTAATCTGTTGATCTCTTAGGAGTCACCCTATCAGCCCATAAGGTTGATTTCAGCTTTGAATGTCAGGTCCTCTGGTTGTCTTCTATATTACTTTTGATAATCCTAATGAGGTTCTTATTTTTGGACTCATCTTGTCCATTGACCTGAGGGTAGTAGTTTGAAGAAGTACTTAAGTAAACACCATGCTTAATGGCCCAGTCAGTTAGTTTCATGCCAACAAAAGCTAAAGCATTATCTAAAATAATAGAATTTAGTACACCAAACCTGGCTATTAAGTCTTCATAAAAATTTAAAACAACACTCTCATTTGTCTCTTTCAAGGCTACTGCTTCTGTCCACTTGGTGAAATAATCTGAAGCTGTTAACACCCATTTGTGGCTAGAACTAGATGGTGGGTTAATGGCCCCAATGAAATCAAGCCCCCACTTGGTAAAAGGTTGATCTACTGATATAGGCTATAAAGGCAAGGATGCCAACCTCTTCTTGCTTACAAATACAACATATTTTACACATTTTCTTACCCATGCACGCACATCTTTAAAAATAGGAGGCCAATAGTACCCATCCTTCATGATCTTCAAGGCTATTATTCTAGGTTCAAAATGGCCACCAGTTGGTCTGTCATGGAACTCATGCAAGATCCTCTCAATCTGGTCTGATTCTATGCATCTTAAAACTACACCATTATAATCCTTTCTAAACAAGGTACCATTCAAAATGACATATGGGATGGCTTGAAGTTTGAAATACCTCCTTTTGGCAGCATTTAGCCCTACTGGACACTCGCCAATCTGCAAGTAGTGAACCATTTCATGTATCCAGCTAGTGCCATTTGCTGGGACAACATGTGAATTGTTATCAACCATTATTATAGCTTCTTGTTGTGTTTCTATGTCATTTTCTGCACCATCAGCAAGCTGTTTGCACAACCCCTTACCTCTAACTAGCTTAGTGACCTTGATATCCACATCATACTCCATCACCTTAGTGACCCATCCAGCCCTTTTGTCTCCTAAATCCTTGCTTAACAAGAATTATTTTACACTCAGATAGGCAACCATCAGTTGAATCTTATTGTTATAAAGTATGTGCCTAAACTTTTTAAGGCTTCTAATAATGGCAAGCACATGTTTTTCTACAAATGAATACCTTTGTTCGTAGCCTTCTAACCCTTGGCTAAAAAAAGCAATTGGCTACTCCTGATTGTGTTTGTTTTGTTGTGTCATCATAGCATAAATAGTATCAGTGCCTCCATAAGTATACAATATGAAATCCTTTGAGAAATCTAGATTTATCAATGTTGGTGTTATTGCTATTGCTTCCTTTATGCTCTCAAAACTGCTTTTTCGATCTTCCTTGGTCTAGCTTAAAGCCATATTCTTTTTTAGAATAGATGTTAGAGGCTTTAAAAGATTGACAATATTTGGAATGAACCTTCTTACAAAGTTAATTCTGCCTAAAAATCTTTGCATCCCCTTGGGTGTTGCCACAATAATGGGTTACACTTTCTAGGACATCCTGATTTTTGCTGAAATCACATATTTTTAGAAAATATAATGATTTAAGCCTTGAAAGGTTCCATTTAAAGGATTTTAATTAAAGAGGGGTTGATCAAACCCCCTTAGATTCAACCCCCCTGGATAGAACCCAGTTAATTTTAAACCATACCTATAATGGAGTCTTCTCTACATCTATCAAAATGCTGATAAAAAACTACCTTTGATTTACCTTTTGGGGGATTAAATGAATTTATTTAAAATTTATGTTTTGTAAGTATGTAATCCTTATTATAAGCTTCCCAAAAAGTATAATTTTAAATATATTTAATTTGATTATTATATTTATTTTGAATGCAGGTTTTTCACTGAACATCAAGTTCTCTATTCTACACTCATGGAAAATTAGTAAATTATTGAAAAAAATTCTAAAAAATATCTATGTGCTAGGTATTGATGTCCTTATTTCAACAGCCGATGATGGCATGGTTCGGTGGTTAAGTCGCTCAGGATGTAGTGGCGGCCACCAGAGTTCAAACCCCCGCTGGGCCAACGAGCTCGCAAGGCTTTACGCCTTCGCTGGGCCAATGAGCTCGCGGGTTTGAAGTGTTCTTCCTAGGGGATGAGGTCCCCCAGTTGTGGCCTCACCGGTTCATTGCTCCGGGCAAAAGCATTCACGTGGAGCCGGAGGGCGTGTCGCACCAGCGTCGCCGGTCACGTTAAAAAGTTTACCAGGCGCATTTTAAAAAAAAAAAAAAAAAAAAAAATGTCCTTATTTCAACAAAAAATAAAAAATTGAATTTTGATACATACAGAAAAAGTTATGTTTTACAAAATATGGCTATGTCTAATTTATAATTGGTTTGACTTCAAAACTTAATTAAAAAAAATATTCAACAAAACATTATGAAACCAAATGCATGCCCTATATGTCAGTGTTACCAATCTAAATTCAAAAGAATTAGAATTTTATCCTTTGTAGAAAAAAACATTATGTGCTACAGAATACACATCACTTTAAAAAAATGTTGTTTATTATTAAAAACTAGTTATCAAAGGAGACATAAAAATATTTACAATTTAACTCCAATTTTTTTTTTAAAATATATATATTTAGAATCTACAAACAAAATCTCACAAATCACTAGTTCGCATCATCTTCAAATTCCTAATGATTTAGCGGCTATAGGTGTTAGAAAGTGAAGATTTAGTTCAAAATGTTGATTTCAATGTCAAGTTTGGCCAAAAAGTGTATCCCATTATTGTGGGATGACCCCCTTTTTGTGAGCTAGTAAGGGTAAGGATGAAATGGCACTTACTCTTTCTGGATCAATTCTGATCCCATGTTTGGAAACAATATGACCTAGAAGCTTACCTTCATGAACAACAAAGATACATTTTTTCGGATTGAGAGAGACACCATACTCTCTACATCTATCAAAAACCTATCTCAAATGAGAAAAATGATCTTTTGCATCTTTTGAAAACATAGTGATGTCATCTAAGTAAATTGACACAAACTTATTCATGATATTGTGAAAGGCCACATCCATGGCTCTCTGAAAGGTTGCTCCAGCATTTGACAGGCCCAAGGGCATCTTCTTGTAAGCCATGGTTCCCCATTTGGTTGTGAAGGTTGTTTTATACTAGTCTTCTTCCTTTACCAAAATCTAATTATAACCTGAGAACCCATCCAGCAATGAGAACCTCTCAAAACTTGATACAACTTGTAGAATCTACTCCATTGAAGGCAACAAATAATGATCTTTTAATGAGAACCTATTTAAGTCCCTAAAATCAACACACAACCTAACTTCACCATTTTTCTTTCTCACAGGCACCATATTTGACACCTAGGATGTGTACTTAATGGGAAATATAATGCTACTCTGAATCAACTTATTGAGTTTAGTCTTCATGAGGATCTCCAACTTAGGATTAAGAGGTCTCTATTTTTGCCTTACAGGTTTTGCATCTGGTTCTAGCTCAATGGTGTGTTGTGCTAGTTCTGGGTTAAAACCTTTTAGATCTTTGTATTCCCAAGAAAAATGTTATCATATTCCTAACATAATAAAACAAATTCATGCTTCTCTTCTTTGGTACATACCTTTCCCAGCTTGAGGAGTTTGACCTTGAAGATCTCAATAGCTTCATAATGTTCTTCCTTGATCAGTATACTTGCTTTCTCTCTTCTCAATTGATCATCTGAATTAAAAATTAACTTCAAGAAAACAAAACCCTTTGGTTGCTTGTTTGTCTTGAGTTGGAGAATCTAATCTCCAAACTGTTGTAATTTTTGCTGATTTCTAGCTGAAAACTCAGTCTCTTCAATGAGAAAATTGGCAATCTGCTCATCACTATCAAACACTTGCCAGTGGATGTTGTTATCTAGGACTTATGGCCTCACAACCACTTTTATGTATTGCTATCTTTCCACATTTTTGATCTCCTTTGGAATGTCAAACTCAGCTCCCATGCCTGCCATATTATTAGCTTGTTTATTTTGGCTTCTTGGCAAGGACAACAGGTTAAAAGCATCAAAATCTTTAATTATATCCCAAATTCTATGCTTGTATGACTTGAGTAAGTCATGTTTTGTGTCATTTATGTTCCTTACTTGATTTGCAACTAACTCACTATCACCAAATACCTGTAAGCACTTGATATTCTTCTTCTTGGATTATTCCAAACCATGAATGAGTCCCTCACTCTTTTCTAGTGTTAGTATAGCTGAAGGCAAATCTAAAGGTTGCATAATATTTCTCACTTTCAAGGGAAATGAGCATGGCTCCACCACCAGCACCTACCTTCTTGCACCATCAAAATAAAGCTACCACAAATCATTACCGTGCTATTCTGATTGTTGTTCCTATTGTTTTTATCCTTTCATGAGATTAGGAATAGTTTGATTCTGCTCATGGATCATGAAAATTCCTAAAACAACTTCTTCCACTTGTTTGTAAGGGTCATCCTCTATTGGCAAGAGACACTATATGGATTCATGATTATTGTCATTGATGGCAACAAAGTTCATCCCACATATCCGCAGGACATGATATGTCTCTATCAGAAGTCAGAGTGAAGAATGTTGTGGTCTGGTAAACAAGAACAGAGCATGTGGCGAGGTCCGACAGACAGGTCTGGATCTCTCAGAGGAAGTATCCTAGTGAAGTGTAGATTTGGGGAAGTCAAGAGGACTATCTTAAGTGATAGATTCCAAGGATTTAGCCTCCGATGATAGATGAAGAAAAATATATGAATACTTGAGTATCAGGTTCCTGAGTGACAGTATGAACAGAGGAAGAACTGACTGGCAGAACATTAGACATTATTCTGGATGAGTTATTGATGATGAAAAAGGTTTTTAAAGCATAAGTTATGTTTGGCCAACATGATTGATGACTTCTACAAGTATATGCTTGATCCGCATTACTTGATGTGCAAGGATTCAGTTGACAGATCAGAGTTTGTGAAAAGATTGACTATTCCGGGTGCCGACTAGAAAGGTGATGAAATCACTTGTACAGATATATATACAAGATGGATTTAGTTGTGAGAGTTGTTGTGGTTGTTTGTGATGTGTGAATAAAAGCAGAAGAGCAGAGCAAAAGCAGTAAGGAAGGTCCGGTATGTGAAAGAGAAGCAGCATAAAAGAAGAGGAAAGATGAAGTGCAACAGATCAGTGTATTGAGCCTAACCGGAACTAAACATATGTAGATGCTCCCAATCAGTTCAAATATTGTATAACACTCTTTTTGTAGATAGTGAGTCTCTTGTAGGTAGTGTGCCTCTTGTGAGCAGTGTGCTCGGGTAGTGAGCCCTAATTGGCAAGTGCCATTTTGTATTTCCATTCTTCTAATAGAGAATACAATCTTGGGTTAATCACCCCGTGGTTTTCTCCCTTAACAGGGTTTCCACGTGAAAAATATTGTGTCATGTGTATTTCCATTTAATGGTTATGTTTGCTTGTTTGAATTAATGCTACATTGATTAATAAGAAAGTTCAGAAAGTAGAAATAATTAGGATAATTGATTCACCCCCCTCTCAGTTATCAACAATTGGTATCAGAGCCAAGTTCCTCCTAATAGAGTCTAACGGCTTGAGGAAGATCCGGGAATTCAAATGGATGCATATGGTTTAAGGGAGCAACTCAAGACTGCCCTTGATGATCTTGAACAGTCAAACTCTGAAGTCAATGAATTAAAGGAAAGACTCAAACAGGCTGATGATTTCATTAGAGAACTAAAAGACAAATTAAGTCTCTCTATGAAAAAGAGAAAGGAGCTGCTTCAGCAATTGGCAAGTCAACGTGAAGCAAATGATGCAAAAGAAGAGCTGAAGGAGAAAACCAAGTTATGTGAAAAGTTTTCAAAAGAAGTCATTATGGTAAGACATGAAATGGAATTAGGAGTTATGAAGTTTACCCAAGAAATTGAAGAGAAAAGAAAAACTGAAGATAATCTAAGACAATCTCTCAAAGAGAAATTAGAAGATTGCCACCAAATGGATAGAATTATCAGACATCTTGAATCTGATCTTAAAGATGCTAAAGAAAATGAAGAAAAACTTGAGGATCAAATTGTCTCTCTCAAAAGGGATCTTCAAACAGCAAATGAATATAAAGAGAAATTCAAGATAAGTTCTGCTCAACTTGAAGTTCTTCTTGGAAGTCAAAAGAGGGTAGATGACAAGTGTGGTTTGGGATATGAGAAAGGAGAAAGCTCTGGATCTAGTCAGAAGAATTTTGGATCAGAAAATCTAAGGAACAGGCCTAGAAGACCTCCGGTAAGATAGCCTAATGCTCAAAGATATCCATCCTTCAATGGATACTACCTCAACTACAATAACTTTGGTCATAAAGCTAATCAGTGCAGAAAGAGAATGAATCAGACTAATTCATCCTTCTCTAGACAGTGTTTTAACTGCAAAAGGTATGGTCACAAATCTCATGAATGTAGAAACATGCAAATGAACAAATCATTCAATGGTAGATGCTTTGCATGCAATAGAATAGGTCATATGGCTAATCAATGTAGATCAAGAGGATATCAATCAAATATGCAAAGAAATGTTGTTTGCCAAATTTGCAATAGATCCGGTCATATTGCAAAATTCTGTAGAAGCAAGAATTAGGACAAAAGAGGTTCGGTATATGATAATCAGAATCAAGATAAGGGAAAACAAAAAGTGAATGCGGATGAAGTTAAAAGTGAGATGAACAAGATTTGGGTAAAGAAAAGTATCGAGAATGTAGAGGTTGGATCCGCACCAGACTCTAGTGCTGATATTCCTTCCAAAAATTAAAAAGTGAGCTCTGGCTCAGGGGAGACACAAAAAAAATCTTGTTCCCCCAGCCAGTCAATTGGTTCTGGAACTGGCACAAGAAGAGTTACAGATTGAAGGGTTCATAAGGGAAACATCCAAACAAACTATGGTTAAGATTTGGAAGATCTGTAAGATGTTTAAAGATTAGGATTAGTCTAGTTCTTCAAGTCATCTGAATAAAGCAAACCGGAATAACTTAGGTCGAGCATTTATTGCAACCTAACATTAGGGTTTGTGGAGCAATATAAGGGTTTTCTTATTAAGCATTTGTTCATTCTTCACTCAAGAAGAAAAGAAAAGGAGGTCTACAAACAACTTCTCCCAAAAGATCAAGACGATTCTTCATACAGCTCAATCCGGATTTCATCGTGTGCCCTAAACTGTGCAAAAGGTATTCTTCGTTCTTGATATCCTTCAGTAAGATTCTTTGATGATGGCTACTCTGAATATAGTAAATATTTCTAATAGACCTTGCCCCACATTTAAGAAACATCCATACAAATCCTTGGAGGTAGATCCCCTAGGAGCATTTTCTAGTGTTCTGCATGGCGTATTGCATACAGAAGACATTAGGGTTTACATACATGCGAGCATTGAAGAATTTGGAGAATCAAAGTTAGTAGATATCTATCACAAATAGTTGATAGATGATTCTTTTGAGATTAAACCTCAGTATAAAGCCATCAGGGATAAGCATTTTGCACAGTGCATTCATTTCCCCTATTTTGAGGAAGATGAATGGGTCCGCTTTGTGTTGAGTAGAGTGCATGACAATTTCCTATGGTTGAATAAACTATTTAAGATCACCAAAGATGCAATTAGGGCAGTAACTAGTCTGCACTCATCCGGTGGAATACCTGTTCTCAAGTCCATCAAGAATCAGATAGTAAGTGATGCAACAGGATCAAAATTTGACAAGAGAGCTATGACAATTGAAGACATCACTGAACCGGATGTTAAATTTGCATCCATGATAATTGGTTACAAAATTTATCACTCCAGTAGGGAAAATTCTGTACCAGGAACTGCAGTTTACACAGTCTATCAAATGCTAAAAGAAAATGCTAACTATGATCTGTGTGAACTTCTTCTAAGCCAACTGTTGGAAAATCTACAAAAGATTAAGAAGGATAAGAAGAAGTCCTTCAAGTATGGTGGCTTGATACTCTACCTATTCTTTTATTACATGAATGAGCTTCCTGAAACCAATGGATGGGTATGGCAGAATGACAGATCAGTTGCCATCCAAATCAGAGACTATTTGCATGGGCTTTGGGATGCTAAAGCAAGAAATACAGCCCTGTGGGGATATTTCAAGAATTTTTAGAACATGATGCAAGCAAGAGAGAGAATTCCCCAATCTCTTGTTGAGAAATACAAAGACACAGTTTTTTTATGGTAGAGACTGATTAGTGCCTAATGGAGGCAGTAGAACCAAGAACTGTATGGATCATGCCCATGGGGTATGAAGTTGATGAACAAATTATGGAGCTGCATGTTCAACACATGCTAAGTCAGCCAAAGGATCCAAAGGAAGAAAGGTTTGGAACCTTTGAAGAGCTAAGTGTAAAAGTTCATGTGGAACTCAGGCAACCGGAAATGAAGAGGAAAGTAAGAAAAGAAGTTGAAGAAATTGCCAAAGGCTTAGGCATCTCAAAGGAGGCACTTGATGCCAACAGGGAAAAGAGGCAAAGGGGTGAGGAAGAAAAGAAAGAGGTAGAAAAGGAAAGCAAGGAAAGTGCTCCGGTAGAAACCTCCACCTGGACTAGATCATCAAAGAGACATGCACCTGCCACTGCCAAAAGCTCAAGAGCATCTAAACTAGAAGCAAGATCATCCGGTAAATCAGAGAAAAAAACCAAGACTAAGGCCACAAGGTCTTATACGAGTCAAAAGGATGAAGAAGAGACTGAATCTGATGAGGGGATAAAGGAAATAAAGAAGCAGAAGAAGAAAGGATCCGGTAAACCTTCCACAGGTCAAGACAAGGAAGAAATGGCAGAGGAATTTGTTGAAAAGCCCACCTTGTCTTTAGAAAGTGTAATCAAATCAATCACTGTGGATGGAAACCTTCAACCAATGGCTGAATTCTATGATGATTATAATGAGGCCGACCAAAAGATCTTGCAGGAAGCTACAGTTAATTATCTAAACATATATAATAAGGCCTTTATTGAAATTATATCTCTTATCCCCAAGAGCCTAGAAAAGGAGTTGGAAATGAGAAAGACTAATGCCATGACAAAAGACCTTGAGATCCGGGAATAGATAGCTATTCAACTATATCCTTCAATCGATCCCAAGACAATGAATATGGTATTCAAAGATTGCAAGGATGAGTTTAGGAGCAAAGCAAGGATGAATCAACTTATGCTTGGTGAGACTAACAAGGTAGCCAAGGACACAGAAGAGATTCTCCGGAAAGCCTTCAAAAGATTTAATCTTCCTATTATAGAGGACTTGGGTACTGACCCTGTTGGTACTTATTTTGACCTGGAGGTTGATTTTTCATGTTTAGAGGGTTTCTTCATTTAAACCCTATATTTTCTTGCCCATCGGCATGACATCACAGGTATTTTGGCGATCAGGTTGATGGCAGGGATGGTGTCATCGCTGAGACTTTGCCTATCGGGAGGGAAGCTTATTGTTATTCCGACAGTTTTGATCTCACCGATGGGGATTGTGGTGTGTTCTTTGTATGTCGCTGGGACTTTGTGCTATCGGCGGAGGTAATTTTTGTCCCACCGAAGCAGGTGGTCAGGCCGATGAGGGTTTTTTAGGTGTTCATCGGCAAGAGTTTGCTTATCGGCCAGGCAGATAGGTGATTCACCAATGCATTGGGTGTTCCCGATGGAGTTTGGATTGATGTGCCATCGGCACAACATAGACTATTGGGTGAGCGGGCAGGTGTTGGGCCGATGGCATTTGTTTGGCTGTTGATGTATCGGTGAGGGTATGGTCTATCGACAAGGGATCTTTTTCTTGCTCCGATGACTTAGGTCTCACCGATGCAGGATGTAGGGTTATTTGAAGGTATGTTTGTGATCATCGGGGTGATCAGTTGTGTCGGCGAGCTTCATTCTTGTTGTGCCGATGGTCTATGTCTTGGCGACGAGTGTGTTTTGCCTAGCCATCGGAGGAGACTTGTATGATCGGGTGGACTGTGGAGTGCTTAGCCGATGTGATTTTCTTGCCAATCAAGGGACATCGCTGTGACATGGTCTTTCTCTGGCTGATGATGGAGTTGATGGTGGTCTTCGGTGTGATTTATGCTATCGGCGAAGCAGTTTCTTGTTCGGCCGACTGTGGATGTTTGGCCGATGAGGAGTCATCAGCGTGTGTTTGGCCAACAGAGATGGGAGGCCAATGTCTATCGGCGAGGCTAGTAAGATCGGCCAGAGGAGTTTCAGGTTGGCCGATGGCGTGGGTCTAGCCGACGAAGGGGCAGGGCCTAGCCTGTTGATGTATCGGTGAGAGTTGGTCTGTCGGTGAAGGAGCTTTTGGCTAGGCTGATGGTTCTTCGCTGGCTGATGGGGATGTTGGAGGCTTTCAGGAGTTGTTCATCGGCGTGATTGGCTATGTCAGTCAAGGGGTTTTTTGCTTGGCCGACGATATTGGTCTGGCTAATAGTGGTAAGATGGTAACTACTAACGGGGTGCAAGCTGGTCATCGGAGAGACTCATACTATCGGTGGAGATCTAAAGAGTTGGCCCGATGGTGCATCTCTGGCTGATGGAGGGGATTGTAATGTAGTGGTCGGTAGGACAATTGAGGTCGGCAGGAGATTCGTGGGCTTGGCCGATGGTGTTGATCTCGGCGATGGGCTTTGGGTGAAGGAGCATGTGTCAAGCATGGCAAAAGCGCTCGACACCTATTATGCAAGTGACTATGCTTTTAAACTACTAAGGTAGTCTCCTCACCATGCATGTGGGACTAATCTCCTTGTATAATTTGAAACTGCGATAGAACATGTTTTGGTGGGAATTTCTTTTTTGAGGTGCTGCGACGGTTTTCAAGCGGCCGCAGGTGGTTGGGCCATCAATGGTGACTGTAGCAGGAGTATGGGCAATGGTACAAGTGATTAAACTACCCAATTGTGAATGAAGACTCCCAGATGGCGGCGCAAGGCTCGAGGCCTCCCTTGTCTGCTACATTGATGGATTCTGAGCGCCATTCCTTTGAAGGATCTGTATCTGGCAGATTTTTGTAAAAGCCTTGTAATTAATTGCTATGGTACACTTTCTGGCTAATATAAGCAGACTGTGTTACCATTGTTTAGGTTGTTGAAAGTTGAACATTTGGCTCTGTAATACAATACAGCTGATTTGGTTGCTCTGTACAGCAAAACCTATGAGTTTATGTATCTCTTGTTGTACATATTTGCATGAATCCACTGATTTCATGGTTAATTCTATATGAGAAATGCTATGTTAGCATGTGTTTTGTTAATTCTGTCTCCAGTATTGCATGTATCTTTCTTCTGAGTCTGGATATTTAAGCAATGTTTGAGACTCTAGAACATAGAATTCCTGTGTTGAATGTCTGATCTCTTAACTTCTGCTCAAGGGGTAGATTAAATTGTTCTCAGATTGAACATTGGGAAGGGTATACTGCAATAGGGATGCCATAAGTATAGATAGCTTAACACTCTGTATTGGGAGATATCTGTAAGGCAGGTATCATATGTATCCCCCTGAAATCTAGTTTTAGTTGTTCATGCATATCATTCATAGGTGTATGTCTACTGACTCCAGGCCCTGGATAGGCACCAATCTTGCTTTGTGTTTGTGTTACAACCATGTCCAGCTTTGCATCCAAACTTAAAATCAAAATCAAAATCTAAAACAATCTTTAGGACATTAGAATTAGTTTTAGGATCCTCAGTCCTCTGTCTACAACTGCAAATAGGCCCAAAGCTAGCCCCTTTGCTCTTATCTTTCAGTTTTGGTCTACTTACAGCAGGACTTATCTACTTTTTGTCAGCATCCTAGCCTTTGTATGTATATCCTCATGGATGTTGTGTAGGGAATACCCCCCTAGGTTTTGCAGAGCTTGAAGAAGAAAAGGAGATAAAATATAGAGTCTATCTCCTACACTATTGGCCCCTGGCCCAAAGATCCTGTTGATCATTGATGGCTACCTTGTAAGGAAATCTGGGAATAAGCATCCAGTCTGGGAAAAAACCAATAGAAATTGGTGACTCTACTGGGGAAGGAAATTTGAGAAAGGGTTATATCTTGTAACCCATCTGAGTCACCAACAGAAATTGGCAACTCCGTTGGGGATGGTGATTTGAAAATTGTTATTTTTGTCCTCTTTGGTGAAATATCTATGTGCCCATCCGAGTCACCAACAGAAATTGGCGACTCTACTGGGGAGTTTGTGAAAGAACCCTAATTTTCAAAAGAAAACAGTTCCTAGAATAGGTGGCGACTCCGAAGTAATCTCCCAACCGGTCAAAGTAAAACTTATATGTAGGGGAGAAGATCCCAACAAAATCCTTTATTTGAAGAGTTACCAGTAACAAGAAGAATGATGTATAGAAGAAAGGGAGCTGTCTCAGTCAGTCATGAGGGTTCCCCCAGAAAAAATGATGATATGCAAGATAACCCTAGGCCATCAGGACAGCATGTGCCTTACTTTTCAAATGCAGCAGCTGATATTCAGGGTGCATATGAGAGGCAACAGGGTGGTAGCGTGAGAATGAGGTCAGAGGTGTTCCAAGAACGCCCATTTCTCAACCCTAGTGAAAGGTCTGAAGAGGCAGAGTCTCTAAGGGATGATGAAGATGATGACCAGAATGGTATGAGACCATCTACCTCCATGCCTAAGGAAGAACAGTTAGCTGAAGAAATCAGAAATCTGAGAGCAGAACTAGAATATCTACAAGCCATGAAAATCATAGATGACATGAGGCAGAAAGTGCAAGCTTTAAGGACTGCCCAAAATGATTCAATTCCTACCCTTGAGAATGCAAATGTGTAGAGACATCAGCAAAGAAATGAAGTGCAACATCAGCATAATGATGAAAGACAAAATGTGAATGATGCTAGGATACCACTGAACAATGTAAGAAACCAGAATGTAAACAGAAATATCAACGTTAATCAGTTAGACAGACAGCCCATGTAACTAGATAGATTCAGGCAGCTGGTATTTGATGGTATTCCTGGGTATCCTAACCCCATTGACAAGCATCTGAGGCTGTAGGTGCCTAAATTTTTAGGAAACAACACTGTGTCAGGAGAAGATCATCTAAAAGCTTTTCAAAATGTCATGGATAACTTTGAGGTTGAACATGAGGATGTTTTCATGAAGTCATTCATGCAATCTTTAGTAGATGAGGCAAGGGAATGGTATAAGAATCTGCCTGACTGGAGTATTTCATCATGGGATGATTTTAAAAGGATGTTCAAGAAGCAATATGGTGACAAAACTGACCCTAGCTTTTTTGTAAATGAGTTTACTAGTATCACTAAAGGGTCAAATGAGTAGGTTGCAGATTTTAATGCAAGATTTACTAAAGTGTTAAACAAATTGCCACATCACATGAGGCCAAATGAACCTATGTGCATAATATTGTATATCAATGCCTTTGATGCAAAAACTGCATATGGATTAAGAGATAAAAGTCCTGCTACTATCAGGGATGCTTTCAGAATTGCAGTAAATATTGAGAACAACAGGAAAGCATCAGGCAAGACTAATAGAAGGGATGATGTGAAAATTCTGCAAAATCCAAACAAGCCTCAGAATACTCAAGGTAATACATCTACCCCTGAAGATAAGATAGACAAATTGGCAAATGTTGTTAAGGACCTAAGCTACAGACTAGCTAGAAGTGAAAAAGGGATAGGTCCTGATAGGCAAGTCTATCAAAGGTAGGAAAAGAGGCCATCATTGCATGATATGCCATATAATACCAATTGGCATAATGGTAAGCCTATATTCCCACATAACAACACAAATCAGAGAGCCCAATATGTCAAAGAAACTCCTGATCCTCTAAAGAAAGCTGTAAATATTGTTGATGATACTCCATGGTGTATAATTTATCAGATGCCACATTGTATGATTGCTCAGTCCTTGTGTGATAATACTACATCTTGTAATGAATGTAATGAGCCACATTATGTGCAAGATGATGATGTTAATATGATGTCCACAAACAATGGATACCCTCTTTATGATGCTGATGAGAGTACAGATAATGGAATTCAGGCCTGCCAACAGTTCCCATATGATGAAGATGATGAAGATAACTATGTATATGCTCAGAGCTCACACAATTTTCTAAGTAACTTACAACGACCTTCTGATGAGGAAATTAGGGCCTTCACAGCTGCAGCAGTTGCTCAAGTCAAGAGCAACTACAATCTCAGAGGTAAAAATCAAGTAAGCAACCCACATCAGCCAGAAGGTATTTCTGCAGGTCAGCCAGTGCATGGTCATAAGGGGATTGAATCACAAAAAAGGCAGTGGGGTAATAATAAACAAAATTTTAGACATAGAATAGGTCATGAATCCCAAGGACTAGAAAACATAATCCCTCAGGCTGAAGATCAAAGTAAAGGTTCCCAAGACAAGAATGATGATCAGGGAACTATGAAAGTAAAAGCTAAATTAGTTCAAGATAAAAACAAGATTGTGGAGCAAGCTACAACTGTTATACAAAATTATGCTCCATTTGATATAGCTCAAGTCTTCTCCCACGTAAAAGTCTATGTTCCACTTATGGAACTGATGAAAGTGGAAGAAATCAAGAATAGCACAGTATCCCTAATTTCAGGGGTGCCTTTTCAAGCTAAACAAAATGTTCAGATCCAGGGTGAGAAACATGTCACATGTAATGAAGAAGATGAGGCTCCTGAAGTCTATTTAGAAGTGACTATGACAAAGTGTCCTTCACAAGTGAAACCATTTTATGTATCCCTGGTTATAAATGGAAAGATAATCAGAAATTGTATGCTTGACTCTGGAGCATCTACAAATGTCATGCCTTTGGCCATCATGCAACAAGCTGGATTGAAAATCGACAAGGCATGTGGAAAATGTTACGCTTGAATGCAAGAGAGGTACCAGTTATTGGAATCATGAAGGATGTAGATTTCAAACTGGTAGCATTTCCTGAAAAGAGATATAAAATGAATATAACAGTGGTTGACATCAAGCCACAGTATGGTATGTTGCTGTCAAGAAGATGGGCTGCACTAATTGGTGGAAGTATGTAGCTGGACCTGTCATATGCCATGATTCCAATGAATGGCAGGGATGTTAAGCTAATCAGAGAACAAAGATCATCAGAGACAGTGGAAGACCAAGAAGCAGAGGAACAGATATGCTTTGTAAACACTGACTGTGATAATTTCAAGGTTGTCTCGGATGATAGAGAAGATAAAGAGAAAAATGTCTGCATTAAAGAGCTGGACCAGCAGGGTCTGTGGACCATCTATTTTGATGGAGCTTGTGCAAAAGAAGGCTTTGGAGCTGGAGTTGTTTTCTTGTCCCCAACTGGTAAGCTCCTCAAATTTTCTTTCTTGCTGAGGTTTGTTTGCACAAACAACATTGCAGAATATGAGGCTTTAATCTTAGGCCTAAATATAGCTCTCAAACATGGAATCAAAATGCTAAGAGTATTTGGGGATTCTGAGCTGATTGTATCCCAAATTAGAGATAGGTATGCTTCAAAAAACAAAATATTGAAACAATACAAGCATGTTGTTTGGGATACCATTGAACTATTTGATGCATTTTCAATAGACTGGGTAGAGAGATCAAAGAATGTTATGGCTGATTTCTTAGCTAATGTTGCAATAAGGCCAAATGACATCACTCTGTCAGATGTTACAAATGTAGAAGTTAAAATCAGGCCTGCAGTACCAGAAAATATATGCAGTTGGCAAGTGTTTAATGATGATAGGGACTTGTTAAAATTTTTGCACTGCATAGATGAATTTGAGAATCAAGAAATTGATTTCCAAGCTTTTGTAGAGACTATAGATGGAAAAGAAACTCTTGTGGGAAAAGAGATAATTCAATTGAAGACTAATAAAATCCCTAGAGGGTTAGTAGCTTTGGAAAGAGCTTTTGACAGTAGAGACAAATTGGTCACAAGGACATCTCCCACAAATAAGGAAGATTTAGAAGAGATAAATTTGGGAACATCTCAGGCCCCTAAGAAGGTATATATTGGTAAGTAGCTCAAACCACACATTAAGAGTATGCTGATTGCATTACTGAAAAGGTATAAACATGTTTTTGCTTGGTCATATGAGGACCTAAAAGCCTATAGGGAAGATTTATTCTAGCATGAGATCCCATTGAAGCCTGGAGCTAAGCCATTTAGACAAAGGCAAAGACCTATTAATCCTACCTTAGCTCCAAAGATGCAAGAAGAGCTTAAAAAGCTTAGGGAAGCTAGAATAATTGTGCCAATTAGACATTCAACTTGGGTGTCTAACCTTGTCCCAGTCAAAAAAAGGAACGGTGATATTAGGCTTTGTGTTGATTTCAGGAACTTGAATGTATCCTCTTTAAAGGATAACTATCCACTGCCTAATATGGAAGCTATGTTTCAGAGAGTGACTAGTTGTGAACTCTTATCCATGATGGATGGATTTTCAGGTTATAATCAGGTGAAGGTAAAGGAATCAGAACAGTACAAGACTACCTTCACCACTCCATGGGGAACTTATGTATATGTTAGGATGCCATTTGGACTAACAAATGCAGGTGCTACATTTCAAAGAGCAATGGACGTTGCTTTTGCAGGGTTGATTGATTCAATCCTGGCTGTATATCAGGATGACTTGACTGCATATTCAAAGAAGGAAGAGCAGCATTGTTTGCATCTAGAGCAGATTTTCATAAGAGCACTAGAGTATGGTATTTCTTTAAATCCAAAAAAGTTTGCCTTTGGGGTAGTTGAAGGAAAGCTCCTGGGACACATTGTTTCCAAGGATGGAGTTAGGATAGATCCAGAGAGAGTGGCTGCTATTGACAGAATTCAAATGCCAAAAACTGTAAAAGGAGTTCAGTCCTTCTTTAGACAGATAAATTTTGTTAGGAGATTTGTTCCCAACTTTGTAGAAACTACAAGGAACATTTCTAAGATGATGAAGAAGGATGCAACTGTCAACTAGGAAAGTGAAGCAATAGAATCATTTCAGAGTATCAAAGAGGTAATCAAGATGGCCCCTGTTCTTAAATCTCCTGATTTTTCTAGGCCATTCCAAGTATTTTCATTTGCTTCCTTTCACACTGTTGCTGCATGTTTGCTACAGAAAAATGAAGATGGTTTTGAGCAACCCATAGCTTTCTTCAGTATGTCCTTGCAGGCTTCTGAGTTGAAGTATGATATTATGGAAAAACAGGCATATGCACTAGTCAGAGTCATCAAAAGTTTTAGACCATACCTGGTAGGATCACATATAATTGCATATGTACCCCATGCAGCAGTCAAAGACATATTCACTCAACAGGAGGTGACTGGGAGAAGGTGTAGATGGATAAACAAACTATAGGAGTTCAACATAGAGATACAAATTACCAAGTTGGTAAGAGGACAAGGATTAGCCAAGATGATGGCACAGTCAAACTTGGAAGCATGCCAAGTTAATGCAGTCCAAAATGAGAGTGTAAATGTATCAAGATCTGAATGGTACAAGGATGTTATCTACTACTTGCAAAATCTGAATTGTCCTTCCCATTTCAGTGATAGTCAAAAGAGGACTTTAAAGTTACATGCAATTAGATATGTTATTGTTCAAGGTGAGCTATACTGGAAAAACCCTGATGGTGCTGCTGAGATGTGTGGATGAGGATATGGCTAAGAATGTTTTGATTGATATGCATAAAGGATTGTGTGGTGGACATACTGCCCAAACAACAACTCATAAGACTCTCAGAGCAGGATATTGGTGGCCCACTCTCTTTTCAGATGCACAAAGGTTAGTGAGGAAGTGTGACCCTTGCCAAAGATTCTCAGGAAAATTGAGATATGATGGTGCTTTACCTCTCAGAACTGTAACTATGGATGCTCCATTTCAGCAATGGGGAATTGACTTCATAGGGGAAATTGCAGACAAGTCAAGTGGGGGACACAGTTGGATTTTAGTGGCAACTGATTACTTTACCAAATGGATTGAGGCCATTCCAACTAAGAGAGCTACAAGTAAGGTGGTAATGGATTTCATACTGGAAAATGTTATCATCAGGTTTGGAGTACCATTCAAGATAGTCACTGATAATGCTATGTGTTTCAGATCAGGTGAATTTGTTGATTTTTGCAACAAATATGGGATCAATCTATCATATACATCACCATACCACCCACAAGGAAATGGTCAAGCAGAATCAAGCAATAAAAGCATCATGAAAATTATCAAGAGGATGCTGGACAAGAACAAGAGAGCTTGGGACTCAAAATTAAAGTTAGCAATATGGGCTGACAGAGTGACAGTAAAAAAGGCTATTGGAATGTCACCCTTTGAGCTTGTGTATGGTGCATCAGCCAGATTGCCCATAAACAATCTCCTACCAGTTTATAGATTCATCCAGGAAAATGATGAGGAGATTGAAGACTCCATGACAAAAAGAGTGAATCAGCTGGTTGCATTGGATGAGAATAGAAGGAAAGCACACCAGATCAACCTCAAGAGACAACAAGATGTGAAATCTCAGTTTGACAGGAGAGATACAAAAAGGAAGTTTCAAGTCAATGATCTGGTGCTCATATGGAATGCAAAAGGTCAAGAAAAGGGTAAACATGGTAAATTCAAACCCTTATGGATGGGCCCATATTAGATTTGCAGCACTCATGGGGAGGATTCTTATTTCCTTCAGGCCCTAGATGGTGAATTTCTGGAATTGCCTGTGCATGGCCAATTCCTTAAGTTCTATTTTGCATAGATGACTTGTCGCTGTGCACATTTGTAAAAATATGTATATAGTGTAAATGTCTTGTACATGTTCATACCTTTTTGGTTTTTGTCTGGTTTGCCTAGAGATCTGGTTCTCGCTACAGGTTTTCACCTGCACGTCCCCATTCGGAGCCAGTGTTGGTACTTATTTTGACCTGGAGGTTGATTTTTCATGTTTAGAGGGTTTCTTCATTTAAATCCTATATTTTCTTGCCCATCGGCATGACCTCGCAGGTGTTTTGGCAATTAGGTTGATGGCAGGGATGGTGTCATCGCTGAGACTTTGCCTATCAGGAGGGAAGCTTATTGTTATTCCAACAGTTTTGATCTCACCGATGGGGATTGTGGTGTGTTCTTTGTATGTCACTGGGACTTTGTGCTATCGGCAGAGGTAATTTTTGTCCCACCGAAGCGGGTGGTCAGGTCGATGAGGGTTTTTTAGGTGTTCATCGACAAGAGTTTGCTTATCGGCCAGGCAGATAGGTGATTCACCGATGCATTGGGTGTTCCCGATGGAGTTTGGATTGATGTGCCATCGGCATGACATAGACTATCGGGTGAGCGGGCAGGTGTTGGGCCGATGGCATTTGTTTGGCTGTTGATGTATCGGTGAGGGTATGGTCTATCGACGAGGGATCTTTTTCTTGCTCCGATGACTTAGGTCTTGCTGATGCGGGATGCAGGGTTATTTGAAGGTATGTTTGTGATCATCGGGGTGATCAGTTGTGTCGGCGAGCTTCATTCTTGTTGTGCCGATGGTCTATGTCTTGGCGACGAGTGTGTTTTGCCTAGCCATCGGAGGAGACTTGTATGATCGGGTGGACTGTGGAGTGCTTGGCCGATGTGATTTTCTTGCCGATCAAGGGACATTGCTGTGACATGGTCTTTCTCTAGCTGATGATGGAGTTGATGGTGGTCTTCGGTGTGATTTATGCTATCGGCGAAGCAGTTTCTTATTCAGCTGACAGTGGATGTTTCACCGATGAGGAGTCATCGGCATGTGTTTGGCCGACAGAGATGGGAGGCTGATGTCTATCAGCGAGGCTAGTAAGATCAGCCAGAGGAATTTCAGGTTGGCCGATGGCGTGGGTCTAGCTGACGAAGGGGCAGGGCCTAGCCTATTGACGTATCGGTGAGAGTTGGTCTGTCGATGAAGGAGCTTTTGGCTAGGCTGATGGTTCTTCTCTGGCCGATGGGGATGTTGGAGGCTTTCAAGAGTTGTTCATCGGTGTGATTGGCTGTGTCGGCCGAGGGGTTTTTTACTTGGCCGATGATATTGGTCTGGCCAATGGTGGTAAGATGGTAACTGCTAACGGGGTGCAAGCTGGTCATTGGAGAGACTCATACTATCAGTGGAGATCTGAAGAGTTGGCCTGATGGTGCATCTCTGGCTGATGGAGGGGATTGTAATGTAGCGGTTAGCAGGACAATTGAGGTCGGCAAGAGATTCGTGGGCTTGGCCAATGGTGTTGATCTCGGCGATGGGCTTTGGGTGAAGGAGCATGTGTCGAGCGTGGCAAAAGTGCTCGACACCTATTATGCAAGTGACTATGCTTTTAAACTACTAAGGTAGTCTCCTCACCGTGCATGTGGGACTAATCTCCCTGTATAATTTGAAACTGCAATAGAACGTGTTTTGGCGGGAATTTCTTTTTTGAGGTGCTGCGACAGTTTTCAAGCGGCTGCGGGTGGTTGGGCCATCAATGGTGATTGTAGCAAAAGTATGGGTGATGGTACAAGCGATTAAACTGTCTGATTGTGAATGAAGACTCCTAGATGGTGGCGCAAGTCTCGAGGCCTCCCTTGTCTACTGCATTGATGGATTCTGAGCGCCATTCCTTTGAAGGATCTGTATCTAGTGGATTTTTGTAAAAGCCTTGTAATTAATTGTTGTGGTACACTTTCTGGCTAATATAAGCAGACTGTGTTACCATTGTTTAGGTTGTTGAAAGTTGAACATTTGGCTCTATAATACAATACAGCTGATTTGGTTGCTCTGTACAGCAAAACCTATGAGTTTATGTATCTCTTGTTGTATGTTTTTGCATGAATCCACTGATTTCATGGTTAATTCTATATGAGAAATGCTATGTTAGCATGTGTTTTGTTAATTCTATCTCCAGTATTGCATGTATCTTTCTTCTGAGTCTGGATATTTAAGCAATGTTTGAGACTCTAGAACATAGAATTCCTGTGTTGAATGTCTGATCTCTTAACTTCTGCTCAAGGGGTAGATTAAATTGTTCTCAGATTGAACATTAGGAAGGGTATACTGCAATAGGGATGCCATAAGTATAGATAGCTTAACACTCTGTATTGGGAGATATCTGTAAGGCAGGTATCATATGTATCCCCCTGAAATCTAGTTTTAGTTGTTCATGCATATCATTCATAGGTGTATGTCTACTGACTCCAGGCCCTGGATAGGCACCAATCTTGCTTTGTGTTTGTGTTACAACCATGTCCAGCTTTGCATCCAAACTTAAAATCAAAATCAAAATCTAAAACAATCTTTAGGACATTAGAATTAGTTTTAGGATCCTCAGTCCTCTGTCTACAACTGCAAATAGCCCCAAAGCTAGCCCATTTGCTCTTATCTTTCAGTTTTGGTCTACTTACAGGAGGGCTTATCTGCTTTTTGTTAGCATCCCAGCCTTTGTATGTATATCCTCATGGATGTTGAGTAGGGAATACCCCCCTAGGTTTTGCAGAGCCTGAAGAAGAAGAGGAGATAAAATATAGAGTCTATCTCCTACACTGTTGGCCCCTGGCCCAGAGATCCTATTGATCATTGATGGCTACCTTGTAGGGAAATCTGGGAATAAGCATCCAGTCTGGGAAAAAACCAACAAACCCCTCGACCACAAGTGTTGTAGGAGAGTCTTCTGAGAAAATAATAGAAGTTATGGATACTGGTTCAGAAATAGCTAAGGACTTGGAATCCTCTGCTTTGGAAGAGGTGGCCCATGAACAGACTAACATCACTCCTCCGGTTTCCCCTGCTGACTCCGGATCCAAAGGAGAAGAAAGAGTAAAGGAGAAAGAAGCAGAGGTGAAGGGAAAAGAAGATATCAGTGTGAAGGTTGTGGAAGGGGAGAAAGCTCCCAAAGATAGTTCTGTGACTGCAGAAGAAAAGAAAAATCTATCTCTGGCAAGAGACACTATAGAATCAGTCAAAGACTTTTTGACAAAAGCAACTATGGAGATTGATGAACTGGATCTATTAAAAGGGCCACTAGACTTTGACTCTCTGTCTCCAGTGCAAACAATGAAGATAGCTTCATTTGCAAATGCAAAGGCCAAAGAGAAACTACTGAAATCTCACATGGAAGACTGTGAGCTTATAGAGGTAGCATCTAGAATTTTGGAAAAGATCATGCCATCTTTTCAGAAGGATCCCACAGCCTCCTCTTCTGGTAATCTCAAAACTCTAGTCAGCAGTGTTAGTACACATTTTGATTCTCTAGAGAAGTCAGCTGAAGAAAAGGTCTGGAAGGAGTTTTTGGATAAAAGATTCTCTGAAGTACAGAGTTTGATAATTAATGATAGGAGAAATATGAATATTGGGATAAAGAGCTTGGAAAATGCTCTTAAAGATGGCGGAAATGTGTACAAATTTTGACCTGGAGGTTGATTTTTCATGTTTAGAGGGTTTCTTCATTTAAACCCTATATTTTCTTGCCCATCGGCATGACATCGCAGGTGTTTTGGCGATCAGGTTGATGGCAGGGATGGTGTCATTGCTGAGACTTTGCCTATCAGGAGGGAAGCTTATTGTTATTCCGACAGTTTTGATCTCACCGATGGGGATTGTGGTGTGTTCTTTGTATGTCGCTGGGACTTTGTGCTATCGGCGGAGGTAATTTTTGTCCCACCAAAGCGGGTGATCAGGCCGATGAGGGTTTTTTAGGTGTTCATCGGCAAGAGTTTGCTTATCGGCCAGGCAGATAGGTGATTCACCGATGCATTGGGTGTTCCTGATGGAGTTTGGATTGATGTGCCATCGGCACGACATAGACTATCGGGTGAGCGGGCAGGTGTTGGGCCGATGGCATTTGCTTGGCTGTTGATGTATCGGTGAAGGTATGGTCTATTGACGAGGGATCTTTTTCTTGCTCCGATGACTTAGGTCTCACCGATGCAGGATGCAGGGTTATTTGAAGGTATGTTTGTGATCATCGGGGTGATCGGTTGTGTCGGCGAGCTTCATTCTTGTTGTGCCGATGGTCTATGTCTTGGCGACGAGTGTGTTTTGCCTAGCCATCGGAGGAGACTTGTATGATCGGGTGGACTGTGGAGTGCTTAGCCGATGTGATTTTCTTGCCAATCAAGGGACATCGCTGTGACATGGTCTTTCTCTGGCTGATGATGGAGTTGATGGTGGTCTTCGGTGTGATTTATGCTATCGGTGAAGCAGTTTCTTGTTCGGCCGACTGTGGATGTTTGGCTGATGAGGAGTCATCAGTGTGTGTTTGGCCAACAGAGATGGGAGGCCAATGTCTATCGGCGAGGCTAGTAAGATCGGCCAGAGGAGTTTCAGGTTGGCCGATGGCGTGGGTCTAGCTGACGAAGGGGCAGGGCCTAGCCTGTTGATGTATCGGTGAGAGTTGGTCTGTCGGTGAAGGAGCTTTTGGCTAGGCTGATGGTTCTTCGCTGGCTGATGGGGATGTTGGAGGCTTTCAGGAGTTGTTCATTGGCGTGATTGGCTATGTCAACCGAGGGGTTTTTTGCTTGGCCGACGATATTGGTCTGGCTAATGGTGGTAAGATGGTAACTGCTAACGGGGTGCAAGCTGGTCATCGGAGAGACTCATACTATCGGTGGAGATCTGAAGAGTTGGCCCGATGGTGCATCTCTGGCTAATGGAGGGGATTGTAATGTAGTGGTCGGTAGGACAATTGAGGTCGGCAGGAGATTCGTGGGCTTGGCCGATGGTGTTGATCTCGGCGATGGGCTTTCGGTGAAGGAGCATGTGTCAAGCATGGCAAAAGCGCTCGACACCTATTATGCAAGCGACTATGCTTTTAAACTACTAAGGTAGTCTCCTCACCGTGCATGTGGGACTAATCTCCTTGTATAATTTGGAACTGCGATAGAACATGTTTTGGCGGGAATTTCTTTTTTGAGGTGCTGCGACGGTTTTCAAGCGGCCGCAGGTGGTTGGGCCATCAATGGTGACTGTAGCAGGAGTATGGGCGATGGTACAAGTGATTAAACTACCCAATTGTGAATGAAGACTCCCAGATGGTAGCGCAAGGCTCGAGGCCTCCCTTGTCTGCTGCATTGATGGATTCTGAGCGCCATTCCTTTGAAGGATCTGTATCTGGCAGATTTTTGTAAAAGCCTTGTAATTAATTGCTCTGGTACACTTTCTGGCTAATATAAGCAGACTGTGTTACCATTGTTTAGGTTGTTGAAAGTTGAACATTTGGCTCTGTAATACAATACAGCTGATTTGGTTGCTCTGTACAGCAAAACCTATGAGTTTATGTATCTCTTGTTGTACATATTTGCATGAATCCACTGATTTCATGGTTAATTCTATATGAGAAATGCTATGTTAGCATGTGTTTTGTTAATTCTGTCTCCAGTATTGCATGTATCTTTCTTCTGAGTCTGGATATTTAAGCAATGTTTGAGACTCTAGAACATAGAATTCCTGTGTTGAATGTCTGATCTCTTAACTTCTGCTCAAGGGGTAGATTAAATTATTCTCAAATTGAACATTGGGAAGGGTATACTGCAATAGGGATGCCATAAGTATAGATAGCTTAACACTCTGTATTGGGAGATATCTGTAAGGCAGGTATCATATGTATCCCCCTGAAATCTAGTTTTAGTTGTTCATGCATATCATTCACAGGTGTATGTCTACTGACTCCAGGCCCTGGATAGGCACCAATCTTGCTTTGTGTTTGTGTTACAACCATGTCCAGCTTTGCATCCAAACTTAAAATCAAAATCAAAATCTAAAACAATCTTTAGGACATTAGAATTAGTTTTAGGATCCTCAGTCCTCTGTCTACAACTGCAAATAGCCCCAAAGCTAGCCCATTTGCTCTTATCTTTCAGTTTTGGTCTACTTACAGGAGGACTTATTTGCTTTTTGTCAACATCCCAGCCTTTGTATGTATATCCTCATGGATGTTGAGTAGGGAATACCCCCCTAGGTTTTGCAGAGCCTGAAGAAGAAGAGGAGATAAAATATAGAGTCTATCTCCTACACTGTTGGCCCCTGGCCCAGAGATCCTATTGATCATTGATGGCTACCTTGTAGGGAAATCTGGGAATAAGCATCCAGTCTGGGAAAAAACCAACAAACCCCTCGACCACAAGTGTTGTAGGAGAGTCTTCTGAGAAAATAATAGAAGTTATGGATACTGGTGCAGAAATAACTAAGGACTTGGAATCCTCTGCTTTGGAAGAGGTGGCCCATGAACAGACTAACATCACTCCTCCGGTTTCCCCTGCTGACTCCGGATCCAAAGGAGAAGAAAGAGTAAAGGAGAAAGAAGCAGAGGTGAAGGGAAAAGAAGATATCAGTGTGAAGGTTGTGGAAGGGGAGAAAGCTCCCAAAGATAGTTCTGTGACTGCAGAAGAAAAGAAAAATCTATCTCTGGCAAGAGACACTATAGAATCAGTCAAAGACTTATTGACAAAAGCAACTATGGAGATTGATGAACCAGATCTATTAAAAGGGCCACTAGACTTTGACTCTCTGTCTCCAGTGCAAACAATGAAGATAGCTTCATTTGCAAATGCAAAGGCCAAAGAGAAACTACTGAAATCTCACATGGAAGACTGTGAGCTTATAGAGGTAGCATCTAGAATTTTGGAAAAGATCATGCCATCTTTTCAGAAGGATCCCACAGCCTCCTCTTCTGGTAATCTCAAAACCCTAGTCAGCAGTGTTAGTACACATTTTGATTCTCTAGAGAAGTCAGCTGAAGAAAAGGTCTGGAAGGAGTTTTTGGATAAAAGATTCTCTGAAGTATAGAGTTTGATAATTAATGATAGGAGAAATATGAATATTGGGATAAAGAGCTTGGAAAATGCTCTTAAAGATGGCGGAAATGTGTACAAATTTTTCTTATCTTGGCCCACAGTGACCAAATATATTGAGAAGAAAGTAAAAGAGAAAGAGGATAAACTACTAAGTTTGTCTCAAAGTTTTGATCCTCTCTCATCCTCCATAGTTAATCAAGAGTGTCAGACTATTGCAATCACAAATGTAATAAAGAATTTTGAGAAGGAAAGGAAGAACATAATTAGCTGGATGGGTGAACTTAGAAGGATCATTATCCCTAAGTTAGAGGCCATGCATGAGGCCATAAGTGATGCTCAGACTACCGCCCGAACCAATGATCCAACAGATCTTAAGAGGGCAGAAGCTTTTACATTTTTGTTGAGTGGTCACATCTCAATTTTGAATAGAATGAAGCAAAGTTGGGCTGCAGAACTCGTCCAATTGAAGACATCTTTTGTAGACATTCTTTAGTTTATGTGAGTATGTAATATGCGGCTAAGTATAGTTAAATTTTTGAAAATTTTGGTATGTGGACCCTACCCTTTGCCATTGATGTCAAAGGGGGAGTGAGGAGTAGTGAAAAATGAGGAATCCAACTAAGGGGAGCTCCGGAAAATGTATATAAAAATAGAGCATCAGCCAAGGGGGAGCATAGTGTAAACACTTAGTCATTTTTCACTAAGTGTTGCCATTAATGCCAAAGGGGGAGATTGTTGGCAAGAGACACTATATGGATTCATGATTGTTGTCATTGATGGCAACAAAGTTCATCCCACATATCTGCAGGACATGGTATGTCTCTACCGGAAGTCAGAGTGAAGAATGTTGTGGTCCGGAAAACAAGAACAGAGCATGTGGCGAGGTCTGACAAACAGGTCCAGATCTCTCAGAGGAAGTATCCTGGTGAAGTGTAGATTTGGGGAAGTCAAGAGGACTATCTTAAGTGATAGATTCCAAGGATTTACCCTCTAGTGATAGATGAAGAAAAAGATATGAATACTTGAGTATCAGGTTCCTGAGTGACAGTATGAACAGAGGAAGAACTGACTGGCAGAACATCAGACATTATTTTGGATGAGTTACTGATGATGAAAAAGGTTCTTAAGGCATAAGTTATGTTTGGCCGACATGATTGATGACATCTACAAGTATATGCTTGATCTGCATTACTTGATGTGCAAGGATTCAGCTGACAAATCAGAGTTTGTGAAAAGATTGACTATTCCGGGTGCCGACTCGAAAGGTGATGAAATCACTTATGCGGATATATATACAAGATGGATTTAGTTGTGAGAGTTGTTTTGGTTGTTTGTGATGTGCAAATAAAAGTAGAAGAGCAGAGAAAAAGCAGTAAGGAAGGTCCGGTATGTGAAAGAGAAGTAGCATAAAAGAAGAGGAAAGATGAAGAGCAGCAGATCAATGTATTGAGCCTAACCAGAACTGAACTCTAGCATATGTAGATGCTCCCAATCAGTTCAAGTATTGTATAACACTCTTTTTGTAGACAGTGAGTCTCTTGTAGGTAGTGTGCCTCTTGTGAGCAGTGTGCTTGGGCAGTGAGCCCTAATTGGCAAGTGCCATTTTGTATTTCCATTCTTCTAACAGAGAATACAATCTTGGGTTAATCACCCCATGGTTTTCTCCCTTAACAGGGTTTCCACATCAAAAATATTGTGTCATGTGTATTTCAATTTCATGGTTATGTTTGCTTGTTTGAATTAATGTTGCATTGATTAATAAGAAAATCTCAGAAAGCATAAATAATTAGGATAACTGATTCACCCCCCTCTTAGTTATCAACATCCTCATGATTTTTAGATGCCCATTCATCTAAAAATAGATCAGCAATGTTCTCTATTAGGGTGCTACTATCACATGGACAATAGGTTGTTCCTCTTTATGATAGGTCAGATTGACATTAACAACACTAGGAACATAGGGCTCGATATGATCTTTGGCAATGGGTTCATATTTGACAGTTACTCTTGTACCATATCTTGTCCTAAAACACATATGTGACCAATCAGCTGACAAATAACCACCCAACTTTGTTGTGAAATCCATGGAAAGGCATAAGGCAAAGTACGGGGCTAGATCTATAACATATATATCTTGAGGTATAGAAAAATTTAGGCATGCATGCAAGGTCAGACCTAGGTTCTTGATGACTCCAATGGTATTGATAGATGTACCATCTAGTTGTACTAAGTTCTTTAGATAGTGGTTCATAAGTTAATCCCATCTTATCCATTATCTATTTAGGAATTACTGAGCTACTGGCATCTGAATCAATCATGTAGTTATGCACTAGGTGCTGACCGATAATCAAAGATACATATAATGGGGTTGGTTTAACATCATGAATTTGTTGTTCCTTCTTGACTGGAGGATCATTTGCAAGCACAACTCTAGGCTGGTCTTGATTGGGCTCATTGGTCAAAGAGACATTAGATAAGGCTTGTTGCAACAAGTCCTTTTGGCCTGGAAGAGACAGTGAATCCCACATAGACATGTTTACATTTTCTTTTTTCATATGCTTTAAAATATTGAAAGGAAAAGTACCAACCTTAGGTTGTCCTCTTGCAATGACAGGATCCACTTGTTGTTGTACCAGTTGTGGCTACCCTCTTGGCTGATCTTTATTTGGAATAGGCTATCCCCTTAGCAAAACTTGAACATTAGGTGTTTGTGATGGACCGACATCTCCTTGTTGGCTTGTTTGAGCCTGATTTTTCCCTCTTCTAGCTTGCTATCCTAGATCAGTGGCTCTCTTTTTGGCCCTTGTATTAGCTGCTATGGACTGAGCTGATTGGTTTTTCCCTTGCATGTGATTCACCCCATAGAACTCCTCACCTTGCCAATTCATAAATGTTGCATCAAGCTAGTCCTGTTCAGGATGAGAAATCTATTGTTTTGGATTTTCTTGTGCTATGTTTTGTTGGACAACAACATTGTTTTGGACCATTAAGGCCTAATTTATCATGCCATTTGAGAAGTTTCTTGGTTGTGGCTGGTTGCATGGGTAACACCAGTCATACTCTTGTGCCATATTATTCTGAATTGGAACTAACTCCCTGGAAGTGCTGGTAGCATGCTGGTTATAGGGCTGATATGGTCTTGTGTTAAAATTTCTTCTTTGGCTTTGGTTATCAGCCTGGAATGGAGATTTATTATGATGGTTAGACTAGTGTTGGGCCTAATATGGGGGTTGATAAGGTCTATAAACCTGATTCGGTTGCTTTTTAATATTCACCAATTCATTGTCAATTGTTTGTAACAACCCCTTAATCTTCTGAAGCTCCTGGGATGGGGTTGGGACAACTTTTGTTTGAGTAGTAAATTGATAGTTTAAGGATAGTACAGCAAGTATAGCAATAATAGGTGGGATTTGCAATGGGACAGGTGGTTGTACCTCTAGGAAAATAGGCATTGGTGGTCTTGGGGCTATTTTTCTAGCCTAAATTAGGTTGTTTTCAACTTTTATAGCAATATCATAAGCATTTGGTAGTGTTGTACCACCCATTGATTGGACCATTACTAAAATATCACTATTTAAAGTTTTAAGAAAGTACAAGAATGCATGATTGGTAGTAGTCTTTACCTCTATTGGCATTCTCTCCCAAGTCTTTTGAAACTGGAAGTTGAAATCTGCCATGTGCTCTTGTGGAGTTCTCTTGATTGTGGTTAGTTGTTCAACCAGTGATAGGTTGTTTGAATTGTCTTCAAATTGCTTATTTAGAGCTTCACCCAATAGATCCCATGAAGTTATTGAATTTATAGCTAAGCTTCTAAACCACTAAAGTGCCTTATCCTTCAGAGGTGTAGCCAAAAGTCTCATTGCAACATTCTCTTGTGTTATATGATGAACTGAACACAATGTAGCCACATCCTTGATATGTTCAATTAGTGTGGTCTGATATTCACTGATGAAGAAAGGCAAGCTCCTAAGAGCTGCTACCAGAATATCATCATGTTGTGCAAGTTGTAATGGGCTGCCACCATTAAATGTCATTAAAGACAACTATCTTGCCATTTGTGGAGCTTGTGGAGCTTGTACTTGATTGTTTGGTACATAATTTCTTTGAACAAACCCTACAAGCCTGAGATTTGGAGGAGTAGAATGGGTTCTCCCTGTTGGACTAGGAGCTCTCCTTACTATTCTACCTCTTCTTCTTCATGGTGATAGCTACAAGTATTCAAATGGAGTTGAACTTCCCCTTATTTGTATTCTTCTCATGTGCTATCTGCACTAGATCTACAAAAAATTAGAAGAATAGAGTCTCTAGGTATGTTGTTTTCACCTCAAAAGGCTAAAACTCTTCTATGCATACCAAAACAACAAAGAAAAATGGTATTCTAGTGGCCTAAAAGTCAGTTCAGAGTCCCACCGGACATGCCAAAAAATGTTGTCATGAAGGATTGCACCCTTTTAAGCACTAAGCCTAACAATCTTGTGACACATTGGATCACTTTTAGACTGTGGGTTGTCTATAATGAAAGTGAACCTCCAAAAGAGTCAGCTCCCTTTAAAAGCCTCCTATATCTGATGTACTTTTGAGGAAAAGAGATAGAAAGCTAACTAATGAAACTGAAATTAACCCTAAGAGGTGATGCACCAATGATTATACTCTAATTTGCAACCTGACTCACAACTATCCTTCAATAGATCTGTTCACAAAGCTTAGTTTGAGCAATTTTAACACAAATATTTCATAAAAAGTCCTAAAAACTTCTACTTTCATTGAAGGAAAACTGATGTCTTCACAACTTGGAAAGGTAAGAAAATCACTTGCACAATCTACAACCTGTGATAATGAATTACTTTTCTGTATCTATGATTCAATGAATGAGACATAAATTTAAAGGTTTGATGTTTAAAACACAATAAAATTTCATCAAAATCACTCAATAGAACACAACACCTGAATCTGATAAGGAAAACAACTAGTTTTATTGAAAATAGTAGGAATACCTCTGCAATAACTATAAAATATGCTAAAAAATAAGCTACTACTATATAAAAATCTATAAAACTGCTGAGTTACAATACTTAAATCTCTCTCTGGAATGTGCAAAGGCAAGAATAAAACCAAGAACTAAGAAACAAACACAAGATTTTTCTCCTATAATACAAAATACCTCCAAAAAAGCCAAGGGAAGTCATCTCTAGTCCAAGTGAACCCCAACTGATGCATGAATGGGTTGGAAAGAGATCCTCAACCCCAAAAATAGTCAACTCCCAGTTGTTGGGTGAGCAAGGGAAAAAGGCCTAGATTAGAGGGCTCATAACTACTGGACTGATTAAGATATTTTAGCTCTAAACTCCTCCTCTCAAGGTAGTTGACTAAATAGACTTCCAAAAATACTCTAGCTTGACCGAAAGTCAAAAATAGAAGCAAAATATCCTCCTACATCAGTTTCCAACTTATGTTTAACTCCTCTTCTCTTTTTGCATGTTTGAAAGGAAAAAATAAATTATTTTAACAAGTATTAAGGGTAATCCATGTCTATGACTTACCTTAATAGGTGTTATATAATTATCTCCTTTGTTCTTGTGTAATAAATATTAAGGTAATTTGTAAAATACTACCTTTAATAAGCGTTAAAATACAATATGTTTGTTTGCAAGAGAAAAAGGGTTTACATGATTGCAACTTGACTTAGATCTCCAACCCCTTACAAAAAGCTCACAAGGTTATCTGACTTCAAACAATAATCATACTGTTCCTTTTTGATTGATTTAAGGTTAATAAAGTCCCTTAAAAGGTCAAAAACCCTCATCATTTCCTTATTATTCCCTATCCCTCCTCGGGCTCATGATGCATTATAATCACTTAGCACTTTAGAAAAGTGTTTCACCACAGCCTCCATTTGATTTTCATTGATTTCTTTTTTTAACAAAGTCAAAAAAAGACTAAAGGCATGGCTAGGGAAAAGGTTCTAGGGTAAACATGAAGAAAAGAACATGTAACCCTAAAAACTGGTTCATTTGTTTTCATTACTTTGTCTCTCTTGCTATGTGTGCTGCCATGGAGGGTTTTGAGCTCCTGTCTTGAAGGGATTTCTTGGTTTCTGAGAGTCTCCTTATTGTTCTGTATGGTAAGCAAACCTTTAAACTTGTTGTAGCTTATTTCATTCGAAAACAGTTGTGTAGATTTTGTGCATAAAGCATAGGAATATCTATTTTTCTCTGTATCTTCTTGCTCTATATAGACTGCTCCTTCAAAAGGAAAATAGTGAAAAGCCTATTCCTCTACTATCACTCTATGGAAATGTTTAAAACCCTCCTTTCTATAACTACTTATTTTTGGGAAAAGCAATGCAAATCTTGGTTTCCTTTGTGTTTGTATACTAAAGTCATGAAATGTGTCCTTAAACGAAAACAATCAGGGCTCTGGTTTTCTTCTTTGCTTATTATGAACATCACAAGGAAAACTACCCCTTTCCTACCTCTTGAAAGACTATGTGCTATTCTTGAAGGGAAACAGTAAGAAATGAAACTGCTGGCCTCTTTGGTTTATGATGGAGATTTCATGTTATTGTACATCTGTTGCTCTTTCTTCTCCATTTATTTAATGACAATGGTGAACTTGCTCTCTCCCTGTGGTTCTTTGTTCGGCATAAGAACTGTGAGGGTTGCTTATGGTCATTTCTTCACACTTTGTACCTTCTGCTTGGGTTTCATTTTCTATTTTTCATACTTTGAGAAGTTTTTATTTACTGTATGATAATGGTGAAAAACCTAATCTTTCTCTGTATGAAAGATCTAAAAGCACTTTTACTTTCAAGTTGTCACAGTCCTTTTGTCATCATGAAGAAGGTTGTTTTAGAATAATGCAAAACCCTACTAGGGGGTAAGTGCAAGAAGATGGGGGGCCAAAAAGGGGTCTTAAGTGGCCACTTTTTTTTTGAAATCAGGAAATGCTAGCCTTGGATGAGAAATTGAGCATAGTTACACTCAAAATTTGGAGATGCAACCAAAACAATGTTCGTAGTACTCTGAGTCTACTTTCTAAACTACTAATTTTTTTTTAAAAATGGCATAGATTAAGGGGTTCAAAAGAGGGAGCCATAGAAATTGGTGTTGTTTCTGTCAAAAAAATATAACATAGCATGTTTTGTGGCTCCCTCAAAAGGTCAACATTTTTTTGGTATTTTTAAAATCTCTTCAGTGAGAAATTAGCTAACAACATGTAGTTTATGCCTGATTTTTTTGATAATTTTTTTATGAATATTTGATTTTTTACTAATTTTCAAAGTGGACACATCTTGAAAAATAGAATTTTGGCCATGCTACGCCTATAAATTTTGAAAACTAATTGAAAATTATTTTTTTCTTTTTTTAATATGTGTAGAATGGAGTTTAGTTTCTAAATATATAATTTTTTTAAAATTTCAATGAATAGTTAATTTACAATGAAAAAAAGACCAACAGTGGTTTTTGCCCAAAAATAGACACACAAACAAAAGAAATTAAAGATGAAAGGCTTAACATTGTCAAAATGTGAAAAACATCACATCGTCAAATAGCTAAGAGAAAGCCTAACATTACCCAAGTGTTTGATTTGTTGGACCTTGAAACACATGCAAATTTGAGGGTAAGCATGAATGAAATTATGTGAAATTCTGTAGAATATGGAAAAACACCTCTCTAGACTTTGGGAAGGCACTCCAAGCCTTTGTGTTGGAAATCCAAAGCAAATTCCAAGCCCAAGGCTTGGGATTCCCAAAGTAAAACATAATGCAAGCGTGTTATAACGTGCTCGCATTATGTTTTACTTTGCATTTTTCCTTTTCTGCAAAAGTTTGTGCACTATTTGTCATGTTTGCAATAATGCGACTGCATTATAACATGCTTGTGTTATGTCCCCCTTGAATTTTTTTATGTTCAAGGTTATTAATCATGTATGTATGTATGTATGTATGTATGTATGCCTATATGTACGTATGTATAGTGTCAAGGGTAGAGGAGGGTAGAGATGGGGGTGAGCCAGATAGGGGAGGAGAGGGGTGGATAAGGATTGAGTGATTAAGGTTTAAGGTTGAGGGTTTAGGGATAGGATTTAGAGTTTAGGGATAGATTTAGAGTTTACAGATAAGGGATTAGAGTTTAGGACCTTGAGGGATTAGGGTTTAGGATTGAGGCTTTAGGGATAGCATTTAGGGTTGAGGTTTGAGGGATTAGGGTTAAGGTAGAGTGTTGACAGTAGAGGGATTAGGGATAGGGTTTAGGGTTGAGGGATTAGGGTTTAAGGTATAGTTTTGAGGGTTGAGGGTTTATGGATAGGGTTTAGTATTTAGGTTTAAGTGTTGAGGGTTGAGGATTTAGGGATAGGGCTTATGGTTTAGGGATAAGGGATTAGGGTTTAGGGTTTAGGGATTAGGGTACCATAACTTATAATTAGGGATTAGGGTTTATGGCTTAGGGACTAGGGATTAGGGTTTATGGTTAAGGGATTAGGGTTTAGGGTTTAGGGATGTATAATTAATGGGTACCATAAATAAACTGGAATCTAGGAAGGGTTGGGAAAATTTTGTGAATCATCATGGGCTGGAGATTAGAGATTTTGTTGTGTTCAAGTACATATCCAAGTCATAATTTAAGGTTAAGATATTTCAAAGAATAGGGTGTGTGAAAAACATCAATGCTCTTTGGCTTATGAATACCAACATTGATATAGATAAAAGATGCCCTTCTTCTAACAGAGTATGTAGTTCAAGTCAACTGATGGACAGCAAGTTGTCGAATGAATTGGTTTAATGGGCGTGCCTCCTTCTTCAAGGCCCAGGTGGGTAGGAGTGGGATGTACAACTAAGGGGTACCATAAATAAACTAGAATTTAGGCAAGGTTGGGAAAATTTTGTGAACCATCATGGGCTAGAGATTAGAGATTTCATTGTGTTTAAGTACATATCCAAGTCATATTTTAAGGTTAAGATATTTCAAAGAGCAGGGTGTGTGAAAAATATCAATGCTCTTCAGCTTATGAATACCAACATTGATACAGATAAAAGATGCCCTTCTTCTAACAGAGTATGCAGTTCAAGTCAACCAATGGGTAGCAAGTTGTTGAATGAGTTGGTTTAATGGGCGTGCCTCCTTCTCCAAGGCCTAGGTGGGCAGGAGTGGGATGTACAATTAAGGGGTACCATATAAATAAACTAGAATTTAGGCAGGGTTGGGAAAATTTTGTGAATCATCATGGGCTGGAGATTGTAGATTTCGTTGTGTTCAAGTACATATCCAAGTCATATTTTAAGGTTAAGATATTTCAAAGAACAGGGTGTGTGAAGAACATCAATGCTCTTCAGCTTATGAATACCAACATTGATACAGCTAAAAGATGCCCTTCTTCTAATAGAGTATGCAGTTCAAGTCAACTGATGGGCATCAAGTTGTCAAATGAGTTGGTTTAATGGGCGTGCCTCCTTCTTCAAGGCCCAGGTGGGCAGGAGTGGGATGTACAATTAAGGGGTACCATATAAATAAACTAGAATTTAGGTAGGGTTGGGAAAATTTTGTGAATCATCATGGGCTAGAGATTGGAGATTTTGCTATGTTCAAGTACATATCAAGTCATATTTTAAGGTTAAGATATTTCAAAGAATAGGGTGTGTGAAAAATATCAATGCTCTTCAGCTTATGAATACCAACATTGATACAGATAAAAGATGCCCTTCTTCTAACAGAATATGTAGTTCAAGTCAACTGATGGGCAACAAGTTGTCAAATGAGTTGGTTTAATGGATGTGCCTCCTTCTTCAAGGCCCAGGTGGGCAGGAGTGGGATGTACAATTAAGGGGTACCATAAATAAACTAGAATTTAGGCAGGGTTGGGAAAATTTTGTGAATCATCATGGGTGGGATGTACAATTAAGGGGTACCATATAAATAAACTAGAATTTAGGTAGGGTTGGGAAAATTTTGTGAATCATCATGGGATGGAGATTGGAGATTTCGTTGTGTTCAAGTACATATCCAAGTCATATTTTAAGGTTAAGATATTTCAAAGAACAGGGTGTGTGAAGAACATCAATGCTCTTCAGCTTATGAATACCAACATTGATATAGCTAAAAGATGCCCTTCTTCTAATAGAGTATGCAGTTCAAGTCAACCAATGGGCATCAAGTTGTCAAATGAGTTGGTTTAATGGGCATGCCTCCTTCTTCAAGGCCCAGGTGGGTAGGAGTGGGATGTACAATTAAGGGGTACCATATAAATAAACTAGAATTTAGGTAGGGTTGGGAAAATTTTGTGAATCATCATGGGCTAGAGATTGGAGATTTCACTATGTTCAAGTACATATCCAAGTCATATTTTAAGGTTAAGATATTTCAAAGAACAGGGTGTGTGAAAAATATCAATGCTCTTCAGCTTATGAATACCAACATTGATACAGATAAGAGATGCCCTTCTTCTAACAGAATATGTAGTTCAAGTCAACTGATGGGCAACAAGTTGTCGAATGAGTTGGTTTAATGGATGTGCCTCCTTCTTCAAGGCCTAGGTGGGCAGGAGTGGGATGTACAATTAAGGGGTACCATAAATAAACTAGAATTTAGGCAGGGTTAGGAAAATTTTCTGAATCATCATGGGTTGGAGATTGGAGATTTCGTTGTGTTCAATTACATATCCAAGTCATATTTTAAGGTTAAGATATTTCGAAGAACAAGGTATGTGAAAACTATCAATGCTCTTCTTCTTATGAATACCAACATTGATATAGATAAAAGATGCTCTTCTTCTAATAGAGTATGCAGTTCAAGTCAACTGATGGGCAACAAGTTATCGAATGAGTTGGTTTAATGGGCGTGCCTACTTCTTTAAGGCCTAGGTGGGCAGGAGTGGGATGTACAATTAAGGGTTACCATAAATAAACTAGAATTTAGGTAGGGTTGGGAAAATTTTGTGAATCATCATGGGCTGGAGATTGGAGATTTCATTGTGTTCAAGTACATATCCAAGTCATATTTTAAGGTTAAGATATTTCAAAGAACAGGGTGTGTGAAAAATATCAATGCTCTTCAGCTTATGGATACCAACATTGATATAGATAAAAGATACCCTTCTTCTAATAGAGTATGCAGTTCAAGTCAACTGATGGGTAGAAAGTTGTTGAATGGGTTGGTTTAATGGGCATGCCTCCTTCCTCAAGGTCTAGGTGGCTAGGAGTGGGATGTACAATTAAGGGATACCATTAATAAACTAGAATATAGGTAGGGTTGGGAAAATTTTGTGAATCATGGGCTGGAGATTAGAGATTTCATTGTGTTCAAGTATATATCCAAGTCATATTTTAAGGTTAAGATATTTCAAAGAATAGGGTGTGTGAAAAATATCAATGCTCTTCAGCTTATGAATATTAACATTGATACAGATAAAAAATGCCCTTCTTGTAATGGAGGATGCAATTCAAGTATACCAATGGGCAGCAAGTTGCTGATCTTGACTTGGTTTTTGATGAAGAAAACAATGATGTTGTTGAAGCAATGGAAGAAAATCAAAATTGTAAGTCTAATTTAATTTATTTCAACTTTCAAATTAGGCATTTGAATTGTAGCTTTACCTAGAGGATTGGTATAATGAAAACTTAATTATGTTACAAGCCTTTCTTTGAAGAACCCTAGACATTATGGACCCTATCATCTATAAAAGCACATGATAGTGAACTCTGCCCCACCTTTCAAATCAGATATTTACCCTTTTATTCAATAAAAATGAAGTCACGAAATGTAAACCGACCATGCATACTAGTAAGATCAAATTCTTTGCCTTCTATTCTTATTACTCTTACTTTATTAAGCAAAGAGTGTCAAAAAGAATAGGTTTAATTGTAAGCTAACATAAGGCAAAGTAGTTTTGTTATTACATTTTTCTAAGGGATCTCTAATAGTCTAAAATAATGTAGTCTTCTATAAAATGAACATCTGCATTTGTGTGAATTCTAAGCTTTAATATAGTAGAGTATTATCTCAATGCAATCAGCTATTTATTGGGTTAAAATAACTTAGTTTTTGTAATAGTTTGGGAATGCAGGAGTTGCCAAAAATAGGTGAATGTCCTCTACAATTACCAAGAGAAAAAAGTTTAGTAGTTCTTGTGGATAGAACTAGTAAACAATGGGAGATTATTTGCCTGTTTCATAACAATATACCTCCCCTAAGTGCGAGGTGGACAAAAAGAAACATAGATGTACCCCAATGTAAATCTTTTCTCATAATGATCATCCTTCTAATTTCAACTATTAATTACTCACTGTGGATGTACCATACGCAAAGCTTTTCTCATAGTGTGTACACCTATTGGCATAATGAACCCCAGATGAGCCAGAAAAACATGCCATATAACATTAGTAACATTAAAAAAGTTCATACCCATTTTTTTGACATATTCTTGCAACTTAGATAGCTTTAAGAGAAGAGTGTCAAAAATGATGAGTTTAATAACCTAACATAAGGCAAAGCAGTTTTGTTGGCTTTAGGGTTGAGGGTTGAGGGATTAGGGTTTAGGGTTGAGGGATTATGGTTTAAGGTATAGTGTTGAGGGTTGAGGGTTTAGGGATATGGTTTAGGGTTAAGGGATTAGGGTTTAGGGTTGATGGATTAGGGTTTAATGTTGAGAGTTGAGGGTTGAAGGTTGAGGGTTGAGGGTTGAGGCTTTAGGATAGGGTTGTTGCAAGTATGAGGTGAGCCATTGTTGTCATTGATGTCAACATACTCATACTGCATTGACAAGAAGGATTTGATGAGCTTTGTGCTGAGGATATTGAGAAAATTAGCCTCAGTCAGGAACAGTGAAGAACAGTGATGAGAAGAAGGTAAATATACTGTATAGGATGAGAACCGGAGGATGCGGATTAAAGGGTTAGTAGATATGAGTCTTGAGATGCTACAGTTAAGATTTCAGAGGTCCGCATGAAGATCTGAAGGAGTTATGGCTGCCGGTATAGAACCGGGTCCGGCAAGTATCCGGAGGTGACAGAGGATCACAAAAAGGTCCGGTGAGGTCCGGAATTGTATTATCATAATCTGCGGATTGGAAGGAGTGTTTGAGATGTCCTTGTGATGTGGCATCCTGATTTGTGTGTGATTTGGAGGTCCGGAAGTACCTCTTGCATTATGACAGTGGCGACAGACTGTGTTCTTGAAGTTCCGGATGAGGAAGACAAGAGATCCCAGTAAGCAGAGGAAGTGCGGATGTATCCGGACTCTCAGACAGACTTGTGAAGGTTCTTGAATCATGATTAGGTTGTGTTGTTGGTCCGCATTGATGGTAGAGCCCGGAATTGAAGTTATTCTTCCGGATGAAGTTATTGCTCTGTTTAGCCGACCGGATGAGTTGTTCATCCTGCGAATGTTCTTGTAATAGCCGACCGGATGTGTTATTCATCTTGCGGATACTCCTATGGTTGTTTGCCGACTTAGATGCTTGTTCCTAAGTCGATGTCTTGTATAAATAATGATTTGTGAATTCATTTCAAGTAGTGGCATGTGGATGAGCAGGATATAGCGAAGAAAGGTGCGAAAGGCAGAGCAGAGATTGTTGGGCTTAATTGGAACTGATCCGGACATAGTAGAGATGTCGTTCTCCAGTTCAAGACTGTGATTTTCATCACTTTGTAGATAGTGTGTCTCCTTGTAGGCAGTGGGCCTCTTTGTGAGCAGTGTGCTCGGGCAGTGAGCCCTTATTGGCATGTGCCATTCATTTTTCCTTATTCTTCTAACAGAGAATAATTCTTGGGTTAATCACCCCGTGGTTTTTCCCTTAACCGGGTTTTCCACGTCAAAATCTTGGTGTTCAATGTGTTGATGCTTATCTGCTCTTGTGTTTATGTATTGTGCTTCCATGAATGATTATTTGATATGCTGCTAACTAACAACAGAGAATTAAGTGTTTGAAATAGAACAAGTTCTATACAACTGATTCACCCCCCCCTCTCAGTTGTATGCCCTAGATCCAACAATTGGTATCAGAGCTGAGTTCCTCTGATAGGAGCTTAACCGCTTGAGGTGATCCAGGATGTCGTCATACAAGAAGGATAGTCCGAAGTTCGATGGAACCAACTTCACTCTCTGGAAAGGTCGCATGAAGTGTCATTTGGAATGTATGGGAAAAGCATACTTGGCTATGATTTCAAAACCATATATACCCCCACAAGGTGGTCCGACAACTCCTGATGAAACCACAGAAGCTGAAAACAATCTGCGGACCAAGGAAGCTCTTCTAAGCGCATTGAATGACTCAGATCTCTCGAATGTCATTGACCTACCAACTGCATATGAGATCCTAACTAAACTGGAACTTCTGTATGAAGGAGATGAGTTTGTCAAAAGTGCAAGGTTGCAAAGTCTGAAAGGGAAATTTGAAAGATTGAAAATGAGAGATGATGAAAACATTACTACCTTTATGCCAAGAGTAAATGAGCTGGTATGTGGAATCAGAAATGCTGGTGGAACTCTAGATGAAAATGAGATTGTCTGCAAAATCCTAAGATCCCTTCCTGCTGCCTACAAAATCAAAGTTGCTGCCATTGATGAATTCAGAGCCCACACAACTGTCACAAGAGAACAATTGGCTGGCAAACTAGCTGCATTTGAAATGACCGAGTTTGGAGATGATCCACCCAAGACTGAGTCTGCTTTTAAAGCCAGTACCTATGTGAAAGGCAAACAGAGATTTGATCCGGGTGAAAACTCATCAAGGAAAATGTCATGGTATGATCAAGCAAGAAGAGACATGGAAGAAGAAGAAGCAGAAACAGCTCAACTTGAAGCCCTCATTGCAAAGAGACTGCCAAGAGGATCCGGTAAGTATGAAGGAAAACTACCCTTTAAGTGTTTTAACTGCAATAAGATTGGTCATTTTGCCTCAAGATGTCCGGAGAGATCTGCAAGATCTAATACTCACAGACAAAGGTTTCAAAAGAATTGCTATTATGTTCATGAAGAAGATGACAATGAAGGAGTAACAGATGATGAATCAGATCCAGGAAGCAAATCCGGAAATGAGTGGGTGTTTATAGCCATCAAGGAAGAAGATTCCTTGCTCTCTGAATCTGTCAATCACAAAGTTGTTGAAAAAGCCTTGGCTGCTCAAGTGGAAGAAAAGGATGATTGGGTTATTGACAGTGGATGCTCTCACCATATGACTGGTGACAAGAATAAGTTCTTAGACTTGGAAAGATATGAAGGAGGAATGGTAAAGTTTGGTGACAATTCTGCTGGCAGAATCAGAGGTAGGGGAACTATTTCCTTTGATGGTAAGAGCAAAACAGGTAATGTACTATATGTTGAAGGATTGAAGCACAATCTTCTCAGTGTTGGTCAGTTAGTGGACAAAGGCTATGATCTCCGGTTCAAGAATGGAAAATGCAGAATCTTTACAAGCTCCGGAACTGAAATTGCATCCGGTACTCAGACAAGAGGTAACATCTTTCATCTGGTTGGTTCAAATAAAAGTTGTTTGTTTGTTCAAATTGATCAGAGTTGGTTATGGCATAGAAGAATGTGTCATGTAAATTTTGATAACATCATCAAAATAAGCAATACTCAGGCTGTGAGAGATCTTCCAAAGTTGATAAAACCTACAAACAGTGTGTGTAAAGAATGTCAGTTAGGCAAACAAAGCAGAGTCTCTTTTAAAAGCAAAGATCAGTCCTCTACCGGATTGTTGGAATTAGTACATACTGATCTATGTGGTCCGACAAGAATCAAGAGTCTGCAAGGTGATAGATATTTCATGTTGTTAATTGATGATCATTCCCGGATGATGTGGGTTACCTTTCTAAAAGAAAAATCAGAAGCTTTTGAGAAGTTCAAAATCTTCAAAGCTATGGTGGAGAATCAAACCGGATTGAAACTAAAGTGTCTAAGGTCTGATAGAGGTGGTGAATTTACATCTGGTGAATTCATTGACTTTTGTGAGAAACAGGGTATAAGGAGACAGTTGTCTGCTCCTAAGACTCCACAGCAGAATGGAGTAGTTGAGAGAAAGAACCAGACCATCCAGGAAGCTGCTAGGACAATGATGTTGGAAGCAAATGTTCCTCAAATGTTTTGGAAAGAAGCTATCAGCACTGCAGTCTACACTCTCAATCGAGTTCAAATCAGAAACAACACCGGTAAGACCCCCTATGAACTTTGGTTTGGCATCACTCCTACTGTGAAATATTTCAGGGTATTTGGTAGCAAGTGTTATATTAAAAGAGATGAAGATCTAGGAAAGTTTGATGCTAGAAGTGATGAAGGAATTTTCTTGGGCTACTCCACTCAAAGCAAAGCATACCGGTGTTACAATAAGAGATTGAGGAAAATGATAGAAAGTACCAATGTAAAGGTTGATGAAGGAATTGAGAAGCCTTCAAGATTTTATGAATTTGATGAAGATGACCAAGATAGTGTTCAAGGAACTCAATCCTCTCCGGTGAAACAGAGTCAGCCTGATCCGGTAAATCAGGAAGAAGAGTTAGGTTTGAATGAGCCTGATCAAGAAACAGCAGTACTGGATACTCCCAAAATTCCAAGGTATGTAAAACTGAATCACTCTGAAGATCAGATCATAGGTGACAGAAGCAAAGGTGTACAAACTAGAAGGAATATTGCTCAAGATCAGAATGAATGTTGTCTGATTTCAAAGATTGAACCTAAAACAATGAATGAAGCCTGCAATGATGAAAATTGGACCAAAGCGATGGAAGATGAACTGATGCAAATTGAGAAAAATCATACTTGGGATCTTGTTCCCAGACCTAGAGACAGGAATGTAATTGGAACCAAGTGGGTCTTCCGGAACAAACTAAATGAAGCTGGTGAAGTAATCAGAAACAAAGCTAGATTGGTCTGCAAAGGCTACTCTCAAATAGAAGGAATTGACTTTGAAGAGACTTTTGCTCCGGTAGCAAGAATTGAAGCAGTCAGATTACTTCTTGCATTTGCTGCCTTCAAAGATTTCAAGGTATATCAGATGGATGTCAAGTCTGCCTTCCTAAATGGTGATCTGGAAGAAGAAGTCTACATTGAACAACCGGATGGATTTCAATTGTCTGATAATAATGATATGGTCTGCAAGTTGAAGAAAGCTTTGTATGGATTGAAGCAAGCCCCAAGAGCATGGTATGAAAGGTTGGATAAGCATCTTGTGCAGATTGGATTCAACAAAGGTACTGCTGACAGCAACTTATATTTCAAAATTGATCATGAAAACATTCTGATTGTTGAAGTGTTTGTGGATGATATCATTTTTGGAGGAAGAGATAGTATGTGTAAAACTTTTGCAAATCAGATGAAAAGTGAGTTTGAAATGTCTATGCTTGGTGAAATGAATTTCTTCTTGGGTCTGCAAATTACTCAAACAAAAGAAGGGATCTTCATTTCTCAGACCAAATATGTGAAAGAATTGTTAAAGAAATTTGGTATGGAAGACTCAAAGCCTATGAACACTCCTATGGCAACCGGATGTAAGTTAAGCAAAGATGATGATTCTCCAAAGGCAGATCAGACAAAGTATAGATCAATGATTGGTGGATTGTTGTATCTCACTCAAACTAGACCAGATATAATGCAAGCTGTTGGTCTTGTGGCAAGATTCCAGGCTGATCCTAGAGAATCTCACGTTATGGCAATCAAAAGAATTTTTAGATACTTGAAAGGGACAGTTGAGTATGGTCTATGGTATCCTAGAGATCCAGATTTTTCTCTTCATGCTTACACAGATGCAGATTGGGCAGGAGATGTGGATGACCGGAAGAGCACTAGTGGTGGAGCATTCTTTTTGGGGAAGAGATTGGTTTCTTGGCTAAGAAAGAAACAAGATGCAATATCTCTGTCTACAACTGAAGCAGAATACATTGCAGCAGCAGGTAGTTGCACTCAAATCTTGTGGATGAAGCAGATGCTAAGAGACATCAAAGTTGAATATGAGGAGCCTATCACAATTTTCTGTGATAATTCAAGTGCAATTAATATTTCCAAGAATCCGGTATTGCATTCTAAGACTAAGCACATATCTATCAAATTTCACTTTTTGAGAGAACAAGTAAACAAGGAAGAAGTCAGATTGGAGTATGTTCCCTCCAAGGATCAGATTGCAGATATCTTTACAAAACCTCTTCCCAAGGACTCTTTTGAATATCTCCGGGAGAAGTTAGGGGTCATGGCCCCTCCGGTGATGAACTAAGATGCACTGATGTGCATCAGTCCGGTGGCTATCACAGTCATATCTTGTGATCCGGACTAATGGGGAGCTGCAACTAAGGGGGAGCAGCTGGTATTATTCTGATGCATGAGAGTTGCAAGTATGAGCCCTTTGCCATTGATGTCAAAGGGGGAGAGAAGACATGTGAAAAACAAGTGGTTGATGATCAAAGGGGGAGCAGCAAAGGAAGACATGTGAAGAGTTGTTGTTGATAGGGGGAGCTGTGACAGAAAAGAGAAGTTCTTGTCTTGATGGTTTTTCACATCATATGTTGCCATCAATGACAAAGGGGGAGATTGTTGCAAGTATGAGGTGAGCCATTGTTGTCATTGATGTCAACATACTCATACTGCATTGACAAGAAGGATTTGATGAGCTTTGTGCTGAGGATATTGAGAAAATTAGCCTCAGTCAGGAACAGTGAAGAACAGTGATGAGAAGAAGGTAAATATACTGTATAGGATGAGAACCGGAGGATGCGGATTAAAGGGTTAGTAGATATGAGTCTTGAGATGCTACAGTTAAGATTTCAGAGGTCCGCATGAAGATCTGAAGGAGTTATGGCTGCCGGTATAGAACCGGGTCCGGCAAGTATCCGGAGGTGACAGAGGATCACAAAAAGGTCCGGTGAGGTCCGGAATTGTATTATCATAATCTGCGGATTGGAAGGAGTGTTTGAGATGTCCTTGTGATGTGGCATCCTGATTTGTGTGTGATTTGGAGGTCCGGAAGTACCTCTTGCATTATGACAGTGGCGACAGACTGTGTTCTTGAAGTTCCGGATGAGGAAGACAAGAGATCCCAGTAAGCAGAGGAAGTGCGGATGTATCCGGACTCTCAGACAGACTTGTGAAGGTTCTTGAATCATGATTAGGTTGTGTTGTTGGTCCGCATTGATGGTAGAGCCCGGAATTGAAGTTATTCTTCCGGATGAAGTTATTGCTCTGTTTAGCCGACCGGATGAGTTGTTCATCCTGCGAATGTTCTTGTAATAGCCGACCGGATGTGTTATTCATCTTGCGGATACTCCTATGGTTGTTTGCCGACTTAGATGCTTGTTCCTAAGTCGATGTCTTGTATAAATAATGATTTGTGAATTCATTTCAAGTAGTGGCATGTGGATGAGCAGGATATAGCGAAGAAAGGTGCGAAAGGCAGAGCAGAGATTGTTGGGCTTAATTGGAACTGATCCGGACATAGTAGAGATGTCGTTCTCCAGTTCAAGACTGTGATTTTCATCACTTTGTAGACAGTGTGTCTCCTTGTAGGCAGTGGGCCTCTTTGTGAGCAGTGTGCTCGGGCAGTGAGCCCTTATTGGCATGTGCCATTCATTTTTCCTTATTCTTCTAACAGAGAATAATTCTTGGGTTAATCACCCCGTGGTTTTTCCCTTAACCGGGTTTTCCACGTCAAAATCTTGGTGTTCAATGTGTTGATGCTTATCTGCTCTTGTGTTTATGTATTGTGCTTCCATGAATGATTATTTGATATGCTGCTAACTAACAACAGAGAATTAAGTGTTTGAAATAGAACAAGTTCTATACAACTGATTCACCCCCCCCCTCTCAGTTGTATGCCCTAGATCCAACAAGGGTTGATGGTCAAGGGATTAGGGTTAAAGTAGAGTGTTGAGGGTAGAGGGACTAGGGATAGGGTTTAGGGTTGAAGGTTTAACGATTGAGGGTTGAGGCTTTAGGGATGAGGGTTAAGGGATTGAGGTTTAAAATATAGTGTTGAGTGTTGAGGGTTAGGTTTTAGGGTTTAAGTTTTAAGGCTTAAGGGTTGAGGGATAGGGTTTAGGGTTTAGGGATAAGGGATTAGGATTTAAGGTATAATGTCGAGGGTTGAGGGTTTAGGAATAGGGATATTGTTTAAGGTTTAGGGATGAGAGATTAGGGTTGAGGGTTGAGGGATTAGTGTTAAGGGTTGAGGGATTAGGGTTTAAGGTATAGTGTCAAGGGTTGATAGTTTATTGATAGTATTTAGGGTTGAGGGTTGAGGGATTAGGTTTTAGGGTTGATGGATTAGGGTTTAAGGTATAGTGTTGAGGGTTGAGGGATAGGGTTTAGGGTTGACAGATTAGGGTTTAGGGTTGACAAATTAGCGTTTAATGTCAAGGTTAGGGTTAGAGTGTCGAGGGTAGAGGGATTAGGGATAGGGTTTAGGGTTGAAGGTTTAAGGATTGAGGGTTGAGGCTTTAGGGATGAGGGTTTAAGGCTTAAGATATAGTGTCGAGTGTTGAGGGTGTAGGGATAGAGTTTAAGTTTTAAGGGTTAAGGGTTGAGGGATAGGGATTAGGGTTTAAGGTATAGTGTTGAGGGTTGATGATTTAGGGATAGGGTTTAGGTTTGAGGGATTAGGGTTTAGGGTTGATGATTTAGGGTTTAATGTTGAGAGTTGAGGGTTGAGGGTTGAGGATTAAGGGTTGAGGATTTAGGGATAGGGTTGATAGTCAAGGGATTAGGGTTAAAGAAGAGTGTTAAGGGTAGAGGGATTAGGGATAGGGTTTAGGGTTGAAGGTTTAAGGATTTAGGGTTGAGGATTTAGGGTTGAGGATTTAGGGATGAGGGTTAAGGGATTAGGGTTTAAGATATAATGTCAAGTGTTGAGCGTGTAGGGATATGTTTTAGGGTTCAAGTTTTAAGGGTTAAAGGTTGAGGGATTAGAGTTAAGGGTTGAGGGATTAGGGTTTGACATTGAGGGTTGAGTACATTGAGGGTTGAGGGTTGAGGATTTTGGGATAGTGTTGAGGGTCGAGGGATTAGGGTTAAAGTAGAGTGTCGAGGGTATAAGGATTAGGGATAGGGTTGGAGGGTTTAGGGATTAGGGTTTAAGGTATAGTATCAAGCCCATTGAGGGTTTAGGAATATGGATAGCATTTAGGGTTTAGGGATGAGGGATTAGAGTTGAGGGATGAGGGATTAGGGTTGAGGGTTGAGGGATTAGGGTTGAGAGTTGAGGGTTGAGGGATTAGGGTTTAAGGTATAGTGTTGAGGGTTTAGTAATAGGGTTTAGGGTTGAGGGATTAGAGTGAAGGGTTGAGGGATTAGGATATGACATTGAGGGTTAAGGGTTGAGGCTTTAGGGTTTAGGGTTTAGGGATAGGGTTGGAGGGTTTAGGGATAAGGGATTAGGGTTTAAGGTATAGTATCGAGCCTGTTGAGGGTTTAGAAATAGGGATAGTGTTTAGGGTTTAGGGATAGGGTTTAGGGTTGAGGGATTAGAGTTAAGGGTTGAGGGATTAGGATTTTACGTTGAGGGTTGAGGGTTGAGACTTTAGGGTTTAGGGTTTAGGGATAGGGTTGAGGGTTGAGGGATTAGAGTTAAGGGTTGAGGGATTAGGGTTTGACGTTGAGGGTTGAGGGTTAAGGGTTGAGGATCGAGGGTCGAGGGTTTAGGGATAGGGTTAAGGGTCAAGCGATTAGGGTTAAAGTAGAGTGTTGAGGGTATAAGAATTAGGGATAGGGTTGGGGGGTTTAGGGATAAGGGATTAGGGTTTAAGGTATAGTATCAAGCCCATTGAGGGTTTAGGAATAGGGATAGTGTTTAGGGTTTAGGGTTGAGGGATTAGAGTTAAGGGTTGAGGGATTAGGATTTGACGTTGAGGGTTGAGGGTCGAGGGATTAGAGTTAAGGGTTGAGGGATTAGGGTTTGACGTTGAGGGTCAAGGGTTGAGGATGGAGGGTTGAGGGTTTAGGGATAGGGTTGAGGGTCGAGGGATTAGGGTTAAAGTAGAGTGTCAAGGGTATAAGGATTAGGGATAGGGTTATAGGGTTTAGGGATAAGGGATTAGGGTTTAAGGTATAGTATCAAGCCCGTTGAGGGTTTAGGAATAGGGATAGTGTTTAGGGTTTAGGGATAGGGTTTAGGGTTGAGGGATTAGAGTTAAGGGTTCATGGATTAGGATTTGACATTGAGGGTTGAGGGTTGAGGCTTTAGGGTTTAGGGTTTAGGGATAGGGTTGAGGGTCGAGGGATTAGAGTTAAGGGTTGAGGGATTAGGGTTTGACCTTAAGTGTTGAGGGTTGAGGTTTTAGTGTTGAGGGTTTAGGGATAGGGTTGAGGGTCAAGGGATCATAGTTAAGGGTTGAGGGATTAGGGTTAAAGTAGAGTGTCCAAGGTATAATGATTAGGGATAGGGATGGAGGGTTTAGGGATAAGGGATTAGGGTTTAAGGTATAATATCAAGCTTGTTGAGGGTTTAGGAATAGGAATAGTGTTTAGGGTTTAGGGATGAGGGATTAGGGGGTTGAGGGTTGAGGGATTAGGGTTTAGGGATAAGGTTTAGAGTTGAAGTAGACAATGAGTGACTAAGAGACATAGAGAGGGGAGAGGTAGAGAGGTAGAGAGGTGAGGGGGAGAGATAAGTGAGATATAGAACATGAGCTAGTGGAACTAGAGGTGAGATATTGTAAAGGTGCTATCGAAGGTGAGATAGGCACAAATATTTATGGATCAATCTATAGCAAGACAAAACATGAGTGCATTATAATGAGAGCGTGTTATAATGCACTCATGTTTTGTCTTGCTATAGAAACAGTAAAAAAGTGTTGACCCCCATGATCCAAGCCCACATGCTCTATTTTCATGTTGATTTTGTGCGTGCTCTGACAAAAAAGAAGTGCTTTCATGTTGTTGGGAAGTTCACATGCACATTTTACACATTCTGCCACCTTTGCATGATCTTTCCACCACCTTTTCTTCTTTGCCAACTTGAAAAGGAGGAAATAACATAGTTTTCACATGAATTTTGATATATATATCTATTCAAGTTTCAATTTTTGTAGTGTTGTAATGTTAATTGTGATTCAATTTTAGGAATTTAACATTATAGATTGGTTAATAGTATTGTTGTTAGTAATTATATTTGAGTGTTATTCAATTTAACATTGAAAAGGAAGCAAGTGGTGAAAAACTCAAATTGTTGAGGAGTTTGATGCAAGAAGAAAAAAACACTACATAATTGGGTACTCTCTCCATTCGAATCTTCATTTTTTAGGTGTGTCAAGTCTTTACATGCATGTTCTTTACATTTTCCTTATTTCTATTTGAATTACTTTATCATGCTTTATCATACATGTTTAAAATAGACACATTCCTAATCAAGAAAGAAGCCTACAATCTCACATGATGCCATGTATATTTTCTACACTTGGGCTCTTTAATAATTATGTGTAATAAACAGACCTTAACATACCATGATGTCAAACTATACAAGAATAAATCCTTACAACATAAAAAAAATACAATCCCACTATTATCTTGTCATATTAACAAGTTAAAATACAAATGAATAGGTTCCAAGATCATACAAGTATGCACATGACATGATGATTTGTATGCACATATCTTGGGCTAGGACATTCCTTATGCACCTATTCATGATCATACTCTTTTCATGGCTGCAATAATTTGCTTTGTATGCTTTGTACCTATTTTGGTTGAGTGACATTTACTCTTTTACATGATGATTGTATGTACATTTACTATGAAGGGTTGAATGACATATATTTTATTTATTTGTATGGATTCATTTCTTAGGAACTAATATTGGTCTCTTTATCATGCTATAGACAAATTCTCTGTCATGCCAATGAAATGATCAAGAATTAAACCAACACAGGAAGAGATAGAAGCTAAGAATGCAAAGAAAGCAGTGGCTATGAGGGACCTTTGTGAGAAGAGGAAATTGGACACAATAAATGAAGACATGCCAATTGAAGAGGAACCACAACCATCACAAAGAGATATGGTATTGGGAGATATGGAATTGGCGGCACAAAGAGAATGAATGCAAAAACTTCATGCTATGAGAGATTTGAATACCATAGTTGGAGACACGTCCTCTACTGCAAGTCAACATGTAGGGACACCATCTACCACAACTCAAGTTGAGAGTACATCATCACTCACATGTGATGAAGGAGGTATTCCATCATTTCCACCTCAACCTCAAGGTATGTCATCTATTCCATCTTCGATTGAAGGTATGCCATCTAGCCCATCTCATTTAAATATTGATGAAATTCCTAATGTTGAGATAAATTTACCTAACTTAACACCACCTAGAATTTTGCATAGAAAGCCAAAGTATTTGATTGATATTGATGAAAATATTTTGTAGCCAATGGAAGGTAAGATTCTAAAATGAACTTGTAGAAGATATGCCCATAAGATTTGGAGATTGTTCTTTGAAAAGTTAAATGAGACTACAAGATGTCAACTATTCGTTGAAATGATGCGAAGTATAAAGTATAGGTCCATCATGAAGATTCTTGGGTTGAGAACATCAGAGGCTTCAAGTGAAAAATCTATTGTCAAGAATCTAATGAGTGCATATGAGAGTGTGGGTAGCACCTCACGCATAAAATATAGTAATGCAACATAGCGTGTGATTACATCGACTATAGTAAGTAGTCAAACGAGGAAAGCTCGTCTCATTAGAAAAATGAGTCAAGATTTGAGAATTAATAGGAAAACTTTATCAAGAGTCATTGGAAGATGCCAAAGAATTGAGGACACTAATGCCAATGAATTATGGGCATTCTCAGGGAGACTACCACAAAAAGATAAACCAATTGTTGAAGCATTAAGATCACTAATTGAAGACTTTTGGAAGAATTACACAAGGGTATCTCTGAATCAAAGGGATGTAGTAAGAAGGAGAATCAGTAGTCAGAATTGTAAGCCACATCCAAATCATTTTTTGGATGAGACTCAAACACAGTTTATGGTAAATTTCTAGAGAAGTATCATCAAATTAAACTTTGTCAAAGATATTTTGAAATGCTAAAACCTTTCTATGTCAAGATAAATCACACATGCACTACTTGTTGTTGTAGATTACATATTGAATTTTCTAACCATTTTGATGTTTATAGGTCTATATGTTTAGATATGCATACTAACAATGTTTTGCAAGGTTGTGCCATATGTACCCCACCAACATCTTTAAGAGACTTCATATCAAGAATTTTATGTGAAAGAGAGGAAGGTCAAATATTCTATAAGAAATTATGCTTGGATGGCACATGTCATCGTTGCAGTGGCTTGCAACATTTGCCAATATGTGAACATATGGAAAGAACACATGCAGTTGGAAACAAACTAGTAGAGTTTGGCAAGTATAAAATAGTGGCATACAATACAAAAGATGGTAAAGAAGCAAAAAGGTGTGAATTGGTTATTGAAAAGATTCCAATGTATCAGTTTATGCCTATATTTCGTGACAGCATAGTGTATGAGTATGCAAGAGATGCCCATAGAGCTCGATGATTGGACTTGCAATTCAAGTTATGTAAGGACACATTTCTAGTTTGTAACATTGTTTTAGTTGTTAACTTTGTATAGAACTACAAACTACAGCCACAGTGTGAGGTACAATCACAATATTATAGCTCCACACAGGTTTCTATATTTGTGCACATCGCATTCATTCATGCAAATGATAGTACAGAGGATGATAGAAAGATCATAAGGGAGTATAATTTCTATATTAGTGATGATCACACGAATTCTACAGAGTTCATTCAAGGTTACTTTCAGGTGTTCTATAATGATTTGGCTAGAAGGGGCATATCGTTCAGTCAGCATATCATATGGTCGGATAACCATGCGTTACAATTCAAGAACTCGTGAAATTTTTATTGGCTGAGTAGGAGGCATAATTTTACAGGTATTCAGCATATGTGGAACTTTTTTGAGGTTGGGCATGGAAAGGGGGAGCATGATGGTGCAGGAGCATGTATTAAAAGAGCCATAGCACGAGAAGAGTTAAAGTATAAAGACAATGCAAAGTTAACATATGCAAAATTGATTATCAAGTGGTGTAATGCTTCCATGGGTCTAGGTAATGAAGGTAAGTCTTCAATTCATAGATTTTTTTGGTTGATAGATGATACTAACATTGCACCATATGAGGACTATTGTACACTGATAGGATCAAATGAGATGCACTCTTTCAGAAGCTCAATTGCAGGTTCATTAAGTATCCATACGTGAAAGATGTCATGCTTTTGTTCTTCCTATACAATTCAAGCCTGGGATGAGTACGAGTCAAAGGGGTAGGTTGACGAATGGCAGTTAAGTTATCTTAGTCCACTTGACACGTATCGACCCCCGACGGCACTGGAACTAACATAGATGGAATCATCAGTTGACTTTGACTACATATCAAAGCTAGTTCAACTAGGTAATATATCTATTTGCATAGTTTTTGAAATTCCTAATGCCATCTTACTTTGTAGTGTTTTTGTAATGTTGACTAATTTCATCTAATTTGCTACACATATCAATGTAGGGCATGTATATGCAGTTATTACAGATGAAGATAATGAAGAGGGAACATATTATTACTTATGTCGTTGTGTTGAGGCCAAAAAGAAATTGGAGGCCCTAGTTACAGATGGAGAAAACATTGAATACCCTACAGGCTCAGTGGCTATTACTGGAACATGGCTTAGAAGGTACCTGCATAAGAGTGTTAATGTTTGGCTATTTTAGGACTTTGACACACATCAGAAGATTCTTCATTACTTGAACCTTGTCATGGCATCCAATGTTTATTTGATACAATATCGAGGTAAATCTTTGAACAAAATCTTGTGGAAGGTGTGTGAGTCTGACCATGAAGCAATACTTAACACAATAAAGAGTAGAGCATACTCAAATGGTTCATTGGATTAATTTGTAAGTATTCACATTGATTTTGTAAAGTTATGTTACATTGAGTTGTAAGTATGCACATTAATTTGTAAGGTTTATCTTTTTTTATTTCATGTTGCATTTTTACACACATACATATTTTTACATCATGTTATGCTTCATCTAGTTAGACCTAAGTGATGGATGAAGTTGATCTTGAGAATAATGTATAAAATCTAGGTAATGTATAAAATATAGGTGTCTCTAGGTGTCTTGGTTTCTAACTAGAGGGGTCAAAAAATGAAATTTTATTTTGATTGAGTCAATTGTATGTAATAAGGTCTTCTAAGACTATTTCATTTTTTTTAAGTCTTTTTGAGTCATTTGGGGTTAGTTTGAGTCTTTGAGTCCTATTGCAAAAAAGTGTCAATGTTGTCAAGTTGCACAAAGCAACTTTTACATTTTTGGTGTCCTTCTCTTGATGCAACCAAACTAATAGTTCCAATACATCTAGATATGTACATTTAGGCTAGGCATGGTCCTATTTTTCACTCAAACATGTTGAAACAGTCCAAGCTACATTGTATCGACGATATCCCGGAAGAGTCGAAAGTGTAAAAAGGCAGCAATCTTTGACGAGATGTTACTTAAAAACCATGTCACTTAGAAACATTTCATTTAAGGAAACATGATCACGTAGAGTGCCTCTATAATAACCTCTCTCAATTTTTTATATCTCTGAGGCATTTGCCCGTGGTGAAAGGTTTTCTGATGCCCCAAAAATCGTCAGAAGGAGGCAGTGTAAAGTTGCAAAGGGGTGTAACTTTCATCCTGCTCCTGATGCAACCAAACTGATTGTTCCAATGCATCTGGATGGGTACATTTACACTAGGCATGGTCTTTTTTTTACCCAAACATGTCAAAATAGTCCGAGCTACATTGTACCGATAATATCCTTGAAGAGTCTAAAGTGCAAAAAGGTAGCAATCTTTGACGAGACGTTACTTGAGAACTATGTCACTTAGAAACATTCCATCTAAGGAAACATGATCATGTAGAGAGTCTCTACAATAACCTCTCTTAGTTTTTTATATCTCTAAGGCATTTACCCATGGTGAAAGGTTTTCTGCTACCCCAAAAATTGTCAGGAGGCAGTGTAAAGTTGCAAAGGGGTGTAACTTTCATCCTGCTCCTAATACGACCAAACTGACTATTCCAACGTGTATGGATGGGTACATTTACACTAGGCATAGTCTTTTTTTTCAACCAAACATGTCGAAACAGTCTGAGCTACATTGTATCGATGATATCCCTAAAGAGTCCAAAGTGCAAAAAGGTAGTGATCTTTGATGAGATGTTACTCAAAAAATGTGTCACTTAGAAACATTCTGTCTAAGGAAACATGATCATGTAGAGTGTCTCTACAATAACCTCTCTTGGTTTTTTATATCTTTGAGGCATTTGCCTGGGGTGAAAGGTTTTCTGCTGCCCCAAAAATTATCAGAAGGAGGCAGTGTAAAGTTGCAAAGGGGTGTAACTTTCATCCTGCTCTTGATGCGACCAAAATGACTATTCCAACATGTCCAAATGGGTACATTTACACTAGGCATGGTCTTATTTTTCACCCAAACATGTCAAAACAATCTGAGCTACATTGTACCGACGATATCCCTGAAGAGTCCAAAGTGTAAAAAGGCAACAATCTTTGACTAGATGTTACTCAAAAACTGTGTCACTTAGAAATATTCTATCTAAAGAAACATGATCATGTAGAGTGCCTCTACAATAACCTCTCTCAGTTTTTTATATCTCTTAGGCATTTACCCATGGTGAAAGGTTTTTTGCTACCCCAAAAATCATTAGGAGGCAGTGTAAAGTTGCAAAGGGGTGTAACTTTCATCTTGCTCCTGATGCAACCAAACTAACTATTCCAACACATCTAGATGGGTACATTTATGCTAAGTATGGTCATTTTTTTCACCCAAACATGTTGAAATATTCTGAGCTACATTGTACCATTGATATCCCTGAAGAGTCCAAAGTGCAAAAAGGCAGCAATCTTTGACGAGATGTTACTCAAAAACCATGTCACTTAGAAACATTCTGTCTAAGGCAACGTGATCATGTAGATTGCCTCTACAATAACCTCTCTCAGTTTTTTATATCTCTGAGGCATTTGCCCATGGTGAAAGGTTTTCTGTTGCCCCAAAAATTGTCAGAAGGAGACAGTGTAAAGTTGCAAAGGGGGGTAACTTTTGTTTTTCTCCTCGTGTGGCTAAACTAACAATTCCAATGCATCTAGATGGGTACGTTTAGGCTAGGCATGGTCCTGTTTTGCACCCAAACATTCCAAAATAGTCCGAGCTACATTGTACTAGCATATTAATTTCTTCCTGGGTGCTCATTTAGGTGTGCAGGGAGTCAAAGTGCGCCTAGATGAACTTAGCCCATTCCTTAGCTTTTCAACACTTTCAAACAAGTTGAGGTCTTTTATCCCTGATTCTTACCTCCTTCACAAGACTAGGTGCTAGTTGAAGGTTGCTCAAGTGACAATATGTGTCTAGATTCTTTGGCTTATTTTCTTCATTTTTTGAATCAAAGTAACATCGGATTTCATAGTTTAAGCTTCCTCATGTTTAGGTACTAATATGTGATGTTCTAAGAATGAAATAGTGCCTTGATGCTAATAGGTGTTCTCTCCAAGTTAAGGGCTCATCAAAGGTAAAATGAGTTGAAAATTGCGCCTAAGATTTTCATGTTTGTTAATCAATGCTTAAATATTTAAGAAAGTCCCCTTCATCTTAGGTGCAAATGTAAGGTTGTTCAGAGTTGAATGGGTGCCTAAGCTAGATGAAGACTTTTTACCCACCTCATCCTTCAATCATTATAATTGTTCTCAAAAGACATCATCAAAACATGAAAAAACTCCAAGAATTGTAGTTTGAAGTTGATTTCCTCCAAGGTGCAAATGTGAGGGTGTTTTGATGGCAAAGGGCACCTTGATTCATAATGTTGAATCTCCTTCCTCCTAGGTGCCAAAATGGATAGTTTAGACAAGAAAAGGTGCCTTAGTATACTTAGCTCATTTCTTGGCAATTTGATGGCTTCAATCACTTGTTCAAACCTATAGGAGACCATTTTACACTTAGGTGCTACATCTTAAGATTTAGAACATCTTCCTTCAAGGTGCCAAAATGAGGTTATTTAGACACAAAAGTACACCTCCATACAAGATGCTTATTCTCCTTCCACTTAGGCGCTCATTCATGATGATCTAAGTGACAATAGGCGGCTAGACTTCCTTTGGTAAGATTTAGTCATTTTGAAGGTTCTAACACTAGTTGGAAGTGATTTGAAGTTCATTTTCCTCTACATGCCCAAAATGGATGGTGGAGACAAGAAAAGGTGCCTAGGCTTCTTTTGATGATTTTCAAAGTCTTCCTAAGTTATATTATGTTATATTGACCCTTAGGCGCAAATGGATGATCTAGGATGACTCTACTCACATATCCAAGGTGATATCTTTCTAGGCATAATCTTCACTAAGTTTAGACTTCACTTTACATCAAGGTGCCAAAATGGATAGTTTAGAGAGAGAGAGGTAAAAGTGCACCTAGAGGTATGATGCTCAGTTTGTTGTGTTTGATCCAATCCTTTTTCCTGCCCTCATATCAATTAAATATGACCTTCGATTATGATATGGCGCTTGAGCTTATGATAGTTTTGTTGCAAGTAGGTGAACCAGTGTTGTCATTGATGTCAACTTACTTAGATTGCATTGGTAAGAAGGTTTGGATGAGTTGAGTGCTCTTGTTATTAAGGAAATCAGTCCTCATCCAGAACAGTGATGAGAAGAAGGCAAATGTACTGTATAGGTTAAGAACCAAAGGATACGGATTAAAGGGTTTGTAGATATGAGTCTTGAGATGCTTCAGCTAAGATTTCAGAGGTCTGCATGAAGATCTGAAGAAGTTGTGGCTATCCGTGTGGAACCGGTTCTGGCAAGTGTTCAGAGGTGACAGAGGATCACAGAAAGGTCCAGTGAGGTCCAGAATTGTATTATCCTAATCTGCAGATTGGAAGGAGTGTTTGGGATGTTCTTGTGATGTGTCATCTCAAGTTGTGTATGATTTTGAGGTCTAAAAGTACCTTTTGCATTGTGACAGTGGCGACAGACTGTGTTCTTGAAGTACTGGATGATGAAGAGAAGAATTTCGGTAAGCTGATGAAGTGCGGATGTTTTTGATGATTCAGGGAAGGTTATGATGATCATTGGATCATATCTAGTTCATGTTGGTGGTCCACATTGAAGTTAGAGTTGGATTTGATGTTATGGCTACCAGTTGTTGGTGTTCTTCCTGTAACAAGCTGACCAGATGTTCTACACGCCTTGCGAATGTTATTGTGATGTTTGCTGACTTAGATGATTGTTCCTAAGTTGATGTCTTGTATAAATAAGTATTTGTGAATTTATTTTGATGTGTGGATTGTGGGGATGAGTGTGGCATAGCGAAGAGAAGTGCAAAAGGCAGAGCAAGGGTTTTGGGCTTAAATGGAACTGATCCGAACATGGTAGAGATGTCATTCTCCAGTTCAAGATTATGATTCTTATCACTTTGTAGACAGTGTGTCTCCTTGTAGGCAATGTGCCTCTTTGTGAGCAGTGTGCTTGGGCAGTGAGCCCTAATTGGCATGTGCCATTCATTTTTCTTATTCTTCTAATAGAGAATAATCCTTGGGTTAATCACCCCGTGGTTTTTCCCTTAACCGGGTTTTCCACGTCAAAATCTTGGTGTTGAATGTGTTGATGTTTATCTACTCTTATGTTTACGCATTTTTCTTTCATGGATGGTTAATTGATATGCTATTAACTAACTAAGAAGAATCAAGTGTTTGAAGTAAGAGCAAGTTTTCATACAACTGATTCACCTCCCCTCTCAGTTGTATGCCCTAGATCCAACAATTGGTATCAAAGCAAGGTTCCTCTGAAAGGACCTTAACTGCTTGAGGAGATCCAGGATGTCATCATACAAGAAGGATAGTCTGAAGTTCGATGGAACCAACTTCACTCTCTGGAAAGGTCGCATGAAATGTCACTTGGAGTGTATGGGAAAAGCATACTTGGCCATGGTCTCAAAACCATATGTACCTCCACAGGGTGGCCCGACAACTCTGAATGAAATCATAGATGCTGAAAACAATCTGTAGACCAAGGAAGCTCTTCTAAGCGCATTGAATGACTCAGATCTCTTAAATGTTATCGACCTACCAACTGCATATGAGATCTTGACTAAACTAGAACTTCTGTATGAAGGAGATGAGTTTGTCAAAAGTGCAAGGTTGTAAAGTCTGAAAGGGAAATTTGAAAGATTGAAGATGAGAGAAGATGAAAACATCACTACCTTTATGCCAAGAGTGAATGAGCTGGTATGTGGAATTAGAAATGCTGGTGGAACTCTGGATGAAAATGAGATTGTTTGCAAAATTCTCAGATCCCTTCCTGCTGCCTACAAAATCAAGGTTGTTGCCATTGATGAATTCAGAGCCCACACAATTGTCACAAGAGAACAATTGGCTGGCAAACTAGTTGCATTTGAAATGACCGAGTTTGGAGATGATCCACCCAAGACTGAATCTACTTTCAAAGCCAGTGCCTATGTGAAAGGCAAACAAAGATTTGATCCGGGAGAAAACTCTTCAAGGAAGATGTCATGGTATGATCAAGCAAGAAGAGACATGGAAGAAGAGGAAGCAAAAATAGCTCAACTTGAAGCCCTCATTGCAAAGAGACTGCCAAGAGGATCCGGTAAGTATGAAGGAAAACTACCCTTTAAGTGTTTCAATTGCAATAAGATTGGTCATTTTGCTTCAAGATGTCTGGAAAGATCTGCAAGGTCTAATACTGACAGACAAAGGTTTCAAAAGAACTGCTATTATGTTCATGAAGAAGATGACAATGTAGGAGTAACAGATGATGAATCAGAACTAGGAAGCAAATCCAGAAATGAATGGGTGTTTATTGCCATCAAGGAAGAAGATTCAATATCCTCTGAATCTGTCAATCACAAGGTTGTGGAAAAAGCTTTGGCTGCTCAAGTGGAAGAAAAGGATGATTGGGTTATTGACAGTGGATGCTCTCACCATATGACTGGTGAAAAGAATAAGTTCTTAGATTTGGAAAGGTATGAAGGAGGAATGGTAAAGTTTGGTGACAATTCTGCTGGTAGAATCAAAGGTAGGGGAACTATTTCCTTTGATGGAAAGAGCAAAATAGGTAATGTACTATATGTTGAAGGATTGAAGCACAATCTTCTCAGTGTTGGTCAGTTAGTGGACAAAGGCTATGATCTCCAGTTCAAGAATGGAAAATACAGAATCTTTACAAGTTCTGAACTGAAATTGCATCCGGTACTCAAACAAAAGGTAATATCTTTCATCTGGTTGGTTCAAATAAAAGTTGTCTGTTTGTTCAAGTTGATCAGAGTTGGTTATGGCATAGAAGAATGTGTCATGTAAATTTTGATAACATCATCAAGATAAGCAATATTCAGGCTATAAGAGATCTTCCAAAATTGGTGAAACCTACAAATAGTTTGTGCAAAGAATGTCAACTAGGTAAACAGAGCAGAGTCTCTTTCAAAAGCAAAGATCAGTCCTCTACCGGATTGTTGGAATTAGTACATACTGATCTCTGTGGTCTGACAAGAATCAAGAGTCTGCAAGGTGATAGATATTTCATGTTGCTAATTGATGACCATTCCCAGATGATGTGGGTTACCTTCCTAAAAGAGAAATCAGAAGCCCTTGAGAAGTTCAAAATCTTCAAAGCTATGGTAGAGAATCAAACCGGATTAAAACTGAAGTGTCTAAGGTCTGATAGAGGTGGTGAATTTACATCTGGTGAGTTCATTGACTTTTGTGAGAAACAAGGTATAAGGAGACAGTTGTCTGCTCCTAGGACTCCATAGCAGAATGGAGTAGTTGAGAGAAAGAATCGGACCATCCAGGAAGTTGCTAGGACAATGATGTTGGAAGCAAATGTTCCTCAGATGTTTTGCAAACAAGCTATCAGCACTACAGTCTACAATCTCAATCGAGTTCAAATCAGAAACAATACCGGTAAGACCCCCTATGAACTTTGGTTTGGCATCACTCCTACAGTGAGATATTTTACAGTATTTGGCAGCAAGTGTTATATTAAAAGAGATGAAGATCTAGGAAAGTTTGATGCTAGAAGTGATGAAGGAATTTTCTTGGGTTACTCCACTCAAAGCAAAGCATACCAGTGTTACAATAAGAGACTAAGGAAGATGATAGAAAGTACTAATGTAAAAGTTGATGAAGGAATTGAGAAGCCCTCAAGGTTCTATGAATGTGATGAAGATGATCAGAATGATCCTCTGGTGCAAGGAGCTCCTTCCTCCTCTGAAATTCAGATCCAGACTGATCTGGTAAATCAAGAAGAAGAAGTTTGTCTGAATGAGCCTGATCAAGAAGTAGTAGTGCAAGAAACTCCCAAAGTTCCAAGGTATGTAACTCTAAATCACTCTAAAGATCAGATCATAGGTGACAAAAGTAAAGGGGTACAAACAAGAAGAAGAATTGCTCAAGATTCAAATGAATACTGTCTGATTTCAAAGATTAAACCTAAGACAGTAAATGAAGCTTCCAATGATGAAAACTAGACCAAAGCAATGGAGGAAGAATTGATGCAAATTGAGAAAAATCATACTTGGGATCTTGTTCCCAGACCTAGAAACAAGAACATGATTGGAACCAAATGGGTCTTCCGGAACAAACTAAATGAAGTTGGTGAAGTAATCAGAAACAAAGCTAGATTGGTCTACAAAGGCTACTCACAAATAGAAGGAATTGATTTTGAAGAGACCTTTGCTCCTATGGCAAGAATTGAAGCAGTCAGATTATTTCTTGCATTTGCTACCTTCAAAGACTTCAAGGTATATCAGATGGATGTCAAGTCTGCCTTCCTAAATGGTGATCTGGAAGAAGAAGTTTACATTGAACAACCGGATGGATTTCAATTGTCTGATAATGATGATATGGTTTGCAAGTTGAAGAAAGCATTGTATGGATTGAAGCAAGCCCCAAGAGCATGGTATGAAAGGTTGGATAAGCATCTTGTGCAGATTGGATTCAACAAAGGTACTGCTGACAGTAACTTATATTTCAAAATTGATCATGAAAATATTTTGATTGTTGAAGTGTTTGTGGATGATATCATTTTTGGAGGAAGAGATAGTATGTGCAAAACTTTTGCAAATGAGATGAAAAGTGAGTTTGAAATGTCTATGCTTGGTGAAATGAATTTCTTCTTGGGTCTGCAAATTACTCAAACAAAGAAAGGGATCTTCATTTCTCAGACCAAATATGTGAAAGAATTGTTGAGGAAATTCGGTATGGAAGATTCAAAGCCAATGAACACTCCTATGGCAACCGGATGTAAGTTGAGCAAAGATGATGACTCTCCAAAGGTAGATCAGACAAAGTATAGATCAATGATTGGTGGATTGTTGTATCTCACTCAGACTAGACCAGATATAATGCAGGCTGTTGGTCTTGTGGCAAGATTCTAGGTTGATCCTAAAGAATCTCATATTATGGCAATCAAAAGAATTTTTAGGTACTTGAAAGGAATAGTTGAGTATGGTCTATGGTACCCTAGAGATCCGGATTTCTCTCTTCATGCTTACACAGATGCAGATTGGGTAGGAGATGTGGATGACTGGAAGAGCACCAGTGGTGGAGCATTCTTTTTGGAGAAGAGATTGGTTTCTTGGCTAAGCAAGAAACAAGATGCAATATCTCTGTCTACAACTGAAGCAGAATACATTGCAGCAGCAGGTAGTTGCACTCAAATCTTATGGATGAAGCAGATGCTAAGAGACATTAAAATTGAATATGAGGAGCCTATCACAATTTTCTGTGATAATTCAAGTGCAATTAATATTTCTAAGAATCTAGTATTGCATTCTAAGACTAAGCACATATCTATCAAGTTTCACTTTTTAAGAGAACAAGTGAACAAGGAAGAAGTTAGATTGGAGTATGTACCCTCCAAGGATCAGATTGCAGATGTCTTTACTAAACCTCTTTCCAAGGACTCTTTTGAGTTTCTCAGGGAAAAGTTAGGGGTCATGGCCCCTCCGGTGATGCATTAAGATGCACTGTTGTGCATCAGTCTGGTGGATATCACAGACATATCTTGTGATCCGGATTGATGTAGTGGAGCTGTTTCAAAGGGGGAGCAGCTGGTATGATTCTGATGTGTTAGAATTGCAAGTATGAGCCCTTTGCCATTGATGTCAAAGGGGGAGAGAAGACATGTGCAAAACAAGTAGCTGATGATCAAAGGGGGAGCAGTAAAGGAGGAGAAGACATGTTGCTGATAGGGGGAGTTGTGACAGAAAGGAGAAGTTCTTGTCTTGATGGTTTTTCACATCATATGTTGCCATCAATGACAAAGGGGGAGATTGTTGAAAGTATGAGGTGAACCAGTGTTGTCATTGATGTCAACTTACTCATATTGCATTAGTAAGAAGGTTTGGATGAGTTGAGTGCTGTTGTTATTAAGGAAATCAGTCCTCATCCGGAACAGTGAAGAACAGTGATGAGAAGAAGGCAAATGTACTGTATAGGTTAAGAACCAAAGGATGCAGATTAAAGGGTTTGTAGATATGAGTCTTGAGATGCTTTAGCTAAGATTTTAGAGGTCCGCATGAAGATCTGAAGAAGTTGTGGCTGTCTGTGTGGAACCGGTTCCGGCAAGTGTTCAGAGGTGAGAAAGGATCACAGAAAGGTCCGGTGAGGTCTGAAATTGTATTATCCTAATCTGTGGATTGGAAGAAGTGTTTGGGATGTTCTTGTGATGTGTCATCTTGAGTTGTGTATGATTTTGAGGTCTGAAAGTACCTTTTGCATTGTGACAGTGGCGATAGACTATGTTCTTGAAGTACCGGATGATGAAGAGAAGAATTCTAGTAAGCTGATGAAGTGCAGATGTTTTTGATGATTCAGGGAAGGTTATGATGATCATTGGATCATATCTAGTTTGTGTTGGCAGTCCGCATTGAAGTTAGAGTTGGATTTGATGTTATGGCTACCAGTTGTTGGTGTTCTTCCTATAACAGGCCGACCAGATGTTCTACATGCCTTGCGAATGTTATTGTGATGTTTGCCAACTTAGAAGATTGTTCCTAAGTCGATGTCTTGTATAAATAAGTATTTGTGAATTCATTTTGATGTGTGGATTGTGGGGATGAGTGTGGCATAGCGAAGAGAAGTGTGAAAGGTAGAGCAAGGGTTTTGGGCTTAAATGGAACTGATCCGGATATGGTAGAGATGTCATTCTCCAGTTCAAGATTGTGATTCTTATCACTTTGTAGATAGTGTGTCTCCTTGTAGGCAGTGTGCCTCTTTGTGAGTAGTGTGCTCAGGCAGTAAGCCCTAATTGGCATGTGCCATTCATTTTTCTTATTCTTCTAACAGAGAATAATCCTTGGGTTAATCACCCCATGGTTTTTCCCTTAATCGGGTTTTCCACGTCAAAATCTTGGTGTTCAATGTGTTGATGTTTATCTGCTCTTGTGTTTACGCATTTTGCTTTCATGGATGATTAATTGATATGCTATTAAGTAACTAAGAAGAATCAAGTGTTTGAAGTAAGAGCAAGTTTTCATACAACTAATTCACCCCCCCTCTCAGTTGTATGCCCTAGATCCAACAAGTTTACCGGAGACGTCAGTTGAGTTAGGTTAAAGGGCCAGTGAAATAATGACTTAAAGACCCTTTAGTAGGTTGATTTAAGTGATAGTAACTTCTAATTATAAGTCAATATTAAATTAAAACAAAAGTGCACTTTACACACAACAAGCAATTGAGGGTTTTAAAGTCTTAAGAAAAGTAGATTCTTTTTAGGGTTTAATGCCCAATATGCAAACCCTAACTATCAATAAGATTATGATTATGAAAGCTTGTGTCTTCTCTAACTTCTTATTGCAAGAACAAAACCACATCCACCATGAATATGAACCTTGCATCATATCAACCTTTCAAGATAGACCTTATCATGAAAACCATATTCACAACAAAACCTTGCATGAACAAAACCACATCCACCATGAACATGAGCCTTGCATCATATGAACCATGTTTGTCTTGTACAACATCAACATGAATTGAGAGACCTTATCATGATAACCATATTCACAACATCATGCACCTCATGACCATCACCTACCTTGAATCACTATATCACCTTATCAACATTATGGCATCAACCTTGACATCAATGACAAACAATCTTGACCCTTTGACTTCAATGACAACCTTGAACCTTGATTGTTGATGACTTATGGAAGCCTATAGCCCCAATGTTATGTTGCATACTAAAATTAGGTAAGACTCAATGTAATCTCATAACCTCATCTTATATGCAAGAGGAATTACATTTAATAACCACAATGGTCATCAGGTGCTCATAAGCATATGATTTTGACTATCTTATTCAAAACAACAAACATACTCTTTTCATCCCAATATGGTATAATAACAAGAAATTAAGAAATATTTTCAATTGACCAACTCATAAAGAATATGGATCAGCATACTCATTTGAATATTTTCAATTGAACAATTCATAAAGAATATGAATATTTTCTATTCAACATGATGATTTTTTTTTTTTAAATACAACTTTTATCTTTTAGTTCCAAAATGAGGTTTAGGTCATACTTGAATAACAATAGCTAGCTTATTGGATCAACAAAGATCCTATGTAATACAATTGGACTTTAAATATTTGAAGTAGCCATCTACAAATATCCATTCAAACATGGATTTATAATGCAAGTATGGACACCATCAATAAAAAAGATTTGTATTAACCAAATATCCATATAGGCATACATCAATATCTGTTGATATAAGTATAACATATATATAAAATAGCCATATAGGCTTACACGAATGCCATATAGGCATACAATGTCAACTATATGCAATACAAAATATATGTCCACAAATGCCATATAGGCATACAACAAAGGAACACAATAAAAAGTCATTCCCCTCTAGCTAGTGAAGAGAATAGATCATGGACAGCCTTTGATCTTCTAGGGGATGGAGACATGTATGTGGGTGGTCTACTACAAACCTGAAGGCTGCTCTTCCTATTTAGTTCTTCCTGCATCTTTAGCTATTACAATAAAAAGTATAGACATTAATATATAGAAATTACATGTTATAAAAAATGAAACATTTAACAAAATAATCACTTACTGCTACCATATAATCTATCTCCTCACTTGCCTTAGTAGCAGAAATAGGCTGTGGTGATGTCATGTCCTATAGAAACCATCCAGATAGAAATTAAACTTCAAATCAATAATCTTTTGATTTTTCAAAAATAAACAACTATAACAATGAATGTAAATTGAAATTTACTATTCTACCTCATACCCCTGTCAATGGCATGGAGCTATGAATCACAGAGATTACACCATGCTCCGTTGCCCTATGAACATCGGGAGGTGTCTTTGCAGCCTGTATCATTTGGAAATAAAACAACATTATTCAATTATGAAAAATGTAATAGTGATGCAAATCATGGCTCCTAACATACACACACGTTCATCTAAACATGGAAGTACACACAATAAAGCACACAAGTCACATACAAAAATCTAGTAAGTACAATTCATTCATTAAACTATTTATTTTATTACCTCCGTGAAGCTTTGAAGTCCACCACCACTGGCAGGTGTTGCTGTGAAATCTCCAATATTAACCTATTCAACATCCAAAATCAGATATTAGAATACCATTCATATAACGATGCTATTCATATGTAATATTTATAATTGTTTACTAGTTACATACCCCAACAGTAGATGATCTAGTGTAATATGTAGGTGGAGAGCCACTGAAAATTGCATCAACGCTATGAACCTTAAATTTCATTAAAATCATCAAACTAAATTAGTTAATCTTGCATTTCAAAAATAAAATTTAATAAATTAAATTCAATAAACTTGCTAATATTTACCTAAATATCAAGGTTGAAAGTCTCACTCAGGAGGGTATCTGTCATCACTATCTGCTCAACTGCAGATGTAGCCTGTGCACCTACGTCCTTACTATCCATGGGGTCATAACCACAGGCTAACCCGCAAGTTTGACAAGCATGGGGTGGAACCCTACTCCTCGCAATATCTCCCAACCCACGCTATGCTATAGAATTGGCATGCTCTATGATGCTCTAGGTCAAGGCACTAATGGACTAAAGTATATCAACCTCAACACTCTCCTTCACAATGGAAGGGATAGAAACATGCTCATGGGCTGGTCTGTTGATTACTCATCTCACTGGCCACTGTGGGTCAACACATGCCCCTGGTCTATCTTGTACTGAACCCCCACCTCTACCCTGGAGGTCCCGCATATCAAAATAGTTTGGCACTTTATTGAGGACAAACTTGCAACAGAGTTTCCTCAAAAAGTATTGTGGGACCTCATTATTATTGCATGGAAGATGGTCAAAAACCATCCACCACCTCTTCGCAAAATTATCCCTTATTGCTTGGTTGTTGCACCAATGGATAGGGAACCTCTTGCATGTAATGGGTGGAGGTTGATTTGTTTGTGGGTTTGTGAAAATGGAACACAAGTCTAATTTTGTAATTTGTAATTTTTTCACATCTTCATATGATAGCTTGTCTGCATAATAGTCTCTAAACTCTCTCCTCTTATCCGACCAACTAGATATTTTCTTGCTAATTGAATCTACATTTGATAATATAGATTCAAGAGATTGAACTAGCATGGACCTATGCAAGGTTGAAGTGGAAGGATCTTTCAACCTTGAAATTATGTCTTCAATTTCTTTTTTATTGTTTTCAATTTGCCCCATTAGATTTTCTTGTGTTCTAGATGCATGTCAAGGAATGGATGGAGGCGTTTGTTGTTCGGGTTGTTCTTCAGTAGGTATTTCCTCTTCAGGATTTTGTGGATTTTGAGGAGGAGGAGGAGGAGGTGCATTAACATTTCTTGACAATTAACAAAATTTACATCAAAAATCAACTCAAACCTACCTATTTAGAAACAAATTCAAACAAAAAACAAATAAAACTCACTCCTTTGGCCTGCTCGACGTCGTGGCTGCATTTTGACGACGAATCGGCAAGATTTTGGTGTTGAATCGAGTCTTCCAAAACGTGAGCATGCTTCTTAGGGTTTGCAGGCCGCAGGTGTAGAGGAAAATAAAGACATGAAATGAGCAGAAATGCTCTTTTTATATATATAATTAGTCATAACGCACTCACGTTATGGTTTGGTTTTTCCGAGCCTTAGGCTTGTCATTACCAAACCATAACACGAGTGCATTATAATGCGCTTGCATTATGTTTTTTTTTTTTGAAAAAAATTGGCCACTTTTTGGCCCCCCACTTTTTGCACTTACCCTAGGGTTTTCCTAGAAAATATGAATACCTATAAGTTTTGTTGTTCTCTTTCTGCACTTTCATCAAGATCATTTAGAGTGTGAGTAGAAACACTTGAGTTTGCTTCAATCTTACTATTATATAGTTATTGAGATGATCAATCCATAATAAGATGATGCATATGATATTGAACTGTAAGCATGGCCATTACTTGACTACCATACAAATCTGCAAGCTGGGCAAAGAGTGTCCTTCCCAATTCCTGTTGGCCCATGTAGTAGAACTATATTGCCTAAACTTAAAGCCCTTGAAACAACTATTGTTTGTGTTGACTGTCATTTATCACTGTACTCTTCATGACCACTTTATTTTACAATCATACCCTTTAAAATTTTACTATTGTGCACTTGCACATTATGACTGTTCTTCCTTTGGTAGTTGAACTACACCTTCTTTCAAGGTTTGGCATAAAGACTTAGGGTTTTGTTTGTATTAGTCTTTTGTAACTGATATGACTACTCACTGTGACCTTAATACTATTGTAATAGTCATGACATGACTATTATAACTGCATTCAGATACATGAAATATGACTATTTTGTGACCTTTGGAGCTAGTCACAGCTATATTTTCAAGCTCTTTATCCTCTTAATAATCTCCCTTGTTTCTTCATTTGATATTTGCCCACTATGATTTGATTACTATCTCATTGTGTATCTATCAGAGATTTCCTCTTTTCACACACTTAAACTTTTTGCAAGCTTATACAACCAAGGGTTTCTCATGGCTTTATGGGGTCTACACAAGTTTTCAAGATGATGACTGTCTTATAGAAGCTAGCAGAGGCAATTTTAGAATTAAAGTCTTTGACAGAGGGTAGAGACTATTGTTGGGTTCTTGTACCATCATCTTTACATGCTTTGAATGGAGCTTCAGGCTCCTTTTAGACTTCAACATAAGTATAACAAATTCTACTCCTCCATTCAAGCACTCTTTTGAAATGAAAAAACAAGGCTCACTGGCTATCTTATCAATGGTTGATAGGCCCACTTTAAGGCCCTAGAAGATCTCATTTCTTTTTCTACCACATGTATCCTCCTTGGATAGTCTTGAGCAGTCCTTAGATCACTGCATGCTTTGATTACTGCTCCTCCTAACTCTTTGTTGTAGATTTTATCACTGTTCATACTATTTCCTTATTTTGACAGTCCCTCTATGTTGATGGACTACACCCTATATGCACTGCTACATCCTAAACACTGTCATTGTTCCTTTGTGCTTACCTTTAGTTCAACCAGTCTTGTCTTGATTGTTCTAGGCACTTTACAGTCATTTTGATTGTCCTTACTGCTGTTACAATCATTGTGACTATTTTTTTTCTGTCATTACAGTTATCTAGTGGCTTCCATGCTGACTGCCCTCATTCTTTCATGATTGTTATGACAACCTCATAATGCTACCTTACTCCATTTGGCATAGAACCTCAGTTCTCTAGCTCTTTTGCTACCCCTGTAGAGTTCTCTTTACTTATAGAATGATTGTCAAAATGTTATTCCTCTTTTATGACTACTATAAGACCAGTAGTTCAACCGCTCTCATAGTCATCTCCTATAGGTTGGTCTCAGGATTGATCTCCTTCTCTTAAATTTAAATGTCTTTAGGTAGATTCTCACCATTTCCCTATCTTCTTACATTGGCTATCACAGTCCTCTTCATGACTGTCCTCATTCTGTAGGCCAACTTTGGAGGAATTCTACTTTGTCTTTACTTGGAACAGCTTTGAACAGTAACCTCTCTTTACAACTGTGACAGTCTCCATGCTTTTTGGTATCTTTGCATAGGTGTATGGATTGTGATCATGTTTTTAATTACATAGCCTTCATGACTTGTAGCCTCCACCTCCAATCATGTGAAAGTACTCTCTACCCTTGCTTGATATTTAATCACCCTTTGGAAACCATTGACAGTTTCTTGTCATTTGTATTATGAGACCTCACACATATTATCTTGTGAAAGGATACTATGGACTGCTTAATGCCTCTGTTGCTGACACAATGATGACTATGGTTTGACTACTCTTGTTAAGACCATTGTCTTCATGATGACTGTTACCATTATCCTTTGCCGACTTCTGGTCATCTTTCTTTGGAAGTCCTCTAGTATCTGCTATGTCATAGTCCTTGTATGATCATCATGCACTTAGTCTATATGACTGTCATAGTCCTAGGAGACTATCACACACTCCACTCATGCTTTTTGACTGCACCATGTACTTGAGATTTGACTATCCATCATGGCTCATCCTTTCATGACTGTTATGACAACTTCAATCTATGTCATTAATGATTGGTCTTCAAGTACCTATACCTGCACACTCAACAAACTAGTTAGAAAAAACATAGAGGCTAAGAGCGTCTCCTTTAATTATCTGACCTTAATTTCTTGCTCCTTCTTGTGGTTGTATATCTGCCTTTGAGGATTATTTATCTCTTTCATTTTCGTGATTAGATGCTTGTGAAAGGTAGCATGTACATTTTGATATTATCACATATAAGAGAGATGGCATCCTGAGCTCTAACATATCCTTCTCTGTCTTTTACAAGTCCCCTTGGAGATATCAATGAGGAATCTGAAGATGATGCTACCAATAGTGGGGTTCATCATTTAGGCAATGACAAATCCCCTCTCTCATATATGTTTCCTTTTTATTTCAGATGTATATGCTTTCTTTCATTTCATCTTGTATAGTCATTCACATAGCTTGTGTGGGAAACTATGAGCACATTCTCTTTATGAATATAAAAAGCTATTTTATGCAATATTTTGTATATTGCTCCTCTTTTTTGAATCAATTGCATAAAGAAAAACTAAAAAAATATTGCATGATACAGATGTATATAATCATGAGTATAGAAAACTTTGTGTACCTTTCTCACTTGATAATTGGATCAACTGTAATGAATAGACCATGAAAACAAAATGAAACTCATAGGTTAATTCTCTTCTATTCTGCCTGCTTTGGGATGCCTCTTGTATTGGTAGGATCCCCTCCCATTTTTATCTGGTTTGTGTAGCAACTCTTATTGAGTTGCTACATGACTATGGTAGAATTGATCATAGGAAAGGGCCATCTACTTGAGTAGTAGGCCTTCCACAACAAGTTGTAAGTTTTCATCCTCTATTTCTTTTGAACCTATTGAAACTACATCCCCCTCCAAGGAAGCAAACATTAGTGTTGTCCCATCCTATCCTTATTGGGCTGAAATGCAAAATTAGGTAACAACTTTAAAATTCCCCACTGAGAAAGCCTTAAGGCCTTCCATTAGGTTTTGTGTTAAAACATTAGTCTACCGAATTTGCACTAAAAACTATTCCAACGTGATATATCCAGTTGCTCCTAAGATTCTTGCTTTTCTGATTGACATTGAAAACTCCGCTAAAGGTGTTAAAATGAGTTTGTGCTAAAAGGAGCTTCTAATGCATATATCCTATAGACCCCAAAATTAGTGCCATCCTATTGAAGCCAAAAAATGCACAAACTCATGTTTCCCTGAGAAATCACATAGATCTGGTTGACATGAAAATGCCCGCTTTTAGTTTAAATGAATTTTGAAAGGCATTTTAAAGGAATTGAGGGTATCTAATTAATGAACTTGGATTTAATTGCATATCATTTATCTAGTTCATTTGAATTGATTCAAGATTTAAAGAATTTATGCATCAAATTGGTATTGCTTTGGCATTTGTTATGACATGTAGTAGGACCTAAAAAGCCCACTGAACTTTTCATCTTGCTTTAGCTCTTAATTTTATTTGATGAAACATTAGGAAATGAACTTTAATGAATATTTTGTGTGTTTCCTTAATGAAAGACAATGGATTTTAGGTTGAAATTAATGATTTATTAGGTATTTTGTCATATATCCTATGGAGGGGTAAATCCTCGCTTTGGGTCTAAAGGCCTGATTTGAAATACACATTGAAAATACATAAACATTGCATGTTTCTGAGCATTCTTAGATTACCTAACAACATGAAACATAGGTCTAGACTAGTAGGATAGTGATTTTAAAAGATTATTCATTAGGGTTCTATCCTGCGAGATAGATGACTGCTCAACCCAAAAACATGAGGTACGAGTTTAAAGGCCTCCCTCTTGTCAGCAAAATCACATTAGCATGGAAGAATATAGGGGATACAGACCTTAGGCATATTGACATAGAGGATTTCTGATTAAGGATCTTTGGTCCTAACCCTACACCTTGGGCTAGGAATATTAGGGATAATGGCATTGCTCAAGTTGTTACCTTTCCAACTTTTGTTTAATGCCCTGAGCTAATTGTAGCTTGTGCAGAGAGATATGATCAACTATCTAGAATAGTGGCTACTCAAGATGATAGGGTGTTGGCATATTTCAATCCATTAGCTTTGGTTGAGACTTTTGACATCTTTCCTTTTCCATTTTTGACAATGATGGAGAAAGATGAATATCAGAAGATGTATAATCAAGATTTTGAATCTTGTAGAAAGAGAATTAATAATGGATGGATGAAGAATAAAAGAGATGCCATGTCAAAACTTCCTCAAGTACTTTACAGGAATGATTTCAAGGAGGAGGTAGGAGATTTGGTCACACTTCTAAGGAGAATCATGGGATTGTTTTCTACCTCCACCTTTGAAGGATGGATGTTTACATATGTGGAGGAGATATTACATGGAGATAAGAAAATCCACTAGGCTCAGATATTAAGCAATAATATCCATGAGGATTTTGTGGCATTCCATGATGATGAGACATTCAGATGGACATCCTATGTGGTTTACATATTGGCAAGGAACTTTGTTTACCCTAGCTTGTCAAGATTAGGAGAAGTGGGTAATGCTAAAGATTAGTACAAGGTATATAAGCGTTACACATAGCTGGAGATTTCTCAATCCATGACGCACTACAAAAGAGTGAATGATGCATTTACTATGCACATCACAAGGCTATTACAAGGAGATATGGCAAGGAGATTGTCACCAAAGGCTACCAATTTGTTGTACAAACTTATGGTAGGTGGTATATTCAATTTCAGAAGTTCACTTATCTTAGAATTTAAGGCTTTACTAGGGCACCCTACAAATTGCCAAGATATCCAACTGATAAGATAGTGCTCTTGGAATCAACAAGACAATTGCATACTTATGTTAAGTAACTAAAGCATCTACACATAGCTTCCATGAAATTCCCCATACTTCTAGGAAGAGGTGACTTTTCTTGTGTTACTCTTGGATTAGTAAAACATTCGGATACCAAGCTTTAATTGCTGAATTTGCATCATTATCAGAGAAGAACTCATTTTGATCCTTTTGGAGTAATGGAGAGACATGCCAGCAAAAAGTTGTTTCACAGGGAACACCTTGAGGGCTTTTGGGCTAATTGCCCAAATGTGCATGAAGTTATAAGGAGAAAGTACTCAAGGTTCTCTTTGGAGTTCATAAGGAGATTCAATATTATTGAAGTACTTGATCAACTGATGGATGATGACAATGTGATACAGAGAGGACCATGGGAGGCACTTTTTGGACAACCCATTCCACTGCCAAATTGGGCAGATGCAGAAGAAAGCTCCCGGATGAGTTCATAAGGCAACCCATCAGGTTCAGCAAGAATTGGGTGAGGAGCCAAGTTGTAGCATTGACACAAGCAGGAGTGGCTCTCACTTACACTGAGCAATTATAGGACAGATCTAGTGATGATGAAGTGGATGAGCCTATAGAGGCAGGAGAAGAAGTAGAACAAGAGGGTGCTAGAGGAGATGCTCTAGAAGTAGATAGTGAGGCATCAGAGGAAGATCTCCCTCTTGTTGGCAAATGGAAAGAAAAGAAAGAGCCTCCTAAGCAACAAAAAAGGGATAGTCCCCCTGTAGTCAAGACAAGAAGTTCAAAAAACAAGGATATGCCTAGTGGAAATGGTGAGTCTTCTAAACCTAAGAAGATAAAGAAGCCACCAACTGTAACTACACCCACAGTTAGCAGAACACCTCTTGTTACGTCTGTTGCCCCAGATTAAAATGTTGGTGTTGTGGCCACTTCCTTTGTCATGATGAGTACCCCATCCCCTATTTCCTCTAGTAATCTTGTAGTGACTTCTTCCTCTGTGTCTAGTGCAATTGTATCCTTTCCCCTTTCTCCATCCATTACATCTTCCACTAGTCCATCCATTTCTTCTTTGTCATCCTTGTCCTCTGTTGGGACTAGAAAAAATCTCACATATTCTAGCTTCCATTATTTTATATAGCCACTATGTAACTTTTTGATCAAAATAAATTGCCACAATTTGTGTGACAAAATCCATATTGTGACCTCTGTTAACCAATAATCCCAATTCCTTCATTATGGTAGATAAAAACCTCAGATTAATCAATTCCGGTAAGACCCTCATCATATTTCCCTGATTCGTGAACCATATGTCTATACAAAACACATTTTGTCCATAATCAGGAAGAGATAGATGAAGTCTCACCAATGAGAATTAAAAAACAACACAAGTTGAAGTATCAGTGAGAGCAGAAGGACCAAGATGAAGCTCTTATGTTCCCCCAAGCTCATTAGTCATGGCGATGAATGGTTTTTAGTGAGAAACAGACACTTTTATTCTAATAAAGTAAATGCAATAATCCTATCAGAGAAACATTCATGATTGAGTGAAGTCTTTTAAGTCCCTCCGATTGCATAAGTTACTCTGATCATTGAAACCACCAATGATATTGATGAAACTCTTGCCAATAGAACATAAATTTTAGAAAGACTAATACTATCAGAGTAGACCTTATAGATCTCACTAACGAAGATAGCTTCTCCAACAAAAGGAACTCGAGAGCTATTTCAGGGAGACTTATCCCGATGGGTAAAACAAAAGATAAAAACATATCAGAGAAACTTAAAACATCAAGACCACATGATAGCCTCATAGCGATGGTTCCAGTCAAGCTAATGATAATGCAAACACTCACTCCTACATCGGGTAAGCCTTGCAATGTCTCCTTGAAGCATTGCAAATAAAAGGAAAAGGGGTTAAATCTATCAGTAGGAGGATTAAAGGGTCTTCCCAACAATGATAAACTATATTGAAAGGACATTTGGTTGGTCACAATGATTGAGTTATGAAACATATAAGTAAAAATGGCATCAGATGAAGCATACAGATTGGCATAAAGTTAGGAATGTCTCACTAACAATAAACATTGTATCGATTTGACATTTTCAATTTCAAAAAACTTGCCACATTAATTCACAAGAGAAGAATTTAATGGTGACCTGATCAAAATATCCTATAAAAACATTCCAAATCAAAGAAATTAAAACCAAAAGAGATTTTCTGGAAGCACGGCAAAAGCGCGGGGATAAAACAAAGCACAGAAGGATTCAACAATCTCTGCAACCATAGGTAAGCACATAAACTTTGTAATTGATAAATTGAAGTTCGTCTCTATTATTCCAGGTAGGGTTAGAGTGGAGACACCCACAAAAATGAAGGCTAGAAAACAATAAGGGGAAACAAGTAAAGCTAAGAAACTGTTGTCACTTGAAATTGTACCCTCCTTGGAAGGATTCCAAGCATTCCAATGACACAATGGGAATGATCTCGAAGTGTGTGACCTTGCTTGAAGAGATCAGACCTCCAGAGAAGGTCGGCTTCCTTGACTGATTATCACCTAAAACTACTAATTTTTTTAAGGGGAAAAGGGAGAAGGAATGCTTTAAAATGAAAAATGAAATAGAAAACTTAAAAAAAACAAAGGTTGATGCACCAGACAGATTTAAAGAAACTTTCACAGAACTGAAAAATGCACAACACAACCATATATAGCAAGTAGGTATACACAGATTAGATGATTCTAGCAAAGGAAAGAAGCAATATGATTGAGAGGAACAAAGACATTCACAGACAACCATATGCAGATTCACACAAAACTAGAAAATCAGCAAAGAGATAAAAATAACTTGCATATATTTAATAAGAAGGCAAGGTTACAGTATTAGAAAGCTCTATTTGGATACAAAAAGACTAGAATGTCCAAAAATTTCCAACCTTATTTAAATCATTCGAATGCATATATATATCATTCAAGAATGCCCTAAGTCGGTTACAGGATTCACTCTATGAGCTGTATCAGAAAATATCTCCTTTGAATGACTGTCCACCTGCATCAGTTATGGTGTCAAATATCTGGAACTGGGCAGATAGAAGATATTTTTGAGTCTTTAATGCATCTACTTAATCATCTATCTTCAACAAGGCGGTGGAGGGATATCTTTTATCATCAATGCGAGCTGCTTCATCTTTGTGCAACAATGAATGCAAGAAATATCTCTATCTGCTAAAAAATGGTCACTGAAATGTCTACTTGACCAACACATGCAAATCTAGATCTAAAAAATGAAAAGTGATAAAAACCCCTGAAAACCCCACCAAATGAAAGAGGGGACAAAATGAGCATTTTTGCCTCTTGCAGCATGTCAAAATTTACCAGGATGGAGGAGATACAGGCGATCAAAGTTTTGGTCAACTGCCTATATATATCGCTTTGCATCTATGTATATATCAGTCTCTGAAACTGCCTTTGAGTCTATCTTTGCATATACAATGCGCCTGTATGTATCAGGCTGTATCAGGGTGTCGGGATGACCTTTAGTCAAGCCGCTGATGTATGCTGTCATGCCTAAAATCCTTTGTATATACTTTTTCTTTTGGCCCCTAAAATGGTCCTTTGAAATCACCTTTTATATATGCTTTTGAATCTGCATACAACCATGGGCCTTTACCCTTTTGAATTGGCCTTTGTATCTCCTCTGACATGTGGCACCACTTCATTCGTCGTTGAAATGAAGCTTGGGCCCATCACTGAAAAACTGCATGTTCCTCCTTGTATGTTAGCCAGTGTATATCATGATTGTATATTTAAACATACAAGTGAAACATGCATACAAAACTTGCACATACAAACGTGCATCTGACCCTTGTATCTCACATTATACATGACCTTTGTATGTACAAACATACAAAGAGAACAAACATACAAAACTTGTATCTGCACCTGTGTATGTTTCTTTGTATATGTGACTTGTATATGCATATAATCGCCTTTGTATGTGTGGGCCCCACCCATTGTATGTTAACTTTGTATCTTGCCTTGTATATCGAAACATACAAGCAAACATACAAGTAGAAGATACATGTAAAGCGCTTGCCTTGGTGGACCCCATCAGTTGTAACTCCTTTGTAACTGCAGACATACAAGCTGCAGACTCCAAAAATGACCATTAGCTGTATTTGATTGCCCTGTTGGGTCCGGCTTGTATCACCTTTCTTTGTATATTTCAAATGTATGTTCCAAACATACATAACACTTATACATACAAGCCACGAATGCAATGCTTGAATTTGTCAGAATTAACTTCTGGGTCAGGTCCGGCTTGTATGTGTCCCTTTGTATGTAGGCTTGTATATTGCAATATACAAATGCAACATGCATAGCACAGACCTCAAATGGTTATGGATCAGATTGGAAATGCTATCAGGTCCACCTTGTATCTCTTTTCTCTTTGTATATTGCCCTTGTATATTTGACTTGCATCTTTTCTTTGTATGTCACCAATATACAAATGCCTTTGTATGTCACCGATACACAAATGCCTTTGTATATCATGGACCCCACCATTTGCACATTCACTACCGATGCATCCACCCAATATACATTCTGCCTTGTACCTTCTCATTGTATGTCAAACACATACAATCTCCTTTTTACTGTAGCAAATGCATGTTGGCCTCTTTGTATATGCACCTTGTATATACCCGTTGTATGTGCAAACATACAAACCCGATATACATTCTCCTTTTGCACATTGACCCTTGCATATTTGCCGATGCACAATGGCTTTTGTATATTGTGAATGTATGTGAAAACATACAAAGTGAAATATACAAGCCATTGTAGCGAATGCATCTTGTTCCTTTGTATATCGACTGATGCACATTCTGCTTTGTATGTTGGCCTTGGCCTTGTATATCCAAACATACAAGGGTCTTTGCATATACATCGGCCGTCAGGGAGACTTTAACCTTGGCTGCCGATGAGGCTGATCTGGCTAATGAACCTTCCACTATAGCAAATGCATGTGAACTATAGCCGGTGTATGTTTCCAGCTTTGTATGTTTCCATTGTATATCAAACATACATTGGAGATATACAAGCAAAACTTTGTATATCCTTTGCATATTCCCTTGTATGTACAAAGGAGAATGTATATGCAAATGTACATTCAAAATTGCATATTGAAATACAAGTATGAAACTGAGAAATCTCAGTGATAGGAAATACTTGAAGCTAAAAGATTTTTGGGCTAGGTTTCATGCAAAGAGTGTTCAGGAAAGATTTTGGGAAATTTGGTGTGGCAGAGGATGAGTATTTGGAAGATTTAAGCTCTATATAGACATTTCTAAAGGATTTTCAAGGACAATACAAGTTGAACTATTTGGCTCTGGGTAGAGGGAAATAGGTCAACAATTTGGCGACTTCTATGGGATGTTTGCCTACTAAACAATTAGATCAGTGGCCTTAGGCATCCATTGGGCATGGAGTCACACAGAGACTAGGAATACATCTTGACAAACAATCCAGATTTTAGCAACTCAGCATATTGGTAGTGAAGAACATGGAGACCCAAACCAGAACAAAATGCTAAAAGCAACCCCTCCAACTGTGTTGGACAGCACTTAGGGAAAATAGAAAGGATCTAAACTATTGTGCAGCAGCACTTATTAAAAGCAAGAAATCTAATCTACTAATTTACAAGGCACTCATACCTCAAAACACCTCTTTAGGTGTATCCCATTAACAGGGATAGGCAAGTTTTGTCCATCCATATTTGATAACTGAAATGCATTGTGCTCTTTGCATTCAGTAATGAGAAATGGGCCACTCCACATGCTATCAAACTTGGAATGCTTTCTTGGTCTACTTTTCAACTCATCCCATTTGATCACCATATCACCCATTCTAAAATTTTTGGGGGTGGCCTTCTTATCAAAATTTCTTTTTGTTTGAAGCTGATGATACTCCATAGTTTTCATAGCCTTATCTTTGGTTTCTTCAAGCTCCATGAGTTGAGCATATCTAATAGCCATGGGATCTTCTACTTCTAATATCTCCAACTGATTCATGATATCAAGTGCTGGTAGCTCCACAGATATAGGCAATCTTGTCTCTTTCCCATAGACTAACATATATGGAAAGTTCCCAATAGACCTCTTGGGAGTTATTCTGTCTACCCATAAGGCATATTTCAGATTAGTGTGTCAGGTCTTCTGGTTATCCTCCATTGATCATTTAATGATCCTTATGAGATTTTTATTTGTAGATTTAGCCAAACCATTACCATGTGGGTAATAATTTGATGAAGTATTCAAATAGATCCCATTTTTAACAGCCCAGTCAGCTATTTTCAATCCTACAAAGGCCAAAGCATTGTCTGAGATGATAGACTCAGGCACTCCAAATCTGGATATCAAATCACAATAAAAATTAAAACAACATTTTCATTTGATTCCTTCAAAGCCACTACTTCAGTCCACCTGGTGAAATAATCTGTAGCTATAAGTATCCACCTGTGGCTTGCACTTGAGGGCGGGTTAATGGGACCTATAAAATCAATGCCCCATCTCATGAAGGGCTGCTCTATCTAAATTGGCTGCAGAGGTAAAGCTGACAACCTTTCTTTGCCTACAAAAATGGCACATTTTATACATTTTCTAGCCCATGCATGGGCATCCTTAAATAAGCTAGGCCAGTAATAGCCAACTCTCATTATTTTCCAAGTAGTAGTCCTTGGGGAAAGATGACCCCCGGCTGTTCCATCATGAAATTCATGCAGCACCTTGTCAGTCTGATCTTTATCAATGCACCTTAACAACACACCATTAAGATCCTTTCTGAAAAGGATGCCATTTATTAAAACATATGGAATGGATTGCAGTCTAAAAGACCTTCTCTTGGTTCTATTTAAATTTGTTGGACACTTGCCAATTTGCAAAAATTGAGTCATGTTACTCACCCAACTTGTGCCCATTTCTGCTGTATCATCCTGAGGGGCATCTTCAATGGTCAGAAGAACGTCCTCCTCCTTTTTTATTTCTCTTTCAAAACTGGTAACAAGATTTTCATTGAGTCCTCTACCTCTGACAAGCTTGGTTATCTTGATCTCCACGTCATATTCCATGACTTTGGTGATCCAACCAGCCCTTTTCTCATTTACATCCTTACTCAACAGGAACTCCTTCATGCTAGGATGAGTGACCATCAAATGTATCTTGTTGTTAGAAACAAGATGCCAAAGCTTCTTGAGGCTCCTTACCACTGCAAGGACATGTCTTTCAACAAAGCTATACCTCTGCTCATACTCTTCCAGCCCCTGACTGAAGAAAGTGATTGGCTGTTCAAAGCCGTCACTCTGCTGCTATACCAAAATCGCTGAGATGGTGTCAAGACAGCCATAAGCATACAAGATGAAATCTTTGGAGAAATCAGGATTTACCAGCATTGGTACAACTGATAATGCCTCTTTTATGACCTCGAAGCTGAGTTTGGCCTCTGTTGTCTAGCAGAAAACTATGCTCTTCTTCAACATAGACGTCAAAGGCTTCAACAGATTTGCAATATTGGGTATAAACCTTCACAGAAAATTAATTCTACCAGTAAAGCTTTGTAGCCCCTTCTTGTGACTGGATAAAGGCAACTCCAAAATAGCCTTTACTCTTTCAGGGTCAATGGTAATGCCCTCCCTTTACACAACGTGCCCTAATTGCTTACCCTCATGCACAGTGAAAATGAATTTCCTAGGATTGAGAGATATCCCAAACTCTCTACATCTTTTGAATACTAGCCTTAGATGGGATAAATGCTCAGTTGCGTTCTTAGAAAAAATTGTGATGTCATCAAGGTACACTAACACCAATTTATACAACAAACCCTTGAAAGCCATATCCAAGGCTCTCTAAAATGTAGAGCCAGCATTTGAGAGGCCAAAGGGCATTCTTTTGTAGGCCATGGTACCCCATTTGGTGGTGAAAGTAGTTTAAAACTGATCTTCCTCCTTGACTAACACTTGATTGTAACTAGAAAATCCATCAAGCAAGGAAAATCTTTCTGAGCTAGCCACTATCTGTAGAATTTGCTCCATTGAGGGCAATGGGTATTGGTCTTTTAGGGAGGCTCTATTAAGGTCTCTGAGGTCGACACATAGCCTAATCTCTCCATTCTTTTTCCTCATAGGGACAAGGTTGGAGACCCAAGAAGTATGTTTGATTGGAAAAATAATTTTCCCCTCAATCAGTTTGGTTAGCTCTTTAATCATTAGAGGCTCAAGCTTTGGATTTATAGGTCTTTGCTGCTGCCTCACAGGTTTAGTACCTAGTTCTAACTCTATGGTGTGCTGGGTAATGTGAGGATCGAACCCTTTTAGGTCTGAATAATCCCAAGCAAACACATCTTCAAATTCTTGATAGAGAGTAATAAAAGCTCTCATGTCCTCAGGTGAACAGATTTTGCCAATTTTAAGAAGCTTACCTTTGAAATTTTCTAGCTCCTCTTTAACCTGCATGCTAGTGTTACTTTTCTTTAGTTGATCATCTATACTAACAATAGATTCCAAGGTTACCAATCCCTTGGGCAGCTTGTTTGTTCTCAACTGAACAATTTGATCATTGCCATATTGTTGTTTGAGCTTATCCTGATTTATCACAAAAAACTCATCTTCCTCTAACAAGAAACATAGGATCTGCTCATCACTCTCAAAAAATTGCCAATGAATATTATTATTAGGGATGGAGGGCCTATCAACAATTTTTACATGAGGTTGCACCTTCTCTCTTTGAATATCACTAGGGATGTCAAACTGGGCCCCAATTGCAGCTAACCTATCTACATGATAGTTCTGATTTCTTGGAATAGAGATCAGATTGAAAGCATCAAATTCTTCAATCATGTCCCACACCCTATGTTTGTAGCATTTCAAAACATCACTTTTTGTAAGATGTAGTCCTCTCACCTAATTCACAATGAGTTCACTATCACCATACACCTGCAAACAACTAATTTTCCTCTTTCTTGCCCACTGCAAACCTTGAATTAATCCTTCATATTCGGCAATGTTATTTGTACATGCAAAGGAAAAATGGAAAGAAGAAAAATATTTTTCACCCTGTGGTGACACCAGCATTGCACCACCACTAGATCCATTACTATTCCTTGAGCCATTAAAGTACATTTTCCACACCTCATTTTGTTGTTCTATCTGCTGCTCAGCATCCTTTATAAGGCTTGGTATCGTTGTTTCAGGCTCATGCAGTATGTAAGCCCCCATACCAATTTCTTGGATGTGTCCCTCAGGATCATCAACAACATTTTCTAAGGCCCACTCCCTTAAGAGTACCTCTGGTATGCTTTCAGCTTGTAGTTCTTGAGCATCAACAAGTTTAGGATCATTAGAAATAATGTAATTTGCATCAACAACACTTGGTGTGTAAGGCTCTATGTGGTATTTGGCAAGTAATTCATACTTTAGGGTCACTTTGGTGCCATATCTGGTCCTAAAAAACATGTGGGACCAGTCCGAGGACAAATATTCTCCTATCTTGGCAGTAAATTCTCTTGATAGGCACATGGAAAAGTAAGGAGGCAAATCTATGATGAACACCTCCTGTGAAATGGAAACATTGGGACAGGTATGCAGAGTGAGACCTAGGTCTTTTATCACACCCACAGTATTAATAGCTGTGCAATCTAATTGGAGTACACCCTTCTCAAGAGACTGGTACTTGAGCCCTAATTGGTCTACAATCTGTTTAGGCATCACAAAACTACTTGCACCACTATCCACCATGCAATTATGCACTCTCCAATTATCAAAGACACATAAAATGGAAGTGGTTTGGCACCTTTGTTTGGCTGTTTGTTATTATCCTAAGATGAATTGGTAAGGACAACCCTATTTGGGTCAGCAGTTGTATCATTGGACACTTTTAAATTAGATAAGGCAGATTGCAATATGTCCTTTTGGCCAGGGATGGCTAGGGAATCCCACATGGACATTGTCACATTCATCTTCATATTTTCAATAATATTGAAAGGTGGAGTAACACTTACCTTCTGATGTGATTTTGTAGCAGCAACATCTGCCTGTATATGAGGCATTTCCCTTGTTGTTACTAGGTTACTTCTTTGTAAAATATGGGGAATATGTGATGTTGAAGGATCAGCAAGTCCTTTTCCTTTATTTACGGCTTGGTTTATTTCATAACCTCTCTTCTTGGCTCTTGTATTTGCTGCAACTGGAGTATTATCACTGTTTACATCGCAGAATTCACCTTCTTGCCAATTTATGAAGGCAGAATCATTTTGAGGTTGCACTTGTTGTTGTGCAGCTCCATCATTTGGGATGTTTGGCTGTGAAGCTGCCATGTTTTGCACCATTAAAGCCTGGTTTATCACTCCATTTAAATAGGCTACTTGACTATGTGGCTGATGCATGGATAGCACCATTCATACTCAACTACAAGGTTGTTCTGAGTAGGGACAAGGTCCCTTACTACATTAATAGGTGCCAGATTATAAGGTTGAATAGGCCTTTGATTCACATTTTACCTGGCACCTTGGTAATTGCTCTGATAAGGTGGCCTATTAGTTTGATAAGGCTGATTTTACCCTTGATAAGGTTGATTTTGCCCCTGAGGTTGTGGTTGATAAGGCTGTCTACTCTGGGATTGCTACTTTTTTATGTTTACTAGCTCATTCTCAAAAGTTTACAGAATATTCTCTATTTTTTGTTGGCTATTTTTTATTTCTTTCAGCTCTTGAGATGAACTAGAGGCAGCAGGTTCAGAATTGGCAGTACTTGGTAGTGCTGTCACAGTTGGTAAAGGGGAAAAATATGGGATTAGCAATGGCATTGAAGCCTGAATCTCAGGAAAAATAGGCATTGGTGGTCTAGGTGCTATTTTTCTAGCTTGGATCAAGCTATTCTCTACTCTAATAGCTATTTCATAAGCATCAGGTAAACTAGTACCTCCTAATGATTGTATCATCACTGAAATATCACTATTCAGGGCTTTCAAAAATACATAAAAGCATATTCAGTTGGAGGTCTTACCATGGCAGGGATTCTATCACATGTCTTCTAGAATCTGAAGTTAAAATCCATCATTTGCTCTTGGGGAGCTCTCTTTATGGTGGTCATATGTTCAACCAATGACAAGTTATCTGATTTATCCTGAAATTGCTTGTTCAATTTGTCACCCAAATCATCCCAGGTTCCTATGGTCTGCACTGGTAAACTCCTGAACCATTGCAATGCTATCCCCTTGAAAGAGGCAGCTAGCAGCTGGATGGAAACATTTTCCTGGGTGACATGATGTACTCCACATAGAGATGCTACATCTCTAATGTGCTCAATAGGGCTAGTTTGATTTTCCCCTATGAAATAGGGTAGACTCTTCAAAGCTGCCATGGGTATAACATCATGTACTGTTAGGTTTAAAGGGCTGCCCCCATCAAAAGTCACGAATGGTTGATTTCTTGCCATTTGAATGGCTGGAGGTAGATTTGCTTGAGCTAGTGTAGGAACTACAGGTGTACTTGGTCTAAAATTTGGTGGAGTTGACTGTATCCTTTTAGAAACTGGGGTCCTTACTACAGCTCTACTCTGTCTTCTTGGTGGAGATAGCTGTAAGTAATCAAATGTACTTGAACTCCTAGTTTGAATCTTTCTCATAAAACGTAACAACAAAACTGATCTTCTTTTTCTTCGTCAGTGTGAGTCGCCAGATATGCAAGTTTTAACCTCTTACAGGTCTAAAAATCACTCGCTGCACATCAAAACCAGCAATAAATTTGTAGAGTCCCACTGGGTGTGCCAAAAACTCTTTTCATGTGAAATTGCACCCTGCTTGGAAGGATTCCAAGCATTCCAATGACACAATGGGAATGGTCTCGAAGTGTGGGACCTTGCTTGAAGAGATCAGACCTCTGGAGAAGGCCAGCTTCCTTGACTGATTATCACCTAAAACTACTAAATTTTTTGAGGGGAAAAGGGAGAAGGAATGCTTTAAAATGAAAAATGAAATAAAAAACTTCAAAAAAACAAAGGGTGATGCACCAGACAGATTTAAAGAAACTTTCACAGAACTAAAAAATGCACAACACAACCAGATATAGAAAGTAGGTATACATAAATTAGATGATTCTAGCAGAGGCAAGAAACAATATGATTGAGAGGAACAAAGACATTCATAGACAACCATATGCAGATTCACACAGAACTAGAAAATCAACAAAGAGGTAAAAATAACTGGCATTTATTTAATAAGAAGGCAAGGTTATAGTATCAGAAAGATCTGTTTGGAAACAGAAAGACCAAAATATCCAAAATTTTCCAACCTTATTTACATCATTCGAATGCATATATATAGCATTCAAGAATGCCCTAAGTTGGTTACAGGATTCGCTCTATGAGCTGTATCATAAAATATCTCCTTTGAATGACTCTCCACCTGCATCAGTTATGGCATCAAATATCTGGAACTAGGTAGATAGAAGATATTTTTGAGTCTTTAATGCAACTACTTAATCATCTATCTTCAACAAGATGGTGGAGGGATATCTTTTATCATCAATGCGAGCTGCTTCATCTTTGTCCAACAATGAATGCAAGAAATATCTCTATCTACTAAAAAATGGTCGCTGAAATGTCTACTCAACCAACACATGCAAATCTAGATCTAAAAAATGAAAAGTGATAAAAACCCTTGAAAACCCCACCAAATGAAAGAGGGGACAAAAATGAGCATTTTTGCCTCTTGCAGCATGTCAAAATTCGCCAGGATGGAGGAGATACAGGCGGTCAAATTTTTGGTCAACCACCTGTATATTTTGCTTTGCATCTATGTATATTTGGTCTCTGAAACTACCTTTGAGTCTGTCTTTGCATATACAAAGCACCTGTATGTATCGAGTTGTATCGGGGTGTCGGGATGACCTTCAGTCGAGCCATCGATGTATGCTGTCATGCCGAAAATCCTTTGTAGATGCTTTTGCTTTTGGCACCTAAAATGGTCCTTTGAAATCACCTTGTGTATATGCTTTTGAGTCTCCATACAACCGCGGGCCTTTACCCTTTTTAATCGGCCTTTGTATCTCCTCTGACACGTGGCACCACTTGATTTGTCGCTGAAATAAAGCTTGGGTCCGTCACTAAAATATTGCATGTTCCTCCTTGTATGTTGGCCAGTGTATATCATGATTGTATATTTAAACATACAAGAGAAACATGCATACAAAACTTGCACATACGGATGTGCATCTGACCCTTGTATCTCGCATTATACATGACCTTTGTAAGTGCAAACATACAAAGAGAACAAACATACAAAACTTGCATCTGCACCTGTGTATGTTTCTTTGTATCTGCGACTTGTATATGCATACAATCGCCTTTGTATATGCAGGCCCCACCCATTATTGTTAACTTTGTATCTTGCCTTGTATATCGAAACATACAAGTAGAAGATACATGCAAAACGCTTGCCTTGGCGGACCCCATTAGTTGTATCTCCTTTGTAACTACAAACATACAAGGTGTAGACTCCAAAAATGACCATTAGCTATATTTGATTGCCCTGTCAGGTCTGGCTTGTATCACCTTTCTTTGTATATTTCGAATGTATGTTCCAAACATACATAACACTTATACATACAAGCCACGGACTCGACGCTTGAATTTGTCAAAATTAACTTCTGGGTCGGGTCCAGCTTGTATGTATCCCTTTGTATGTAGGCTTGTATATTGCAATATACAAATGCAACATGCATAGCACGGACCTCAAATGGTTATGGAGCAGATTGGAAATGCTATCGGGTCTGCCTTGTATTTCTTTTCTCTCTGTATATTGCCGTTGTATATTTGACTTGCATCTTTTCTTTGTATGTCGCTGATATACAAATGCCTTTGTATATCGTGGACCCCACCATTTGCACATTCGCCACCGATGCATCCACCCGATATACATTATGCCTTGTACCTTCTCATTGTATGTCGAACACATACAATCTCCTTTTCACTGTAGCAAATGCATGTCAGCCTCTTTGTATATGCGCCTTGTATATACCCGTTGTATGTGCAAACATACAAACCTAATATACATTCTCCTTTTGCACATTGACCCTTGCATATTTGCTGATGCACAAAGGCTTTTGTATATTGTGAATGTATGTGAAAACATACAAATTGAAATATACAAGCCACTGTAGCGGATGCATCTTGTTCCTTTGTATATCAACTAATGCACATTCTGCTTTGTATGTTGGCCTTGTATGTCTAAACATACAAAGGTCTTTGCATATACACGTCGGGGAGACTTTAACCTTGGCCACTAATGAGGCTGATCTAGCCGATGAACCTTCCACTATAGCAAATGCATGTGAACTGTAGCCGATGTATGTTTCTAGCTTTATATGTTTCCATTGTATATCAAACATACATTGGCAATATACAAGCAAAAATTTGTATATCCTTTACATATTCCCTTGAATGTACAAAGGTGAATGTATATGTGAATGTACATTCAAAATTGCGTATTGAAATACAAGTATGAAACTGAGAAATCCCAGCGAAAGAAAATACTTGAAGCTAAAAGATTTTTGGGTTTTTTTGGGTTTCATGTAAAGAGTCTTCAAGGAACATTTTGGGAAATTTGGCAAGGCAGAACATGAGTATTTGGAAGATTTAAGCTCTGTATAGACATTTCTAAAGGATTTTCAAGGACAATACAAGGTGAACTATTTGGCTCTAGGTAGAGGGAAATAGGTCAACAGAAACAAAAAAAATGAGAAAGGACAAAAAGAGAAGGTGACAGAGTGAAAACTAAACCAAGAACTCATAGATCAATTACTCGGTTCAGGTCCTAAGGCCAGAAGGTCCGCACAGCTTAGGGCTGATATAGAGAAATTAGAAGATAAATGTAAACATATTAGCAATATATGGACACCCATCCATGGGTATGAATTGTTTAAGTTTCATTACAACAGAAGAATTAGGAGTCTACCTGTTTGCAACCCTTGGAACTTCAATTTGGGAAAATTGGTTGTGCTAGATGTGTTTGAAAACATAGATATCCTGAAACTCTTAGCCACCCATTACAATCAGAATCTTAAGGCTATATGCAACCCGTAGAGTGAGCCTTTCATACATTTGTCAAAAAATGCAATGTGTGAAGTATTTAATTTAGACAACTTGTGCAATGAACCCATAATATATGAGGACTTGGAAAAGGAGTATTGGAGGATGGATACCACCTAAGAAGGGTAGAGACTACCACTTCATAGGCCTAGGGTAGAAGGAAGCCCAGTGCCCCTTGAGGAAAATGATGGGCCTCCATTTCACGTTGCTTTGTTTGAGCCATATATGAAATACACCTACTATTCGATTGGCCAGGTCTTAGGATCAGAGGTTTTTGAATTCATGACAATTGGACCAATGGCGATAGAAGCTGATATAAAATGTCATAATGTGAGGCCTTTTGACTATGTTGCATATGTCTTCAAGGAATTGACTCTGGGTTAATGGCTATTAAAAACAACTCTCCCATACTGCACTTCGAGCATTAATCATTGCTTATGCACATGATACTATATTATGGTTAGGAAATTGGGATGTGGCTAGAAGAGTTGAGGATTACACAATTGGACAAGAAACGATAGACATTACCTGTGCAATTATGGACTAGTGTGTGGGATAGCAAATTTGCCAATTCTGATTATGTTTACTTTGAGGAGTATTTTGTAAAAAGTTTGTACAAATTCTTTAGCCACCCCTGTGATTATTCTTTGTCTAATGAAATTAAGAGATTTTTGAGGCCAAAAGACTTCAATGGGCCTCCAACTATGACACATAACTGGGGAGACTGGTATTGCTTCCTTGACTCTACCATGATTAGAGTCTATGGCTTTGAGGACACACCTTTCTTGTTACCTAATACTCTTCCACATAGGATAACATATTTGGAGATCGTCAGACAAATGGACTACTCCAATGTAATGAATCTAAGTGCTTATGATAAAAAATCATTTATGCCAAGCACATTGTGTTTTGGAGATTTCACCATAGTGTCAAAAGATGGGTATGATCCCATTCAGGATAAATTGCTACATTACAACATGAAATAAGCAGAACAGAGGAAGGGGTTTGATCCTAGAGGTTTTATAGATTATGCAAGGAAGTAGAAAAATATTAGTGGGTATGCACACATACCTTATCCACATGATGATTTCATAAGGAATATGGAGGGAGCAAACATTGAATTAGCTATTGATAAATATGAAAGCGAGATAGATCAGAGGAGGAGGGAAATACAGGAAGTGGAAATGATGTCCTCTGTGTTGCAAGTATGGGCCTAGCTAGTGTTGTGATTGATGTCAACATACTCTTGTTGCATTAATGATAATGATTGGATGAGCTGTGAGCTGAGGATATTAAGAAAATTAGTCTCAATCAGGAACAGTGAAGAACAGTGATGATAGTTAGGTACAAGTCCAAGATAGGATGATGATCAAAGGATGCAGATTAAAGGGTTTGTATATATGTGTCTATAGGTGATCCAATAGAGATTTCAGAGGTCCGCATGAAGATATGAAGAAGTTATGGCTGCTCAAGTAAAACTGGTTCTGGTAGGTGTTCAGAGGTGACAGTGTGTAACAAGAAAGGTCCGATGAGATCCAGAAATGAAGTTTTCTATTCTGCAGATTTGAGGGAGTGTTAAGGAGGTCTCTGTGGAGTGCTATCTAGATTGGTTCATTATTTGAAGGTCTGAAAGCATGTATTCCTTTGTGACAGTAGTGATAGACTGTGTTCTTGAGGTTCCGGATGAAGGAGAGATGGTTTTTAGTAAACAAATGAACTATGGATGTTCTTGGTGTTTCAGGCAAGCTTGTGGTGGTCTTTGGATCATGTCCAGTTCATGTTGGTGGTCCACATTGAAGTTGGAGTTTGCTTTTGAAGAACAACTTTCAAATAATGGTGTTCTTCTGAAAACAGGCTGACCGGATGAGTTATACATCTTGCGGATGTTATTGTGAATGTTTTGTGACTTAGATGATCATTCCTAAGTTGATGTCTTGTATAAATAAGGGATTGCGAAGTCATTTGGAAAGTGGACTTGTGGAGATGAGTGTGTGGTAGTGAAGAGGAAAGAGAGAGGCAGAGCAGAAGTATTGAGCTTAATGGAACTAATTCAAGCATGGTGAAGATGCTATTCTCTAGTTCATGTATGTGATACTTATTTCTTTGTAGATAGTGTGTCTCTTATAGGCAGTGAGCCCTAATTGGCATGTGCCATTTTGTTCTTTCTATTCTTCTAACAGAGAATACATTCTTGGGTTAATCACCCCATGGTTTTTTCCCTTAACCAAGTTTTCTACGTCAAAATCTTGGTGTCTTATGTGTTGATGAGTTTCTACTTTTGATTTGAATGCATTATGTTTTATGTTTAATACATTGCTAATCACTAAGAGGATTTAAGTGTGTAAATTAGAGAAAGTTTTGCACAACTGATTCACCCCCCTCTCAGTTGTGTGTCCTAAGTCTAACAATTGGTATCAGAGCTAGGTTCCTCTAAAAGGAGCTTAACCGCATGAGGAGATCTAGGATGTCATCTTACAAGAAGGATAGTCTGAAGTTTGATGGAGCCAACTTTGCTCTTTGGAAAGGTCGCATGAAATGTCACTTGCAGTGTATGGGAATGGCGTACTGGTCCATGGTTACAAAAGCATATGTACCTCCACAAGGTGGTCCGACAACCCTAAATGAAATCACAGATGCTGAAAATAATCTGTGGACCAAGGAGGCTCTTTTGAGTGCATTATTTGACTTAGAGCTCTCAAATGTTATTGACTTATCAACTGCCTTTGAGATTTGGAATAAACTGGAACTTTTGCATGAAGGAGACCAGTATGTTAAATGTGCAAGGTTACAGAGTCTAAAAAGGAAATATGAAAAATTGAAGATCAGAGATGATGAAAATATTACGTCTTTTATGCCAAGAGTGAATGAGCTGGTTTGTGGAATTAGAAATGCTGGTGGAGTCTTGGATGAAAATGAGATTGTTGGTAAAATTCTCAGATCCCTTCCTGCTTCTTACAAAATCAAGGCTGCTGCCATTGAAGAATTCAGAGCCCATACAACTGTCACAAGAGATCAATTGGCTGGGAAATTGGCTACATTTGAAATGACAGAGTTTGGAGATGACCCCCCCAAGACTAAATCTGCATTCAAAGCCAGTGCCTTTGTTAAAGGTAAACAAAGGTTTGATCTGGGAGAAAATTCTTCAAGGAAATTGTCATGGTATGAAAAGGCAAGAAAAGATCTAGAAGAAGAAGAAGCAAAAACTGCTCAACTTGAAGCCCTTATTGCAAAGAGGATGCCAAGAGGATTCGGTAAGCATGAAGGAAAATTACCCTTTAAGTGTTTTAATTGCAATAAGATTGGTCATTTTTCCTCAAGGTGTCCGAAAAGATTTTCAAGGCAAAATCCTAACAAGCCAAGGTTCCAAAAGAACTGTTACTATGTACATGAAGATAATGATAATGAAGGAGTAATAGATGATGAATCAGAGATAGGAAACAAATCTGGAAATGAATGTGTGTTCATTGCCATCAAGGAAGAAGATCCAATGTCCTCTATATTTGTCAATCTTAAGACTGTGGAAAGAGCTCTGGCTGCCCAAATTGAAGAGAAGGATGATTGGGTCATTGACAATGGATGCTCTCACCATATGATAGGTGACAAAAATAAGTTTGTAGATCACCCCAATGCACATTCACTTTATGCAAACGATTGCATCATGCTCACCTCCACCTACTCAGATGACGCCCGAAGCGACTGCAGGATATACACAGAAATATCCTGATGATGCCGTTGCGATGGATTTTCCAACCTTAGTGAATTTCCAATCCGCCGAACCTCCTGGGATGACCCGATCTGCTTCCTGGACAACTTTCCAGACTCGAACTACCAACGCGACCTAGCACATACCCATGCTAGGGTTCTCAACACCTCTCGACTACGATCCTACAAACATGCATGCAAATAAAAAGCAAACTAAATCCTAACCTACTGTACATCGCCATTCCACCGATTCGACGAATCAACCGGTGGAATGGATCAGCGAATCCATGTAACCACCAAAATAGCAACTTGATTACACGATGGAGATCAAACAGAAAATGAACACAAACAGGATCTTTATTGATTTCAAAAGATGCAATACAATATTCAGTCTCTCCCTCTGCCTCACTCTCTGCAATCTAGCTTCTCAACATCTATGTCTCAATCTGTCCTAAGACCAACCGATCCTCATGCATAAATAGGATCTCCTGCGAGTACTACTGACCTGACTCCAAGCGGCTGGGAACTCTCCAGGTGGCTGGGAGGATCCAACCGAACACACAGCATAACAGCTATCCTAACAAACTACCTAAAAATAGTAAAGCACGGTCAACATGACCTTATTACATGCATTGGTCTTATCAGACCTTCTTTGAAACATTAACCAGACTCAAAACAAACTAACTGCCTCATGGAGGCCAGCTGTCAGGTAGGTGCTCCTGCACCATACTCCCCAACAGAAAAGAACTCATGTCCCATGAGTTTGGTTGTGGAAGTCCTCCACCTTTACACTTTGCCTTTGTAGTGTCTTGACCTGTTCCAGCTTTGTCCTCTATTGTCTCTTGGCTGCTCCAAGACTTTTGAACTGTAACTTGCTGTCTGGCAAGTAAATCCTCATGCCTGTCAATGTAGGCCCTTCTCTCACATACCTTGTGTTTGTCAGGTTGTCTGACCAGAACCTCTGTCTGAACTGCCTCTTGAACTTCTGCAATGTTCAACTCTGTCTTTCTTTCAACCTTTATAGGACAAACAATAGTCCCAACTATGACAACATCCTTGTCATTCCTCTCAACTGGTTGCTGTTTGCAAACCTGTTTCTGAACCTGCTGCTGAACTCTGTCAGTCAAAACTGAAACTTTCTTCAACCTGTTGTCCTTAACAACGCCTTTCCCTGCAGTGTCCTCAACTGCCTTTATGCCTGCTCCTATAGGCATCTGCACAAACTCCTTCTTTCCCACTAAAATGATTTTGGCTACCCTCTGTGCTGCAGCATCTTCCTATAATGGCATCAACATAATAGTCTTCCCATCTTTCTTGATGGTGTAGGTATTAGAATACCCATCATACAATACCCTCCTATCAAATTGCCATGGTCTACCCAACAGTAGGTGACAACATTCCATGGGCAAAATGTCACACAAAACTCTATCATGATATGCTCCAATCTGAAAATCCACATATGCCTGTTCATAGACAAAAAGTGATTGACTATCACTCACCCAAGATGCCTTGTAAGGGTGATGGTGTGGAATCCTTTCCAAATGCAGTTTATCCACCATTTCCTGAGATACCATGTTGTCTGTTGAACCAGTATCAATGACAACCTTACATACTTTACCTTTGCTCTTGCATGTGGTCTTGAAAAGAGCTCTTCTTTGCATCATATCCTTTGATGCCTGCAAACTAATTCTCCTTAGCATCAATGCTTCTCCCTCCTCAGGATATCCATAACTTTCAGAAGCTCCATCTGTTTGCTCTACTTTCTCTTCTTGCACAAGTTGTACTCTCTTGTCATTCGGTCTATCATTTCTGGATGATGAACCTTTGCTTTCTGGACATTTGAAAAATGGATGACCAAACTCACCACAGGTGTAACACTTTCCTGAAAATGTAGTAGAACCTCTACCACCTCCAAATCTGCCTCTATTACCTTTCCATCCACCTCTGAAATCAGACTGTCCCTGTCCTTTACCAGTGTCTTCTTGACCCTCATTGGTTTGCCTTGTTGTAGGGGCTACTCCTCTTCCCCTCATATTGCTGCCTCTTCCTCTCATGGACTTATCTTGTCTCCTATTCATCTTTTCTTCAATCCTGATTGCCATTTGGTAACAATCCTCCACACTCTTAGGGTTAGCTAAAACTAACTCATCCTGTATGTTCAATCTCAAACCAGCCAAGTACCTAGCCACCTTTTCTACCTCATTCTCATGATGACCAGATCTCGTACTCAACTTATAAAACTCCTCAGTATATGCCTTCACATCCATTTCCTTCTGCCTTAAAAATTGCAGCTTCTTAAACATCTGAATTTCATAATCCTTAGGCAAGAATTTACCTTTGATCCTTGCTACCATCTTATCCCATGAAGTGATCTTTGACTTTCCTTGTTTTCTTCTCTCGGATTGTACATAATCCCACCATACCAAAGCATGACCTCCTAACTTGGTCTTTGCAATCTTTACCTTCTGATCCTCAGCAACATCTTCACATTCAAAGTGATTATCAAGTGCAGCAATCCAATCCAGTAACTCATCTTCATTCAAACTTCCATTATACTTGGAAACATCAACCTTTACCTTAGGTTTATCACTCTGCACTGCCTTTAACAGTTTTGCAAATCTATGGTCTTCAGCATCCAGATCTTCAGCTACCTCTTCATACTCTTCAACAGCATCTTCATCTTCTTCTGATTCACTATCTTCCACTTCCCTGTTTTTGTTCTTTTCCAAGGCTACAAGCCTGGCTTGAAGTGCTTCAGCAAGCTCCTTCATCTTCCTCATCTCTCTGACATGTTTTTCCTTCATCTCCTGCAATTCTCTTGCAGTACCAGTACCTTTTGGAGGCATTTTGTCAACCTCTCACTTCTCTACCTCTGTCCTTTCAGTGACAGACTCAACTCTACCTCTGCCCTTTCGGTGACAGAATCAACACACAACAGCACAGACCTTTTGCTGAGCTCTGATACCACTATGATGCAGAGGCATCCACACTAAAACCTTAACATATAGCATGGATGTCCACAACCCTTCATCATCATCATCATATTTCCCTTAACACTGTCAGCATCATCATATTTTCTCTGCCGACCGATATCCTCCTGCAGACAAGCCCTCGCCCTTTTGCCTGTCAGCAGCATCATCATATCCGGCTATCGGCAGCATCATCACATTCGGCAAGTGCAAACATCCTCCTGATGTTCACTGTTCACCTTACCGCCAAACACTATCTTTAGCATCATGATGTTCAACATCATGTTCATCAGCAAGATATAGAACATCTGGTTCTTCCCATATATCCTGATGATGATACTCAACTTCACGCACCTTTCCTCCGATGCTTACATCACCCCGATATCCTGATGACAATTATCCTGATGACGATGACGTCACATGCAGCTCCTTCAATATCCTGCTGCCTTGATATCCTGATGACGATTATCCTGATGACGATGACGTCATATGCAGCTCCTCCAATATCCTTCTGTCGGCCAAACTTAACATTATCGGCCCGCGATGGTTTTATCAACCCGATCTTCTACCTTATGCCGATACGCTCCTCTTCGGCAACACCTGATGATGATCACCCCAATGCACATTCACTTTATGCAAACGATTGCATCATGCTCACCTCCACCTACTCAGATGACGCCCGAAGCGACTGCAGGATATACACAGAAATATCCTGATGATGTTGTTGCGATGGATTTTCCAACCTTAGCGAATTTCCAATCCGCCGAACCTCTTGGGATGACCCGATCTGCTTCCTGGACAACTTTCCAGACTTGAACTACCAGTGCGACCTAGCACATACCCATGCTAGGGTTCTCGACACCTCTCGACTGCGATCCTGCAAACATGCATGCAAACAAAAAGCAAACTAAATCCTAACCTACTGTACATTGCCATTCCACCGATTCGACGAATCAACCGGTGGAATGGATCAGCGAATCCATGTAACCACCAAAACAGCAACTCGATTACACGATGGAGATCAAACAGAAAATGAACACAAACAGGATCTTTATTGATTTCAAAAGATGCAATACAATATTTAGTCTCTCCCTCTGCCTCACTCTCTGCAATCTAGCTTCTCAACATCTATGTCTCAATCTGTCCTAAGACCAACCGATCCTCATGCATAAATAGGATCTCCTGCGAGTACTACTGACCCGACTCCAAGTAGCTGGGAACTCTCCAGGCGGCTGGGAGGATCCAACCGAACACACAGCATAACAGCTGTCCTAACAAACTACCTAAAAATAGTAAAGCACGGTCAACATGACCTTATTACATGCATTGGTCTTATCAGACCTTCTTTGAAACATTAACCAGACTCAAAACAAACTAACTACCTCATGGAGGCCAGCTGTCAGGTAGGTGCTCCTGCACCATAAAATTTGGTGACAATTCTGCTGGTAGAATCAGAGGAAGAGGAACTATTTCTTTTGATGGAAGAAACAAAACTGGTAATGTACTGTATGTTGAAGGTTTGAAGCACAATATTCTCAATGTTGGACAGTTGGTGGACAAAGGCTATGATCTCTGATTCAAGGATGGAAAATACAAAATCTTTGAAAGTTTCAGAACAGAGATGGCATCCGGTACTCAAACTAAAGGTAATATCTTCCACTTGGTTGGTACTGGTAAAAACTACTTATTTGTTCAAGTTGATCAGAGTTGGTTATGGCATAGAAGGATGTGTCATGTGAATTTTGATAATATCATCAAGATAAGCAATACTCAGGCTGTAAGAGATCTTCCAAAATTGGTGAAACCTACTAATAGCTTGTGCAAGGAATGTCAGTTGGGTAAGATAAGCAGAGTCTCATTCAAAAGCAAGGAACTGTCTTCTACCAGATTATTGGACTTAGTTCACACTAATCTTTGTGGTCCGACAAGAACCAGGAGTATTCAAGGTGATAGATACTTCATGCTACTAATTGATGACTATTCCCAAATGATGTGGGTAACCTTTCTAAAGGAGAAATCAGAAGCTCTTGAGAAATTCAAAATATTCAAGGCTATGGTAGAAAATGAAATAGGATTAAAGTTGGTTTGTCTGAGGTCTGATAGAGATGGAGAATTCACATCCGGTGAGTTCATAGAGTTCTGTGAGAAACATGGAATTAAGAGATAGTTGTCTATTCCTAGGACTCCACAGCAGAATGGAGTAGTGGAGAGAAAGAACTGAACCATCCAAGAAGCATCTAGGACCATGATGATAGAAGCAAATGTTCCTCAGATCTATTGGAGAGAAGCTGTCAACACTGCAGTCTATACTCTCAATCAAGTTCAAATCATAAGCAATATCGGTAAGACCCCTTATGAACTTTGGTTTGGCATTACTCCTACTGTAAGATATTTTAGAGTCTTTGGTAGCAAATGTTACATCAAAAGAGATGAAGATCTAGGCAAGTTTGATACTAGAAGTGATTAAGGAATATTCTTGGGTTACTCTACTTAAAGCAAAGCATACCGGTGCTATAACAAGAGACTAAGAAAGATGATAGAAAGTACAAATGTGAAGGTTGATGAGGGAATAGAGAAACCCTCAAGGTTTTATGAATATGATGAAAATGATCAAAATGGTGTTCTGGTTCAAGGAGTTGAATCCTCTTCTGAAAATTAGATTCAAACTGATCTGGTAAATCAGGAAGAAGGGATAGGTCTGAATGAGCCTGATCAAGAAGCAGAAGTGCAAGAAACTCCCAAAGTTCCAAGGTATGTAAGACTAAACCACTCTGAAGATCAGATCATAGGTGACAAAAGCAAAGGTGTGCAAACTAGAAGGAAAATTGCTCAAAATTTAGATGAATATTGTCTGATTTCAAAGATTGAACCTAAGACAATAAATGAAGCCTACAATGACGAAAACTGGACCAAAGCAATGGAGGAAGAGTTGATGCAAATTGAGAAAAATCACACTTGGGATCTTGTTCCTAGACCTAGAAACAAGAATGTGATTGGAACCAAATGGGTCTTCTGGAACAAACTAAATGAAGTTGGTGAAGTAATCAGAAATAAAGCCAGATTGGTCTGCAAGGGCTACTCTCAAATAGAAGGAATTGATTTTGAAGAAACTTTTGCTCCAGTGGCAAGAATTGAAGTAGTCAGATTATTTCTTGCCTTTGTTTCCTTGAAGGATCTCAATGTATATTAGATGGATGTCAAGTTTACCTTTCTAAATGGTGACTTGGAAGAAGAAGTGTATATAGAGCAACCGGATGGATTTCAGTTGTCTGATCATGGTGATATGGTCTGCAAGTTGAAGAAGGCACTGTATGGATTAAAGCAAGCCCCAAGAGCCTGGTATGAAAGACTGGATAAGCATCTTTTGAAGATTGGTTTCAACAAAGGTACTGCTAACAGTAACTTATATTTCAAAATTGATCATGAAAACATCTTGATTGTTGAAGTATTTATTGATGATATCATCTTTGGAGGAGGAGATAGTATGTGTAAAACTTTTGCAAATCAAATGAAAAGTGAGTTTGAGATGTCTATGCTTGGTGAAATGAATTTCTTCTTAGGTCAACAAATTGCTCAAATAAATAAAGGAATCTTCATTTCTCAGACCAAATATGTGAAAGAATTATTGAAGAAATTTGGGATGGAAGATTCAAAGCCAATGAATACTCCCATGACAACCGGATGTAAGTTGAGCAAAGATGATGACTCTCCTAAGGTAGACTAGACAAAGTACAGATCAATGATTGGAGGATTGTTGTATCTCACTCAAACTAGACCAGATATTATGCAAGCTGTTGGTCTTGTTGCTAGATTCCAAGCTGATCCTAGAGAATCCCATGTCATGGCAATCAAGAGGATTTTTAAAAATCTAAAAGGGATAGTTGAGTATGGTTTGTGGTATCCTAGAGATCATGATTTCTCTCTTCATGCCTATACAGATGCAGATTGGGCAGGAGATGTGGATGACCGAAAGAGTACCAGTGGTGGAGCATTCTTTTTGGGAAAGAGATTGGTTTCTTGGCTAAGAAAGAAACAAGAGGCAATATCCCTGTCTACAACTGAAGCAAAATACATAGCAGCAGCAGGTAGTTGCACTCAAGTTTTGTGGATGAAGCAGATGCTAAGAGATATTAAAGTAGAGTATGAGGAGCCTATCACAATCTTCTGTGATAATTCAAGTGCAATAAATATATCTAAGAATCCAGTGTTGCATTCTAAGACTAAGCATATATCTATCAAGTTTCACTTTTTAAGAGAGCAAGTGAACAAGAATGAAGTCAGATTGGAGTTTGTGCCCTCCAAGGATCAGATTACAGATATCTTTACTAAACCTCTACCTAAGGAATCTTTTGATTATTTCAGGGAGAAGTTAGGGGTTATTGCCCCTCCGGTGATGAACTAAGGTGCATTGATGTGCATTAGTCCAGTGGGTATCACAGTCACATCTTGAGATCCGAATTGATGTTGGGGAGCTACTACTCAGGGGGAGTAGCAGGTATGATTCTGAAGTGATTGCAAGTATGTACCCTTTGCCATTGATGTCAAAGGGGGAGAGAAGACATGTGAAAAACAAGTGGATGATGATCAATGGGGGAGTAGTAAAAGAAGAGAAGACATGTGAATGGTTCTTTTTGATAGGGGGAGTTGTGACAGTAAGGAGAAGTTCTTGTCTTGATGGTTTTTCACATCATATGTTGCCATCAATGACAAAGGGGGAGATTGTTGCAAGTATGGGCCTAACCGGTGTTGTCATTGATGTCAACATACTCCTGTTGCATTAATGATAAGGATTGGATGAGCTGTGAGTTGAGGATATTGAGAAAATTAGTCTCAATTAGGAACAGTGAAGACCAGTGATGATAGTAAGGTACAAGTCCAAGATAGGATGATGATCAAAAGATGTGGATTAAAGGGTTTGTATATATGTGTCTATAGGTGATCCATTAGATATTTCAGAGGTCCACATGAAGATATGAAGAAGTTGCAGTTGCTCAAGTAAAACTAGTTCCAGTAGGTGTTAAGAGGTGACAGTGTGTAACAAGAAAGGTCTGGTGAGATCTGGAAATGAAGTTTCATGTTTTGTGGATTTGAGGGAGTGTTAAGGAGGTCTTTGTGGAGTGCTATCTAGATTGGTTCATAGTTTGAAGGTATGAAAGCATGCATTCCTTTGTGACAGTAGTGACAGACTGTGTTCTTGAGGTTCCGGATGAAGGAGAGATGGTTTTCAGTAAACAGATGAAGTATGGATGTTCTTGGTGTTTCAGGCAAGCTTGTGGTGGTCTTTGGATCATGTCCAATTCATGTTGGTGGTCCGCATTGAAGTTGGAGTTTGCTTTTGAAAAACAACTTCTAGATAATGGTGTTCTTCTGAAAATAGGCCAACCAGATGAGTTATACATCTTACGGATGTTATTGTGGATGTTTGCCGACTTAGATGATCATTCCTAAGTTGATGTCTTGTATAAATAAGGGATTGTGAAGTCATTTGGAAAGTGGACTTGTGGAGATGAGTGTGTGGTAGTGAAGAGGAGAGTGAAAGGTAGAGCAAAAGTATTGAGCTTAATGGAACTGATTCAAGCATGGTGAAGATGCTATTCTCCAGTTCATGTATGTGATACTTATTTCTTTGTAGATAGTGTGTCTCTTGTAGGCAGTGAGCCTCTTGCGAGCAGCGTGCTCTGGCAGTGAGCCCTAATTGGCATGTGCCATTTTGTTCTTTCTATTCTTCTAACAGAGAATACATTCTTGGGTTAATCACCCCATGGTTTTTTCCCTTAACCAAGTTTTCCACGTCAAAATCTTGGTGTCTTATGTGTTGATGAGTTTCTACTTTTGATTTGAATGCATTATGTTTTATGTTTAATACACTGCTAATTACTAAGAGGATTTAAGTGTGTAAATTGGAGAAAGTTTTGCACAACTGATTCACCCCACTCTTAGTTGTGTGTCCTAAGTCTAACACTCTGGTGGTGAAGAATCCTCAGATGAAGATGAATCCCATGCACAAACTGATAGAATTTCCAAACAAAAAATTGAATACTAGCCTCCTAGCAGGGAACATGAGGTTGAAGAACTAGTTGATACATATCCCAGACAATTGGCATATGATTCATTTATTTCTGATAACTAGTTTATTCATTCTCTAGAGTTTAAGTCCTTTTTGTACAAATACAAAGGAAAATAACTTAGGGAATATGTTGAAAATGTCACACCTAATAATGAAAAATAATTGTTAAGTATACTAAAGACAACTGTGGATAATGAGATGAGGAGTATGACCCATGATAAAGGTAGACAACTACTAAAAGAAGTGGGTGTGATGATATTTCTAGGATTGGATATGAATTCTACATTGGTATTTGATAGTTTCTTACATAATACTGATGACAAATATAAGCTTACTTGAGAAGGGGTAATAGAAGTATACATGGGAACAAAATATAGCAATGATGAAAACTCACTTATGATCTGGGCTTTGTATCTGCCTCATAAAAAGATTGTAGTCAGTGATACTGAAAAAGTATTCAGGCATGTGATGACATTAAAGGCAAGAGAAATGGATCCCATAATCACTACTGATGTTGGGATTAATGTGGCAAAGTTGAACAAGGCCCAAATCTAGATGTCGATCAAAGAAAGAGACATGTATAATTTGAGTTGTGAGAGAATGACAAAGGAGAACGATTTCTTGAAAGATACAATCAAAGATGCTTTTGGGGGATTAGCTAAGAAATTAACCCAAGGAGAGAGCCCATAGAGTATTGAACCACTATCAAATGATTAGATAGCACAGATCCAAATTGACACACTTTCTATAGTACTACAGAGAAAGCATACTCATGATGCATTGGATGAATAAATTCTTGCATGTCTACTCTGAGAATCATAAAGTTATCCAAGAGCATGAGAGATTAAATAATAGGCTCCAAGAGAAGCTCCATGGGATACAAGGTAAAGATACCCCTAACAGTGCAGGCATCTCCAGTACCGAAGATCTAATCAAGCAACATAAGAAATATCATGACAAGCTTCAAGTTGATGCAAAAGAGTGTATTGATGCTTCCAAGATGGGTGTATCGGTGTTATTTAGAAATGAGAAAGAGTTGCAAAGAAAAGATGAATGGGCTAAAGAATGCCAAGTGATATTACAGGAGGCTCTAGAGACTATCAAAGATAAAGACTCAGCATCCTAGGAGGCCTGCAAGCATTTGGAGAGGATGGTTTTGATAGAGGTGGTCACAAGGAATGCCATAGAATTTGGTGATACAAATTTGAACCAAAAGTATTTAGATCATGTTTCTAAGATCTACCTGTGGCTCGGTAGAGCTTAGTGTTAATTATCTTTGTTAATTCTATTAACTCTGAAAAGACACTATGAAGAGATATGTCTTCTTCACAACTATTGCTATAAAAGATGAACATATGATGGTCTAAAGCATCATCAGTAGGAAGATATCTTTCTCTCTTATTTTAAAAGACTTTATATGAGGCACTAGTAAGAAGATAGATTGTCATCTCTTATCCATTTGAAAAACTTATATCATATATGTTTATTTTCTGAAGAAGTGTAATGGAGTAGGATACTTTCATATGGTGATTTATTTCTAGTTTTCAATAGTTGTGTTAGTTTTCATGATTACATGTTATTGTGCTATCTTCAAAGTGGTTTTCCCTTATAATTCAAATTTATATGCATTTGTCAAAACACATTTGTTGTTACTATGTGACATTGTGGTTGGGTTCTTCTTGGGTGAATTAAATTCCTTTCAAGTAATTTGACTTAACTGGTTTCATAGGATTAAAACCTTTTTAAACTAATTGTCCTAATTGGTTTCCCTCAAGTCAAGAATTAAATATCCTTCCATAATATCACATTAATCTAGGAGAATAACACTAGGATTAGTAAGAAGAGTCCTATAACTAGAAAACTTGCACGTCTGCATAAGGTGTTGACATTCAAAAGTGCCCAACTATTAGAGTTAAGCTAGGAGATAAATTCACCTATCATATACATTTGTTTCCATTAACCCAGCCACTAACTCCAATAGCCCAATAGGGTAGGCACTAGTCATTCCAAATTCATTCTATAAATTCTACATAGTTTTATTCGAGCATTCATATCTAAGACCTTAACATTAGGAGTAAGAATAGTTATCTTTTAAGCTACTTCACACCTATTTGCCATTGTGAAGGATATTAAAAATCTGCATTAGTTTTGACAGGTATACGCACCTAGGTCTAGCAAAACCTAAAGTGAAGAAGGTATTATCCTTGTGCCTATTAGCCAAAAGCGTGAAGAGAGCTTGGCAACCTCTTAAGGATGTAAAAACCTATGTTTTTTAGACCTAACAGAATTGGTGACTCTACTGGGGACTAGCCTAGTTTAAACTTGTGCCTTCCATCATATGAGTCATATCACAATATTATAGCATATTCAAAACTCCATTGGGAAGAGCTAGAATCATTTCTTCTTACTCACAAAAAGTAAGTGGTGACTCTAAAAGAATGTTATGAATGATGAGATAAACATCATATTAGAAAGGATAGATGATAGATACCAAATATATACTATACTATCCAACATGAATGGAAGGAGATCTATGCACCCGGATAGTCCCAAGAAGGGAAATGTGAAGTGGATAGACAAGCATGGACCTCCTCATGGGAAGAATAATGTAAATAAGGATGAAGTAGTACCCAAATAGTTAGAAGATAATACAAACACATCAAAACAACCTTATACAGTATTTAACTCCCCATGGCATAATGACAGTGGAAATCCCTCAACACCACTTAAGAAAATCAATACAAATGATGAAGCCCTCAATTTAAGGACAGAACCCCTGGTGGCAAATGAGTTTGAGGAATGGTTGGATGAAGAAAACTAATAGGAACAAGAAGATCCTGATAGGAAACTTTTATCGTAGCAGGGGGAGGCTAATCAAGAGGGATCTGTAGATCATACTGTTGTTGAATTTGAGAGTATGAGTAATCAAGAGATTGAGATACACTTGGAATGGCAAAGACAACAACTTAGAAGGAGATAGCAAATGATACGATAAAGCTAGGAAATAAATCAACAAATAGCACAATTAAAAATCTAATCACCAAGACAACCAAAATATGTCCCTCCACACAAACAAGGTAGTAATACCAATCCACATGGGATATCTCAGAATACAAGTGCCTCGGGTACCTCAAAGATGACTAGAGGAGGTAATTCAAGATAGAGCTCTCAACAAAATATATCATCACAAAGGTCCCAGCCTCCAAATACCAATAATATTCCCCAATATTGCCCACCACCAGGTCAATATGGTGTCCCACAACATCAACATCCTGTACCACTTTAGAATATATATCCTCAGCAACATACACAACAAAATGCCTATCACCATCCTCCATATGGATACCAATACTACCCTAATATGCCCCCCATGAGTATGCCTCCACAAAACCTCATGAATATATGTAGGCAATTTGATCTAATAGGATATCAACTATACCCATACCTGACTGACAGTAGTTAGAGAAATATGGTCCCCAAGTTCACTAGAAATAATGCAATATTAGCTAAATATCATATTAGAAACTTCAATGCCTTTGTACAAGACATTGGTATAGAACATGATGATGTAAACATGAGATTATTCATGATGTCCTTAACTGAAGATGCAATGGATTGGTTTAATAGTTTACTAGATTCTTTAATTAATTCTATAGCAAACTTCCATAACCAATTTATAGAGCAATATGGTAATCAGTATACCCCTGAATTTGCCTTGCATGAACTAATAAGCATCCAGAAATACTAGAATGAATCAGTGTATGACTTCAATCAAAGATTCTCCAAATTGCATAAAAAAATACCACACTGATCTAAGCTGACTGACCCAGCAGCCTTAAGCATTTATCTGAAAGCCTTTGATCCAAAAATAAGGTACGAACTCAGAAACTGGTGCTCGAGGAGCTTAGCTGAAGCACAAAAAATAGCATTGACTATTGAAAATAATAGAAAAGTTGTAGGGATGATTGGCAAAAGCGATAACTTCAGAGTTCCTCAAAACTCTAATAATCACCAGAATAAGTAGGAAAGTCAATACAGAAATGAAAGACCTAGGTTGCATGACATGCCATATAATACCAATTGGAAAGATGGAAGACATGTGTAGAATAACATAAGGCAAAATTATGGCAAGGATACTCTTGACCCTCTAAAAAGAAATGGGGCACACGTGGTAGAAGATAATCCATGGTGCTTGGTATGTAATTTTAACAATTCAACTGAATATTGTATAGTGGCCCAATCAGTACAGCAAGAAGTATCTTATGGCTATGAAAGAGACAACCATACCATAAATATGCTAGAAGTTACACCTTACTAGATAGATGAAGACTATTCTTCTACAGAAGAAGACGGGTATGAGTATGATGTAGGGAACCAAAAAAATAATGTTAATATGAGAAGACAAGAAGTCTTCTCAGATCAGGATGACAGCTATAGGGGAAGTACTTATAATCCTAACAAGAAACCACATCGTCAATGGAGAAAACCTACTGAAGAAGAAAGGAGAGCTCTTACAATGGCTGCAGTGGCACAGGCTAAGAATAGATATAATCTAAGAAATAGGATAGTCAATGTAGATCAAGGAACACCTGGGAGTGTCTTTATAAAAGATCAAAATTATAATAAAAATAACATGAAATCCTCACATAAATAACAAGGAAAGACTAAGAAAAATAAGACAAAGGATAAAATGCCAGTTGAAGAAAAATGGCATATGAAAATAGAAAAGAATGATCAAACAATAACTCCCTCATTTGACATTGCCCAAACAATATCTTAGGTAAAGATATCAGTACCACTCCTTGAAATGATGAAGGTAGACAAATACAAAAATACAGTGGTCAAAATAATTTCAGATATACCAAATCAAGAACAACAGAAATCTAAAAGTAAAATAAACAATGTCCAACAGGAAACTATTAAAATTCCTGAGGTATACCTAGTTGATACTCTGACAAAAAATCCCTCACAAGTAGATCCTTTCTACACTACTTTTTTGATAAAAAATAGAGTGGTAAGAAATTGCATGATTGACTCAAGCGCAACAATGAATATTATGCCAGTAGTAGTTATGAAGGAGCTGGGAATGTGGGTTGACACTACATATGGCAAGTGTTATGCAATGGACAATAGGTCCATTCTAGTTGTGGGCATTATGAAGGATGTAGAGATAAAGTTGGCTACCTACCTTGAAGCAACATATAATATTGACATCACTGTGGTTGATATCCCACCATTTTACAGGATTCTATTATCAAGACAATGGGCCGCAATGGCAAGAGGGAATGTTCAGTTAGATTTATCATATGCCACAATACTAGTGGGAGGCAAGGAAGTTAGACTTTGTAGAGAGCCAAGATACAAAAATATCATAGAATGCATAGATCAAAACCAAATAAACTTATTCTATGATACAGACCTTGGTGCATTCAGAGTTGAGAAAAGCTAGCTAGAATTATAGAACACTGATCCAATACATCTAGAAGCCCAAAAAGATGAATGTGATGTATGGAAGATGTATTTTGATGGTGCATGTAGCAAGGCTGGTAATGAGTGGGAGTATTATTTATCTCACCAATTGGTAAGACCTTCAAGTACTCATTCCTGTTGACATTTGAATGCACTAAAAATGTAGCAGAATATGAGGATCTGTTCATTGGTCTGAACATTTCCATAAAGCATAAAATAAAATGTCTTGCTGTATATGGGGATTCTGAATTAGTTACATCTCAAGTCAGAGGGAAGTATTCATCCAAGAACAAAAGGTTGAAGCAATATAGAAATGTTGTCTGGGATGATGTTGAGTTATTTGATGTCTTCTCAATTAACTAGATAGACAGGTCAAAAAATATAATGGCTGATTTCGTAGCAAACATAGCATTGAAAAAGGATGATATCACACTGGTAGGCATTACTGAAGTAGAATTCAAAACTAGACTAGTGATTCCAGATAACATCCATAGTTGGCAAGTCTTTAATGATGACACGGATCTAATCAAATTCCTACACTCTGTCGATCAAGATGAAGCCCAAGAAATTCATTTAAATGTGTTTGTGGAGGAAGTAGATGTAAAAGAAACTCTCTTTGGTCAGGAGATAGTTCAGTTAAAAACAAATAAAATACCTAAGGGTCTCATAGCATAGAGAGAGTATTTGATGGGAATGACCGATTCAAGGCAAAGAGCATACCCATAGTACAAAATGATCTTGAAGAAATAAATCTAGGAACATAAACAACCCCAGAGAATGTATATATTGGGAAGAAACTGAATCCCAAAATTAGAAGCATGCTTATTGATTTACTCAAAAAGTACAGACACGTATTTGCATGGTCCTATGATGTGTTGAAAGCATACCAAGAACATCTTTTCCAACATGAGATACCACTAAAGCTAGATGCCAAACCATTCAGGCAAAAGCAGAGACCTATCAATCCCACATTGGCCCCTAAGATGCTTGAGGAACTCACAAAAATAAGGGATGGAGCTATTATCAAACCCATTAGACATTCTTCTTAGGTTTCAAACTTGGTGCCTGTCAAGAAGAAAAATGGGGACATTAGACTATGTGTGGACTTTAGAAATTTAAATAAATCTTCACTTAAGGATAATTACGCCCTTCCTAACATGGAAGCAGTACTGCAAAAAGTTACAGGTTGTGAACTATTGTCCATGATGGATGGTTTCTTAGGATACTAGGTAAAGCTCAAGGAATCTGAACAATTCAAAGCTGCCTTTACTACACCTTGGGGAACATATGTTTATGTAAGAATGCCATTTGGGCTCACAAACACTGGAGCAACATTCCAAAGGGAAATGGATGTGGCTTTTGCTGGTTTAATTAATGGAATTATGGTGGTTTATCAGGATGACTTGAAAACATATTCCAAGAAAACTGAGGATCATTGTACACACTTGGAGAAAATTTTTATTAACGCCTTGGAATATGGGATCTCGTTGAATCCTAAAAGTGCCATTTCATTATAACAGAGGGCAAGTTGCTTGGCCACATAGTTTCAAAAGATGGAATAAGAATAGATCCCAAAAGAGTGGAAGTCATTGACCAGATTCCCATCCCTAAAATTGTAAAGGCTATACAATCTTTCTTTGGCCAAATCAACTTTGTCAGGAGGTTCACTCCAAATTTTGCTGAAATAGTAAAACCTATTTCCAAGATGTTAAAGAAGGGTGAATAGGTGGAATGGACAGAGGATGTAATTGAAGCTTTTGGAGCTATTAAAAAGGCAATCAAAGAGGCTCCTATATTAAAGTCCCCTGAATTTGACAAACCATTTCAGATATTCTCTTTTGCATCATACCACTCAGTAGTTGCAATAATGCTGGAAAAGAACACTGAAGGATTTGAACAACCAATTTCATTCTTTAGCAAGTCACTTCAAGGGGCTGAATTAAAAATATGACATAATGGAAAAGCAAGCCTATGCCTTAGTGAAAGCAATAAAATCATTTAAACCTTATCTAGTAGGAGCTCAGGTGATAGCGTATGTGCCGAATGCTACAACGAAGGATGTATTTGTTCAAAATGAGGTTACTGGATGAAGGTGTAGGTGGATTAATCAAATCCAAGAGTTCAACAAAGACATCTAGATCACTAAACTGGTTAGGGGATAGGGCTTAGCAAAACTAATGACTGAATCTAATTTGGAGGCAGCACAAGTCTACAATATAGATGATGAAGAAAACAACAGTGCTGCAAGCATAGAGCATACATCTTGGTATACCAATATAATATATTATTTAATGAATCTAAAATGTCCTACAAACTTAAATAAAAATTAGAAGAGAACATTAAAATTACAAGCATCAAAATATATTTTCATGGATAGAGACTTATATTGGAAAAATAGAGATGGTATTTTGCTACTATGCTTATATAAGACACAAGCTGAAAGGGTTTTGCAAGAGACACACAAAGGTGCATGTGGAGGACACTTCTTAGTGAAGACCACTACCCATAGAACCTTGAGAGCTAAGTATTATTGGCTAGAAATGTTAAAAAATGCTTATAGTTATGTCAGAAGATGTGAAGCCTATCAAAAATTCTCTGGTAAGCTCAAATATCAGGGAGCCCTGCCACTAAGATCCATGCAAATAGAGGCTCCATTTCACCAGTGGGGAATTGATTTTATACAAGAAATTGCTGAGAAATCAAGTGGAGGACATAAATGGATCTTGGTAGCCACTAATTATTTTACCAAGTGGATAGAAGCTATCCTAACAAAATAGGCTACCAGCAAAGTAGTGATAAATTTCCTCTTAGAAAACAATATTACAAGATTTGGAGTGCCAGTGAGAATTATTATAGATAATGGTATGTGTTTTAGATCTAAGGAATTTAAATCATTATGTGAACATTATGGCATAACAATCTCCTACGCTTCACCATATCATCCTCAGGCGAATGGTCAGGCAGAATCTAGCAACAAAAGCATCTTAAAAATCATTAAAAGGGTCTTGGACAATAATAAAAAGGTGTGGGATTCAAAGTTGAGTTTAGCCTTATGGGCAGATAGGATTACTGTAAAGAAGGCTACAGGGAAGTCACCATTTGAGTTAGTATATGGAACCCAAGCTAGGTTACCAATGCATAATCTCATACCAGTTTGTAGGTTTATTCTTCAAGAGGATTTAGATGTCCCCCAACCCATGGAAGAGAGATTAGAACAATTGATTGAATTAGATGAAGTGAGGATTGAGGCCCAAAAACAAAATGAGAAGTTACAACTATAGAGAAAATACCTCTTTGATAAAAGGGCCAAGGAAAGAAAATTTAAGGAGAATGACATGGTCCTCATGTGGAATGCCAGAGCACAAGAAAAGGGTAAACATGGTAAATTTGAGGCATAATGGGTAGGTCCATTTCTTATCACTGGCAAAGGAGGAGAAGATTCCTACTATCTATAAAATATGTCAGGAGAGAATCAAGAATTGCTAGTGCATGGACAATTCCTGAAACATTTTTTTCTTAAATTTTCCATGCACAGTAGTCTAGGAAAAGGTCAAGAATTACCAGTGCATGGACAATTATTAAAAAATACCTTTTTGCAAATAGATTTTCCATGCACAATAGTATAGGATTCCATTCCATTTCTATCCATTTCCATCCACTTCCAAATTCCTTCCAATTGCCACATCCAACAAATAAAACACTTGGTCTGCTCTCCGAGAGATCTGGATTCTTGCCATACCCACAAAGGGGTATGCATCCCCAATCAAAGCCACTATTTGGACTAGAAAAAATCTCACATTTTCTAGCTTCCATTAGTTTATTCAGCCCCTATGTAACTTTGTGATCGAAATAAATTACCACAATTTGTGTGACAAGATCCATATTGTGACCTCTGTTAACCAATAATCCCAATTCCTTCACTATGGTAGATAAAAACCTTAGATTAATCAATTTTGGCAAGACCCTAGTCATATTTCCCCAATCCATGAACCATATGTCTATACAAAACACATTTTGTCCATAATTGGGAAGAGACAGATGAAGTCTCACCGATGAGAATTCAAAAACAACACAAGTTGAAGTATCGACGAGAGCAGAAGGATCAAGATGAAGTTTTTATGTTCCCCCAAGCTCATTAGTCATGGTGATTAATGGTTTTCGGTGAGAAATAGAAACTTTTATTGTGATAAAGTAAATGCAATAATCCTATCGGAGAAACATTGATGATTGGGTGAAGTCTTTTAAGTCCTTCCGACTACATAAGTTACTCTGATGATTGAAACCACCAATGATATAGATGAAACTCTTGCCAATAGAACAAAAATTTTGGAAAGACTAACACTATCGGAGCGGACCTTATAGATCTCACCAACGATGAAAGCTACTCTGACAAAAGGAAATCGAGAGCTATTTCAAGGAGACTTATCCCGATGGGTAAAATAAAAGATAAAAACATATTGGAGAAACTCAAAACATCGGGACCACATGATAGCCTCATAGCGATGGTTCTAGTCAAGTTGATGACAATGCAAACACTCACTCCTGCATTGAGTAAGCCTTGTAATGTATCCCCGAAGCATTAGAAATCAAAGGAAAAGGGGTTAAATCTATCGGTAGGAGGATTAAAGGGTCTTCCCAATAGTGATACACTATATTGAAAGGACATTTGGTTGGTCACAACAATTGAGTTATGAAACATATAAGTAAAAATGGCACCAGATGAAGCATACAGATTGACATAAATTTAGGAATGTCTCACTGACAATAAATGTTGTATTGATTTGACATTTCAAATTTCAAAAAACTTGCCACATTAATTCACAAGAGAAGACATTAATGGTGACCTGAATAAAATCCCCTATAAAAACATTCCAAATCAAAGCACTTGAAACCAGAAGAGATTTTCTGGAGGCACGACGAAAGCATGGGGATAAAACAAAGAATGAAAGGATTCAACAATCTATGTGACCACAGGTAAGCACATAAACTCCTTTGCAATTGATAAATTGAAGTTTGTCTCTATTATTCAAGGTAGGGTTAGAATGGAGACACCCACAAAAACGAAGGTTGGAAAACAATAAGGGGAAACAAATAAAGCTAAGAAATAGAAAAATGAGAAAGGACAAAAAGAGAAGGTGAAAGAGCGAAAACTAAACTAGCATCTCATAGATCAATTACCCGGTTTAGGTCCTAAGGCCAAAAGTTTTGCACAACTCAGGGCTGATATAGAGAAATTAGAACATAAATGTAAACACATTGGCAATATATGGACACTCATCCATGGGTATGAATTGTTTAAGTTTAATTACAATAGAAGAATTAGGAGTGCACCTGTTTGCAACCCTTGGAACTTCAATTTGGGGAAATTGGTTGTGCCAGATGTGTTTGAAAACATAGATCTCCTGAAACTCTTAGCCAACCATTACAACCAGAATCTTAAGGCTATATGCAACCCGCAAGGTGAGCCTTTTATACATTTGTCAAAAAATGCAATCTGTGAAGTATTAAATTTAGATGACCTATACAATGAACCTATAATATATGAGGACTTGGAAAAGGAGTATTGGAGGATAGATACCACCTACAAAGGGTGGAGACTGCCACTTCATAGGCCTAGGGTAGAAGGAAGCATAGCTCCCCTTGAGGACAATGATGGGCCTCCATTTCGCATTGATTTGTTTGAGCCATATATGAAATACACCTACTATTCGATTGGCTAGGTCTTAGGATCAGAGGTTTCTGAATTCATGACAATTGGACCAATGGTGATAGCTTCTGATATACAATGTCATAATGCCAGGCCTTTTGACTATGTTGCATATGTCTTCAAGGAAATTGACTCTAGGTTAATGGCTAGTAAAAACAACTCTCCCATACTGTACTTCAAGCGTTACTCATTGATTGTGCACATGATACTATATTATGGTTAGGAAATCAGGATGTGGCCAGAAGAGTTGAGGATTACACAATTGGACAAGAAAGGACAACCATTACCTATGTAATTATGGACTAGTGTGTGGGATAGCAGATTTGCCAATTCTGATTATGTTTACTTTGAGGAGTATTTTGTAAAAAAATTGTACAAATTCTTTAGCCACCCCTATGATTATTCTTTATCTGATGAAATTAAGAGATTTATGACGCCAAAATACTTCAATTGGTCTCCAACTATGACACATAACTGGGGAGACTGTTATTGTTTCCTTAACTCCACCATGATTAGAGTCTATGGCTTTGAAGAAACCTTTTTTGTTACCTAAGACTATTCCAGACAGGATAGCATATTTGGAGATCATCAGACAAATGGACTACTCCAATGTAATGAATCTAAGTGCTTATGATAAACAATCATTTATGCCAAGCACATTGTGTTTTGGAGATTTCACCATAGTGTCAAAAGATGGGTATGATCTCATTCGGGATAAATTGCTACATTACAACATGAAATATATAGAACAGAGGAAGGGATTTGATCCTGAAGGTGTTATAGATTATGCAAGGAAGAAGAAGAATCTCAGTAGGTATGCACACATACCTTATCCACATGATGATGTCGTAAGGAATATGGAGGGAGCAAAGGTTGAATTAGCTATTGATAAATATAACAGAGAGATAGATCAGAGGAGGAAGGAAATATATGAAGTGGAATTGTTGTCCTTTGGTGGTGAAGAATCCTCAGATGAAGATGAACCCAATGCACAAACTAATAGAATTCCCAAACACAGAATTGAATACCAGTCTCCTAATATGGAACATGAGCTTGAAGAACTAGTTGATACAAATGCCAGACAATTGGCATATGATTCATTTATTTCTGATGACCAATTTATTCATTCTCCAGAGTTTAAGTCCTTTTTGTACAAATACAAAGGAAAAAGAAGTTACGAAATCTATTGAAAATGTCACACCTGATAATGAAAAATGATTGTTAAGTGTACTAAAGACAACCATGGATAATGAGATGAGGAGTATGACCCCTGATAAAGGTAGATAGCTACTAAAAGAAGTGGGTGTGATGATATTTCCAAGATTGGATATGAATTATGCATTGGTATTTGATAGTTTCTTACATAATACTGATGACAAATGTAAGCTTACTCTAGAAGGGGTAACAGAAGTATACATGGAAACAAAATATAACAATGATGAAAACTCACTTATGATCTAGGCTTTGTATCCGCCTCACAAAAATATTACAGTCATTGATACTGAAAAAGCATTCGGGCATGTGATGACATTGAAGGCGGGAGAAACAGATCCCATAATCACTATTGATGTTGGGATTAATGTGGCAAAGTTGAACAAGGCCCAAATCTAGATGTTGTTCAAAGAAAGAGACATGTATAAGTTGAGTTGTGAGAGAATGACAAAGGAGAACAATTTCTTGAAAGATACAGTCAAAGATGTTTTTGGAGGATCAACTAAGATATTAACCTAAGGAGAAAGCCCACAGAGTACTAAACCACTATTGAATGATTAGATAGCTCAGATCCAAATTGACACACTTGCTACAGTACTATAGAGTAGGCATACTCATATGATGCATTGGATGAATAAATTCTAGGATGTCTACTCTGAGAATCATAAAGTTATCCAAGAGCATGAGAGATTAAATAATAGGCTCCAAGAGAAGCTCCATGGGATACAAAGTAAAGATACCCCTGATAGTGTAGGCATCTCCAGTGCTGAAGATTTGATCAAGCAACATAAGAAATATCATGACAAGCTTCGAGATGATGCAAAGGAGTGTATTGATGCTTCCAAGATGGGTGTACCTATGTTATTTAGAAATGAGAAAGAGTTGAAAAGCAAAGACGAATGGGCTAAAGAATGCCAAGTGATATTACAGGAGGCTCTAGAGACTATCAAAGATAAAGACTCAGTATCCTGGGAGGCATGCAAACATTTGGAGAGGATGGTTTCGATAGAGGTGGTAACAAGGAATGCCATAGAATTTGCTAATACACATCTGAGCCAAAATTATTTAGTCATGTTGCTTAGATCTACCTGTGGCTTAGTAGAGCTTAGTGTTAATTATCTTTGTTAATTATGTTAACTCCCAAAAGACACTATGAAGAGATATGTCTTCCTCACAACTATTGCTATGAAAGATGAACATATGATGGTCTAAAGCATCATTAGTAGGAAGATATGTTTCTCTCTTATTTTAAAAGACTTTATATGAGGCACTAGTAAGAAGATAGATTTCCATATCTTGTCCATTTGAAAAACTTATATCATATATGCTTATTTTCTGAAGAAGTGTAATGGAGCAGAATACTTTCATATGGTGATTTATTTCCAGTGTTCAATAGTTGTGTTAGTTTTCATGATTACATGTTATTGTACTATCTCCAAAGTGGTTTTCCCTTATTATTCAAATTTTATATGCATTTGTCAGAACACATTTGCTGTTACTGTGTGACGTTGTGGCTGGGTTCTGCTTGGGTGAATTAAATTCCTTTCAAGTAATTTGACGTAACTGGTTCCATAGGATTAAATCCTTTTTAAGCTAATTGTCCTAATTGGTTTCCCTCAAGTCAAGAATTAAATATCCTTCCATAATATCACAGTAATCTGGGAGACTAACATTGGGATTAGTAAGAAGAGTGTTGTAACTAGTAAACTTGCACATCTGCATAAGGTGCTGACATTCAAAAGTGCCCAACTATTAGAGTTAAGATAGGAGATAAATTCACCTATCATATACATTTGTTTCCATTAACCCATCCACCAATTATGAGAGGAGCCAGGAAAAATGAACAGAATGTTAATATCAAATAAGTCAAGAAAATGCAAGAGACATGAAAGATGATTAATTACATAATCACATAATTGGTAATGAATTATGAACAAGTGTGGTGTACAAATAGTGTTGAGAGTTTGAGTTAATGGGAGTCAATCCCATAACTTAAGGATATCTCAAATAGATGTGGCAAGCTAAGTGGAGTGAAAGAGTTCGAAGGACTCTTCCTAACTACCACACACCCAGCTGAGGTGTTTTATGCCATGTGGCAAATATACACATAATTACTTATTTAAATATAAGTAATAGTGTTAATATTCCTACACTAACACCCCCCCTTAAGCACAACTTAGGAGGGCACAATAAGGATGGGTCCTGGCAACTAGGCCTGATCAGGTACCCATGTACAAATGTATCTCTCATAAAGCTGAGAAAGAAAGAAAACCCTGTGGGAAAAAAAACTTTCCTCCAAAAAGAGAGAAAATGAGAAAGTGTTCTGTACATGATTTGATGGAAGTGCACTTGACACAATACAACTGAAAGTAATAGTCTTGTAATAAGATTCTATGGAAGCCTTCTATGAAGCAACTCTAAAATCTGTAGAAGCAAATGAACCAATATCAATCTTCTACTATGATGAATCTTTGGAAGTCCTCAAAGAATCAACTCTGGATGCACATGTAGAATTAGGTGATAGTGTAGTGGAAATGTTCATGACACATCTCAATACAATGCAGGAAAATTATTGAAGAATGATGAAGTAGTGGTGGAAGTGTACTTAACATATCTCTATGGAAGTGCTCTTGGCACAACTTTGAAATGCACTTGACACAACTCTATGAACCCCCTATAATTCAATATTTTTATCCCAATATTATTTTGTGGCACTTTATAAATTAGTGCATGAATAACCACCATAACTGAAAAAATGGAAAAAAAGTGCAGAAGTGTTCTACACACGATTCAATGAAGTGCTCTTGACATGATTGTATGGAAGTGCTCCTTAACACAACTCTAAAATGTTCAAGGCACATTCTATACACCCCCTGATTTAGTATTAGGTGACCCCTTAGATTTGTCACACTTTATAATTTAGTGGATTATTACGATATAAATAGGTTAGATGCATGGGAAATGTGAAAATATTCACTTTTGCAAAAATCAGTGCTTAATTTCGAGCTACCGAGCAAAAGTTATCACAAAAACAAGTTCCCACAAAATAGACCTATTTTAATAAACTAGCACTAATTAGCAAAAAAAAAGTCCATGGTGAGAGTGAAACTAGCCTTCCAACGACTCATTGGATTCGATAAAGAATGAAGAATACAATGGTTTAATTTTGTGAGGGGGAATTGGCCTTCTACCAACCCGGGCCTCACACATCATCTTCAATAGATGAAGATACAAGGTTTACATAACCAGTAATTCCTTCAAATTAATTTTTCCCCAATTTTTAAAATTCCTCCCCTATTGGATTTATTTTTGCCCCAAATATGAATGTCCCTTTCCTATGTTTGTTGTTATTAAATTTATAGTGCTTTGAACTTGCAAAATTAAAAAAAACAATTAAAAAAAGACATTTACAAAGCCCGCAAATTAGGGCAAGAGGTGTAGAGCTAGGGTAAATATTTCCAAAATATAGAGGAATGGTGGCCAAAAGAAGCAATGGTGGCCTCCTTGCATGAATGTTGAGTGTGGATGCTGAGAATCCCTGTGTGTATAATATCCAATGTGAATACAATGAATAGAGGTGCCAACAATAGACCTATTGGACTGGATGGAGGACCAAATTTCAGGGCAGAGGAGCAAAAATGAGTGGCCAGATAATGGAATACAGGAGTAGATTAGAGCATAGAATGCCAAAAAAATGCAAAGGAAAAATGGGGCGGTAAAAAATGGTAGCCAAAATAAATTATAGGGGCAAATGTGCATGTAGGCTAGATTCCAGGGTGTTGACCAACCTCTTTTCCTCTTTGCAAACCTTCTTTCTCTATGAATCTTCTTTCCTTTTGCATTGGATGACCACTTGAATGTGTAGTGCATGGGAGAATGTGAGAAGATGGTGTAGGTTTCTTCCACTCGCAATGTCCGTTGAACAAGGAGTTGGTTCTAGGTTGAAGGGAGCTAGTTCTAGGCCGAAGAGGGGTGTAGATCTAAGCCTGTGTGGGTGCATGGGAGAAGGAGCTTGCATGAGGCGGCATGAGCCAGTCAAGGCCGTACTTCCAATGCCCTCTCTGCATGAGCCAAATCAAGCCATGAGCAGGGTAGAAACCCTCAAACTTCCTTCAATCCAATTGTGGCCTCTATCCCAACCTTGCAGCTAAACATTTTGCACCAAAAGATTAATTATATGCCTCTGCCTCAGCCAAATAGAGGTCTTTATCTTGCCTTTCTCACGCCAAAGATACGAACCAACAATCTTCAACTAGCAAGGCTCTGATACCATGTGAGAGGAGCCAGGAAAAATGGACAAAATGTCAATATCAAATAAGCCAAGAAAATGCAACAGACACGAAAGATGATTAATTACATAATCACATAATTGGTAATGAATTATGAACAAGTGTGGTGTACAAATAGTGTTGAGTGTTTGAGTTAATGGGAGTCAATCCCATAACTTAAGGAGATCTCAAATAGATGTGGCAAGCTAAGTGGATTGAAAGAGTTTGAAGGACTCTTCCTAACTGCCACACACCCAGCTGAGGTGTCTTACGCGATGTGGGGAATATACACATAATTACTTATTTAAATATAAGTAATAGTGTTAATATTCCTACACTAACACTGACTACAATAGCCCAATAGGGTAGGCACTGGTCATTCCAAATTCATTCTAGAAATTCTACATAGTTTTATTCAAGCATTCATATCTAAGACCTTAACATTAGGAGTAAGAAAAGTTATCTTTTAAGCTACTTCACACCTATTTGCCACCGTGAAGGATATTAAAAATCTGCATTAGTTGTGAAAGGTATACCCTCCTAGATCTAGCAGAACCTAAAGTGAAGAAGGTTTTATCCTTGTGCCTATTACCCAAAAGCGTGAAGAGAGCTTGGCAACCTCTTAAGGTGTAAAAACCTATGTTTTTGAGACCTAACATCCTCCATTTCCATTCCATGCATCACTTCATCCTCTTTCCCTTCCATTTCATCCATGAGCCTTCCTCCTATCACTTCCTCTTTACCTCCCATTTCCACCATTCTTTTACCTTCTTCCTTTTCCCTGCCATCCCATAATCTAACCACTCCCCTTGTCATTTCCTCCATGCTCTCATCTCCTTCCTTTCCTCCTTCAGGTTTTGCATCATTTGTAAACCTATCCTAGGTAAATTTGTCTACTTCTGCAACTAGTTCTTTTGATGTCATCAAAATTTCTTTGGCCCAACCATTCAATGATTCAACACAAGTACCTCTACCATCCTCTCTCCAAGTCCCCTTACTACCTAGTATTGAAAAGGTATGTGCAGAATTGGAATTGTGATTCAAGAGGAGGTGGTAATTGAAGATATAACACACAATCCTCCTAAAGACCTTAGCACCATAGAAGTAGTGAATGTGGAGGACAGTCCTTCTAAGGAGTTGATAGGTTATTTTATGTTGGAAATTACTCAATAGGTAGTGGTAGAAAACCTGCAAGATATAAATCAACCAGGGTCTCCTTTAAGGATAAGTGAAGTAGAGTATCAAGATGCATAAAAGAATAAAGGAACATAGCAGAGGCCAAATGCAGAGGATATTCATACAGATTCTTTGAATAAGGAGGATAGTCAAATTGACTCCCCAAAGCATTCTTCAACATCCCCTGAGTGGCTCCAGCAAAGACTAGATAATAAACCTTCAAAAGTGGAGCTAATGACATTGGATTTGGATAGTTTTTTGGCCAAGATCAAGAAACTTAAGAATTAGAAGAAATAAAAAGTTCAATCTAGGATATATAAGGATGCTTCAGGTTCTCATATTACAGAAGTAGATGTTCCTCTTGAGCAAGCTGATAAAGAAGACACTAGGCCCGAGGATTATACCATTATAACTCTTAACTTAGGCCCAGTATCCAAAACTTAGGTTGTGGATGATTTCAAGGATTTAGTGTCTAACATTCTTGATAGGATCAATAAGGATGAGTTGACAAAGCAGCAACTTAGATAGTAGAACAAAGAACTTAGGGCATGTATCAGGTATTTAATAAAGTTCATTTGTTTAGAGGATGGATCTATGTCAGAACCCTCTCTCCTTTCAAAGGAAGAGTTAGGTAATTTTTATAATATTAGAGCTACTGTAGCAACCACAAAAGAATGGTTTCACAAAGTGTATGACGAGGGATGTGAAATTATTGATGAAGCAACCAAATTACACAAGGACTTTTGTACTCTAAAGGTTGAATGGGATGAAGTTGTCAGTGATTGTATAAACTATGATGAATATTATTCCCACAGACATCCCCGAGTACGTGCAATGAGCAATCTCCCTGATGAAATCTTCCTGGTAGAAAGTATTCTAATTGAGAATAGACTACATATGCCAGATCATTGGCTAGAGTTGATAAGATTAAGGAGAGAAATTTTTGACAAAGCTAGACATTCATCTGAGCCAGCCAGAGCATAAATTTTGGAGGTCATATATATCATTTGAATGGCGTACTTAGAACAACCACCAATATGGACTTAGATGATACTACTCTAATGGACGTTCAAGTTTGCAAAGATAAGTTGAATTGGCTCATGCATGGAGATTCACCACTTAGCATAGTAGGAAATCTAGAGAGGATTAGTGACCTGAGAACATTATTCAAAGAATTTAGGAGAAACAAAAGATCCATTTCTACTGTGTACATCAAATTTTCATGGGAAGTAGACATAGTGAAATTCATAGAAAAATATGTCAAGGATCCTCAACCCTCCAATATCAATCTAGCTTTGGAGGCGTTCACTGCATGTAGCAATAGGGAGGTAGAGGAAAACAAGGTTGACTTGGATAGGGATGAACAGTAAAATAATCTAGTCAGCATAATGGAATCCCGTCATGATACATTAACACTTGTTTTCACATCATGTGACCTTCCTTTGACTTTTTTTGTCTTGGAAATTGGCTCTTCCTCCTATGCAGCCAAATGGGTATTATTTTGTCCAAATTCAACGTATTTAAAAGTTGTATTTTGTCTTTTTCTGTCAAGACAAAAATAAATATGAGAATGTAACAAACTGATGTATTTCATTAAATGCAATCTAAATCTGGACCATTGGTGTTGAGTTAATCTCCACCATCCATGAAAAACTTGGTATGGTTCCTTGTCTATAAAAAGGCCATGATTTTTAAGATTTGATAGTGAATTGCTAAGACTCTGCCAAAATTTGATCAATATAAAGCAAGTTTTGCAGGTTACTAGAAATTTATGTTTATGTGTTGTCTCATTTTGGATTCATGGTTCATTTCTATCTGAAATTAGTTTATGTACAATTGCAATGATAGATAAATGTTTGGATATGTGATGAATGCCCTGGTTCATACTATTGGTACTTGTTGAATGTAAGTTACTATGTATAGTTAGCCTAAACCCTGTAATGAATTAGGTTTGGTTGCATAAAACTAGTTGAATTGTGCCATTGTTGGATATTTGATGAATGTATGCAATTTGAAAATCCTAAGATTCCTTTGAAGATTACATCATTTCCTGCAATATTGTGGTTTCTTAACCTGGTTAAATAGGAGGTGGTTTATTGAGGTTATTTTGTCTATCTGCAACATATTATCTAGTTGTGATTTGTCACTTAGGTTTTGATATCTCTCTTGACCCTTACCTTTTGCATTTTCTTTAGAATAAATTTGTTAGAATTAGGTTTTAGAGTAGCATCCATATTGCTAATCTACTAGAATTTTAGACTTCACAAGTCTGCATTATCAAAGGGTTTTGCACACTTTGTTATCATAGTTTCATGAAACCCTACATTTGCATGTAAGTCCCCTTGAATGGAGCAGTGAAGCACATATCCACTAAGTTATCCTACAGGATAAGACCTAGCTGTATAAACCTTGGGGTAGTCCTATTCTAAAGATTTGGGATAGGATTCCTTTCAAGATAGTTGAGGTATCTAATATCTTACCTATGTTGCTATGTGCTAAAAACACCATCAATAATATCCTCCCAACAAAGGCTTCCCTTTTGAATGAATGTGTCTTTTGCCAATGAACACAACCTTTCATAAACTCACACCTCTTCCAATTATATCCTTCATAAATCTGCTATAGATCATGCACACTTCTCTTTCATAAATCTGATCCAATCATGTACAACTTCTTTACATAAAACTGATCATAATCATGGCATTCTCTTCTCATAATTTCTGCTCATATCAACATACTATCACATACACACTTCCTCTCAAAACAAATCAGATTTGCTCTTCATAATTTTGCCCCTCTTCTTTCTTTCAAGTCTCCTCTAAACTTAAAAATATTTCATTGAATTGCCTATTTCAAAATGAATCTTTCAACTCCCTTTTATACTTTCCAATGGATGTGTCCTTGATGAATAGATATGTCCGTTTGTAATATTTTGTCTTATTCACTTTTGTCTTCTTCTCCAATTCATCCTCTAGTGATTTTGTCTTATTCACTTTTGTCTTCTTCTCCAATTCATCCTCTAGTGATTTTGTCTTCTTCCCTAAACTAATTTGTCTTTATTTGCTAACACAATTTATCTTCTTGTTGCCTTCATAAAATCACATCATGTATACTAATGATTGTTGTCCCTCTTTGCAAAATATAACACTTGAAAATTGTTGGTATCTACAAAGTATTCTCACCATACAAAAGCTGATCGTTGCATGTGTAGATCAAAGTATGGTTGTTTGGAAATGACTTCAAAAACTTCTTTTATATAATTCTTGTCTTTACTTCAAGAGAGTCAGCCTAGATAACATCTATCTCTCCAATGTTTCAATCTTTAATTTAAAGATACACTCTCAATGATAACATGTAATGGATATAACATGCAACTCTTATTATGTCAATGATCTCCTTAATCATTCCATGCCTTTGACATCAATCTCATTCATACTTCTTTCACAACACCAATGACAATCTTCGACAATCTTGGTCTTTGACATTAAGGATAATAATCTTGTTCATGCACCTTCTTTTCATCAATGACAACATGCTCTTATACTCTTGTCTGTTCATGACTATCTTCTTAATATCAATGACAACATGTGTATGCACCTTTGATATCAATGGAAAACATTCCAACAATCTCCCCCTTTATCATTGATGTCAACACTAACATAATCCTCTCCTTTTGCATTGCTCCCCCTTACTCTATCTCTTCCCCTTTGACATCAATGGAAAAGGGACACTTAGTATACTTCTTTCCTTCATGATATGATTCTTCCTCTTTTCTATGATGCTCCCCCTGTCTGTAAGGTTCCTCTTTTCTCAGGCTTTCCCTTGCTCTAATTCTCTACCTTTGTCTCTTTGTTGCTTGGGTGATATGCTTCCTCAATAGTTGTCCAAAAGTAATTTTGATGATCTTAAGTTTTAACAAATCAGGAACTTGCTTTGTCATCGCATCATTCACTATGTCTTCAACTCTTCACAAAGAATCTTCTCTTGTCTATCATGCTTCCACTTGACATTAATGGCATCATTCTTCCATTCTATAATTCTCTCTTTCTAAACTTTCCTTTTGACATCAATGGTAATAAATCTTCATCTATCTCTGATTCTACTAATTCTTCCCTTTTGATCAATGACAATGGAATGCTCATATAGAGTATGCCTTCAGTTGATCTATCTTGAATTGTCTTCTCCATGGAGCTAAATTAATGCAATGGTTAGCTCCCCCTGAACTCATACTTCAACTTAAGGACTTAGTGAAACCTCTTGTGCATGAAGCACAAGTATATATTATTCCTTCAACTCATTATATTTCTCTAGTTTCCTTCTCCATACCTTTGTAGATCCTTTCCTTTGCTTATTCATGGCTTCCACTTTCTTGTTTTGTCTGGAAGGTTCTGCAAAACCACTTCTACACCATTGTGCTACATGCCCATATTTGTTGCATTTGTAGCATATAACATTGTAATCCACTAACTAACCAAAGGAATTTTAGCTTCTTCTTGAAAACTCATAAGCACTTCTATTCTTGTTCCAACCATCATTTCTTCCTTGTGTTCTACAATCTCTTTCCTTATGACCAAGGTGGTTGCAATTATAACATATGATATTGCCCTTTCTATTTGGAAATACCTAACAAGCTCTATTGTTGATCCAACCACTATTTCTTGCATGTGTCCAACAATCTACTACTTTATGACCAAAGTTATTACATGAATAGCAGTAACCATAAAATGAGTGTTGAGACTTGTTCATTTGCGCTTGCCTTGGAGGGAACGATTTTCTAAATGTATTTTTATCCATGTTGTCTTTGTGAGGAATATTAGTTTTTGTTGGGAATTAAAGTGTCTCAACCTTGGTAATTCCTTGTATTTTTACATTATATTTATTTATTTATTGCCTATTGTATTAATTGGATGTAAATCCTATGTTGTCATATTGTGGGAGTTTCCACGGTGATGTGTCATCCTACATGGCATATGACCACATGTAATTTTGTCCTCACATGAGGAGATAGGCATCCCACTTAGTGGTAGGAATATTTTTCCATGTGTCAGCATCTTGGATGTTGTGTAAGGGAATATTGACCGAAACGGTCATGACAGATTCTTATGACAAAGTTATGACATGTAAGAGTCAAAAATAGGAGATTCTATGACAGATGAAGACATGTGTCAAAGAGCATCTTTGAGGAAGACATATTTGGGTGCCCCAAGGTGGGTTATGACATGTGGTAAGAGAATATGCTATTTATAGCATGTGTATGACAGATTCTCTTACAGTTGTAAGTTATGATAGCTATGTTAGATTTTATGATGGTTGTAAGAGTCGTAGAAGCATCTGTCATTACCCATTTTGGGAATAGGCGACCTCTTTGGGATGGGGTGACTTGACAAGTGTCAAGAGCATCCTATAGAGTTGGACATATGTCCATAGGCATAAGTTTTGGGCCATGAGGCCATGTTGGACACCCATTCTAAGATAGAGCTAATTTTGCCTTGTATATTCTATATAAACAAGTGCTTTGGAGAGGTCATGTATTACAGGTTTGACAGGAACTGTTATGCTACTGGATCATCTCCAAATATGAGTGTTGAAGACTCCTACAAGAGCATTGGCTCTATGTTGTACTGTAACCTTCATTGTTTACGGAATAAATTTGAGTTGTGTTTTGGAGTGTGGGGTTTTTCACCCATAAGGGTTTTCCCCACATATATCTTGTGTCTCTCTTCTTCTATCTTACTTTCTTGCTTATGTGTTTTCTGCAATATCTCTATTAGTGGATTAACATAGCTATAATTGTAAAGATAAAATTGAATTTACACTCTCCTCCCATTATTAGATTAGTGTAGGAAGCATTTTCTGTACATCTAGCTTCCTTTCAGTTGGTATCAAAGCCTAGCCAGGTTTGGTTCTAGCTGCTGGGTAGGGGTTTTTTGAGCTAATCTTAGGTTGAGTGGGAGTGTTGTGCAGAGCATTATATATCTTGTTGCAGCAAGGAGATGGCAACCACATCCAGAAGGTTATAGGTTGATAAATTTAATGGCATTAATTTTGAGTTGTGGAAACTCAAGATAAAGGACCTACTTGTTGATCGTGACCTATGGGAAACTGTATCCAGTGTAAAACCTATAGTAATGTCACAAGCTAATTGGGACCTCAAAGATTAGAAGGCTAAGGGTCTCATACAACTCTATTTAGCTGACTCTGTCCTATTGAATGTACATGAGGAGAAGAGCATGAAAAATCTTTGGAAGAAGCTGGGTGATGTTTATCAGGCCAAGTCCTTCATGAACAAGTACTTTCTGAAAAAGAAATTGTTTGCTCTGAAGATGGAAGATGAAGGATCTGTTGCGGACCACATGAATGCTTTCAACATGATCATTGCATGTTGACATCTGTGGGTGTGAAAATGGAGGAGAATGGTTGCATGACCCTACTTTGTTCTTTGCCAGATTCGTCAGATCATCTTGTCATGGCTATCAGAAGCACCACTACCACTTTCAAGATGGAAGATGTGGTGTCCTTGCTATTATCTGAAGAAATACGGAGGAAGACATCTGAGTCAACCAAAGAGGCTCTTGCGGTTCATGAAAGACCCAAAGAGAAAGGGACGAAGGACAAGAAAGTTGAGAAGGGCATATCCGAATCCCGTGGGAGATCCAAATCTCTTTGAAAGTCCAAGGCTCTCTATTGGAACTGTAGTAAATCTAGGCATTTCTGAAAGGAATGCAAAGAAGAGAAGAAAAAGAAAAAGAAGACTTCCCCAAATTTAGATTTTGACAAGTCACAATATGATGGTGATGCCTTCATCATAGCCTTGGCCACCCATGCATCTGATGATGTGTGGTTGATAGATTCTAGTGCATCATTCCACATGACCTCGCATCGAACCTGGTTCATGAAATATGAAGAGTTCGATGGTGGAAGAGTGTACCTAGGTGATGACTCTCATCTGAAGATTGTTGGTCATGGAAGAGTCTAAATCTGATTCCCTGATTGACGAGTGAAGGGGATCACTGGGGTTATGCACATCCCAGGCTATGTACGGAACTTGCTTTCTGTAAGTATGTTGAATGATGCAGGTGTATAGGTTGTCTTTTTAAAGGATGGATGCAAGATGACTAGAGGATCTATGGTGCTTATGAAGGGTACTTGGAGGGGTACTCTGTTTTAGCTAGAGGCATGCACTACATAGTGTAATAGTTCTTCTGACTCAAAGAAATGCACTGCAGTCACTTCATCCCCACCCTCTGAACGAGCAGTGAAGAAATCTATTGTAACTAGTTATGATGGTAGTGCACATGCTATGGAAGCTAAGCTTCTTGCTGAAAAGACTATGTTATGGCATTTGAGATATGGCCACATTGGTGAGAAGGGTCTTAGAACCCTAGAAAATAAAAACCTCATTGAGGGGTTAAATGATTGTAATCTTGAGTTTGACTTTTGCGAACATTGTGTATATGGAAAACAAAACCATGTTCAGTTTTACTCTAGTTCTCACAAGTTTTCTGGTGTGTTGGATCTTATTCATTCTGATGTGTTTGGTCCAGTTAATGTTCCTTTGATTTCAAAATCTATATACTTTGTATCTTTTATAGATGATTATAATAGAAGGACATGAGTTTATTTTATCAGAAGCAAGACTGAAGTCTTTAGTCAGTTTAAGGAGTTTAAAGCCTTTGCTGAAAATTAAACTAGTAAAAAGATTAAGTGTTTGAGAACTAACAATGGTGGTGAGTTTTGTTCAACAAAGTTTGATAAGTTCTGCAAAGAGCAAGGGATTGAAAGGCCTAAGACAACTCCATACACCTCATAAAAAAATGGAGTTACAGAGAGGATGAACATGACACTGGTGGAGAAGGCTAGGAGTATGCTTAGTGGAGCAAGCCTCGAACCAAAGTTTTGGGCTAAAGCTGTTGCCATTGCTTGCTACCTGGTAAATAGGTCTCCTACATCAACTCTTGTTGGTAAGACACCTATGGAGGTGTGGTCTAGTAAGAAGCCTTTAGTTAGGCATCTTTGTGTTTTTGGTTGTGAGGCATATGCCCATGTGCCTAGGGAGAAACTGTCTAAATTGGAGAACAAGGCTGTTAAGTGTATTTTCATTAGCTATGGTGTCAGTGTGAAAGGATACAAGCTTTGGGATCCTGTAGCTAAAAAAGTGTTGTATAGTAGAAGTGTTATCTTCAGAGAGCTAACACCTTCTTCCATTGTTCTACAGCCAAAATAGACAAAAAAGAAAGAAGATACGATTCAGTTTCCTTCTATCCATGAGAAGACTAAACCGATAGATCCTGTGAGACCTAATGATGAGGAGAGCTCTGGCAGCTTTGAAAGCTCAAAAGAAGAAGCAAAACCTCAACCTTAGCCATTAAGGAGGTCTACACAAACAAGAAAGCAACCTAATAGGTTTGGTTATTCATTACTTGATTCTAGTTGTGCTTTTGCTTTACTTACTAACACCGATGAGCCTAGAACTGTGAAAGAGGCTATGGGCATGAAAGATGCAAGTTCCTAGAAGGAGGCCATGGAAGATGAGATAGCTTCTTTGGAAAAGAACAAAACATGGGACTTGGTGCCTTTGCCTGATGGACGGAAACCTATTGGATGCAAATGGGTGTTCAAGAAGAAATTTGGTGCAGATGGCAGTGTTGAAAAGTACAAGGCTAGATTGGTTGCGAAGGGGTACTCACAAGTGGAGGGAATTAATTATGGTGAAATTTTCTCTCCCATTGCAAAGCTGACATCCATTCATTTCCTATTATCTCTTGCAGCTACTTATGACTTAGAGGTAGAATAGATGGATGTGAAGACAACTTTCCTTCATGGTGATTTGGAGGAAGAGATCTACATGTCACAACCAGAGCATTACAAAGAGAAAGGAAAAGAAAATTTGGTTTACAACTTAAAGAAGTCTTTGTATGGTTTGAAGTAGTCTCCTAGGATGTGGTATATGAAATTTGATGCCTTTGTGCTATCCGTTGGATTTCTGAGATCGAAGTCTGATCATTGTGTGTATTACAAGTTTTACAATGATTGCATTCTCATTATTACATTGTAAGTTGACGATGTGATGTTGATTGGGAATGGTAAGACTATGATTTCTGATTTGAAGTCTCAGTTGTCAGTATAGTTTGAGATGAAAAATCTTGGGGCAGATAGGCACATTCTAGGAATGGAAATTAGAAGAGACAAAGCTAATAGAAAACTTTGGTTAAGCCAGAGTAAGTATGTGAAGACCGGGTTGGATAGGTTCAGCATGGCAAATTGTAGACCATTGTATGTTCCTATTTCATTGGGGACAAAGTTGTCTATTAGTGATTGTCCAAAATCTCCTAGTGAGGTGGAGGACATGAGCAGAGTACCTTATGCTAGTGTTGTTGGCAGTTTGATGTATGCCATGGTCTGTACAAGACTAAACATTGCTCAAGCAGTGGGAGTCCTTAGTCGATTTATGGCTAATCCTAGACGGGTACATTGGGATGTAGTTAAGTGAGTGTTCTGATATTTGAGGGGTACTTTTGAGTATTCCATATGCTATCATAGTAATGCTACTGGACCTCCGCATTCAGTTTGTATTCGTGGATTCTGATTGGGCAGGTGACATTGACAACAGGAGATCCACCAGTGCCTATGTGTTCACTATGTTTGGTGGTGCAATTAGTTGGATGAGTAAGCGATAACCTATGGTTGCTTTGTCCACTACAAAATCTAAGTACATGGCAGCATCTCATGCTTGCAAGGAATCTATTTGGCTTAAGAGATTGTGTTCAGATATTGGTGTTGATGCAAGTTAGATTACAATCAGTTGTGATAGTTAGAGTGCAATTTACCTTGCGAAGAATCCAACTTTCCATTCTAAAACAAAGCATATTGATGTACAGTTTCACTTCATACGAGACATGGTAGAGGATGAGAAGGAAAATTTGGAGAAGGTAGATACTTTGAAGAATGTTGCAGATGCATTGATGAAACCGGTGGTCACAAAGAAGTTCAGATGGTGTTCAGAGTCTATCGACCTCTTGGCCTATAGCAATTAAAACCTATTAATTCTATTGGCTCTTACAAGGTGTTCAACAAGTGGGAGAATTTTGGGAATTAAGGTGTCTCAACCTTGGTAATTACATGTATTTTTACATTATATTTACTTATTTATTACCTATTGTATTAATTGGATGCAAATCCTATGTTGTCATATTGTGGGAGTTGGCACAGTGATGTGTCATCCTACATGACATATGACCACATGTAATTTTGTCCTTACATGAGGAGATAGGCATCCCACTTAGTGGTAGGAATATTTTTCCATGTGTCAGCATCTTGGATGTTGTGTAAGGGAATATTGACCGAAACGGTCATGATAGACTCTTATGACAAAGTTATGACATGTAAGAGTTAGAAATAGGAGATTCTATGACAGGTGAAGACATGTGTCAAATAACATCTTTGAGGAAGGCACCTTTGGGTGCCCCAAGGTGGGTTATGACATGTTGTAAGAGAATATGCTATTTATAGCATGTGTATGATAGATTCTCTTATAGCTGTAAGTTATGATAGCTATGACAGATTCTATGATGGTTGTAAGAGTCGTAGAAGCATCCGTCATTACCCATTTTGGGAATAGGTGACCTCTTTGGGATGGGGTGACTTGAAAAGTGTCAGGAGCATCCTACAAAGTTGGACAAGTGTCCATAGGCATGGGTTTTGGGCCATGAAGCTATGTTGGACGTCCATTCTAGGATAGAGCCAATTTTGTCTTGTATATTCTATATAAATAGGTGCTTTGGAGAGGTGATGTATTACAGGTTTGACAGGTACTGTTATACTACCAAATCATCTCCAGATATGAGTGTCAAAGACTCCTGTAAGAGCATTGGCTCTATGTTGTATTGTAACCTTCATTGTTTACGAAATAAATTTGAGTTGTGTTTTGGAGTGTGGGATTTTTCACCCATAAGGGTTTTCCCCACGTATATCTTGTGTCTCTCTTCTTCTATCTTACTTTCTTGCTTATGTGTTTGCTGCAATATCTTTGTTAGTGGGTTACCATAGTTGTAATTGTAAAGATAAAATTGAATTTGCACTCTCCTCCCCTCATTAGATTATTGTAGGAAGCATTTTCTACACACCTAGCATCCTTTCAATTTTTTGCAGGACATTATTTTCCTTCCTCTTGTTGTCATTATTGATGGAGCTCTTGAGAAAATTTACATAGCCTTTTGATTTTTCCTCATTTCCTTTCTTTTGGAGCTCCTCGAGATCTTTTGAGCTTTACCTTTCATCATAGTCAATACCACCTTCTATACTCTTCTCATTTTTCAGGTTCTTGTTTGATTAAGCATTTACTTTTTCCAATTCCTTTCTCAAAGAGACTATTTCGGATTCTAATTTTTCACAACTGTCTTCCTTTTTCTCTAATTGAATCCTTACTTCCTCTTTCATTTTGTATCCTTCTTCGATCTCAAATTTTAGCTCAACTATTATCTTCTCCAATTCTTCTTCTTTTATCTTCAAATGGATTCTCACTTCTTCCTTGATCCTCTCGGCTTCTTCAATTTTGACTTTTAGATCAGTGATCATCTTCTTCGATTCCTCAAGATTTTGTGACATTTTAGCCTTAGCTTCACTGTTCTCTTGAAGTTGTAATTTTAGCTTTGATTTTCTACTTTGAAGCTTTCTGACATCATTGTAGGTGAAATGGAGTTCCTCCATAAGATCTACTTCTTCATCATCTTCCATCTTCTTGTCTTTATCACCTTTTGCTTCCATTGCCATGACAAGTATTTCTTCTCTTGAATCTTTCTCTTCATTTATTTCATATTCACTTTTAACTTGCACATATTCAAAAACACAATCATTAGTTTTATCACAATTAAACATTTATACTTACCTTTGTATATGTTGGATTTTTCTGTGAGCTTTCTATCAACATGGGCTTTCTTTGTATTCGATTCATTGCTGGAGCTATTGCTTGATTCGTGCTTTTTATTCTCCATCTCCTTTAATTCTTTGAACATTTCCTCTCTTATAGATAAATTCTCTTCTACAAGACTATCTTTGTTTGTCATAACATCATTCTTTTCTATTGCCATGTGTATTCCAAGTGCCACCTCATCATTTTTCACCTTATCACCCTTTCTTACTTTTGTGTTATCACTTGCATTTGATCTTGTTTGTGCTTGTTGATTAATATTTTGCATGGTATTTCCTTTTCCCTTATTTCCTTTTCTTTTTCCATATGTGTTCTTAAGATCTACCTAGAACTATCTATTAGGATATCTCCAAAGGAACCCCCTCAAATACCAATTGATGAGCACACGGTGATACTAAGAGGGGGGGTGAATTAGTATCTAACAATATTTTACTTTTCCAAACTCAATTAATTACATTAACTACACAAGTGTAAGATCTAGAAATTAAGTACACAATGAGAACACATGATTTATGTGGAAACCCTTTCGAGAGAAAACCACGAGACAATATTTCTTCTATATATATATATCCTTTCTTCTAAAATATAACATATATAATAATGAATATATAGAAATGGCTCACTACGAAGAATTTGTGTAAAAAAAGTAGGATAACCAATTTCTATCCACTCAGGAGGACTCTGAAGCAGCAATCACTCTACGAATTTTCTTTTCAACTGAAACTAAAGAAGATTGCGAAGCACTTAAGGATTGGGTGCTCATCTGTCAATTCATGGGAAAAAGGAAGTCTAGGGAAGAAATCATCGACTTGGTTAAGGGGAACTGGGATTGCCCCTGCATCATCAAGTTTCTTCCCTGAGGATTTTTCATGACAATTTTCACAAAAAAAGAAGACTACGAACCCATAAATTGTTGCATCGACAGTGAAATCTCCCCTCTATTCATGCAAAGCTAGTGCCCTAATTTCAATCCCCTCAATTGTGCCCCCTCTAAAGGATCTTTTTGGATTCATTTATACAACCTCCCCCTAGAATTCTAGTTTGATGAATGTTTAAGGAAAATCGGCAACTCAATCAGAACACTCATGGAGATCGATCAAGAGATCATGAAGAATGACTCTTACCTATATGCTAGATTGAAGCTTATGGCAATAAAGAAAGTCCCAAAGAAACTCATGCTTGAATTAGCCTTTGGAGAATGGAACCAAGAACTTGAGATTGAAAAAAGGAAAGATTTTTGTCTGGATTGCAAAAGAAGGGACCATCTGACTCGCGATTGCCCGAAGCCCAAGAAGGAAAAATGGCAGAAAAAGGAATCGCCATTGGTTCCTGAAACAAGCCCAATCACAGCCCCAGCCTTGGAATCTAACCTTCTAAAACCAACGAATAAAGGCTTAACTACATCTTTGGCTACCCTTCCATCTATGCCAATAGTGATGTCGAAAGAGCTGTGAGTTCAAGAGAAAGACACCTCCTCACAAGACTCAGGTGACTCAAAATGGGAGTCCAATGAAAGCTAGGGGGAGGAAGAGTTTGGAACTATGCATCCTAGATTCATCAATAAAGTGGCCTCAAAATTTTCAAAGCCAATTTTGAAATTGGGGAGAAAAAGAGGAAGGAAAAAAAATAGGCGAAAGAGAGAGGAAGCGGCCTACCACAAAAGCTAGGCTTTAATAAGTAGTTATTTTGGAACTAAGGGAGGAAGCCCCTCCCTTAGGGATCAATGAAGATGACTACATGGAACCTTAGGGGCTTGAATTCCCCTAATAAGAGACACTTGATGAAGCATCAATTCAAGCTTCTAAAAGCATATCTCATCATCTTGCAGGAAACAAAACTCAAGTCGGAAGAAGTTAAAATATCCATGACCAAATTCAAAGATTGGGAAGGACATTTTGTGGGTTCTCACGGGGGTTCAAGGGGCTTGGGCACATTGTGGTGCCCTAACAGATTCAAAGTTTCTATTTTTTAGGAAAACACTGCCAATTGGATAGCATTGGAGATTTCCTATATCAACTCAAATCTCTCCTTTGGATTGATAAATTTCTACTGACCTGTTAAAAAAAAGGATAAACTTAGAGCATGGAATGAGAACAAAGCTTTCTTAGTAGCCCACAACTTTAATTTGTACATCATTAGGGAGATTTCAATATAGTTCTTTCACAAAGAGAGAAGCGTGGAGGGACTTCACACACAACCAAACAAAAAAAGGAGCTTTAGAGCTTAGTGGATGAGCTCGGATTAATTGACATACTGCCGAAAAATTGAACCTACACCTGGACCAATTGTAGACAAGGTTTACAAATATTGTTGAACGATTGGATAGGTTCCTACTAAGCCCAAGCTAGCTCAACACAGAATTCATCCTCTCCTCATGGATCAGTCCCATTTCAGGCTTGGATCACTACCTAGTCTCAATTATTTTTGAATATGAAAAATCTCCTGATTGTTGCCCCTTCAAGTTTGAGAAAATGTGGCTTAGGCATGCATCACTCAAAGAGTTGATGGAAGATTGGTGGCAGAATGCCTAAGTACAATAAGGAACTAAGATGTTCAGATTTACTAAAAAGTTGATTACCATCAAAAACCATCTAAGGAAATGGAATAAGGAGATATTCAAGAATATTTTTAAAGAGAAGGAAAGAATTGAAGAAGAACAAATGCAACTCCATAATCACATTTTAGAGCATGCCATGATAGAAGAAGAATATAGGCTAGAAAAAGACCTCCTGAGGGAAGATGAGGAGATCCTAACTAGAGAAGAAATATTCTAGAAATCTAAGTCCAGGGAAAATTGGCTTAAAGAGGGGGACCTGTATGCTCAAAATCACGACCTAAGTTGCCTGGGACTGTTGAGTCAAATTTTAGCATGCACATGGACCCTTCCCTCCTTGTCATGGGGTGAACTGCTACATCACTCTCACTCTTGTGGAAGTAGCCAGTTGAGAGTAGGTGAGACACAAGGGTGGTTTGGCTCATTGGAGAGCTAGACTTCGCTGAGAGGGGTCAGCACATCCTAAGGCCTATGTTGTTGTGCGCTTATGTAGATGTGTCATTCAATAATCATTGTTGTAGAGATAACCGTATGACCCGAAGGGTCACTAGTCACTCTTCTCCTGTTAGGGTTTCTAATATTCCACCTTTGTGTGGGTAAGCTATTGTTCTCGTTGATAGCTAGTTGTCTTTCAAAGTATTGGATGAATTCTTGTAGTAGCAAGATTTGTCTATGTTCATCTTGTTGTTGTAAGACAAGTGGGTTCTATTGTGGTCTTGGATGGATTTCCTCTATCTCATTGAGGATTGCCCTTACCCACTCACCACTTAATCCTGGGCACATTCATGAGCCAAGACAAGATATAGGCATATGTGAGCTAACCTTGACTAGGGTTTGACTTAGGGTTTGATATGACCTAAGGTTTGATTGTGCATTGACCTCATTTGACCTTGTGATGGAATCAAGGGTTTTGACTAATGTTTGACTATAGTTGACCTTGTCATGGAATCAAGGGTTTGCAAATTACCTAAGCGTCTAATATTTTTGTTCTTTTTTTGTTGGTTTTATGAATGCAATACTATATGAAATGCAAAACTTCTTTTTGTGCTTTTTTGTGTTTTTGGAAATAAAAGATGGTTTTTAATTTAGGAATCAAAGACTGAATGCAAGCTACAATGAATTTACCTAATGCAATTTAACTATGTTTTTTGGGTTTTTTTCGAATATTTGGAATGATTTAATCTAAGAAAGGAAATTGCAAGTAAATGAATTAAACTATGAAAGCAAATTACTCTAAGAATGCAAGATCTAACTATCCTATCAATGAAAAAGTAATAAGATTACTGATCCCAAGAGTAATTTTAGTTATCTAATTACTACCAATTGATACAAAGCATAGAGGAACTTGAAATAAAGAAGACTTGTGAGCCTCCACTACCCTCAAATTTCCTTGTGTGGCAACCTCGTATCCTCTTGTATCAGCGGGGAATCCTCTCGGTGACAAGATGATAAAAGAAGTGAAAGAAGCTTTAGAAACTTTGCAAAGAGAGCTCAATGAGAGCTATTGATGAGCATGATGGCTTGATTTGAGCAGCGTATGGATGCATGATGAGATTTATGTGAAAGCTTGATGAGCAACGAACAAAACAAAAGGCTCCTATGTCCTGTATGAGCATCTAAATGTTGAATGTGGAGAGCAATAACTTGCAAGAGTTGTGTGAACAAAACAAATTGCCTCTCTTTGTGCTTGAGGGAGGGGGGTATTTATAGGTTAGAAGAAGGGATGAAAGGTGAGGAAGAAGAAGAGTTAAGTCAGTTTGATTGGAGAGTTAACGCAGAGGATTCAAGAGTGATCTAGGCTAAAATTGGAGTGATCTACCCAGTAAAAGCTTATCACTCAAGAAGAAGTGAAAAAGAAAGAGTGCACAGGAATGCATGAGAATGCATGAGTTTTTCATTTTAGATGAGATGGAGATAATTATACATGTGTGGGTGCATGAAATAGTTAACTCCATATTAGGCTCAAAAATCCATGCAAATAGGAAGAAAACTAGGCAAAAATGGAGCTTTTTCGAGTTAGAAACTTGAGTTTTTACATGGCTAGAAACGTGACAAGGTCACCCAGGGCTTGCCCCTTTCACCAGTCTAGTCACTTGAGGGGTGACCCTGGGCCACCCAAGGGGTGACCCATGAAAGACTGACTAGGGAGAGCTCCTGGGTTGAACTTCTAAATGGGAGATGGAAGAGGAGGAGAAAAGAAGGGGTTCTGCCTCTAGAAATAGTTCAGTCATGTGCAAGAATCTAAGTCTCCACTTGCAAAGCAGGATCTCCTGACTGAAGATCTAGAAATAATAGGGGAGATTTGGATTGGTTGAGTGAAATTGAAAACTGAAAGTGGGAGATGGCTAGGGGGACCTCTAGAAGGCTCCTAGGGGGTGGAGAAGATGAAAAACATTAGGGAAAGGTGAAAAACACATACAAGGCTTATGAACAGGGTCGCAAGCTTAGAAAACATAAATTGACAAGTACCGAAAAGTGTCAACAACAAAGAGAGAGAAAACGACAAAGGGGAAACAACACAAGACGAGAGAAATGACACATCACCAAGAGGATTGTTGCTAAGAGGATGTTATTTCATGCTTAAATGTACGTGAAAAGGATTAAAAAATTATGATAGGGGTCCTCGTGGAGGTTGTATGTGATTTTAGTGCCTACATATTTGCTCCCTTGGGGATGGTAGTCTACATGAAAGGTAGGTACCATTCCCGAACTAGGCCTTACCTATTGTCAATTTTCCCATAATTGTACCTACAATAACTAGTGTTAGCCTGACATCTAAATATATTAAAATGAATAATGAAAATTAAATGATGAACTTACCATAGATCATGAGAGTTTGACTAGTTGTTTGCCTTTGTTGGTGAGACCTGTAGGAATGAATGCATGCAAAATGACGCACAAGAGATGCATAAAAGAAAAAAAACTAATCTATGAATGCATAAAAGAAACTAAGCTAACAACAAGCAAATCAAGCAAATTAGTGAGATTTGAGTGAATCAGTGGTAGAATTGATTATGTGAACAATCGTTGGGTAGATATCGTTAAGGAGATCGTGAAGATGGCCGCCGCTTCTTCTGCCACTAAGAATTAGGTATGCAAACTGTATACACCTAAAAATGACATGACTCTACCTAAATAAATATTTTAAATATTTATTTCATCTTAATATTCCTCTATCAATAAATAAATAAATCAATTTATTTATTTGATTCATTTTCTCCCATTAATTGAATAAATTACATTTATTTAATTAATTCCATCTATAGCAACTTTATTTTTCTAAACAATTAAATAATTTTAATTATTTAATTAAATCATTCATTCTTCCAAATTTAAATAACATCCAAATTTATTTAAATTAAATCTTAATCTCCAAAAATAAAATATAATTAAATATTTTATTTATTCTTCCAAATCATGTACAAGAATTAAATAAATTTATTTATTTAATTACGCTTTCTTATCTTTTAAAAAATCTTCAAAATCTTCTAAAAATAAATTCTTGTCATGCAAAAACAAAAGCTGAGTTAACTGATTTAAAGCAACTTTGTTTTTATCAACAAATTCTTAAATTAGAAAAATATATTCTAATTTAAGAAATAAAAATTCATCCTCATCAAGAAAGCAGTTAACTCAACAAAGAATCTTTTTGAATGACACATGTCCTTCTATTCGCTCATATTCTCTCAAACATCCTCTACCATTGATCTTCTTATTTCTTCTACACCATTGATCTTCTCTCATACAATCCTATAAATACCCCTCTATTCTTCCATTTCATATCATCAAGCTTTCAAGTAAACTTATGCTGCATAATTCATAGCGTGCCATTGGCACCCCCACTATCACATCCTTCATTATCCATTTCATGTTGTGTTGAAGCTCACCTTCAACATTACAAGTATCCAAGCCATTTCTCCTTTTCCATCTTGAGGAATTAAAACAAGGAAGAAAGCTTCCTGAGGGTTGCATTCATCACTGAAGATCAAACAGGAATAGGTGAACAATGGAAATCGCAAGGTAAGAAAGGTTGTAAGTATCACTTCCTTATTTTTATTCTTCTTTACTTGCACATTCCATTGATGTTATTGGGTTTTTGTAATTCATTTTATTATCCCATTTTCCTAATAACATTTTTTGGCGCCCACCGTGGGGCCTTTGCCGCAAATCTAACCAAAAAATAAATTCTTGAGTGACAGGTTCCATACAGGCTTCGTGCAGTCTTCTGCAGTCTTCAAATAGATGCATTCAGTCCATTTGATCGCTCCTATAGTGCATCCAATCACTGTTTCAGTGCATGCAACCTTTTGGCACATACATCCTCCAAAGCAGCACATCTACAACCTATTTCAGTGCCTGCAATATTCTGGCACATATACCCCAATACATGGCATTTTCATTCTTTAGAATGACTTATCCATAGAAACAGCACATATGTCCTTTATTCCTACACTTTTGACACCTATCTTAGTGCATTTGTAATTATGCGCTCAGTCTTTGTTTCTACACATACAGACTATGAAGCTGCACATCTATTCTTCACAGTGATTCTAGGGATTTCTTGCAGGTTTTCTAACACTGACATTTATCTTGCAGGATTGATTTATTTGATTTTTGTGTAGGATTAAGAGATGGATAGTTTTATTTTCCTTAAAACACACATCATAGATTAACTAGGAGGAAAAGTAAAACAATGTGTGCATGCTAATCTCACATAGTTCTTAACTAGGAGGATAGTAAACAAACATCATTGCTATCTCTTTTAGTTTAGAATGTTGCTATCTTGTAAAAAGGAAAGAACCATTGCTATCTCTTAATCACTTCAAAGTTAACAACTGTTTGAGTGCCCAAGTAGAATAACGCATATAGTTTTTCTCATTTTAAATAGGATTGGATAAACCACTGTTTACTGTGTCTTTTGAATGACAATAGGCTTATGCTCTCCCCTTTACTAGTGACCAGAATGCCAGACTTGTCATTTTTTGTGTATAATCTTTAGAGGGACTTGCCCTTGGATGTCCACTTGTCCAAGTGGGAATGACCCTAAGTGGTAATAGGCTAAAGCCAAGCCCTACCGATCCATTATAAATAAATTATGCTTGAGGTGAAAGCTTCCTGCAACGAGTGTCGCTGTGTTATACCGATAGCCAACCTCCCCCAAAACCCTTCAAGGCCTAACTCTTGAAGGCTGGGAGACTCCATAATGGAGAGTAGCGCTACCACACGTATAACCACTTGAACGGTTGCCCTGACTACTTAGCCATTGTCTAGTATACCAAAATCCTTCTATTTGTTGGCGCAAAAGGTGGGACCTTTGAAGCAGCCCCAATTCATGTGATTCTTAGTAGAGGTAGTGGGGACAATCCTAAGGTTCGGTGGGGGGACGAGCCTAAGGAAACCTAGATCTAGTATGCGTGAGAAGTGAGTGCCGTGGAGGGGAGCCAGTGCTACCAGATCCTGAAGCTACACACTTTGAATATGCATAGCTAGGGGACTCAACAAATACTATCTTTTCTAGCCTGGGATTGTAATTGTTCTTGTGTCAAAAGTCCACAAAAATACAAAAAAATAATAAAAGATAAAAATCATGAAAACATCTTTGCATTTTTTGTGTTTTTATTTGCCATAATTGAAAATAAAAAGAAAAAAAAACCAAGTTTTCAACCAAAAACAAAAACGTGCCAAAGGGAAATAACTACAAAAGCATTCAGAAAACCAGAGCTGTGCATATACATTCTGAAGTTGTGCATATATCTTGACCTACTGTGCATTTGTACCAACTTCCTATGCTTTTGCTACTTGTTCCTGCACATTTATTCTCTACCAGAATTGTGCATCTACTTCAACCTGTAGTGCATTTACCTTCTAAAACCGCACATTTGTATCTACGTGTCTATCACAGTAAGCTTTTCTAGTCTTGTGTCAATTTCTGTAGAGATGGCAAACCAATTAGAATATATTACTCAAACACTCCAATATCTGTGATTGCAAATAAACTTAGGTCCCTTGCCTCAAGATTGTATAGCAATTGCTCAACAAATCCAAGTCTTACAACAAGAAATGGCAATTTTGCAAGCTGAATGTGCCAGTACCAGCTATGCCTTGCCCCAAAATCATATATCCTTTTCCCATACTTGTGACAAGGCAAGCACCATGCCAAGTTGGAACTTGTATACCACTCTGTCTACTAGTCCTCCTTTGCCACCTACTAAGACACCTATCCCAAAACATACTAGTCCTACACCAACACCGCCATCTAGTTCCTCAAACTCTAAATGGACAACCAAAAAAGAATTAGATGAGTTTTGGGAAAACTATTTTCCAAATTTATACAACAAAAGAAAAGATATGGAGAAAGACAAATCCACTCATCCATGTACTCCTACACCTACAAAGGATTTGATCCAAGGACTATTAGCAGATAGGCAACCATGTCCCCAAATTCTGGTCCTTGACCTTACCAAAGATTCTTCCAATGCCTTGTCAAATCCTACAACCCCTTCATGTCATCCACAACCCCTTGAGCTTATCGAAGAACCTCCTACTATGAACCAAAGTCAAGGTCCATCGAACATCCATGTTATTAACCAAGAAGCTATCCAAGAGCTATCTGCTTGCATTCAAGAAGACCAAGAGCTATGTCAAGAGCACACCTTAGAGCATGTGGAAACATCCACCCTTTGTCTAAATCAAGATCAAAACACCCCCATCTAATTTCAACTGTTCATTACCTTTATCTCTTCCATAATCAAGATAATACCTATGAAGAAGCTATCCATGAGCAACTTTATCCTATACATGGGAAAGAGATCCAATTCCAACCCGTCTATAATCTATACCTTCTCTATGATCAAGATACTAACTTTTACAAAGAAGATGTTCATGAATAACTTGATCCCATACCTATACGTGAGCAAGAAACCTCTGTTACTTCTATCCATGATCCAACAACTTCTACTTCCTCTGATGAGACACTTGCCTCCCAAGTGCACATGAATGATCAACTCAATATCTTAGATCCTAAAGAGCATAATGATGATCAAGATTCTAGTGATCCTTCACCATCCATTATTGACCAAGCTACAAATCCCCCACCGTATATCCTTGGTCTCACTACCTTCATGCAGGAATGTTCTTCCTTAGGAGAACAACAACCATTATCTAACTCTTCACCTTCTCCATCTAATAAGGAACTCATGTCTAGTGTTCCACCTATACATAATCCCACTATCCATCACATACTCCAGAATATGAACTATCAAGGTAAAGGGTTAGGCTTTCATGAACAAGGTATTTTAGAACCTATCCATGTCAAAGTTCCTCCACCCTCATATGGCCTTGGATACATACCCCATGATGAACAATCTCAAGATGTTGGTACTTCCTCCACTCCTCCTAAGTCCACCACTTTCCATCACAAACCCTATCATATCCCTAAAACATATGTGGTCATTCCACCTCCATCATCCTACAATTGTCAAGAGCGTGTGACCATACACCTTCCACCATCCAATCTACCTCCACTACTTCCAACTCCTAATATCCCTCCATACATTTTACCACCACTTCTTCCAACACCTTATCCATCCATCTATAAATCCCCTAAATATCCCAATCATGGCCAACAAATGCACATGTTGTCTAAACAACGAGCTTCCACCAACCTCACTTCCACCACACCCTAGGGATTCAATGGCAAAAATTTGGATGCCTCTACCTCTCAAGTAAAAAATCCTAAGAGTCCTCATGACCTAGGATATAAAAGCCAAGAATCAAAGAATTATCCATATCAAAAGAAGCATGCACCCACATACCTCAAAGCAAAACTAAAAAAGGTATGGGTCCCCAAGCAACAAGCAATTACCTCAGAAGTTGCATAAAAGCCGCATATACCCAATCACATACCTTCACACGTAAAACCTAAAAGAAAAATGGTTTGGGTACCTAAGAAAAAAGCCCTCAAGTCAAATGAGGTATCCACCTCTCACAAATCCCAACCATCCACTTTCTCCTCTTCCATCCACCACATCCAAAAGTATCTAATCCTTCCATTCCATAGGACAAGTAATAATTAAAAAAATACTTAGTCTATGTGGGTCCCTAAATTCCTAAATCATTCATCCACTAACCAAAAATCTCCATTGCTTCCTACACCACCTTCCCATCATAAGATTCAATGTTTATCACAGTATGTGCAATCGTTGGCCATGGTTCCCTTCCATCACACAACACTTCCGTATAACTCCATCTCCCCTACCTTCAACTATTATCCTACATATCTACCACATCACTTCCCTATGGTCCATGCTTTTGCATAAGCCCTCCCTCCATCCTTGCATAATTCCTCCATATTCTACATCATCATCCACTATTGCACCCTCCATAATCCGCTATCTACCTTCTCCATCTCACTTTCATGCAATCTCCTACCAACATCTATGAGAACACTTGACCTAGTCCATGCGACAACATCCATTTAGCAAGATTATCACCTTTCATGAAGCCTAATACTTGAGTTCCTCTCGTCCTTATCCTTATCCATATTCTCCCATGTGAATGTTTCAAAAAAAAATCAAAAAAAGTAAAGAAAAATTCTTTCATCCAATGGTGAAAATCTGGCAAACAGGCGCCTTGGATAAGTACCATGATGAAAACCTGATAAATAGGCATCATGTGTAGGTTGATCTTCCATGTTATCTACCTTGGGGAGCGCATTGTCTCATTGACCCTATCTTTTTCCATACTATCTTACCATACCCTCCTGTCATCCCTACCCTACATATACCTATCATTTGAGTCCATTCATCCTCCATTCCTCTTTTGATCTTGATAAAGATTGGGGGCAAATTGTCAAAACATGGTTTTTGGAAAAACTCTTGATATACATTGTCTTTTTCAAATCCTTCATTATCCTCTCATTCTCCTCCTTCATCTTAAGCATTGTCATGAAAAATCCTAAGTACTCTACCTACAATAGGGCATGCTATTCCTATGCGACTTAGTCCTTGGCGATCACATCTTTGCCCTCTTCTATGTGCATTTCATTCCTTATCACCCATGCATCTACCTATTCATGGTGTTTCCTTGTCATTAGTATTATTTGATCCATATCTGTTCCATATTGTGTCTTATCTAATCCATATTTGTTCCATATCATGTCTCATCCGATCCATATCTATTCTGTATCAGTTCCATATCTAACCCATATCTGTTTCATATCATGCCTCATTTGATCCATATCTTAGGTCCATGGTCCAAGTCTCGAACTACATTGCCTCTACATTGTCACGTAGGCAAGGCCATTATCAATGTACCCCCGAGGCACTAGGTCAGTCCTTTAGGGTCCGTTCCCTGAGTAAGGATTGTGATACTTTTCACCAGACGCAAGCGCAAGAAAAATCCCACTTCCAAATAGAAATCTTGATGCAAAAACATCAACCTATCCAAGGTAAAACAAACATACTAAAACACTCAAATTAACTCTATATCAATCATGGCAAAAAGACACATCTAATGCAAGAATGTTTTGTGAACATGTTAACTTACAAAGTCTTGGATTTTTGTCATTATGTCTTCCTATGCTACTCAAGGATGCCAAAAGCTAGAGATGCTATGATGGGGGCATAATCATTTTCTTTGTCTATTGTTTGTGGATCAAACTTTAATAATGTGATGACTTTTGTCTAACAACATGATCAACAAAAGATCATCGAGGACTTCGGAGGTCCGAACATGAAAAAGGGCAATCCTTGTCTATTGAAATGCAAGAAGTACTTAGGTCATCTAGATTCAAGTTTTACTAGATGCTTGTATCAACTTGCTATATCAAAATCCATGTAAGGAATACTCAGGTCAACTCGGTTTAATTATACCTAGATGCTTGTATTTTCTTACAACATTTCAAAAAGAGAAAAGAAATAAAAAGTGCCTAATGATGAAAGCAAAGTACTTGCACTCTAATGATGGCAAAGTATCCACATCCATCCCATATCCAGAAATCTGTATCAACCAGGCAATAAGAGAATCCTGCAGAGTATCAAATGAAAGCCCGTATTTCTTTCATTCCTTTTCTTCCGCATATCTATATCACCTTTGTGTCAATTGAGCACATTTGGACATATCAGAAACATAGCATAGATAACATATCATATCACATGAGATAGTCATTCACATGATTAAATCATTTGCATACATAATAAGTGCATTAGGTCATCCACATACATTTGCATTCATATACCATATCAAAAAATTAAAAACATAGACAAATACATATAGAGCCGCATAATCATATCAATACCATTTACATTTGCATTAGCATATCAAATCATCCTAAATCCATCTAGTATGCATCACATATACAAGGCGTCATAAGATAGATTGCATCCATAACATATAAACGTAGAACATATGCATGTGGAACATTAATAACTGCATCATCATATAAAACATAAAAACATGTCCAAATGTGCAATATATCAAAATATCTGTCCATCTCTCAAAGTCATATCATGAAATGTATACAAAGTACAACAAGATAGTGATACATGTCTCAGGGCAAAATAATACATAGTAGGCTATCTCAGCCATAAAAAATGTGTACATCAAGCCAAAAATTGGACAAGTGTCAAAACCTAGCTAACCCTGCTGACATGGAGCACTTCTCCCTGTACTACCCTTTCCTCTATCACCCCCTAACTGATGGGGGCCTCTCACTGATGCTACAGATCGAGATCCACCTACCCTCAGTGATGCCACAGACTGACTCCTGTAACTAGGCGCATGCTAGTCCACTGACACTACCCTATGATATAATCCTCTGTAATACTGAGTCTGAGCCTATGCCCTGGCAAGTTCACCCTGTACCTAAGCCAGCTATGTCTGTGCCTGCTGCACCTGTGCAACCAAAAAGCTTGAAGTACTATTTGTACCCAGGGCTGCCACTGCTACATCTCTCTCCGCTCTGATCACCTATACACTCTCCAGGGCTGAGTCTCGCTCTCTAAAAATCTCTAATATCCATCTGCATCCACCTCTCTCTGAGACTCCACTACTCTCAGGTGGGCCCTCAACTACCTAACCTGACCCTGTAACACAATAATGGCTTGCTACTGTAAGTCAGGCTGCGGAGCCTGCCCTGTAGCCTGCGGCTGTGCAACATGCTACTGACCCGAAGGTCCCTCCCCATACCTCCTCCTCCTCCATCTCCACCATCATCTCCCTGACCTCCTCTCCCCCCTCCATCTCCTCCTCCTCCTGCCAGCTCCCTCGCCATCTGAATCCTCCTTGTCTATACAAGGAACCAACTCTCCAGGTCTTGAATATCTAGGAAAGGGATGAGCAGCAAACCACTCCTTATAGTCTGGCATCATGCTCGCATCTACTATCTCCCTCCTCATCAGCCAAGCTGTGTATGGGATTTGATGAAAGTCTGCCAGGGCCTCCTCATACGATGCTATGGGACCCCACCTAAATCTCTCTGCATGGGTCCTCACAAATTGCGCCTACCCCTATGGCCTGCCCTGCACTTTGCCAAACTGCCTCTGTACTCTGCTAACAATCTGACACTCTAATATGTACCACATCCTGTCGATAAGTCACCGAGTCTGGAAACAATAAAGCAGCTCATCAGCCTCATCCTCCCATACCTCATAGTCTAAGTATGGGCACCAGATAATTAGATCCACATTGTCTAGTGCATGTCTCCAATACTTGAGCTTCCCCAGCTTGTGATGGGAAATCACACTTGCATATCCGTAGCTGTAGGGCTCACCTCTCTACCTATAAAAAAGACATATCAGCCGTGTGATCGCTATGTGCTCCCATAACCAAAACTGTAAAAGAGATACACCTGTTGACAAGATGGCCCCTCTGTGATACACAACCTGGTGTATATCCCTGTACAAGTGTGCTAGCATGCACACACCCCATGCATACTGAGTCCCATCAGTAATCATGCTCTCCAACACTCTCCCCCAGGCAGTCGAGAACTCGTGTGACCTCCTATTGGGGCATACTATGCCACCGATCAGTCCCGCCACTATCCCCAGGAAGTAGTCATAGCAATCATGAATGTCCTGCCATGAAATCACCTACTCAACCAGATCTGGGTCATCAAAAATGAGCCTACACTCAGCCAATCCTGCATCTTGCTGTGAATCGTACTCTACCAACTCTCCCTGAATAGGGAGGTACAGAATCATGTACACATCCTCTAGAGTGATCATCATCTCCCCGGTCGGTAGATGGAATGTCCCATCCTCACTATGGAATCGCTCCACCGCTACAGTCAACAAACCATGGTTCATACAAACCTCAGGCATGAAATAAATGTAATGCAAACCCATAGCACCAAGAGCCTCACAGTCCATCTCTATCAACATATACCGCTGCAACAATGGCAAAGGGAACTACTCTCCTAACATTAAAGTATCCCGGATATCCTCCTACAACTAGGCAAAGCATAGTGTCAAAGAAATCCATATCCAAGCAAACCTACTCAAAGTAATCAAACTATCCTATCATTGACTTAACATATCAAATTAATCAAAATAGCATATCATCTCTTGACTAGATTCTCGGCAATCTCAGAGATCGCTTATCAATTGATGCATTGATCAAGGTGCTAATTGGGTTAATTTCGTTAAGTCAACTGACTATCCTAATGCAAATGTACCAAACCAAGTGGCAAATGCGCCGATCCATATCAGATGCTCCGCTTCACCGTGAATGCACCAATCCTTGACATATATGCGCCATTCTGGCACATGCACCATTCTGGCACATGTGCCACTTTTTGTGTCACATGCATAGTTACACAATGGATGTGCTAATTCCTAGCCTATATGCACACATCTATCATATGCACCATAAGATCACTTAGATGCATGACTTCGTAACATATGTGCCATTTTGGGATGCATATGTGCCGAACTGTAGTTCCGCGCATCTATGTTATCTTTTTTTCCTAAGCATTTATTGACCTAATAAATGACTTTTAGCAAGATTTGACAAACTACATACCAGTGGTCCTGCCTCGGGTGGCCAATCAAACCATCGAACTCGCTCAAAACGGTGCTCCTCACATGGAATATCCATATCTCTGTCGACTACTCTACCTCCTCTACTCTCCTAAGCTCTTAAAGACCAATCAACTAAGGACAAGTGTGCAAATGAATAGGACTTGTGGACCCAGCTCCTATATATAGCAAGCGAACCATAGCTGACTGTGTGACCACTGTGACTACTTCCCATATCTGTTCCTCTAAACCATGTCCTATTTTCCCCCATCCTAACCTATTTTTCACCTTCTTCATCGTGAGATTGTCCATCTCACTCCTTCTACCTTCTTCCCATCCAATCTCCTGAGGGGGCATCCTGTCGTTAAACTTGTACTAGGGGCAAACTGGGGCATGTATCATTGTTGAAAATTCTTATTCTTTGAAACAACATGATAAAACACATTGCATCAAAGAGGGGCAAAATGTATACACCTAAAAATGACATGACTCTACCTAAATAAATATTTTAAATATTTATTTCATCTTAATATTGCTCTATCAATAAATAAATAAATCAATTTATTTATTTGATTCATTTTCTCTCATTAATTGAATAAATTACATTTATTTAATTAATTCCATCAATATCAACTTTATTTTTCTAAACAATTAAATAATTTTAATTATTTAATTAAATCATTCATTCTTCCAAATTTAAATAAAATGCAAATTTATGTAAATTAAATCTTAATCTCAAAAAAAAAAATAATTAAATATTTTATTTATTCTTCTAAATCATGTGCAAGTAATTAAATAAATTTATTTATTTAATTATGCTTTCTTCTCTTCTTCAAAATCTTCTAAAAATAAATTCTTCTTGTCAGGCAAAAGCAAACGCTGAGTTAACTGATTTAAAGCAACTTTCTTTTTATTAACAAATTCTTAAATTAGAAAAATATATTCTAATTTAAGAAATAAAAACTCATCCTTATCAAGAAAGCAGTTAACTCAACAAAGCATCTTTTGCAATGACACATGTCCTTCTTCTATTCGCGCACGTTCTCTCGAACATCCTCTACCATTGATCTTCTTATTTCTTCTACACCATTGATCTTCTCTCACACAATCCTATAAATACCCCTCTATTCTTCCATTTCATATCATCAAGCTTTCATGTAAACTTATGCTACAAAATCCATAGCACGCCATTGGCACCCCCACTATCACATCCTTCATTATCCATTTCATGTTGTGTTGAAGCTCACCTTCAACACTACAAGTATCCAAGCCATTTCTCCTTTGCCATCTTGAGGAATAAAAGCAAGGAAGCAAGCTTCCTAAGGGATGCATTCATCACTGAAGATCAAACAGAAATAGGTGAACAATGGAAATCATGAGGTAAGAAAGGTTGTAAGTATCACTTCCTTATTTTTAATCTTCTTTACTTGCACATTCCATTGATGTTATTGGGTTTTTGTAATTCATTTTATTATCCCATTTTACGCATTACACAAATAGTGAAAAACCCTTCTCTAAACCCTTGGTTGAATTTTATGAAAAATCTCTTAAAATTGTGTATTATTTGTAATTTTCTCTATTGCATTGTCTTCATTTCATTGTTTAGAGTAGGATTGGTGTTTTGTTTTTTAAAATCAACTGAGAAATGGAGATTTTAGAGAACTTTTCATTTGGGGGATCTCCACATAGGGTCTCCCCTTTTTCCAAGTAGGTCGCCCAGGGGGAGATCTAACTGACAATAGGGTCACCCGAGGGGAGATCTGGCTGACAATAGGTCGCCCAGGGGGAGATCCTACTGACATGTGGGTCGCCTGGGGGGAGATCCGGTCTGATGAAAGGGGTGACCCTGTTAGATCAATTTTGTCTGAAATTTGATGCTTTCTAATGTTTACTTCACTCTGTTTTGATCTAATTTGACTACTGTATTCGCCTATTTATTGTAATTTTGATGGTTTATACTCTTTTTTTTGTGGAATTTTCTGCAAGTTTTATGATTTTTAGAATTTTTGTGAGTTGAAGAGATCTAATATAAAGTTCTTTTCTGATTTGTAGGACATGTGCATTTGATGGAATGCATGTAGAGAGTAGTTTTGGCTCTCAGAGATGTTTGCTTCATTGAGTGATGATGATCGTGCCCTCTTGAGGAGAGCGGGCTTAGCGAGAGTTTGTCATGTGCTAGTTGTTCATCCTGTGGCACGCATCTATTGTGATATCCTAACATATTGGGATGCAGATTGGAACACCTTCAAGTTCCCACAAGTTTTAGGAGAGTGGACTATCACTCTTTTCAATGTTTATAGTATTCTTGGAGTTCCTGTGAGAGGGTATCATCTCATCCTACCTACTAGTGAGTCCTTCAAGGACAAGGTTTCTTGGGTACAGTTCATGGGGGTGAGTCACCCCAAGGATCAGATAGGAGTTTAGCTTACCGCTATGCCACGACTTTGCATTCCTTGTTTGAGGAAGTTTCTAATTGTCTTAATTGCATTGAGGCTATCTGGAGACAAGGCCGTGGATCACTTGAGATGGTGTTGGGCACCAATTATATAGGGTCTTGAGTAGGGAAGAGTCTATGCTTGGGGCAAGACATTTTAGCCATGGTATACAGAGATTTCTATGGCATTGTATGATGAGGGGCTCTAGCTTTTAGCCATTCTTCTTTGTTTATGACTTGGATCTTTGAGTACATTAGGCCTTATCAGAAGCTAGTTTTGATTCCTGATAGGTGATTACCGAGAGCAGCTAGATGGGTTCAGGTGGGTCACTTTGATACTTCTCTGCAGGCTATGGCTATTCTTATAGATAAGGAAATGATTTTTGATTCTTATGTGGATTTGGAGGGATCATGGTCACATGATGGCGAGATCAGGGAGTACTACCTTGGGATATTAGAGCTTTCAGACTGTAATGGTCTAGTCAAGGCTCATCACGTTGAGTGCATCTTGTAGCAGTTTGGTGAGGATTTTCCTAAGGAGTTACCCCCAGTGCCTACCTTCTATAGATCTGTCTAGGAGATGGGTGAGGTTAGTCATAGGACGGTTACTTGGACTCCCTTGACTCTCAGAGTCTTCATTACCAGAGTTCCTAGGTCTTGGAGAGGAGGACAGAGGGGAGGGAGAGGGACTCCTTCCTGAGCACTTATTGTGGTCAAGGACTTAGATTCTACTAAAAAGGACTATATTCCTGATGGAGATGATTCATCAAACCAGGGCCCGCCACAGGATGCACAAGATGATGGTCCCGATGGTTCCAATGATGCAGATGATGTTCATGATGTTCTAAAGGGTCCACCTATGGTTCCTAGACCTCCTCACTCTGATGAGGTGATGCAATAGTTTGACCCTACCTAGCAGCTTGGTGACCCACATAATTCTATGTTTGCTTGACTTTGTTTGTATCTTGTCCTTCCTTTTCTTTCCTTTCTTTTCATGGAGAACTATCCCATTTTTTGCTTTTGGTTCACTTCACAAGTAATGTTGAGGAATGGATGGTTGCCCCCTTCACTAGGATGACTTAGGAGAGACTTTTGACTGATACTGGTGTGCCCCTACTGCTAGGTGACACACTAACAATTTTGCTCCTACCTATCATGGATGTTAGATGAGTGTACATTTGAAGGCTAAGAATCTCATCCTTAAGGGTGAAAATCAGGTGCTTCATGAGATGGCTCGTCTTGGATTTGGATGACGAGATGCTAGCGCTGTGGTGCCTTCACAATCACACACTCATAGCAGGGGACCTCACTCCCAAAGATCTTATGGAGAAACTACTGGCGCACATAGGCAGAGGAGTAGGAGTCCTGAGGGTTCCATCGGAGGGAACCATCCTTGATTTTACTTTGCTTTTCCCTTGAAATCATGCCCCCTTGCATTGGGAGCCTTTACTTTCCTTGAGAGCATTTTGTCTTGGCTCTTTGTACTCTTATACATGTAAATTTTAGATATACCAATGAAAGTTTGTCTTTTTATGGTTTCAGCTATCGAATGGGTACTCATCTCTTGTGCATTTTGGGAGGTTTAAGAACTCTTTGATTATGTTTTAACCTTCAACTCTAACCATGCAAGTATGATAATTATGACATGTTTTTGTAATTTTTTGACATATATATTAGATGCAGTTTACGATATGCAGATGCAAGAACACAAGGGATGCTTGAAAAGAAACTTTTATTTCTACTGAATGTCATGAGTTATGACATTGATTTTATTTCTTTGAGAATCTTTTTTTTATTTTGATATGAATGCAATGTGGAACAAACAATATGACTACTCTTTAATACAATTTTCAATCCAGGGGATTGCAAGTTGTCCTGATATAAGAGACCTATTCAAGGCTGTGAGTAGGTTTTTTGAACTCATGTGGGGAGTGGGAGTGAAATGGGTATTTTTGAATTTAGGCTTTGCTAGAGGCTAAACAATGATCCTTATCTAGATAAGACAATCTGGAAAGATTTCAACTTAGACAAGTACCAAATTTTATTGATGTTTAGCGACTTAGATCATTGATGGCAAGCAAGATAGACTAGGGGTAAAGGATAAATGGGAAAGAACTAGGGTCCCTAGATAGAAGATGATCCTAAAGACTACTATACTCTTGTCTTTGCTCAACTAGTGCATGTGTGTGCTTTGTACCTTTCTCTTTTATTTCCTCTGTTAGAATGTCACCCTTTAACCTTTAATCTTAGACTGATCTCCACCCAAGAGTATAAACATTTAACAATCTTCTCTCTTTCACTCTTTTTGTGTATCTCTTCTTTTTGCTTTTTTTGTATTGTCTCACTTGATTTTCTCATTTTTTTTTAGATTTTAACTTTTATTAAAATGAATACTTTTGGAACTTTTGATATGCAATAATTTTATCTCTCAATTCAATACTCTTATTTTGATCACTCATTTTTTTTATTCACTTAGATTTTAGATTTCTTACTTCAGAGTTTTGATCCTCCTGGCGTTTTTGGCCAAGAAAGATAAGGGGCTAAGTGCCACCTAAAGTTTTTGTAATCCAGTCAAACTTCTCTTCTACTAGGGAAGAATTGGGAAGATCTACTTGCAAGCTTCTTCTGAACATTGTAGATTTGAATATTGACTTTGTTTAGACCTAACATCTTGGCTTATTAAGACTAGGATTAGTGTAAGCTAAGAGCTAGGCTTTGATTAGAATCACTGGGAATGAAAAGGATATGGCAATTGTGAAAATGGGGAATCTCTAGGACCTGAAAGGATCACATATACCTAGGCAACCTTAGACTCCTTACTAAAATCAAAATAATATAAGACCAAGTCATTCACTGTAATGCACTATGAATAGAATGATACTGAAATGCAAGAAACAAATTCTTTTTTGGTATTTTTTATTTTTATAATTTTTTTGTATTTTTATGTTTTATGATTTTTATGTTTTCTTAGACATAGTATTTCTTAAGGTGAAAGGCATTGACTGTTACGCCAAATTCCTTTCCCTCCATTGTACACAAGAGATAGGCACCATTTTTGACATCCTCTTTAACCATGTAAGGACCTTTCCAGTCCTCCATGAATGTTTTTTTTCATCTTCTCTTTTTGTTTTTTGTGGTACCTCTTTTTAGGACTAGTTCTCCTGTTCTGTAGGGTATTTTGTCTGATTCTATTGTTTCCAACTCAGTGGTTTCCCTTGGTAGTGTGAGATGAAGTAAGTCTTGAAAGGCTTGTTGATGGGAAGGGGTCCAATACAGGACTCCATCACACCTTAGCAATTCCATCAGTATGTCAAATTGCTCTTGCATGTAAACTTTCACGTCTTGTCTATCTTAAATGCCTTGCAAAAACTGGAACAACTCAAAGGGAATTTGTGGCTCCCTTTTCTCATTAGGAGGGACAAAGATTATACTTGTTCTCCCATTGGGTTCTAGCCTTAAATCCATGGAATACCCAATGTAACTTCCTGGAAACTCAAATATGACAGGATCATCAGTGTCGACTGACACTCTCATTTTCCACTCCTTGTGAAACGTACCCTCACTTTCTTCATCTTCGTCTAGGAGTCTTTCAACCATTTCAATTTGTATTAAAGGTGCTTCCCACTTGCCAAGTTCATTTGATTGCACTAAGGTAGAGGTGATCAGTCGCTCTTATGGTTGAGACACTATGAACATCCTTGGGAGCATTCCTATTATGTTGTTTGATTCATTGTTAATAGAATGCACATCCTCCATGGGTGTCCATGGTCTATATGAATCCTCTATTGGTGTGAGAGGCTCGTATGACTCTATTTCCTTTGGTGTCTTGGGGACACACGATTCACTTAAGGGTGACAAAGGAGTGTAATTCTCTCTCATGTCTTCCTCCAGATCTAAGAAAGTGTGAGGGTATGCATTCCTCAAATCTAACATAGTGGTTTCGAACACTAGACCTTCATTTCTATGAGGTTTCTCCCCTATACAAGGGAAGAGCTTCTAGGCAGGTTGAATAAATTAATCATGAGTACTTCTAGAGGGAATTGGAGAGGTCCATCCTGTTCTATCCATTCCATGATCTTATCTATCTTTTCCTTGGAGACAATTGCTTTTTACTTTGATGGTACCTCATTTTCTAAATTTTTCATTTTTGCAGTGTTTATGGTCTTCTCTGGAGTTTCCATTTGCTTGATGCATATTGATTAAGGCATAGGACTAGGGATAGTCAATTTGTTGGTGGGAAGTTCATAATCTATGGGGATACCTATACGCTTGTTTGATGTGTTTGATTTCAACATGTTGAAAGGTTCTGGATCCCCTTTTGCAACGTATACCTTCCCCAGATGTAGGAATCAGGCCTCTTGAAATAATGTTGATGGCACGGCTTTCATCCTATGGATCCATTGTCTTCCAAGGAGCAAATTATATTTTGTGTCCTTGTTGATGACATAAAATGTGGTTGGGACAGTCTTGGGCCCTAGAGTCACGAGAAGTGTGATCTTTCCTATCGTAGCGGCCTTTAAATTATCGTACCCACTTAGAGTGTCTTGTGAAGTGGTGATATTAGTGTTCCCATAACCCATTCTCTCTAAAAGGGAGAATGGAACTATGTTCACTACTGTTCCATCATCAATTAAGGTTTGTTTGATGCAAGTGTCATAGATCCAGACTTGTAAGTACAATGAAGGGTCTCCTTTCTTAGTTAGCTCAGCCTTAGAAGGTATTTGCTTAAAATCTAAGAACCTTGGATCCTTGAGTTTTGAATTTGGTGGGCTGATGTCAAAATCCACATGGTTGATTTGCTTGCTAGGTGGAGGAGTAATTTGATCAAAATATTTCAGCCCTATTTCTTTCAATAGTGCCGAGCAATGTGAAGGGGAGTTCTTGAGTAAGTCAATGAATGATATGTCTATTCTATGTCCTCGATATGTTCATAAGGTCTGACCGAAGTTGGTATTGGTTCCACTACCAAAACGGCACCCTGATATACTTCTTTTTGTTCATTTTCAAGGTCTTCCTCTTCTTATTCATTATGGATTATTTCAACCAATCTCATCATCCTAGCTTCTCCTTTCTACCCTAACTATGGTGGGATGCTAGTGTTTCTACCTTGGGCTACTTTGTTTTGGCTTGATGGCTCTACATCCTTATGCATGGGAAATGGATCTTGATAGATTCTCATGTTGGCATTCTGCAGAGCTATTGGGGCTTGGGTTTGTCTTGTACCCTTATTATTTGAAGTGACTTCTTGCGAGTTCAAAAACATTTCTATGAATAATCATTGTTGGTCTTCTGGTAATCTCGCTATGAATATGTTATACTCTCTATAGAATTTTGTCCTATATCCCCTTGTTCTATGAAAAGAACAAAACTGGTTGTACTCATACAGGGGTCTTTCCTACCTTCCATCATTACCATTCCCATTATGATTCCAACTCTGATAGTTGTCCCTAGGGTAGTATCCATTATTTCTGGGCCGATCAATAGCATTGACATTAGGAGGATAATAGCCTCTCCCATTGTAATTGTCTCTTACCTTCTTGATTGGGGGTTGATCTGTCACCCCATCTATGGTTGCATTTCTATTGTTTTTAAGAATCTTGATGATAGGAGTGTTGTTCCCTGTGTCTTCCCTTGTCAACTTTTCATTTGACCCAAAGACCTTTCTGCCACTATCAATGGCAGCTTGATCTATCTTCAAAGCACTTTCCAATGCTTCTTCATAGGATTTGTATGGTAATTTATGAATGTCTTCTCTCAATGCCTTGTTTAAGCTATGTAAGAAAAGATCGTATAACTCGCGTTGGTCCATGTTTGGGGAACTGGTTGAGGAATAGAGGACTTGCCTCTATTTGGTGACAAAATGAGCTATAGATTCAATCAGCTCTTATTTCAAGGTCAAGAATTCTCTGATCCCTATTTTGATGAGTTTATTCATGTCAAATGCCATGACAAACTCTCCAATTAGTTTTTTGAATGAGTGGATTGAAGCTTCTAGCAGACAATAGTACCAATCCAGAGCTATTCCTTTAAGGGTTTTTGGAAAGATCTTAGCAACAACCCCATCCCAAGGGAGAAGTTCTCTTATTGCAGTGGTATAAGCTTTGATATCCAAGTTTGGATCTCCTTCTCCTTTAAATTTTGGGAGATCAAGCAATGGCCAAGGTAACTGTATGTTCCTTATGTTTAGATCAAGAGGTTCTTTCAAGTACTTGAGATATGTTCCAAGGAAGGTGCTTTGTGATTGAGGGGTTGATAGCAACAACCCCGTAGGAGGGTTTTGATAACCCATTGTCTAATTTGTTTGATTTCCCAACACTATTGGATTGTTCTGAATAAGAGGGTTCTCGTTCAGACACGTATCATTGCTTGTATTTTGTGAATAATAGTTGAGATAGGGGGGATTCTGAGATGCCCCCTAGTCTTGTTCATTTCAAATGTTGTCATGGGATTTCTGCCTTCTTTCAGGAGCATCTTGTTCTACTTCCAAGGTTATAATCCTTTGCACTAGATGTGTGATTAAGTCTGTAGGAGTGGCAGCTCTAGGTGTTTCCTCATTTCTAGGGTTTTCTCTTTGAGTATTGTCATGATGGTATGCTTCCTCTCATGGAGTATTATCTATTTGTTCTTCTTGGAAGGAAACTCTTAATGCTTCTTGAGAATCTCTTGCCTCTTGCAATTGTCTTTCTAACCATTTTACTTCCTCCTCAAGATGAGTACTTGAAGTGCTTGTGGAAGTTTGATCAGATCGATGTATTTTTGACCATAACCTCCTAGCTCTATGTGGCACATTTGGTATGGCCAGATTTTGTTCCCAAGTTGGGTTGTTAAATGATAGAGACCACCTGGGTTCTCTTTGGTCTTGTTCATAGTCAGAGTCTTCATAATAGTAACAATTTGTGATTGGTGCATCCAGATGCGATGACACATACCTATCGAAAGAAGGAGTTCCTAGTTCTCTTGAGGGAACATTCCCTAAATTTAGATCAGGTTCTGACATATTTGGGGGTGTCGTAGACATCACAAAATAAATGGAATGGGTGATGGCTAAGGCGATGGAAGCTAAAGCGGCGAAAGCGGCTATGAAAAATAAATTGAAAATGCTTGATGATTGTTGCTTTGAAGTGTTGAATGTTAAATTTTTTGATGTGATCTAAGCGTTTAGAATTCAAAAAGCATAAACAAAAGTTTTTTCTCTTCACATGAGGCTCACCAAAATATGTTCACTCAAAATCATGCCCTCATTTGCCTGGGGTTGTCAAGCCAGATTTCGGTGTGCACATGGACCCTTCCCTCCTTGCCATGGGGTGAAATGCCATGTCACTCTTGCTCTCGTGGAAGTAGCTAGTCTAGAGGAGATGAGACTCAGGGGTGATCTGGCTCGTTGGAGAGTTGGAATTTGCAAAGAGGGGTCGGCACATCCTAAGGCCCATGTTGTTGTGTGCTTATGTAGATGTGTCGTTCAATGATCGTTGGTGTAGAGATAACCATGTTGAAAGTATGGGCCTAACCGGTGTTGTCATTGATGTCAACATACCTTGTTGCATTGATGAAAAGGATTGGAGGAGCTGAGTGCTGAGGATATTGAGAAAATTAGTCCTAATCAGGAACAAAGAAGAACAGTGAAGATAGTAAGGTAAAGATCCAAGATAAAATGACTATCAAAGGATACAGTTCAAAGGGTTTGTAGATATGAGTCTTAAGATGATCCAGTAAAGATTTTAGAGGTCTGCATGAAGATCTGAAGGAGTTGTGGCACTCAAGTAAAATTGGTTCTGGCAGGTGTTCAGAGGTGACATAGTGACACAGATAGGTCCGATGAGATTCAGAAATGCATTATCCTATTCTACAGATTTTAGGGAGTGTTGAGGAAGTCTTGGTGAAGTGTCAACTCAATCAGTTCATGGTTTGAAGGTCCACAAGCATCTATTCCTTTGTGACAGTGATGACAGACTATGTTCTTGAGGTTCTGGACGAATGAGAGGATTTTAGTAAGCAGATGAAGTGTGCATGTTCTTAGTGATTCAGGCAATCTTGTGGAGGTCTTTGGATCATGTCCAATTTGTGTTGGTGGTCTACATTGGAGTTGGAGCTCACAATTGAAGAATAACTTCTAGATGATGGTGTTCTTCCTGAGACTGACTGACCAGATGTATTACACATCTTGTGGATGTTCTTGTAGATGTTTTGTGACTTAGATGATTATTCCTAAGTCGATGCCTTGTATATATATGGAGTTGTAAAGTCTTTTCTAAGGATGTCTTGTGGAGATGTGAGTGTGGTAGCGAGGAAGAGTGTGAAAGGTAGAGTAGAAGTTTTGGGCTTAAATGGAATTAATTCAAGCATGGTGAAGATGCTATTCTCTAGTTCAAGTGTGTGATACTTATCATTTTGTAGACAGTGTGTCTCCTGTAGGTAGTGAACCTCTTGTGAGCAGTGTGCTTGGGCAGTGAGCCCTAATTGGCATGTGCCATTTTGTTCTTTCTATTCTTCTAATAGAGAATACAATCTTGGGTTAATCACCCTGTGGTTTTTCCCTTAACTAGGTTTTCCACGTCAAAATCTTGGTGTCTTATGTGTTGATGTGTTTTTGTTCCTGATTTAAAGCATTATGTTTCCATGATTGATTTATCAATATGCTGCTAAATCACTAAGAGGATTTAAGTGTGTAATTGAAAGAAAGTTTTTGACAACTGATTCACCCCCCCTCTCAGTTGTCTGTCCTGAATCTAACAATTGGTATTAGAGCTAAGTTCCTCTAAAAGAGCTTAACGAGTTGAGGAGATCCAAGATATTGTCCTACAAGAAGGATAGTCTGAAGTTTGATGGAACCAATTTTAATCTTTGGAAAACTCACATGAAATGTCATTTGCAATGTATGGGAATGCAGTACTGGACCATGGGTACAACAAAGTATACACCTCCATAGGGTGGTCTGAAGGCCCCAAATGAAATCACAGATGCTGAAAACAATCTGCGGACTATAGAAGCTCTTCTAAGTGCATTGTCTGATTTAGAGCTGACAAATTGTGTTGACCTACAAACTAATTTTGAGATTTGGGAAAAATTGGAAACTCTACATGAAGGAGACAAATATGTCAAGTGTGCAAGGCTACAAAGTCTGAAAGGAAAATTCAAAAATCTAAAGATGAGAGAAGATGAAAATATCACTACTTTTATGCCAAGAGTAAATGAGCTTGTTTGTGGAATTAGATGTGCTAGTGGAGTCTTGGATGAAGATGAGATTGTTGGCAAAATTCTCAGATCCCTTCCTGCTTTTTATAAAATCAAGGTTGCTGCCATTGAAGAATTCAGAGCCCATACAACTATCACAACAGATCAATTAGTTGGTAAATTGGCTACATTTGAAATGACCAAGTTTGGAGATGCCCCTCCAAGACTGAATCAACATTCAAAGCTAGTGCTTCTGTAAAAGGAAAACAAAGGTTTGATCTAGGAGAGAACTCTTCAAGGAAACTATCATGGTATGAAAAAGCAAGAAAAGACTTGGAAGAAGAAGAAACTGAAACTACTCAGCTTAAAGCCCTTATTACAAAAAGACTGCCAAGAGGATCCAGTAAGTATGAAGGGAAATTGCCTTTTAAGTGTTTTAACTACAATAAGATTGGTCATTTTGCCTCAAAGTGTCTGGAAATATTTTCAAGGCCAAATCCTCACAGATCAAGGTTCCAAAAGAATTGTTACTATGTTCATGAAGAGGATGATAATGAAGGAGTAACAGATGATGAATCAGAGACAAGAAACAAATCTAGAAATGATTGGGTGTTTATTGCTATCAATGAAGAAGATCCAAGCCCTCTGAATCTGTCAATCATAAAGTTGTAGAAAGAGTTCTGGCTGCCCAAGTTGAAGAAAAGGATGATTGGGTCATTGACAGTGGATGCTCTCACCATATGACAGGTGGCAAAAATAAGTTCTTACATTTTGGAAAGGTATGAAGGAGGAGTGGTAAAGTTTGGTAATAATTCGGCTGGTAGAATCAGAGGTAGAGGAACTATTTCTTTTGATGGAAAGAACAAAACCAGTAATGTACTGTATGTTGAAGGATTGAAGCACAATCTTCTCAGTGTTGGACAGTTGGTGGACAAAGGCTATGATCTCCAATTCAAGAATGGAAAATGCAAGATCTTTGAAAGTTCTAGAACAAAGATTGCATCCGATACTCAGACAAAAGGTAATATCTTCCATTTAGTTGGTATCGGTAAAAGTTATCTGTTTGTACAAATTGATCAGAGCTGGCTATGGCATAGGAGGATGTGTCATGTGAATTTTGATAATATCATCAAAATAAGCAACACTCAAGTTGTAAGAGATCTTCCAAAACTGGTTGAACCTACAAATAGTTTGTGCAAAGAATGTCAGTTGGGAAAACAAAGCAGAGTCTCATTTCAAAGTAAAGAACAATCTTCTACCAGAATATTGGACTTAGTTCACACTGATCTATGTGGTTTGGCAAGAATCAGGAGTGTGCAAGGTGATAGATACTTCATGTTACTAATTGATGACTACTCCCAGATGATGTGGGCAACTTTTTTGAAAGAGAAATCAGAAGCTTTTGAGAAATTCAAAATATTCAAGGCTATGGTAGAGAATAAAACCAAATTAAAATTAAAATGGCTAAGGTCTGATAGAGGTAGAGAATTCACATCTGGTCAGTTCATAGAATTCTGTGAGAAACATGGAATAAAGAGACAGTTGTCTACCCCTAGGACTCCACAATAGAATGGAGTAGTGGAGAGAAAGAACCAGACCATCCAGGAAGCATCTAGGACAATGATGATAGAAGCAAATGTTCCTCAGATCTATTGGAGAGAAGCTATCAGCACTGTAGTCTATACTCTAAATTGAGTCCAAATCAGAAGCAATACCGGTAAGACTCCTTATGAACTTTGGTTTGGCATCACTCCTACTATGAGATATTTCAGAGTCTTTGGTAGTAAATGTTACATCAAAAGTGATGAAGATCTAGGCAAGTTTGATGCTAGAAGTGATGAAGGAATATTCTTGGGTTACTCTACTCAAAGCAAAGCATACTGGTGTTATAAAAAGAGACTGAGAAAGATTATAGAAAGTACAAATGTGAAGGTTAATGAAGGAATTGAGAAACCTTCAAGATTTTATGAATATGATGAAGATGATTAGAATGGTATTCTAATTCAAGGAACCCAAGCCCCTTCTGCAATTCATATTCAAACTAATCCGGTAAATCAGGAAGAAGAGATGAGTTTCAATGAGCCTAATCAAGAATCAAAAGTGCAAGAAACTCCCAAAGTTCCCAGGTATGTAAGACTGAACCACTCTGAAGATCATATCATAGGTGATAAAAGCAAAGGTGTACAAACAAGAAGGAGAATTGCTCAAGATTCAGATGAGTATTGTCTAATTTCAAATATTGAACATAAGATAGTAAATGAAGCTTGCAATGATGAAAACTAGACTAAAGCAATGGAGGAAGAGCTGATGAAAATTGAGAAAAATCATACTTGGGATCTTGTTCCCAAACCTAGAAACAAGAATGTGATTGGAAAAAATGGGTCTTCTAGAACAAACTGAATGAAGTTGGTGAAGTAATCAGAAATAAAGCCAGATTGGTCTGCAAGGGTTACTCTCAAATAGAAGGAGTTGATTTTGAAGAAACTTTTTCTCCGGTGACAAGAATTGAAGTAGTCAGATTATTTATTGCTTTTGTTGCCTTCAAGGACTTCAAAGTATATCAGATGGATGTCAAGTCTACCTTTCTGAATGATGACTTGGAAGAAGAAGTATACATTGAGCAACCAGATGGATTTCAATTGTCTGATCATGGTGATATGGTCTGCAAGTTGAAGAAAGCTCTATATGGACTAAAGCAAGCCCTAAGAGCCTAGTATGAAAGATTGGATAAGCATCTTTTGAAGATTGTTTTCAACAAAGGTACTACTGACAATACTTTTGTATTTCAAAATTGATCATGAAAACATCTTGATTTTTGAAGTGTTTGTTGATGATATCATTTTTGGAGGAAGACATAGTATGTGTAAAACTTTTGCAAATCAAATGAAAAGTGAATTTGAGATGTCCATGCTTGGGGAAATGAATTTCTTCTTGGGTCTACAAATCACTCAAACAAAGAAAGGAATCTTCATTTCTCAGACCAAATATGTGAAAGAATTGTTGAAGAAATTTGGGATGGAAGACTCAAAACCAATGAATACTCCCATGGCAACCGGATGTAAATTGGGCAAAGATGATGACTCTCCTAAGGCTAATTAGAAAAAGTATAGGTCAATGATTGGAGGATTGTTGTATCTCACTCAAACTAGACCTAACATTATGAATGTTGTGGGTCTTGTTGCTAGATTTCAAGCTGATCCTAGAGAATCTCATGTCATGTCAATTAAGCAGATTTTTAGATATCTAAAAGGGACAGTTGAGTATGGATTGTGGTATCCCAAAGATCATGATTTCACTCTTCATGCATATATAGATGCGAATTGGGTAGGAGATGTGGATGACCAGAAGAGTACCAATGGTGGAGCATTCTTTTTGGGGAAGAGATTGGTTTCTTGGCTGACCAAGAAATAAGAGGCAATATCTCTGTCCACTGTAGAAGCAGAATATATTGCAGCAGCAGGTAGTTGCACTCAAGTTTTGTGGATGAAGCAAATGCTAAGAGACATCAGAGTGGAGTATGAGGAACCTATCAGAATCTTCTATGATAATTCAAGAGCAATAAATGTATCTAAGAATCTGCTGTTGCATTCAAAGACTAAGCATATATCTATCAAGTTTCACTTTCTGAGAGAGCAATTGAATAAGAATGAAGTCAAATTGGAGTTTGTGCCTTCCAAGGATCAGATTGCAGACATCTTTACTAAACCTCTACCTAAGGACTCTTTTGAGTATCTCAGGGATAATTTAGGGGTTATTTCCCCTCTGGTGATGAACTAAGGTGCACTAGAGTGCATCAGTCTGGTAGATATGATAGTCATATCTTGTGGTCTAGATTGATAGGGAGCTGCCACTCAGGGGGAGCAACTGGTATGTTTCTGAAGTGGTGAAATCGCAAGTATGTGCCCTTTGCCATTGATGTCAAAGGGGGAGAGAAGACATGTGAAAAACAAGTGTTTGTTGATCAAAGGGGGAGCAGGAAAGGTAAAGAAGACATTTGAATGGTTGTTGCTGATAGGGGGAGTTGTGTCAGTAAAGAAAAGTTCTTGTCTTGATGGTCAAAATAGTTTTTCACATCATTTGTTGCCATCAATGACAAAGGGGGAGATTGTTGCAAGTATGGACCTAAATGGTGTTTTCATTGATGTCAACACACTCCTGTTGCATTGATGAAAAGGATTGGATGAACTAAGTGTTGAGGATATTGAGAAAATTAGTCCTAATCGGGAACAGTGAAGACAGTAAGGTAAAGATCCAAGATAAGATGAGTATCAAAGGATACGGTTCAAAGGGTTTGTAGATATGAGTCTTAAGATGATCTAGTAAAGATTTTAGAGGTCCACATGAAGATCTGAAGGAGTTATGGCCGCTCAAGTAAAACTGGTTCCGGTAGGTGTTCAGAGGTGATAGAGTGACACAGATAGGTTTAGTGAGATCCAGAAATGCATTATCCTATTTTGCAGATTTTAGGGAGTGTTGAGGAAGTCTTGGTGAAGTGTCAACTTGATCGGTTCATGGTTTGAAGGTCCACAAGCATCTATTCCTTCGTGACAGTGATGACAGACTGTGTTCTTGAGGTTCTAGATGAAGGAGAGAAGGATTTTAGTAAGCAGATGAAGTGTAGATGTTCTTGGTGATTCAAGCAATCTTGTGGAGGTCTTTGGATCGTGTCCAGTTTGTGTTGGTGGTCCACATTGGAGTTGGAGCTCACAATTGAAGAATAACTTCTAGATGATGGTGTTCTTCCTAAGACTGGCCGACCAGATGTATTACACATCTTGTGGATGTTCTTGTAGATGTTTACCGACTTAGATGATTATTCCTAAGTCGATGCCTTGTATATATATGGAGTTGTAAAGTCTTTTCTAAGGGTGTCTTGTGGAGATGTGAGTCTAGTAGTGAGGAAGAGTGTGAAAGGTAGAGCAGAAGTTTTGGGCTTAAATGGAACTGATTCAAGCATGGTGAAGATGCTATTCTCTAGTTCAAGTATGTGATACTTATCATTTTGTAGACAGTGTGTCTTTTGTAGGCAGTGAGCCTCTTGTGAGTAGTGTGCTCAGGCAGTGAGCCCTAATTGGCATGTGCCATTTTGTTCTTTCTATTCTTCTAACAGAGAATATAATCTTGGGTTAATCACCCCATGGTTTTTCCCTTAACCGGGTTTTCCACGTCAAAATCTTAGTGTCTTATGTGTTGATGTGTTTCTACTCTTGATTTAATGCATTATGTTTCCATGATTGATTTATTGATATGCTACTAAATCACTAAGAGGATTTAAGTGTGTAATTGAAAGAAAGTTTTTGACAACTGATTCACCCCCCCTCTCAGTTATCTATCCTGAATCTAACAAACCATATGACCCAAAGGGTCATGCTAGTCACTCCTCTTGTTAATGTTTCTGATATTCTACCTTTGTGTGGGTAATCTATTGTTCTCATTGATAGCTATTTGTCTTTCAAAGTATTGGATGAATGCTTGGTGTAGCAAGAGTTGTCTATGTTCTTCTTGTTGTTGTAAGCCAAGTGGGTCCTGTTGTGGTCTCGAATGGATTTCCTCTATCTCATTGAGGATCGCCCTCACCCACTCACCTCTTAATCCTGGGCACATTCATGAGCCGAGACAAGAGATAGGTATATGTGAGCTAACCTTGACTAGGTTTTGACTTAGGGTTTGATTTGACCAAAGGTTTGATTATGCATTGACCTTGTTTGACCTTGTGATGGAATCAATGGTTTTGACCAATGTTTGACTATGGTTGACCTTGTGGTAGAATCAATGGTTTACAAATTACCTAAGTGTCTAATATTTTTGTTCTTTTTCTGGGTTTTATGAATGCAATACTATATGAAATGTAAAACTTCTTTTTGTGCTTTTTTATGTTTTTGGAAATAAAAGATGCTTTTTAATCTAGGAATCAAAGAATGAATGCAAGCTACAATGAATTTACCTAATGCAATTTAACTATGTTTTTGGGGGTTTTTCAAATATTTGGAATGATTTAATCTAAGAAAGGAAATTGCATGTAAATGAATTAAACTATGAAAGCAACTTACTCTAAGAATGCAAGATCTAACTATCCTATCAAGGAAAAAGCAATAAGATTACCGATCCCAAGAGCAATTTTAGTTATCTAATTACTACCAATTGATAGAAAGCATAGAGGAACCTGAAATAAAGAAGACTTGTGAGCCTCCACTACCCTCAGATTTCCTTGTGTGGGAACCTCGTATCCTCTCAGTGACAAGATGACAAAAGAAGTGAAAGAAGCTTTAGAAGCTTTGCAAAGAGAGCTCAATGAGAGCTATTGATGAGCATGATGGCTTGATTTGAGTAGCATATGGATGCGTGATGAGATTTATGTGAAAGCTTGATGAGGAAAGAATAAAACAAAAGGATCCTATGCCATGTATGAGCATGAGAATGCTGAATGTGGAGAGCAATAACTTGCAAGAGCTGTGTGTACAAATGCAATTGCCTCCCTTTATGCTTGAGGGAGGGGTGTATTTATAGGTTAGAAGAAGGGATGAGAGGTGAGGAAAGAGGAGAGTTAACTCAATTTGATTGGAGAGTTAACACAGATGATTCAAGAGTGATCTAGGCTAAAATTGGAGTGATCTACCCAGTAAAAGATTATCACTCAAGAAGAAGTGAAGAAGAAAGAGTGCATGGGAATGCATGAGTTGTTAATTTTAGATGAAATGGAGCTAATTATGCATGTGTGGGTACATGAAATAGTTATCTCCATATTAGGCTCGAAAATCCATGTAAACAGGAAGAAAAATAGATGAAAATAGAGCTTTTTCAGGTTAGAAACTTGAGTTTTTCCACGGCTAGAAATGTGATAGGGTCACCTAGGGGTCACCCCTTTCACCATTCTAGTCACTCGCGGGGTGACCCATGGGTGACCCACTAGGGAGAGCACTTGGGTTGAATTTCTAGATGGGAGATGGAAGAGGACAAGAAAAGAAGGGGTTCTGCCTCTGGAAATAGGTCAGTCATGTGCAAGAATCTAAATCTCCACTTGCAAAGTAGGATCTCCCGACGGGAGATCTGGAAATAATAAGGGAGATTTGGATTAGTTGAGTGAAACTTAAAACCAAAAGTGGGAGATGGCTAGGGGGGATCTTTAGAAGGCTCCTAGCGGGTGGAGAAGATGAAAAACATTGGGGAAAGGTGAAAACTTACCTACAAGATGCATACAAGGTTTAGGAACAGGGTCACAAGCTTAGAAAATGCAAATCAACAAGTGTCAAAAAGTGTCGACAACAAAGAGAGAGAGAGAGAGAAAATGACAAATGGGAAACAACACAAGATGAAAGAAATGACATGTCACCAAGAGGATTGCTACTGAGAGGATGTTATTTCATGCTTACATGTACATGACAAGGATTAAAAATCATCATAGGGGTCCTCATGGAGGCTGTGCGTGATTTTGGTGCTTATAGGACCTGAATTCCAAAATTTTCCACAAGTCCATAAAGATTAAGAGGATCTAAAATAGAATCAGCTCTCTAAGAAGACCAGATGGAACACTTGTCAAGGATAAAGAAGAACTAAAGGAGGAAATGTTGAGATACTTCCAAGATTTTCTTGCATCACAGGAAGCCTCAAATTAAACAGATCAGAATTACTTCACTAATCTTATCCTAGAAGTAATAGGAGAGGAAGAGAACAAGATGTTGATGGTACCAATCACTAAGGATGAAGTCAAAGGGGTAGTATTCCAAATCCACCTAGACAAATCCCAAGGGCCAGATGGATTTCCAGTGTTGTTCTATCAAAAATTTTGGCACATGTTGGAAGAAGAGTTCTAGAGCTTGGTTGAAGACTCAAGAAGAATTAAGGGAGTAGTTAAGGACATCAACACCACATTAAACGATCTCATACCTAAGAAGCTGGATCCCGAGACCCTCATGGATTTTCAACCAATTTTGCTCTACAACACCATCTACATGATCATAGCAAAAGTGATGGCTAATTGGTTCAAGTGGTTACTACTGGCTATCATTTCTGAAGAACAAAGAGAATTCACTCCAAGGATAACCATAATAGATGGTATAATAATAGCCATGAAGTCATCCATTCGATTACCTCTGCCAACCTAAGCGGTATGGCATTAAAACTAGATGTCAACAAGGCATACGACCATTTGAACTAGAGGTTCATTGTGAACATTCTGAAGGCCTTCAACTTTTTTAAGGACTGGATTGATTGGGTTTATAGCTACATCTCAACCATAAGATACTTGATCTTGTTCAATGGTAGCCTAGTGGGCTTCTTTGAGCCCACCCATGCCCTGCGTCAGGGGGATCCCATATCACCCTTTCTCTTCATAACTATGACAAAATCCCTTGGTAGAGCAATCAAAAGGCAATTAGATTTGGGACTTTGGAAAGGAGTATAGGTGGCAAATGACTTCCGCAAGATCACTTACCAACAATTTGCAAATGATACAATTCTCTATGGCACTACAGAGATAAACAAAGAAAGAACAGTCAAAGACCTATTGGAAAAATATGTCAAAGCATCGGGACAAGAAATTAATAGGCACAAGTCATGCATTTTTTTCTTCAACACCAAAAAAATAGTTCGCAGAAGAATTCTTGCAATTCTAGAGTTTTAACCTACTGAGCTCGCAGGGAAATATTTGGGAGTGCCTCTCTTCAAAGGCAAAGTCAGATCCAAACTATGGGATGAGACAACAGAGAAGTGCAAATTAAAATCAGCATCGTGGAAGGGGAAATAGCTCACATTAGTGGGGAAAATAATAGTGATTAAGGCAATTTCTATGGGAGGACTCCAATGAGGTCAAAATAAATCTATTGGTCTACTGGGAATTTGTTTGTAAAGAGAAGACAGAAGGTGGTGATGGGATAAGATGAATTAGAAAGCAAAACCAATCCCTTGGAGTGAAACTCATTTGGAAGATGTATGAAAATATGAATAGCAGATGGTGTCAAATTTTACAAAAGAAGTATTTAGATTCATCTAAGAGAGAAATGATTCTCACAACTCCAAATCCCCTGAGAGGCTCTCATTTATTGAACTTCATGATCAGTTGTCAACACATAATTATGGATCATCTATCCTGGAAAATTAACAATGGGGAGACAACTTTGTTTTGCTCTGATTCCTGGAACGGTCTCCCCACTTTGGAGAATGATAAAAGACATCAAAGAAGTAAGGTTGTACTAGAGGAGGAATGGGGGACGTGGGTGAAGGACTATCTCTCTCCTAACCAAAGCTTGAGAGAAGCAATGTAGAGAGCATTAGAGGTTGTTAATATCTCAAAGGAGGAAAGAATCATTCTTAGGCAAGAGCTCATGTGAAAGAAGGTGTTCCTGATTACAAGAAAAGACTCAATTCTTTAGATGAGGGCTAAGTTTGGTATATATGTGGTGAAACTAGGCTACAAAATCCAAAATGCAATGAAATAAGTTATAAATTGGCCTTCAGAATTGTGCTAGAGTCCATGGTGCCTCTCGAAAGCTGGAGCTTTCATATGGACTGCAATTCAAAACATCATCTTAACTAGTGATTGATTAAAAAAGATTGGTATCTTGGGGCCCTCCAGGTGTGTCCTTTGCAAAGAGGTGGAAGAGGACGTTGATCATCTACTACTTAATTGCCCATACACACAAGAAATTTGGAATTAGTTTATGGATCACTATAACTAGCAGGGGGTGTTACCTGCCAATCTTCTCTCCCTATTCAACTCTTGGCTGAAGTTGCAAAATTCGATATGGGAAGGCCTATAGATAGCTTCCCCCTCCCTCATCATATGGCATATTTGGCAGAAACACAATCCCAAAATCTTTAAAGATAAGGAATTTGATTTGGAAGAGGTGAAAAGGAAAATAGAAGTAGGGATTAGTGAGGTGCTGATGTCTAGAATATGTATCCCTCAAAGTAGATCAAAGCCCTTCAAAAAGTGGGATGAAACAATAACAAAGAATTGGAATTTGCTCAAAGTCTCACCAAAATTATACACCTGCAGGCCAGCTGCTTCCAAAGACAAAAAACAAGCAAGGGTGAAATGGAACCCCCCATATGGCAGGCTCAAATTAAATTTTGACGAGGCAACCAAGGGTAACCCAGGGTTGTCTAGTGCAGACTACATCATATGAAACAATAGAGGATATTTAGTATGGGCCTTATCAAAAAACTTAACAGTAGGGACCAATAATGAGGCTGAATTTCAAACTCTGCTTACAGACCTGAAACTGTACAAAGAGAAAGGGATGCATGATATAGAAATCGAAGGTGACTCACAAATTTGTATTAATGCTATCCAAACATAATCCATTGATAGTTGGAAGCTGAGAAACATTACCACCCCAATTTGGGACATAATGTAGAATCTACAAATTACCTCAATTTAGCACTGCTATAGAGAATCCAACCAAATAGTAGACCAACTAGTCAATAGAGCATGTACTTAGATAGAAGAAGAAATAATCTTGAATGAAATAAATAGTTGGGATGAACTCATTCCCTAATTTCTTTCCGATTTTACTATATTGATTCTAATGTCATACTGGTAGCATGCTTATTTATCAAAAAAATATATATCCTTTCTTCATCTTGTAGGCTCCAACCTACTTCACTTACAAATAGTGAGCTCCAACTCACAAGACACACCAATCTCCACTTGATAGAATTATAGGCACCAACCTATTAGAGGCTCCAACCCCCACACAAACTAAGGTCAAACTCAACAAGAGGCTCCAACCTCTATTTGATAGGCTCCAACCTATTAATCCTTCAATGGCTGATATAGTTTACTTCTCCACAAGATCTTCCTCTCACAAATCTAATTACAACTCACACAATATCCTTCTTCCAAATCTGATCACTATCCACACAATAACCTCTCTCACAAATCTGATCACATACTTCCTTCCCTCACAAATCTAATCACAACTATTCACACAATCCTTTCACAAATCTAATCCATAATTTCACCTTAAAATCTACACTCTTTCCCTTAACATTTACCTCTCAATATTCACATATGTTTGTCATTTATATATTTCCACTTATCCTTCTCATATGACACCACATACTCTTCAAAGATATCTGATTTCCACTTCATTTCTACCTCTATTCATTTTCTCAAATATGCTTTAATACTCAAAAATAAATCATTAAATTCTTGTCTAAAACTCAACCTTTCAACCTCCTTTTATATCCTCCAAAGGGAGGCTTCCCTTTTGAATGAATGTGTCTTTTGCCATTGAACACCACCCTTCATAAAATCACACCTCTTCCAATTATATCCTTCATAATCTGCTATAAATCATGCATACTTCTCTTTCATAAATCTGATCCAATCATGCACAACTTCTTTACATAAAACTAATCATAATCATAGCATTCTCTTCTCATAAATTTCTGCTCATATCAACATACTATCACATACACACTTCCTCTCAAAACAAATTAGATTTTCTCTTCATAATTTTGTCCCTCTTCTTTCTGTCAACTCTACTCTAAAATCAAAAATATTTCATTGAATTGCTTATTTCAAAATAAATCTTTCAACTCCCTTTTATACTTTCCAATGGATGTGTCCTTGATGAATAGATATGTCCTTTTGTAATATTTTGTCTTATTCACTTTTGTCTTCTTCTCCAATTTGCCCTCTAGTGATTTTGTCGTATTCACTTTCATCTTCTTCTCCAATTCGTCCTCTAGTGATTTTGTCTTATTCACTTTTGTCTTCTTCTCCAATTCGTCCTCTAGTGATTTTGTCTTCTTCCTTAAACTGATTTATCTTTATTTGCTAACACAATTTGTCTTCTTGTTGCCTTCATAAAATCACCTCATGTATACTAATGATTGTTGTTCCTCTTTGTAAATATAACACTTGAAAATCGTTGGTATCCACAAAGTATTCGCACCATACAAAAACTGATCACTGCATGTGTATATCAAAGTATGGTTGTTTGGAAATGACTTCAAAAAGTTCTTTTATATCATCCTTGTCTTTCCTTCAAGAGAATCAGCCTCTACCATCTTTCTCTCCAATGTTTAAAACTTTAATTTAAACATACACTCTCCAACGGTAACATGTAACAGATCATATAATGGGCAACTCTGATTACATCAATGATCTCCTTAATTACTCTCTGCCTTTCACATCGATCTCATTCATACTTCTTTAACAACACCAATGACAATCTTCGACAATCTCAATCTTTGACATTAAGGATAACAATCTTGTTTATGCACCTTCTTGTCATCAATGACAACATGTTCTTATACTCTTGTCTGTTCATGAATATCTTCTTAATATCAATGACAACATGTGTATGCACCTTTGACATCAATGATAAACATTACAACATATGTATGGAGGCTAAATGATCTTTCCTAGATGCAATTTAACTATGTTTTTATGTTTTCAATTTTGATATCATAGTGATTGAGAAAGAAATAAAGAAAATTAAGATCTAAGAATGTAAAAAGAAATGAAGAAACAATCTTTTTGCTACACTAAGAAAACTTTACTTTCAGATTTTGAAGAAATGTAGATTTACTTCCCCAAATGTAAAGTGTTTTCTAATTACTAATAAAATATTAAAATGAGCCTGTACTTGATTTTTCCAATACTAGGCAAATAGTTCTCAGAGGTCCATCTCTTATCTCAATGTCCTTCTCTACAACAATGGGGTACTTTGCTTGAATGAAAATCTTGGTTGGGCTAAGGCTTCTAGAGATATATATTCTAAAAGATATCTAATCTAAGAACAAATATGGAAAAGGCTCAAGGCCTATATAGAAGCTTACAAGAAGCTTGAAGAAATTGAGAAGCTCTATGAGAGCACCGGAAAACAAGTGAAGGCATGAAAAATAATGAATTGAATAGAAGTATTTATAAGTGAAAATGGCAGGGAATGGGAGAAGAAATAAGATAAAAAAGAAAGCACAATTCAAGAATAAAATGGAAACAATCATAAGAAAATTAAAGAGATAAAATTCAATCATAAGTTCATAATAGAAAAAAATCAAGGAAAGGAGTGAGTTGGCATAAAAAAATATGAGCTAAAATAGGCTAAAAATCAAGTTGAAAATCCAAAAAGATGAAATGACGTGCAATTTTAAAAATGAGAGGGTTACCCATTTTTCCAATCAAGGTCACCCAACAACCCAGGAACACTAGGGGTGACCCAGGAACACCAAGGGTGACCCTAAATAGACAAAAAGGAGGAGTCATCTAGGCAACATGAAAAATAAGAAAGGTTGAACAAAAGACAAAACAAGAGGGCAAAAACATGACAAAACAAAAGGGGGTGTCATCAAGGCATGAAACTATTGGGAGGGGTAACACACCTTCAAGGGTCATGAGATGTGGCTGCCATCTCATTATAGGACCACCATATTGGCCTGATGAAATTTTAGTACCTATATATTTACCCCCTCAGGCATGGTAGTCTACATGAGAGGTAGGTACTATTCCCAAAGAAAGGCTTTTCCTATTGTCATTGTCCTACATTTGGACCTAATATATAAATTGATTCAAGTTTTAATCCAACATATGATTAGTTTTAAAATAAGTACATGAAAAGATAAAAGGACAAACCTGTAATGTATGAGTTTTGGGTTTACTTGTGTTTATTTGCCTTCTCACATCAACCTAATCATGGTGAAAGGAACACAAATCAAGGACAAAAATGATACATAAAAGAAACTAAACTACCAAAATATAGTCATAAATACAAGCTAAGCTAAAGACAAGATAAGAGAAGCAAGAAAAAGTTATGAAACAAAGACAAAGCTCATTATGGGGGCAGTCGATGGAAAGCTTGAAACAAGGAGATCATGATTAAGGTCACCACATAGATTCACTTGGATCCCTAGGTATAAAACTAAGAAAAACTACTGTCTAAACCCTAGATGTTATTTTAATGTTTTCTCTTGAAATTGTCTATCAAATCTGAAATCATTTGAAGCTTTTAACTAGGTTTCTAATTTCTATCATTTCTACACTTTCATTTTTCCATTTTCTATCAATTTTCCATTTTCTATCAATTTTCTAGGTTTTTTGGTCATCTGGGTGTCTCTAGAGCATCTCCCAGGGTCACCCCTTTTGCTAAGGAAGGTTGCCTATTTGACCCCACCTTTTCATCTTGAGTTGCCTACAAGACTAGGGAAGGTCACCCAAGAGACCCTGCCAGAACTTTTTGAGGTAGAATCAAAGGAAAAAGTTGCATTTTTAAACATCTAGGTTAGTCACTTCTCTAATTCTAACCAACTTCTTACTTATTGCAAGTTTTCTAAGACTTTATCTGATTTTTAGGGCTTTTCTGAAAGTTTTATGATTTTTAAGGTTTTATGATTTATGAAGGCCTAACTTGGAATTTTCTCTTTCATCAGACATCTATATTCAATAGAACACTATACATGATTATGCCTAGTTTTAGAGGGATCTATAGGGTCTAGATGACATTGACCATGCCATTCTTTATAGGACATGTCTTGCTAGGATTGCTCGCATTTTGATTGTTCATCCTTCTTCACATATTTGTTGTGACATTCTTACATATTAGAATGGGAATTGAAATAGTTTCTAATTTTAATTAGTTGTTGGAGAGTGGGCCATCACTCTACACAATTTCTACCACATCCTTGGGGTTCCTGTTGGAGGGGAACCACTTATACTTCTTGAGAGTGAGTTAGAGCAAGGGAGGTGCACTTGGGTTGTAGTGATGGGAATGATCCATCCTAGAGATCGTCATGGAGTTCAACATACTTTCATTCTTGGACTCCACATTCTACCCCTATAGAAGGTCTTGATAGGTCTGACTGCTTCATGCTTGTCAAGAGGAAAGAAGATGCCTATTCTTTAGTGGTACTGGGTACCAATCTTACCACACTTAAAGTGAGGCATAGTCTTTGCATGGGGCATTTGAGCAATCAAGCCAACCATCTGGTCTACCTTCACTTATAGTTTGCTTATTTCTTTATCTTTATTCTTGATTTCCTCTTCAAGTTTCTTTTCCATTTCCTCTTTTTCCTCAACCCAAGCCTACTTCACTTTCATTAATTATTCTATTTTATCCCACAATATAAGTCCAAGAGTTAGTCAGGTTCGTAAAGGGACCAATGTATAAGAAAAATCATGTTTTTCAAGCTTTAGATCCCTCCTATCTATTTCTATAATGTCCATTTGGGCTAGTTTATCCAACCCTATTTCCTTCTATTGAAAACCCTATAGATGCTTCTCCAATTCTTCAGTTCTCCTTAGAGTTGACTACAACTCATTAATCTTTTCCTCATTCTCTACCAATAATTCCTTCCCTTTTGATTTGGAGGAGGAAGTTGACATCCCATGATCCCCTATTGTACTAGGGGATTTAGAATGTCCCCTCTTTACACATAGCTCATCCCTTTCAGAATCTCTATCAGTTTCAAGAAAAACCACTCTTCTTGGTTTTGGAGGAGTCTTACCTCTTGTGAATCCCTTTTCCCTTAGGTGATGTGAATGCCTTGGAGGATTAATGGGGTTTTTTTGTCTCTTTCATGCCCTAGAAGAACATGGAGTTGTTCTTCGTTTCTTGGCCATTCATGAAGGGGAGGGGATATTATGCATAATAGGGATTTTAGATACTGAAGGTGCTACAGGCTATTGTGGTATGGAAGTTTTAGAAGATGTGGGTTAGTAGGGCTACAGGAAGGTGAGGCTACATGTTCTAAAGACACTATTTGAACAAGGAAAGTTGCAGGTGTATGTATAGGGGAAGCTTTAAATTCATCAATTAGATTATGAGTAGGAGAGGTTACATGTTCAAAGGAGGTTACATGTTGGGAATAAATTGCATGTGATTTGCTACGCCCTTAATATTGGTGTACATAGGGTTATGAATAGTCGGCTTGTGGCTATCTTAACTCCTAATTAAGTCATATTATCATTATTATATTGTTATTTAGTTGTTTAGGTCGGCCTAAGGCTTCTATAGGTCTATCTAAGTCAGCCTGGGTGATATCCTAGGCATAAATAGGTATATATAGGGGTAGTGAGTCTCATTTCATATAATATTCAGTATTGTGTTCTCATTGAAGACTGTTGGAGGTATCCCCCTCGAAGTGGATTAGGAGGTTGCCCCCTCGAAGTGGCATATTATTATCAAGTATTTGCAGCATATTTACTATTATATTCAGATATTGTGCAAGTTGTTTCATTACAAGTGGTATCAGAGCATGATCTTGGCACCGTAGAGGCAAGATTTTTTCTCAACATTGGAGGCGATTTTGGGAAGAGCATAACTTTCAGATTTTAGAGAATTTTTTAAATATTTTTAAAGGGTTTTTGAAGACCATATTAAAGAAGATACAGTCCAGATTTCAGAGGAATTGAAGCAAACATAAGCGAGTTATTGCAAAATTAGGGTTTCCAACAAATTCGCTCTCAAGGCAGCAAATTTGCTAATTTTTTGGATTGTTTTCTGGGTAAGTGGTATCTTGGCCTTAGTAAGTTACAGTAAAAATTTCAGAAAATTTACATTTCATTTGTGTGATTTATTTCAAAAATATTGGTTTCCATCATGACGGGGCCTGCAACAAGAGGCAAAAAGAATGCTGCCACACCGGGGAAATCCTCTGATAAGGATGAGGAAATAATAGAGGATAGTAATCCCAATGAGGAAATGAGTAAGGTCAAAGAAGATGTGTCCTCAATTAAGAGGGATATGTGTGACCTAAGAGGAGATATATCAGATCTACGAAGCATGTTCAGCGCCTATATGAATGAACCAAGAAAGGAGTTCTCAAGCAACCAAGGTGAAACCTTCAAGTCAGCTAATAATGATACAAATTTTAATACTCCTATGGGATCTAGGAATTTCTTTCCTAAGGTGGATATGCGCAAGTTCGATGGTAAGGATCCTCTAACATGGATTAACCAAATGGAGAATTTTTTTGAAGTACATCAAATCCCATATGGACAAAAGGTCACGATGGCTTCCCTATATCTAGAACCAGATCAATTCATTTGGTATCGTTGGCTTTGTACTCATCGGAGAAAAAAGGGTCTCACCGTCTCATGGTCAATTTTTACAGAAGAACTCCACGCACAATATAGCAATAGTGTGACAGACAACTTCTTCAGCCAGCTTGCTAAACTTCAACAAACAGGATCAGTTAAGGATTATATTCAAAAATTCCAAAATCTATCATTACGAGTGGATACAATTATAGAAGAGAACTTGAATGATTTATTCTTGGGTGGTCTCAAGGATTACATTCAACATGAGGTACGTATGTTTAGTCCTAGCTCATTAAATGAGTCTTTTATCTTGGCACGCAGGGTAGAGGAGAAATATTTGATTCCTAGAAAGCAAGGGGCTAATATGACAAGAGAGAAAGGATATTCAACACCTTCTCTTCCTCAACCTACTAGGTTGACTCCCCAGCAAATTGAGGAGAAAAGAGCAAAAGGGTTGTGTTTCAATTGTGATAGCAAATATAGTCGAGGACATAAATGTAGTGAAAAGAAATTGTTCTATATTGAAGGTCCAAGTGAGGAAGAAGAGGAGGAACCCATATTAGAGGAGGATAGGGAGTCAAGTGAGGAATCACATGATGCTCAGCCAATCATTTCTTGTCATGCACTCTCAGGTTTTAGTGCACCACAAACTCTCAAGGTAGTGGGTTTCTTAAAGAAGCAGAAAGTAACAGTGTTGATCGACTCAGGTAGTACTCATAATTTCATCAACAAAAAGTTGGCAACTCGTCTAAATTGTTTTATATATCCAGCCCCAGAGTTTCAGGTTTTGATTGCAGATGGGGGTACAGTTAGTTGTTCAGGGAAGTGTCATAGCATTAAATTATCCATGGGAGATTATCAACTTGATACCCCAATGTATGCAATATCCATGGGTGCAGCAGACATTGTTTTGGGAGTACAATGGCTTACTACATTGGGAACAATTGAGATGAACTTCCAAGAACTATTCATGAGATTTCAATCAGAAGGAAAGGTAGTGGAGCTAAGGGGGTTGAAGGCAAAATCCCCACAGATGGTAAGCTCTCATCAAATGCAAAAGTTGCTTAAGAAAGGAGCAGATGGATTTGTGGCCCAGCTATGTTCATTAGAAGTCTCTCAATCTAATGCTCCTACTCATCCAGATTTACAAGCAATAATTGATCGTCACTCAATGGTTCTTGGAGATATGCCTAAAGGACTTCCTCCTAAGAGGGATCATGACCATGCCATACAACTAGTTCCAGGGAGCCAACCACCAAACATCAGGCCTTATAGGTACCCACACATACAAAAAAGTGAGATAGAAAAAATTGTTGAGGAGATGCTAGAGGCAGGAATTATCAGGCATAGCCAAAGTGCTTACTCCTCGCCTGTGGTGATGGTGCGTAAGAAGGATGAAACTTGGCGCATGTGTCCAGATTATAGAGTGCTCAACATGTACACCATTAAAGATAAGTTTCCTATTCCAGTCATTGATGATTTGCTAGATGAATTGAATGGAGCTATGTATTTTACCAAGTTAGATCTTAGATCTGGTTATCATCAAATTCGGATTAAGGAGGAAGATATTTGTAAGACAGCATTCCGAACTCATGAGGGTCATTATGAATTTTTGGTGATGCCATTTGGCCTTACCAATGCACCATCTACATTCCAAAGTTTGATGAATTCCATTTTTAAGAAGTTCTTGAGAAAGTTTGTGTTAGTGTTCTTTGATGATATATTGATTTATAGCAAGACTTGGGAAGAACATTTGCAGCATGTAGATCAAGCATTACAATTACTCAAAGATCATCAACTCTATGCTAAGCCATCCAAGTGTGCTTTTGGTCTTAAGGAGGTGGAGTATTTGGGACACATAGTTTCACATGAAGGAGTAAAGGTGGACCCTAACAAAATTAAGGCTATCATGGAATGGCCTATTCCAAAAACCATTAAGAAACTGAGGGGTTTCTTGGGATTGACAGGGTACTATAGAAGATTTGTGAAGAATTATGGTCGTATAGCAGCACCCCTCACCACTCTCTTGAAGAAGGATTCTTTTCATTGGAATGAGTCTGCTAATGTAGCATTTGAGCAATTGAAGGAGGCTATGTGTACAACTCCAGTGCTTGCCACTCCGGACTTCACCAAGGAATTCATTGTGGAATGTGATGCTTCTGGAAATAGGATAGGAGCAGTTCTCATGCAAGAAGGTCGACCAATTGCCTTTGAGAGTCGTCAATTAAAGGGTAAAAATCAGCTCAAACCTATTTATGAGAAGGAAATGCTAGCAATCCTTCACGCAGTTAAACAATGGAGGCCTTATTTAATGGGTCGACACTTCAAGGTTAAGACAGATCATGATAGCCTAAAATATTTTTTGGAACAAAGACTATCCTCTGAAGAGCAACAAAAATGGGTCACTAAGATGTTGGGATATGACTTTGAGATTGTATATAAGAAAGGGAAGGAAAATATTGTGGCTGATGCACTTTCTAGGAAGGATGAGAAAGATGAAGCCTTATTGTGTGCCCTTTCAATATTACAAGCAAATTGGGTGGAAGAAGCCAAAGCAGAATGGCAAAATGATGTTGCAACAAGTAATCTCATCCAACAATTAAAAAGTGATCCTAGTAGTTCAGATAAGTTTTGTTTGAAGGGAGATATTCTTTGGTATAAAGAGCGTTTGTATCTCTGCAAGAATTCCACTCTTAAACACAAGATTCTCACAGAGCTACATGAGTCCCCAGTTGGTGGTCATTCAGGATTTTTGAAGACATATCATCGGGTCAAGCAAGATTTTTTTTGGGAAGGGTTAAAAGGTGATGTTCAAAAATTTGTGGCTGAATGTTTGGTTTGTCAAAGAAATAAGGGGGAGACAATTAAGACACCAGGTCTCTTGCAGCCCTTATCTATTCCTAGCCAGCGTTGGGAAGAGGTATCCATGGACTTCATCACAGGGCTTCCCAAATCTAAAGGTCATAATGTCATCATGGTAGTAGTTGATCGCCTCACTAAATATGCACATTTCATTGCATTATCACATCCTTTTACAGCAAGTGCAGTGGCAAAAGTTTTCTTGGAGAATATCCAAAAGCTACATGGTACACCTAAGGTTATTGTCAGTGATCGTGATCCTATCTTTACTAGTCACTTTTGGAAAGATTTATTCTCATGTTTGGGTACTCAATTGGCTCATAGTTCTTCATACCATCCTCAATCAGATGGGCAAACTGAGGTTGTTAATAAATGTTTGGAAGGATATCTACGTTGTTTCACTTCAGAAAAGCAATCTCAATGGGTAGATTGGCTACCACTGGCAGAATGGTGGTATAACACTTCTTTTCATAGCTCATCAAAAATGTCTCCATTTTTGGCACTTTATGGATATCATCCTCCTTCCATCACATCATCATTAAAGGTGTCACCAAGAGTTCAGGCAGTAGAGGACCACTTGCATCATCAACAACAGGTACTTTCAGGACTCAAGGAGAATTTAGCTATGGCACAAAATCGAATGAAACAACAAGCGGACCAACATCGTAGTGAAAGAAATTTTGAAGTTGGGGATTGGGTCTTCTTGAGATTGCAGCCTTATAAACAAATCTCAATGAAGCAACACAAAAAGACTAATAAGTTGTCTCCAAGATATTATGGGCCATACCAAATCATGCAAAAGATTGGTAGTGTTGCCTACAAGCTAGAGTTGCCACCAACAACAAAGATACATCCAGTTTTTCATGTTTCTTGTTTGAAGAAGGTAATTGGGCAGAATATTCCTACTCAAACAGTACTACCAGAACTCGATGAAGAAGGAAGAATAATTTTGGAACCAGAGGTCATTCTTCAAACTCGCACAAAGAAGCTGCGGAATAGAACCCTCACTCAGTATCTTATCCAATGGAAGAATTTACTAGTTGAAGAGGCCACATGGGAGGATGAGGAGTTCATTCAAAAGAATCCACACTTGGTTAGCATTGAGGACAATGCTTCTTTGAAGAAGGGGGGCATGCTACGCCCTTAATATTGGTGTACATAGGGTTATGAATAGTCGGCTTGTGGCTATCTTAACTCCTAATTAAGTCATATTATCATTATTATATTGTTATTTAGTTGTTTAGGTCGGCCTAAGGCTTCTATAGGTCTATCTAAGTCGGCCTGGGTGATATCCTAGGCATAAATAGGTATATATAGGGGTAGTGAGTCTCATTTCATATAATATTCAGTATTGTGTTCTCATTGAAGACTGTTGGAGGTATCCCCCTCGAAGTGGATTAGGAGGTTGCCCCCTCGAAGTGGCATATTATTATCAAGTATTTGCAGCATATTTACTATTATATTCAGATATTGTGCAAGTTAGTTGACATCCCATGATCCCCTATTGTACTAGGGGATTTAGAATGTCCCCTCTTTACACATAGCTCATCCCTTTCAGAATCTCTATCAGTTTCAAGAAAAACCACTCTTCTTGGTTTTGGAGGAGTCTTACCTCTTGTGAATCCCTTTTCCCTTAGGTGATGTGAATGCCTTGGAGGATTAATGGGGTTTTTTTGTCTCTTTCATGCCCTAGAAGAACATGGAGTTGTTCTTCGTTTCTTGGCCATTCATGAAGGGGAGGGGATATTATGCATAATAGGGATTTTAGATACTGAAGGTGCTACAGGCTATTGTGGTATGGAAGTTTTAGAAGATGTGGGTTAGTAGGGCTACAGGAAGGTGAGGCTACATGTTCTAAAGACACTATTTGAACAAGGAAAGTTGCAGGTGTATGTATAGGGGAAGCTTTAAATTCATCAATTAGATTATGAGTAGGAGAGGTTACATGTTCAAAGGAGGTTACATGTTGGGAATAAATTGCATGTGATTCCTCCTATTCTTCCATTTGTTCTAACCCCTCTTGTGCCCTAACCTCCTAAGCTTTCTGAACCTCAGTGGTTGGCCATGAGGACCAACATCTAGTTTGTTCCTTATATTTTTTAATTCAAGAAAATATTTCCAAGATAGGTCTAGAAATTGACCATACAAACTTCTCTTTACCAGTAGAGTTATCAGACAATGGTGGGACAAGGTACATTGATTACCATTCTTTTTGTATTCTACTGACATTCTTTTCAATAGATGAGATAGAAAATTGGGGACATTCACTTATCTATTATTAGGGAGATGGCTAAGAAATTTAAAATGGATAGTATAAAGGAGTTGGTATCTACAATCACAAGTTAAGTACTTAACAATATGCATAGCAATTGCAGCCCATAGCCGAGGTAATGATAGGCACTTGGTACCTTGTGCTAATGAGTCAAGTTTTTCTGCTCATATTGGAAACTCTTCCCCTACTGTAGGAAACCCTATCACTTCTGCAATAACTACCTTAGATGCATCCACCCACAGTCCTTTGATTATGGCTTCATTATTTTGCAGTGTTTGAGCAAACTGCTATGTCATTTCCTCATTGTATTCAATCAACTACAAGAAGTAATTCAACCATCCTGCCTACTAGAATATGGGCATAAAATCCTAATCACTTAGTATTATAGTGTGATCAGTCAACTCCCTACAAATTGGGTCTCCCCCCATTTATGACAATGCAAGAACTTCTACTCTGAAGAACTTCCTCTGTCAATCCTTTTCTTAGAAAAATCCTTGTTTTGTGTAATTCTTTAGTTGTTTCTACAATTGTTTATGTTGCCACTTCTATTTTATGCTGCTAAACTAGATGCTACTGATAGTTGTGGAAATGATAGCTAAAGGATAGCTCAATCATGGATATTAGTGGTAGTACACATGAAGATTAAAATTTGCCAAATAAGAAATGATTTAAAAGATGGTGGTGAATTTTAATAATCATTACCATACTCCCCTCCCAACTAAATCTTTGATTTATCCTCAAATGACAAATTAGCATGAAAGTACATACAATGAGGAACTTTTAGGTTTTCAAAGCACTTTGAAAGTATAATAGTATCCAATAAATGTAGTATGAGTGGTATTAAATGGACTTATGGGATTAAGATATGAAGTACCAAAAATATAGGTCATGAGAAGATAGGTGATGTGTGCTGAGAGGCTAGAAAGATGGTAGTAGTAAATTATTGTTGTGTATGCAAAAGAGAGGATATGGCGTGAGGTGACAGGATGTGACAACTTGATTGATGGATATGTGTTGAAGTAAATGCATGTGGGCACTAATGTGACTAGGTCCTCAGAGAGCGGCTGCTTGCGTAAACATGACAAGTCCATCCGAGAAGTGATCATGGGAATAGATGCTACAGTTCCCTCGAAGAAGTGGTTGCAGGCATGGATGCTATAGGTCCCTCTGAGAAGTGGTTACAGGCATAGTAGCAAGAGGTCCTTCAAAGAAGTGGCTATAGGCACGAATGTTGTAATGCCCACTCAAGAAAATGTCAATAAATATCAATAAATAAGTTAATTACTTGAGAAATAATGAAAATTAATAATAAGAGTATAGTAGAATATTCATTCTTTCATAACTTAGTAAGCTTCAAAATACAAAATATAGTTGTATTCATCGTAAATTCACAGTTATACACATTTGCCAAATAATTCATCTATTCACAAAATGAAAAGATGCTTCCATAGCTCCATTATCTTGCATGGCTAACAAACCTATAACTGCACAACTAAATGCAACATTAGTTTCACAAAGTTCATCAATAAACTTATCAATTAACCATATACTAGCCTGAGGCCCTAAGGGGCCGACCTATTGTCTCAGGGGCTCATGATGGCCTTGTCTATGTAAACGTAGCACATAGACTTCATAGTTCGGGACTTGAACTTGCAACCATAAAATGGTTTCATGCAAATCAAAACTTCTAAGATATTGTTAACATCTTCACAATCTTAGATACACATAAACATCAGCATTATCCATGTTTCCATCATCGACGATCATATACAACTTCAAAATTTGGAAATCAAGTCAAGATAGAGAATTTCAAGTCTAGAACCTTCTTCAAGAATGCTCATTCCATATTCTAATCAACTTATCATCTATGGACTCAAACCAACTTACACAATAATGATCACCTAGGAACATGGCTTATCGCTACCACCATATGACACATAAGGTTTAGTCAAGGGCAAAGTCATCAATAGTTTAGTTTGAAAGACAAGTAGCAACATTCTTATTTCATAACCAAACATCTCAAACACAATATTTGTTAAGAAGCCACCATAAATGCTTAAGAAAATTTCCATAGTGCCTGATCATTGAAGCAAATGCCAAAATATAGTGATTTGCATGATAGTCTGCTGGTATTCCTTGATATCAATAGTTAAAAATTAAGATGATAAAGGAAGATCCATGAAATCATGGGATACACCATTATGAGATTCTCAAGATGAAAGAACTCTTCAACCACAAGGAATAGCCTTGTAACCTACCACAAGAAGTAACAATAAAGATAAACTCTATGTTTAGAGTGCAAACCCCCACTGTTAGAATTGCATGACACACCAAAATGGCTCATTGATTATCATGTCTATAAGGATAATTATGATGATCTTTAGGACAGTCTTGAAACCAAATAATAATTTTCACATGTCTAATTATTGAGGATATTATAGATGTTAGTTGTCTACCATCAATGTATAAACAAGACTAATTTATCAACAACCTAGTTATGTGGACAATCCTCAAAATGTAGAGACTCAAGAGAACATTTCTTGAAGTGTACTATATCATGACAGTCTACCTCTTTCTCAGATCTACCACAACTTCTTAATGTATTCTAGATTGTCTACTGTTAGGCTTTATTCATATGTGACCCTCTATTGGAATATGGAGAGCATTAAAGTGATGAATCTTTTGGAATGGTAATGGGGTAATCTTGGGTGTGATCTAATGATTCAAAACCAAGGTGAAATTCTTGAGAATTCTTTGATAACTACAACATAAACCTCATACAACAATATAGGCATCTCATTTTTATGATAATTTGACAACACTCATATGACAGTTTAATGGTTTTGACAACATTGTATGGGTATGTCAAGGCTTTAAGATAGTCATGAAATATATTTCTCATTCTTAAATAGTAATCCCTTGCCTTAGAATAGAACTATCCTCACTCTCCAAATAACCATGCTATAATTGATACAAATGATGATAGTCTTCTAAAACCACAAACTGACCTCTCTTTCACTCCACATGAGGATGAGGTACAAAAACATACTACACTACTTCCATTGTTTGGGTAGTCCCATATAAGCAAGGTACTGGTAGTCATTAGTCAAAATATTCCCATAATATCATTGTCCTCTCATGGTTAACTTTTATCCTTATGACTGTCCTAGAATATGAGAACCTTCTAGACTCTGGTGGAAATCTATTGAAAATCTCATGATATGCAATGATGTGGTTGCTGTCCATGTCTTAGTATTCAAATCCTTTCAAAACATAACTGTCATCCAACTATGGTGACCTTTTAGGGTGATCCTAGACTACAATATTTAGAGGCAACAATGATATCCAACATTAAAATTTCTATTATAGATGAAGTGTAAAATTGCTATTGATTGTTTGACATTTGAAGTGGATGATGTTTAAGTAGAGAGGTTATAAACAGGGACCTTACAAAAGAAGTAGTTAAGAAGGTTATTAATAGCCATGGAGTAGTAATTAGAACCCTGAGTAGTCAACATTATCAAAGTTAATATTAGTTTATAACTTGCTACTAAAATGACACTTGCAAAGCCATTAAGGATTGGTAATGATTGTGCATTTGCTTGATGGGAAAGATGATCCTCTTCTGTAGAATACATATGAATATTTCTATTCTTTCATTTTTCCAAGATATTCATGCATCTCACTAGTAAATTATTTGTTCAAACTCAATCCTATACCTCTTGCTTGAAGAAGCCTTAGCAGAAATGTAAACCCATAGGATAGGAAGAGGAGATGGATATAGATATAAATCTTATAGCAACAACAGTAAAGTTGACATGGGAAAACTAGCTTACCCACTTGCATCATATTATACTACAAAAATCCTCACTATTGATTTAAAAAGACAACACAATGTTTACAACGAGCAATCCTTGGAGTGGTCATTATATTTGAATTATATTATACAATCAGAGTGTTACCATAAACCACTATGAAATAGAGAAATGTTCCCTTTTTAAGATCCACTTAGATTAATCCTTGTAACTATAATGGAAAAATAACAATGATAACAAATTGTTAGAGGACACTTTATTGGGGTCTTCTGACCAATTTCTAAATAAAATGGACAACTACAGAATTTGAATTATATGTGAATACAAATTCTAACATTAAACAAATACAGAACACAATGTGCAAAGGAAGTTGGCAAAACTTGCTAGACCTGAAAATCATCAGTAAATTAAAGAAGTAAAGAATTTTCTTGAACCTATAAAGAGAAATGTGAAGTGATTCTCTGATCAAAGGAACCATCACTACTAGAGAGAGACAATAGAGGATAAAAATTTTCCAAATGATCCAAAGAGTGACAAGATGAATCCAACAACCTCAGAGAACATAGTTGAACCAGTCTCATATTCTGATCTAGTGCCTAGTAAGATAGATGAAAGAGAAAAGAGTATGATTCATTTGTTCATAGTTCAGACCCAAGACCTACCCATTGATTAAGGCATAGTTTAAATATGTTAAAGCAATGCATCTGTGGTTGATAAAATTAGAGAATAACCAAAGGATAGCTCAATCACGGATATTAGTGGTAGTACACATGAAGATTAAGATTTGCCAAATAAAGAATGATTCAAAAGACAGTGGTGAATTTTAATAATCATTACCATACCCCCCTCCCAACTAAATCTTTCATTTATCCTCAAATGACAAATTAGAATGAAAGTACATACAATGAGGAGGTTTAAAGTTTATTCAAAGCACTTCGAAAGTATAATAGTATCCAATAAATGTAGTATGAGTGGTATTAAATGGAGTTATGGGATTAAGATAAGAAGTACTGAAAAGATAGGTCATGACAAGACAGGTAATGTGTGCTGAGAGGCTGGAAAGATGGTAGTAGTAAATTATTGTTGTGTATGCTACAGAGAGGATATGGCATGAGGTGACAGGATGTGACAACTTTATTGATGGATATGTGTTGAAGTAAATGCATGCGAGCACTGATGTGACTAGGTCCTTAGATAGTGGCTGCTTGCGTAGACACAAAAATTCCATCCAAGAAGTGGTCATGGTAACAGATGCTCTAGTTCCCTCGAAGAAGTGGTTGTAGGCATGGATGATACTGGTCCGTCAAAGAAGTGGCTACAGGAATGAATACTACACATCCCTCTCAGAAGTAGTTATAGGCACATATGCTATAGATCCCTCTGAGAAGTGGCTACATGTACAGATGCTACAAGACCCTCTGAGAAGTGTTGAGGGTACAGATGTTGTAGGTTCCTCAAAGAAGTGGCTATAGACATGGATGCTATAGGTCCTATTGGTTGTTTTTAAATCCCAACCTTATCTCATGAAATAGCCTATGATTTAGCCACTTTCAATGTTCAACGATCATGAGGGGCTGGCCAACACATAGGTGAAAGTTAAAATAAATTTCCCTCTTCACTTTAGGATCTGCAAAACCTAGGAGGGTAATCCCTTAACAATATTCAATAACCTCCTACACCAATTTATTACAAATAATGTGAGAAACAGATTGGTTCTATGCAAATTTTCTTGAGGATTATGAAAATATCAAGACTTGGCTCAAATCACTCAAGATTTTACATTCCTCAAACCATAGAATAGGGTAAAACATATAACTTAGCAAACACTTACAATGGATTTCAATGATTTTAAAGTATTTGGGTGCTTGCTGGCTTTTGGAGCATGAAACTAGACATAAAAATAAGAGATTAGTGCCTTATTCTAGGGTAACATAGTCAAACTGAATATGATTGAAACTTGATAATAGTAGGTAACCTGAACATCATAAAGATTTATATTATTGCCTTACAACATTAAACTCAGTATTTATGAATCAATAATTCTTATGATATCCTTGTATACATTCACTCAAATCTATATTCATGTTAAAGCATTTAACTCATTCTTTGAATAAGAGCCTCAAACAGAAAAACACATCCATAAAGACTTCATGGAGACAAAACAAACAATCTTTGATTCATTCATTCATAATCTGTGTAGACCATACCTCAAGAGACAATTGGCTTCAGAAATATGCCATTACATTCATGTAGATGCTAGTATTGTTAAAACAAATTTACAAATACATACAACTTAGACTCAGAACCTCAAAAAAGGTAGAAAACTTCAATTCCTTGTGTTTAGCTGCACAAAATCTTCTCAAAAAACCAACCAGACAACCCCCATGTAAATGGCCCTAAATTCCTTTTATAGACAAGGAGCAACAAGCCTCAAGCCATTACATGTGTTACAATATCATTTGGCAACCATTATAGCAATATGAAACAACCTGCTCATTCATTTCAAAACAATCTGATCTCAATATTCAGTTCTGAATGCATTAAATGCCATGAGTTCCAGAGTAATGGTGCAAATAAAAAGCACTATTAGACAATCAAATTTTTTATTTATATTTTGATAACTTTATAACCCAAGATCAGATCTTCCACCACCTGAAATGACCATAACAATTTCTGCCGACAGGATGCCATATTAGAATTTGCAAATCACCTGGAGTCTTTTGGCAGCTTCCACGTTGGATATGAGCTTTTACAAAAACATCACCGAGCTCCTTGAATCATGACATGGACTACCACGTTGAAGTCAACGGTCTTGCTATTATTTAAGTCGTTTGTTGACACTAACTTATACATTACCGCAATCACGCACTTCATATTTTATGCTATGCAAAACCATCACGGGGTTGCGAGCTGCATTTTGTGCTTTATTATCCTTTTATCGTCATCTCGCAAAAATCCCTCAAGACCCCCGTGGGGCTGTAGCTAGTGGTCACATTATATTGTACGTTCCCACAAGCTCGCACACACCTCCACTGACCACTATAGCAATGTGGTAAACATTATGTGTTTGTTTTAAATCCTCACCGCCAGCCCACAGACTTCTTTGTTGACTACTGCAGTAGCATGGTAAGCATTAGTTTCTTACCGTCATCCTGTGGGCTTCTCCCTTAACTACTGCGGTAGTGTAGTGATGGTTAGATCCTTACCGTCAGCCCGCCACACTTCATACAGACTACTATGGTATTGCGGTGAACATATTTTGGTTGTTTAAAATCTCACCACAAGCCCGTAGACCTTTCAATTGATAGTCGTGGTAGTGTGGTAAGTGGCTATGTTGTATCCTATCTCCGACAAGCTCACAAGGGTTCATCAGACATACCCGCAAGGATGCGGTAATGATAAAAATTGTAAATTTTTAGCATAACATGACATGAGATGACTCAACAAGGATTCAACAATGGTATTTGATTTTACAACAATGAGCAACAGAATGATTTAAAATATTTTCTAATGGAACTCTGGAATAGGGTTTAAGGGATAAGATCTTCAAAAAACATTTAGACCCTAACCAAGGACTCACAAGTTATGTAAAAATTGGGATTTTACTAGAGTCCTATCAGGTCCCTCTAAGAAGTGGTTGTGAGAATGAATGCTACAGGTCCCTCAAAGAAGTGGATGTGGGCACTAATGCTACATGTCCCTCTGAGAAGTGGTTGTGGGCACAAATGCTACAAGTCCCTCAGAGAAGTGGTTGTGGGCATGGATGCTACAAGTCCCTCTAAGAAGTGATGAGGGCGTGCATATGCTTTATTGTAGTGGATTTTTGGCCGATAACACCCAATGGTTTTACTGTTGTTTTTTACTGAAAGAATATCATACCTATGGTACATCAGTGTTTGAGCATGTGGGCTCATCTACTGATGCAAAATATGTTGAGTCTACTAGAGATATGGGTCCATGAGTGTGTTGTAACTTCTACATGAATTCTCCTTTATCTAATGGCTTCATATATAATTTTAACTGATGTCCATTGACCATCAATAAAAATCTAATTGGGTCAATTGTTGTCAATTTAACTGCACCATTTGGATAGACTTCTTCAATCTCATAGGGACCCAACCATCTGGTTGTAGTTTCCCTTTATAGTCCTTGTATTTGGAATCATATAATAATGCCCAGTCCCCTGAGTGAAATTCATTGGTTTAACAAATTGGTCATAACACTTAATCCTCCGCTTTTGTGCAATCTTAGTGTGGTGAACTTCTTCCATTCTGAATTCATCCAAAGCATTTAACTCGTGGAGTCTATCTTGTTTGAGATGTCCATTCTGAGTTGTACTTCCATTCTTAATGTTTTGTATTCAAACTCAATAGGAAGTACAACCTTTTTTCCATAAACCAATTCATAGGGTGTAAACCCTTTTTTTTTTCCATGTTATTCTGTATGTCCAAACTACTTTAGGTAGTTGAACTTCCCAATCCTTCCTATGTAATGAAAAATTCTTTGTTAATATAGCTTCAATTTCTCTATTTGTGATTTCAACGTGACCATTTGACTATGGGTGGTAAGGACTAGATTTCATGTTCCTAATTTCATACTCCTTAATCAGATTTGCAATGAGCTTCGATGTGAATCACGATCCTTGGTTAGTGACTATTTCTCTAGGTATTCCATAATGTGTAAAAATCTCTTCATATAGAAATGTTGCTACCTTGCTATCTCTTGCATATTGTAAAGCTTTAACTTCAACCCACTTGGTCAAGTAATTTATACATACCAGTATGTATCCCTTGTGGTTAGAAGGAGGTTACAGGGTTATCTCATCACTTCTTGTTGGGCAACCCATCTACTGACAACGGTCACATCTCCTAGTATACTGGACTGCATCTTTGTGTAACATTGGACAGTAATAGCCAATTGTTAAGATCTTTCAAGTGTTGTCCTTTTGGCGTAAAGTGCCCTCCACAGGGTTCATCATGGAAGGCTCTAAGTATATCACGGACTTCATCTTCATGGATACACCTTCACATCACGTTATTAGGTCATGTATAGAAGAGATAACCTGCTATCCAGGAGTAAGGAAGGCTTATTTCTACCAGATTGTGTTTTTCTCTTGGTGAGAGATGTGGAAGTGTTTTTACTACAACTAAATAATTTGCTTTGTCTGCATACCAAGGTGTATGTATAGTTAGTGAAAATAAGCACTCATCAGAGAAAGAAACATCAATAATTGAATCATTTGTAGTAATAGTGAGTCTAGAAAGAAAATTTGCAACTACATTTGCTTTTCCAGGCTTGTCCACAATGCTTATGTCAAATTCTTCTAATAATAACAACCTTCTAACAAGTTGCCCACTAACCACTGGTTTATTGATTAAGTACTTAATTGTTGCATGGTCAGTATGGACAAAGAATGGATAACCTATAATGTAATGCCTAAACTTGTTGATAGCATAAATGACAGCTACCATTTGTTTCTCGATAACAGTATAATTAAGCTCATTTGCTTAAAGATCTTTACTGACATAATAATGTTGAACACACAAAAGTATTGAGAGGGGGGTCAATCACTACTTATTCAAATTCTTTCCATTAAATGCAATAAATCCAATGTAAACATTCAAACCACATAAACCAAATAAACACATACACACATAACACCATATTTATGTGGAAACCCAAGATGGGAAAAACCACGATGAGCCAGCTACTTGGATCTACTGTCCAAATCTAGCCTCACAGGAAAAAAAAAAAAAGAGATTTACAATGAATTTAATGGGCACCAACCCAAAGGAAGCACCAACCCATTGATACAAAGACTATGAGCACCAACTCAAAGGAAGCACCAACTCCCTGTAAAAAGTTTTAATGGGCTCTAACCCAAAGGAAGCACCAACTCCCTAAAGTGTTACAACACTTAAAAGATGAGGCACCAACCTATGTACCAAAACACTTGACTGATTCTAATGGTTCAATCACCTCTATAGCATCATCTGCTTTAACTCTTTGATATTGAATTACTCAAATAACCTCAACACCTCTGCTCTATCATCACTGCTCAAAACACTTCTACAATACACTACTGACTCAATTATGAATCATACATCATAGCTTCCAGAGTTAATTCTCAATTTCTAGATCATTCATCTTTTCACAAACACACACTTTGAAACAATCTTCTATCCTTTATATATCCTTTGCAAGTCTTCTAAACATAATTTTTGTTAGCCAGAATGTAATGTGTAACATGAAACATGTAACAACCTTGCTTGTTGGCTCCCAAATCATTTGTGGTAATGTAGGAGTGAAATCCCACTATGTGGTTCATATCAAGAGGTCTAATGGACCCATTTTACCTTCTCCCAAACTTTCTTGCTGACGCACACTATTACACACATGGTGTAATCATTCAAACACACCATGTCAGCACTACAAATACTTATCCTTTCATACTTTAGCTCCAAACCCTATGCGGTACCAGATAGGAGAGATATCATCATGCAGTTCATGCCACAAACATTATATGATCTAAAAAACCTTCTCATTCACTCCTCTTTCTATTTCATGCTTCTTCTTGCTAGTGCAAGCAATCAAACTTTGATGCTGGTAACATTTACTCTGTCTGGTCACAGTGTCTTAACTTGGAACATTGAAAAACATACCTACGACACTTTTTACATTCTAAAATTTGGATATGTTATGCAAGACACCATTGTTCACATATGGTTCAAAACATCAAGCCATATCTTCAAATGTGGAGCATTCCTCTATACCTTTGAGACTGCAACAACACTGTAACACCACTGTCTTGACATAGAACATTAAAAAGCATACTTATGGTACTCCAAAACAATTGAAACATGAATTAAGCATACATACTGACCATCTGAACTTATCTCTCAAATATCAAAGCTAAATATTAAAGCACGGTGAAATGTGGTGGCTTTCTATTCTATCACTGACAACCTTACTCATCAACATGACTTGTTCTTACTCTACAAACTCTAGAAAACTTTGCGGTAACTTTTATGCTCTGAAACTTGGATCATGCATACCTCTTATCAGTCTTTAGCTATCCTCCAAGTTGCAAGGCCATATCTTTAGCTATGGTAAAATGTGGTACAATCTCTTGAGCTTCTGTAGTACAATTCCCTAAGCCTTTGATAGTTTTGATCACTTAAACACTCTCTTTCAAATCCCATGCAATTCTTTTCATCAAGAGGCACTAAATGCAACATTCACAACACCATAAGAAATAAGCATAACTCTTTTCATCAAAAGCAAGAAGTCACAACTTCTTCATGTCAGCATATCCATCAACTTGATAAATTTCACCTATCCATGAACTTCAGAAGATAAGGTACAACTGTGTATAGATGCTATTGATCCAATAGCATGCTCATGTCTTTCATCACCATATCTTTCACATCACACCTCCTATGATCACCACTCCTTTGACTGCTCCTCTGATCATCAATGTATGTTTCACACCACAACTCCTCTAATCATCACTCCTTTGACATCATAAGCAACAATATGCCATCCACATCACAACACCTCTAATCACTACTTCTTTGACATTATCACTATTTCTTTGACATCAATGACAACATATGCAGCAATCTCCCCTTTGTCATTGATGGCAACACCAAACCTAATATGCAATTTTTCTCCCCTTTTGACATCAAGGGCAAAGGGCTAGTGGTCTCCATATAAGCTCCCCCTATTGGTACAATTATTGTCATCCTCAGTAGTCTCTTTGTCTACCTACTCCCCCTGAGAAGTAGCTACCATCAATCCAAGGATAATAAAGATACCTTGAACTATTCCTCCTAGACAGATGCATCATCTATTCATCTAGTTAGAAGGAGGGGCAACCACCCCTAACTTCTGTCTGAGATATTCAAATGTGTCCTTAGAAAGTACTTTTATAAAGATGTCTACAACCTGATCTTTTGTAGGTACATATTCCAATTTTACTTCTTGATTTGCAACCTTTTCTCTTAAAAAGTGATACTTCATGGATATGTGCTTGGTTCTAGAGTGCATCATTGGATTCTTTGATATTGATGGCACTTGTATTGTAACATAGGATAGGAATGGGCTCATCATACATTACTTTGATATCCTTCAATGTTTTCTTCATCCACAACACTTGAGTGCAATAGGATGCTGTAACTATATACTCTACTTCTGTTGTTGATAGAGAAACTAAATCCTATTTTTTACTAAACCATGAGACCAATCTGTCTCACAAAAAGAAAGCTCCACCATTGGTACTTCTCCTATCATCAATGCTACCAGCCCAATTGGCATTAGTGTATGTTGTCAAGGAGAAGTCATTACCTTTTTTATACCATAATCCATAATCCAAAGTGCTCTTCAAATATCTAAAAATTCTTTTGAATGCCTTCACATGTGCTTCTTTTGAATCATCTTGAAACCTTGCAACCATATAAACAACTTGCATAACGTTAGGCCTTGATGTTGTTAAGTTCAGTAGGCTCCATATCATAGACCTATATAGAGTCTGATTAGCATAAGGTGACTCATCATCTTTACTTAGATGATAGTCTGTTACCATAGGTGTACTCACTGCTTTGCAGTCTTCCATACCAAACTTTTTCAACATCTCGTTGACATACTTTCTTGTGAAATAAAGATACCTTCATCTGATTGAGTGATTTGGAGTCCAATAAAGAATGACAATTCACCTATCATAGACATTTCAAATTCCTTTTACATCTCCTCTACAAACTTATTACACATTTCATCATTGCCACCAAATATAATATCATCAACATATACTACTACAATTAATATGTGCTCATTCTCAATTTGATATATAGATTACTATCTGTAGTACCTTTCTTGAAGCCTTGCTAGAGTAAATACTTATCCAAGCTTACATATTGAGCCCTAGGGGCTTGTTTGAGACCATATAAAGCCTTCTTAAGTCTGCATACCATATTTTGATCTTCTTATAGCTTGAATCCTTTAGGCTTCTCTATGTAAACTTCTTCTAAGTCATCATTCAAGAAAATAGATTTGACATCCATTTGATATACCTTGAAGTCCTTGTGAATTGCAAATGCAAGAAAAATATTGATTGCTTCCATTCTTTCCACAGAAGAAAATGTCTCCTCAAAGCCAATTCCTTCCACTTGTGAATAAGCCTTGCAGACCAACCTTGATTTCTTTAGATAACCACTTCTCCATCTTCATTCAATTTATTTCTAAACACCCATTTTGTGCCTATCACATTTTTGTCCGTAGGTCTTGGTACCAATTCCCAAGTCTAATTTTTCTTTATCTGATTGAGTTCTTCTTCCATTTCTTGGATCCATCCTTCATCCTTGCTAGCATCAGTAAAGTTTTTGGGTTCCATCCTAGATAGAAGAGAGAAGTTTACCTATTCATTTGCCCTAGAAAATCTTATTCTAGTGTTTATTCCTTAATTCGTGTCTCTAATTATCTGATCTTCTGAATGGTTCTTCTAAACATACTTAGCAGGAGTCTTGGTGGCCTTCTCTTGTGTTTCTTCCTTTTCTTCAACTTCTTCCTCTTCTTCTTCCGTGCAAACTGGAACATCTAAACATAGTCTTTTGAATTATTTAAACTGAAGACTAAATCATGTGTGGATGGATGTACCTTTTCATCAACCCTAACATTTGTACTCTCAACTACCTTTTGCAGTCTCTTTTTGTAGCATCTATTTAAGCCTTGCTTCTTGTTGAGTAACCAAGAAACATTCCTTCATTAGATTTTGAGTTAAACTTGCCCAAGTTGTCTTCATCTCTTCTAATATAACATTTACTTCCAAATATTTTGAAATAATTGACTGATGCAGGTTTGCCTTTTCATAGCTCATATGGTGTCTTAGTGTTCTTCACTCTTAGTTGTCCTCTATTAAGAATGTAGACAGCAGTATGGACTGCTTCTTTCTAATAAACATTAGGAAACTTGGCTTCATTTAACATTGTTCTTGCCATCTCCTAGACTCTTTTATTCTTTCTTTCAACTACTCCATTTTGCTGTAGAGTCCTTGCAGCAGAGTAATGTCTCCTTACCCCATGTTCTTCATAGAATTCTTCAAATTCATTTGATGTGAATTCACCTCCTCTATCAGACCTTAAGCACTTGATTCTAGAATTCATTTCATTTTCAGCCATAGGTTTGAAAATCTTAAATCTAATAAAAGCTTTTGATTTCTCTTTCAAAAATGTAGCCCATGTCATCCTAGAATAATCATTAATAAGAAACATAAAATACCTCTCACCTTGGAGACTCCTTGTTTTGGTAGGACCACATAGATTAGTATGAATTAGATCCAATGGTCTTGTAGAAGAATACTCCTTGGTCTTAAACCTTATCCTTTTCTTCTTCCCAATCTAATATTCTTTACATAGGATGTTTGCAGGCTTTACAATTTTTGGGGAGATGATCTTCACAAGATTGTCAAAATTGATGTGTCCCATCCTTTTGTACCACAACCAACATTCATTTGTCTATACTAGAAGACAATTTCTTCCACTAACACCACTTAGGTTGTATAAGTTATTCTCTATCATAGAACCCTCTACCACCAGTTTACCATTATTTGCTCTTTTGATTTCACATCCTTGTGCATGAAATATAAGATTGTATCCTTGTCTGCACATCTGAATTACACTGAGAAGATTGTGCTTGAGACCTTCTACATATAGAACATCTTTTGTTTTAGATCTTCCATCAATACTTATGGTGCCCTTTCCACAAATTTTTGTAGATGTATTATCTCCAAACTTGACTGATCCACCATTCCACTTTACAAGATTGATGAAATTTCTTTTTTCACCTATCATGTGGCTTGAACATCCACTGTCTATCACCCAAGGGTTTGTTTTCCCTTGGGCATGAAATGTTGTTCAGACAATCATTAAATTTTCAACCTCATTATTTATTTCATGTCTTTTGGAAATGTCACTCTCCTTATCTTGCTTATTAATATCTGCCATCTGAGTTTCTGACTTTGCTAATCCACTTCTTCAATATCTTGCTATGTGTCCAAAATTGTTGCATATATGACATATCACATTGAAATCTACTAGTGAAGAAAAAGGATTCCTACTTACAAAATTTCTTCTATTCATTCTAGATTTGCACTCCATAGCCTTATGACCATATTTATTGCAGATAAAACAATAACCAAAAAAGGCATGATTGAACCTGTCTATGAAGATCTTCCTTACATGGAAGGGTCTTTCATATTTTCTTCCTTGATACATGATTGGAATGAGATCTACTTCTTCAGTATCATCTAGATTTCCAGGCCTTTTTCCAAAGTTGATATTTTGTCCAGATGGTCATATACTTTCTCCAATTCTCTTCTGAGTGAAAAGATTTCTTCCTTAAGTTTTGAGCATTCATTTGTCGTGGCTTCAATTTGGGATTTTTGTTCTTTGTTCTCTTTCCTTACACATTTCAAGTCTTCAAGAGCAGAAATAAGTTCACCTTCAAAATCAACTTCACATTCTTCTTCATAAATAGTCTTTTCAGAAATGTTAGAGATTGGCATATCCATGAATAGGGATTCTTCTCTTTCATCATCTGATAAGTAGTGATTTTCTTCTTCCGAAGAGCTATGGTCTTCTTTGGAAAGGAGATTCCTTTTGAAGTTGTTCCTTTTGAAACCCTTGCTGCTATTTTCATTTTCTCCAAAAGGACATTTAGATGCATGATGACCAATCTTTTGACATTTAAAACATTTGAAAGGTAACTTACCTTTATACTTGCCTAAACCCTTCTTTAGCTTTCTCACAAAGTTTGCTTCTTCTTCCTCTGACTCACTATGTGGACTAGATGTTCCTTCTTTCTTTACATCTTTGAAAGTAGCTTCCCTTTTGGATGTAACTTTGACTTCATTTCTCATCTCATAGGTAGTGAGGGACCCAAACAGGTCATCCATGGTAAGTGTGTTCAGATATTTGTCTTCTTCAATAGCAAAAACTTTTGAGTTAAAATTGTGACCGAGAGATCTTAGAACTTTCTTCACAACCACTGGGTGATTTACTTCTTCACCTAGCCCTCTAATTCCATTGACAACTTCATCCACTCTGAGTAAATAATTAGTAATGCTTTCCTCTTCTTTCATTCTCAGATTCTCAAACCTTCCTTTGTATGTTTGTAAGTTTTTCTTTTTTTACTCTATCATTTCCTTGGTAGAGATTTTTTAGTTTATCCCATATATCCTTGGTCGTCTTGCACTGCATTACCTTGACAAACTATAAGTTGGTTAGACTACTTAAGATAGAATTCTTAGTTTTAGCATTGTTTTCATGGGCTTTCTTCTCAGCCAGATCTATAAGAGGATGAGTAGGATTAGTATAAGTATCGATTACAACTCTCCAAACATCATACCCTAGAGAGGTAAGATAGGATTCCATCCTTACACTCCATAAATCTTAGTTAGTTTCATCAAATAGAGGTTCTTTGTTAGAAGCTGATCCTTCCTGAGCCATGTGTTCTAATCCAAGATCTTCCTTCAACTGTTAGGTTGTACCAAGGAACCTTGCTTTGATACCAATTTTTGAACACACAAAAGTATTGAGAGGGGGGTGAATCAATACTTATTCAAATTCTTTCCCCTAAATGCAATCAATCCAATGTAAACATTAAAACCACATAAAGAAAATGAACACATACACACATAACACCATATTTACGTGGAAACCTAGGATGGGAAAAACCACGGTGAGCCAACTGCTTGTATCTACTATCCAAATCTAGCCTCATAAATAAAAAGAGATTTACAATGAATTTTATGGGCACTAATCCAAAGGAAGCACCAACCCTCTGATACACAGTTTATGAGCACCAACTCAAAAGGAAGCACTAAGTCCCTGTACAAAATTGTATGGGCTCCAACCCAAAGGAAGCACCAACTCCCTAAAGTGCTACAACACTTACAAGATGAGGCACCAACCTCTATACCAAAACACTTGACTAATTCTGATAGTTCAATCACCTCTGTAGTATCATCTCCTTTAACTTTTTGATAATGAATTACTCAGATAACCTCAACACCTCTGCTCTATCATCACTGCTCAAAACACTTCTGCAATACACTATTGACTCTGTTATGAATCATACATCATAGTCTTCAGAGTTACTTCTCAATTTTCAGATCATTCATTTTTTCACACAAACTCTCTCACACACATACACACACTTTAAAACAATCTTCTATCCTTCATATATATCCTCCACAAGTCTTCTAAACATCATTATTATTGGCCAGAATGTAACATGTAACATGAAATGTGTAACAGTCTTCCTTGTCAGCTCCCAAATCATCTGCGGTAATGTAGGAGTAAAATCCCACTATGTGGTTCATACCAAGAGGTCTACTGGACCCATTTTACCTTCTCCCAAACTTTCTTGCTAATGCATGCACACACATAGTGCAATCACTCAAACACACCATGTCAGCACTGCAAACACTTATCCTCTCATACCTTAGATTTAGACCCTATGCGGTACAAGAGAGGAGAGAAATCATCATGCAATTCATTCCATAAACATTATATGATCTAAAAAACCTTCTCATGCACTCCTCTTTCTATTTCATGCTTCCTCTTGCTAGCACAAGTAATCAAACTTTGATGTTGGTAACATTTACTCTATTTGGTCAAACTGTCTTAACTTGGAACATTGAAAAACATACCTGCAGTACTTTTTACATTCTAAAATTTGGATATGTTATGCAAGACACCATTATTCACATATGGTTCAAACCACTAGGCCATATCTTCAAATGCAGAGAAATGCAAAGTATTCTTCTATACATTTGAGATTGCAACAACACTGTAACACCACTATCTTGACATAGAACATTGAAAAACATACTTGCAGTACTCTAGAACACTTGAAACCTAAATTAAGCATACATACTAACCATCTAAACTTATCTCTCAAACAACAAAGATAAATATCAAAGCACAGTGAAATGTGGTGGCTTTCTATTCTATCTCTGACAACCTTACACATCAACATGACTTGCTCTTACTCTGCAAACTCTGGAAAGCTCTAAGGTAACTTTTATGCTTTGAAACTTGGATTGTACTTAGCTCTTATTTGCCTCTAGCTATCCTCCAAGCCACAAGGCCATATCTTCATCTGCAGTAAAATTTGGTACAATCTCCTGAGCTTCTGGAGTATAATTTCCTGAGCCTTTGATAGTTTTGATCACTTAAACACTTTCCTTCAAATCCCATACAATGCTTTTTATCTAAAGGCACTAAATGCAACATTCACAATACCATAAGAAAAAATCATAACTCTTTTCATCAAAAGAAAGAAGTCACAAGTTCTTCATGTTAGTTTATCCTTCAACTTGACAACTTTCACCTATCCATGAACTTTAGAAGATAAGGTACAATGATGTATAGATGCTACTGATCCAACATCATGCTCATGTCTTTCATCACCATATCTTTCACATCACACCTCTTCTAATCACCACTCCTTTGACTTCTCCTCTGATCATCAATGTATGTTTCACATAACAACTCCTTTAATCATCACTCCTTTGACATCATATGCAACAATATGCCTTCCACATCACAACACCCCTAATCACTACTTCTTTGACATTATCACTATTTCTTTGACATCAATATCAACATATGGAACAAATAAATGGCATATTCTAGTGTGCCACCTTTTTTCCCCAGCATCGCTCCTATAGAAAAATCAGAGTTGTAAGTATGAATGTGGAAAGGAATGGTCCAATTTGGTCCTCTTAATACTGGGGTCATTGTTAAGGAGTTCTTAAGAGTCTGGAAGGCTTCTTGGCAGTTTAATTTCCATTCAAATTCAACATCTTTAGAGAGCAGGACAAATGGGGGTGTTTTTATTTTGCTAAAGCCTTTAATAAACCTTCTATAATAGCCTACATGTCTAAGAAAGTTTCTCACATATTTTTGTTTTTGTGGTACAAGTAGAGTTGTGATAGCTTCAATTTTGTTGGGATCTACCTGAATGCCCCTCTGCGACACATAATGACCTAGGACCACTCCTTCTTCCATCATCATATAGAATTTCTCATTGCTAAGTGAGAGGTTGTGATCGTGACATCTCTACAAGACTTTCTCAATATTTTCCAATGCCTCTTCATATGTATTTCCATAGGTTGTGAAGTCATCCATATAGACTTCCATACATTCATGAGCAAGATCAGAAAAGATGCTCAGTACAACCCTTAAATGAAAGGTTGTAGGGGCTTTACATAATCCATATGGGAGGACTAAATAGGCATAGGTACCCCAAGGATAGGTAAAAGTTGTTTTTTCATGGTCTTGAGGGCTATTCTAATCTGATTATAGCCATTGAAACCATCCAAAGATTCCAGGACTTGATCAATGAAGGGAAGGGGAAAATAGTCCTTTCGAGTGGTTGTATTTAGTTCTTTATAGTCAACACATACATGTCACTTTCCCCCCTTTTTAGGCACTATGACTAATGGAGATACCCATTGACTATCTAATATGGGGTAAATGAATCCTACATCCAAGAGTTTCTATAGTTCATTCTTTACTATTTCTTGGACAATAGGGTTCATCCTTCATTGAGGTTGTCTAATGGGTCTACAACCTTCATTGATGTATATTCAATGCATATAGAGGTTGGGGTCGATTCCTTTCATATCATGATAATACAAAGCAAAGGTTGTTTTGTAAGCCTACAACATGGTAATTAATTTAGATTGTTGTGGCAATGGTAGTTGGTTATTGTTGTTGAGTGTTTGTCCAAGTGAGATTTCTATTTAGGTAGCTAATGTCATAATATAGGCAACATCTAAACCTGATATGTTAAGGCTACAACTATGTGGCAGAAGATGGTGGAATACATAGGCAGTGGAATCATAAATTGGTAAATGTGTTGCATGAAGAATGTTATGCAATAGGCAAGATAAACATACCAAGCAATAGTCCTGTTATGGGTTCATCCCATAGTTATTCTACAATATATTGGAGAGAACCATATCTACATCCTAAATGTCAACAAATGGGATTTGTTCAATTGTCATTAATGTCTATAGGGAATATTGGTTGTGATCCTCTAGATCCAACCAGATAGGTTGATCCAAATCAGCAAATGGTTGTGCCAATGGATAAAGGACCAATTCTTGGTCACATTTCCATTAGAAATAATCATATTCCCTAACTTGCAACTAATGAAAGCATCATTTGTTGCTAACCATGTTTGCCCTAATATGAGTGGGTATCCTCCCAAGTTAGCTTTTGGTTGCAGGACCATGAAGTCTGTTGGGTATTCCCAAGAGTCAAGTGTAATGACCAAATCTTTAATGACTCCTTGAGGTTTGACTGTTGACCTATCAGCTAATTGTAACATTGTAGGTGTAGGTCTTAAGTCAATCAATTGGAGGGTCTTGATTGTTTCTTTGCTCATAATGTTTATGACATCAACTAAATCAATTAAAGTATTTCTTATTAGGGTGTCATTGATGTGCACATCCACAACTAGGCTTCCAAGGTCTGCATATTTTGGGACAACTATGTTGCCCAACATGATGTCAACAAGCTATCCACTTACATGAACAATTTGCGAGTCCTTGTGTTTTCTTTCTAGTTTCCTGAGGCACAGTTTCCTTACAGTTTTAGTGAAAATTAGCACATCTTTGATGGCTTGAATTAGGGGAATTTTAACACAAACATTTTTTAATTGGCCAAGGAAATCAATTTCAGGTTATATTTAATGTTTTGGTGTCTTTAATCTTTTTTAGAATGGAGGTTCCCTGGTTTTGATTCATATTTGTGATGGAGCTAGTTCAAGCTACTTATTCTGATTATTGAGATGTTCATTAGCATCACTAGAACGGTGTTCATTAGAAATTACCATGATGAGTGGAGAGGTTGGTCCAAAAAGCATTTTTCCTAACCATAGCTGAACATTACTAACCTTGACTACATAAGTCAGGTATTGGATAGGTTCATTAGCATAAGCCTATTGAGCAGGCTTGTTGTTAGGATTTGGTGCAAGTTGAGTAGGTAGTTGGGTTTCTCTTAGTGGTGCAGAGGAAGATGTAGTTGTTAGGGTTAGACAATAGAAGATATCAATTAAATGCAAATAAAGATTAAACAGAGGAATGAAAAATACACAGAAATAATAACAGTGAGAGACAAGTTTTAACATGGTTCACCCAAACTCGGGCTACATCCATCAACAGAGAGTCCAATATTATTGTCCAGTAAATCAAACTGATTACAACTAGCAATCCCTATAACTCAATACCATTGCAAATGCTACAATACAATATCCACCAAAACCCTAACCCTTAGCCGCTTTTATCAAGCCTTATGTCGATTACAAAAATAGGGTTTTTTTTATGTCAGCTTAGGAAAACATGGCTAGTGTACAATACTTTCTTGATCAATTACCACCTACCAATAATCTCCCACTTGGAGACTGATCCTGGACAACACCATTGTGCGTGCAACTCCCACTAGAAATAAGCACCTTGGACTCTGTTGTTCTAATTTTATTGTTTTAGTCTTGAAGACCAATTGAAGTTGAAGAGGAGCTCAGCTTCTCCCTTGTCACTGCCTTTGTAAACATATCCACTAGATTTTCATCTATATGTATCTTTTCCAGCCTTAACTGTCCATCATCCAACACCAACCGAATAAAGTGATACCTCAACTATATGTGTTTGGTCTTTGAATGCAAGGCAGAATTCTTTGCAAGATGTATGGCACTCTGATTGTCTATATACAAAGAATTGTTAGCCTCTTGTTTGCCCAATTCTTCCATGAAAGATTGCAGCCATATCATCTCCTTGCTTGCCTCTGTTGTAGCTACATACTCTGCCTCTGTGGTGGATAAAGCAACCACCTTTGCCAACTGTGAGATCCAACTCACTGCTATCCCACCTATAGTAAAGACATAACCTGTAGTACTCTGCCTGGTATCAATATCCCCTGCCAAATCTGAGTCTACATAACCTGCTAAATCAGTATGAGAGCCCCCAAAACATAAATGTGTATTGGATGTACCTCTCAAATATCTAAGAATCCATTTTACTGCATTCCAATGCTCCAATCTAGGATGACTCACATACCTGCTTATGACTCCTACAACATGTGCAATATCCAGTCTCATGCATACCATGGCGTACATTAAACTTCCTACAACTGAAGCATATGGTACCTTGGACATTTTTTCTTCCTCCTTTGGTGTCTTAGGACACATCTCCTTAGTCAATTTCAAATGACTAGGCAAAGGTGTGCTGACAACTTTTGCATTCTCCATATGGAATCTCTACAACACCTTTTCAACATAATCAGCCTGAGATAGTCAATTTTCTATTCTTCCTATCTCTGCAAACTTTCATACCAAGGATTTGTTTTGCTGCCCCCAAATCCTTCATAGCAAATAATTGTGCTAACTGTTGTTTTAACTCTCTTATGTGATCCATGTTAGACCCAGCTACAAGCATGTCATCAACATATAAACATAAAATAATGTAGTTGTCATTATCCAACCTCTTAAAATAAACACAATGGTTAGAATTACACCGACTATAGCCTTGCTCAGCCATAAAACTATCAAATTTCAAATACCATTGTCGAGGTGCTTGTTTCAGGCGATATAAACTCTTCTTCAATCTGCACACTAGTTTCTCCTTACCTTTGACCTCAAATCCTTGGGGTTGTTCCATATATATCTCCTCCTCCAAATCACCATTGAGAAAGGCAGTTTTCACATCTAGCTATTCCAAATGCAAATCTTTAACAACCACAATACTTAAAATAGTACAAATAGAAGTCATCTTAACAACCAGAGAAAAAATCTCATCAAAATCAATGCCCTTTTTTTATGCAAATCCTTTTACTACTAACCTAGCTTTAAATCTTTTCTTACCTCCATCTTCCGCTTTCAGCCTATAAACCCATTTGTTTGGTAAAGCCTTTTTACCTGCAGGAAACTTACATAATTCCCAAGTCTGATTTTTCAGTAAGGAGTCTATTTCTTCTTTCATTGCAAGCTCCCACTGAACCTTTGTATCCACCTACATAGCTTCATCATACCCTTCTGATTCACCAACATCTGTTAATAAAATAGAATACACAGAGGGAGAAAACCTTTCAGAAGGTCTACTTAGCCTTGTTGACCGTCTAACATGCACTAGAGTTTGTGGTATTTCTGGTTGCTATTACGGAGCATGAGGAACCACTAGAACATCACTATTTGGAGTATCATCCAACACCACATAATCCTTTTCTTTCTTCTCATGCTGCTGCAACTGATCTTTGTACAACACCTTCTTATTGAATATAACATCCCTGCTTCTCACAACTTTTTAATTTTTAAAATCCCAAAGCCTATAACTAAATTCATCAATGCCATATCCAATGAAGGTACATTTTTTTTATTTTGCATCCAGCTTGGTTCTATTTTCAAAATCTACATGTGCAAATGCTTCACATCTGAATGTTTTGAGAAAATAATAACTCACCTTCTTACCTGTCCATGCTTCCTTTGGAATACCACAACCCAAAGGAACTGAAGGACCTTTGTTAATTAAATATACAGTAGTGCTGATAGCCTCTACCCACATGTTTAAAGGCATCCCAACATGCAATCTCATGGTCCTTGCATGCTCCATTATTGTCCTATTCATGCATTTAGCCACTCCATTTTCCTGTGGAGTCCCTGGAACTATTTTCTTCCTACGAATTCTATTAAAGGAACAATAATCCTCAAATTCTTTGCTGCAATACTCACCACCATTATCAGATCTGAGACATTTTAATCTTTTACCTGTCTCATTCTCAACCAAGCTTCTCCATTTCTTAAATTTTTTAAATACATCAAATTTTTTCCTAAGGAAATAAATCCATACCTTCCTAGTTGCATCATCTATGAATGTAACATAATACCAAGAGCCATCAAGAGAAGATACCTGAGCCGTTCCCCATACATCTGTATGCACAAGCTCTAACTTTTCATCTTTCTTTTGCTTCCCATCCTTGAGAAAACTAACCCTTTTTTGTTTTCCATACACACAACTTTCACAAAAATCCATATTAATATATTTCAGACTTGGTAAAAATTTCTTAGAATGAAGTACCTTCATACATTTTTCACTCATATGCCCAAGTCTGTTGGGCCACAGTGTTGCCTCAGAACCTGCAGCAACTGTTTCAGTCTCTTCCTGTGAACCTACAGCAACTGTTCCTGAACCTATTTGTTTTTTCTCTGCAATAGCTAAAGTAGAAGGAACAATATGACCTGTACAAAGATATAAGGTGCCTACTTTCACACATTTTGCTACTATTAAGGTACCTTTTGAAACCTTCCAATTTTTATTAGTAAATGTAACAATGCAACCTTCTTCAGCTAGCTGCCCTACTGAAATTAAATTCCTACTGAGCCTTGGAATGTGCCTTACCTCTTGTAGTAGCCAATGATTCCCATTCTGCAACTTAATCTTGATTCTTCCCTTTCCAACAATCTAACAGGGTTCATTATCTCCCAAATAAACCAGCCCAAAATCCCCTTGGACATAATCAAGAAAATAACTTCTATGGGTGTAGCATGAAATGAGGCCCTTGAATTTAAAACCCATGAATCATCAGCATTATCTAGGGAAAGAATCAGAGCATCATCTTCAGGATTATTACTTACCACATTTGCCTCCTTATTTCCTTCTTTTTTGTCTCCTTTATTTTTCTGAGACCAGCAATCTTTCTTCAGATGACCTAGTTTCCCATAGTACCAACAATCCTTCTATCCTCTAGTTTGGGATCTCTTATCCTTTGATTTTCCTCATGACTTCCCATGACCTCTAGAACCTTTTCCTCTCTCCTTTGATTTACCCTTGCTTTCTACATTCAAAACACTACCTGATGTGAATCCACCTGAGCTTTTCCTATGAATTTCCTCACTCAGAATAACACCAACAACATCATCAAATTTCAAGGTATTTGAACCAAAAACAAAGTTACCAACCACCATTACCAAACTATTCTAGCTTTTAGGCAAAGAACATAATATCAAGAGAGCTCTAACTTCTTCATCAAATTTTACATTTACAGAAGTCAATTGACTGGTAATCATATTAAATTCATTTAAATGATTTGTCACAAATCCACCTTCAATCATTTTTAGATTAAACAAATGCTTCATGAGAAATACCTTATTTGAGGCTGAGGGTTTTTCATACAATTTAGCAAAAGCTTTCATCAGACCATCTGTTGTCTTCGCTTCCATCATATTAAATGCCACCGATGGTGCCAGGCACAACCGAATGGTTCCCAGTACCTTTCTATCAAGAAGATTCCAATCCTCATCAGTCATTGTTGCTGGTTTCTTGGCTACTCCTTTCAACGACATCCATAAATCCTTCTGATAGATATAATCCTTCATCTGTATCTTCCATAACTAATAGTTCTATCCATTGAATTTATCGACCTTCAATTGACCCTCGTCCGCCATTGCTCTCACTCAACTGTGAGACTCCCACTCAATCATGAGACCTTCTTGTAGATGATAATTAAACACAACCCACTCTGATACCACTTGTTAGGGTTAGATGGCAGAAGATATCAATTAAATGCAAATAAAAATTAAATAGAGGAATGAAAAATACACATGAATAATAACAGCGAGAGACAAGTTTTAACGTGGTTCACCCAAACTTAGGCTACATCCACCAATAGAGAGTCCAATATTATTATCCAATAAATCAAACTGATTACAACTAGCAATTCTTACGACTCAATACTATTGCAAATGCTACAATACAATATCCACGAAAACCCTAACCCTTAGCTACTTTTATCAAGCCTTATGTCAGTTACAAAAATAGGGTTTGTTTATGTCGGTGAGGATACATGGCTAGTGTACAATACTTTCTTGATCAGTCACCACCTACCAACTATTGATAACTGAGAAGGGGGTGAATCAGTTATCCTAATTATTTCTTCTTTTTGAACTTTCTTATTAATTAATGCAGCATTAATTCAAACAAGCAAACATAACCATGAAATGGAGATACACATGACACAATATTTTTGACGTGGAAACCCTATTAAGGGAGAAAACTATGGGGTGATTAACCCAAAGATTATTCTCTGTTAGAAGAATAAGGAAATACAAAATGGCACTTGCCAATTAGGGCTCACTGCCCGAGCACACTACTCACAAGAGGCACACTGCCTACAAGAGACTCACTGTCTACAAAGAGAATGTTATACAATACTTGAACTAATTAGGAGCATCCACAAATGCTGGAGTTCAGTTATAGTTTAGGCTCAGTATATTGATCTGCTACACTTCATCTTTCCTCTTCTCTTTTGTTGCTTTCCTTTCACATATCGGATCTTCCTTACTGCTTCTGCTCTTCTCTTCTGCTTTTATTCACACATACTTCACAACAACAACACCTCTCACAACTAAATCCATCATGTATATATATCTGCACAAGTAATTTCATCACCTTTCTAGTCGGCACCCGGAATAGTCAATCTTTTCACTAATTCTGATCTGTCAGCTGAATCTTTGCACATCAAGTAATGCGGATCAATTATATGCTTGTATAAATCATTAATCATGTCAGCCAAACATGATTCATGCCTTCATAACCTTTACCACAATCAGCAACACATCTGGAAAGTAGTCTGATGTTCTGTCAGTCAGTTCTTCCTCTGTTCACACTGTCACTTAGGAATCCGGTACTCAACTATTCATATATTTTTCCTTATCTATCACCGGAGGCTAAATCCTTGGAATATACTACTCAAGGTAGTCCTCTTGACTTCCCCAAATCCACACTTCACCAAGATACTTCCTCTGAGAGATCCGGACCTGTCTGTCGGACCTTGCCACATGCTCTGTTCTTGTTTACTAGACTACAACATTCTTCACTCTAACTTCCAGTAGAGACACACCATGTCCTACGGATGTGTGGGATGAACTTTGTTGCCATCAATGACAAAAATCATGAATCCATATAGTGTCTCTTGCCAACACCAACAATCTCCCACTTGGAGATTGATTAGGCTCCACACCAAACATTAGCAGTATTTGGCATTAGATCTAGTTGTTGAGGAAAAGCCTGATGTGGTTGCAAGTAGCCTACATTTGAATTCTGTCAGGGTTGATTTTCTCTCCATTGTTGTGGTCATGGATTTTGGGGGTATTTGCCACTATTAACTATGTGTTTGACATTGGTATGGCTATTGTGGCCATACCTCTTGTTGTGGGGTCCATCCAGGTGGTGATAGGTTTGACCAAGATTGTGGTGACATACTATTCCATGGTGCATTATACCAATTAGAAATGTTTAGAGAAGAACATGGAAATGAGGGGTTATAAGATAAAGGGTCTGAAGGAATACCTTAACCATGCTTCCAGGGCTTGCATTATGCAATGTAAAATACCTTTCCTTCCTCATATTCTAGATCTTAGAAGTCTGTCTTTTCATTCCTATCTTTAGTAATGTTGGCTATCCTTTTGAATTTGAAATTAACCTTCTTCTATCTACAGTGAGGATAATATTCTACCAAGGCTACTTTTTCTTCACATGTAGGGTATTGAGTTGAGTCACCAAATAACTTATGATGTCCTACTTCATATCCTTAGGAGGTTGTTGAGTTCTACACAGGAGACACCTACAGTCATTTTTGTGGTAGACAGGGCTCTAAGACTGTGCATCTTTTTCATGGTTGCGAGTGAGTAGTTTCTACATATCTTGCAAATGTCATCAAATGAGAGTGAAGAAATGTCTCTTTCTCTAATCTTGTCCAAGGCATCCATGCAATCTTCACTTACTCCTCTTAGAAATACTAATTTTAGTGACTTTGGAGAGAGTCTATTTTGGCGTGACTTTAGAGGAAAAACAAGAACCTATCTACATAATCTTCAAGGGGTTCCTCCTCCTTTTGTGACATTCTAAATATGTCATCTCCTCACATGTCTTTGCCATAGCAGTAATCTTGGTATTTCTATAGGAACTTCTCCTTCATAGTTCTCCAATTTGCCACCGCATCTCTACCCAATCCCATAAACCACCTCAAATCAGCATCTTTGAGGGTGGCTTGGAAGAGCTTTAATTTGTGTGCATCAGTGGTGTAATCATAGCTTCTATAGAGAACATCAAACTCAAAAAGGAATGTGTTTTAGTCCTTTGTAATCAAACCATGAAACTTTGGTAGAGTTGAAGGACAGATGTTCTTCATGGTGATAGTTCATTCCTGATCGGTGATAGGAAACTCAAAAGTAACTGGGTCGACAAGATTCTCTATTGCTTTTTCAGCCATCATGTCATGATGCCAAGTGGCTAGGTCCACTAGATCTATAGTGTCTTCTATTTTGGTAGGTATCTCCACTTAATCACCTATTTATGTTATCTCCTCTTGGTTCTAGTTTTTTGGAATAAATCTCCCTAGGGCATCTCTCTTCTATTGCGAATTAAGGTGTCTCAACCTTGGTAATTCCTTGTATCATTTCATTTTATTTATTTATTTATTCCCTATTATGTAATTAGGATACAAATCCTATTTTCTCATCTTGTGGGAGTTGGTAGGGTGATGTGTCATTCTATGTGGAAGGTGACATGTAAATTTGTCCTCACATGAGGAGATAGGTGTCTCACTTAGTGGTAGGAATATTTTGTCATGTGTCAGCATCTTGGATAGTGTGTAAAGGAATATTGACCAAAATGGTTATGATAGATTCCTATGACAAATCTATGACGCGTAAGAGTCATAAATGGAAGATTCTATGACAAGTGAAGACATGTGTCACAAGGCATCTTGGAAGAAGGCATCTTTGGGTGCCCCAAGGTGGGTTATGTTGTAAGAGAATATGCTATTTTTAGCTTGTGTATGATAGATTCTCTTACAACTGTAAGATATGATAGCTATGACGGATTCTATGACAATCATAAGTGTCGTAAGAGTATCTTCCATTGCCCAACTTGGGAATAGGCAACCTCTTTGGGATAGGGGGACTTGACAAGTGTCATGAACATTTGACAGTGTTGGACAAGTGTCCAGAGGCATGGGTTTTGGGCCATGAGGCCATGTTGGACACCCATCTCAAGATAGAGCCATTTTTGCTTTGTATCTTCTATATAAACAGGTTCTTTAGAGAGATGTATTATGTGATTGACAGGTACTCTTATGCTATCGGATTATCTCCAGATGTGAGTGTCAAAGACTCTTGCAAGAGAATTGGCTCTGAAACTGTATTGTAACCTTGATTGTTTATTGGAATACATTTGAGCTGTGTTTTGGAGTGTGGGGTTTTTCACCCATAAGGGTTTTCCCCACATATATCTTGTCTCTCTCTTCTTTTGTCTTACATTCTTGTGTATGTGTTTGGTGCAATATCTCTGTTATTGGGTTAATAACACTATAATTGTAAAGGTTGGAAAGAATTTGCACTCATCTCTCCTCATTAGATTAGTGTAGGAAGCGATTTCCATACACCTAGCTTCCTTTCAGTTGGTATCAGAGCTTGATCACCTTTGGTCCTAGTTATTGGGTAGGGCTTTTTTGAGCTAATATTAGGTTGAGTGGGAGCTTTGTGTAGAGTATTCTATAATCTTGTTACAGGAAAGAGATGCCAGACACATTCGAAAGATTAGAGGTGGAGAAATTCAATGGCACTAATTTTGAGTTATGGAAACTTAAGATGGAAGACATGCTTGTTGATCGTGACCTATGGGAAACTATATCCAGTGTAAAACTAGTTGCAATGGCACAAGCTGATTGGGATCTCAAAGATTAGAAGGCTAAGGGTCTCATAAGACTTAGTCTAGTTGATTCTATTCTGTTAAATGTCCATGAGGAGAAGACCATGAAAGATCTTTGGAAGAAGTTAGGAGATGTTTATTAGGCCAAATTCCTGGTGAATAAACTTTTTCTGAGAAAGAAGTTGTATTCTCTGAGGATGGAGGATGGAGGATCTGTTGCAGATCACCTGAATTCCTTAAACATGTTAATTGCACAATTGACATCTGTTGGTGTGAAGATGGAGGAGGAGGATCATTGTATGACCTTGCATTGTTCTTTGTCGGACTCATGGGATCATCTTGTTATGGCTATTGGGAGCACCACATCCACTTTCACAATGGATGAAGTGGTATCTTTGTTGATATTTGAAGAGATATGGAGAAAGTCTTCTGAGGCAGCCAAAGAGGCTCTTGCGGTTCATGGAAGACCCAAGGAGAAAGGGAAAAAGAAGGACAAGAAAGCTGAGAAGGGAAGATCCAAATCCCGTGGGAGATCCAAATTTCTTGGAAAGTCCAAGGCTCTCTATTAGAACTGTGGAAAAATTGCACATTACTGAAAGGAATGCAAGGAAGAAAAGAAAAAGAAGAAGAATGTCACAGATTTAGATTCTGACAAATCACAATATGATGGTGATGCCTTCATCGTAGCCCTGGCCACCCATGCATCTAATGATGTATGGTTGATTGATTCTGGTGCATCATTCCACATGTACTCACATCAAAGTTGGTTCATGAAGTATGAAGAGTTCGAAGGTGGAAGAGTGTACCTGGGTGACGATTCTCATCTCAAGATTATTGGTCATGGAAGAGTCTCAATCTGATTCCCTAATGGATGAGTGAAGGGGATCATTGGGGTTATGCACATTCTAGGCTTGGTACAGAACCTACTTTCTGTAAGTATGTTGAATGATGTAGGTGTGCAGGTTGTCTTTTTGAAGGATGGATGCAAGATGACTAGAGAATCTATGGTTCTTGTGAAGGTTACTCAGAGAGGTACTCTGTTTCAGCTGGAGACATGCAATTCACAATTCAATAGTTCTTCTAACTCAAAGAAAAGAGTTACAGTCACTTCATCCCCATCATTTGAACAAGTAGTGAAGAAATCTGTTGTAACAAATTCTAATGGTAGTTCATCTTGTGTACCCAAGGGTACTCATGCTTTGGAAGTTAAGCTTCCTGCTGAAATGACTATGTTATGGCATTTGAGATATGGCCACATTGGTGAGAAGGGTTTTAGAACCTTGAAAAATAAAAACATCGTTGAGGGGTTAAATGATTGTAATCTCAAGTTTGACTTTTGTGAACATTGTGTATATGGAAAGCAAAACCATGTTTAGTTTTACTCTAGTTCTCACAAGTCTTTTGGTGTATTGGATCTTATTCATTATGATGTGTTTGGTCCTGTTAGTGTTCCTTCGATCTCCAAATCTATATATTTTCTATCTTTCATAGATGATTACAGTAGAAGGACATGGATTTATTTTCTCAAAAGCAAGACTAAAATCTTTAGTTGGTTCAAAGATTTTAAATCTTTTGTTGAGAATCAGACTAGTAAAAAGATTAAGTGTTTGAGAACTGATAATGGTGGTGAGTTTTGTTCAACAGAGTTTGATAAGTTCTATAAAGAGTAAGGGATTGAAAGACATAAGACAACTCCATACACCCCGCAGCAAAATAGAGTTGCAGAGAGGATGAACAAGACATTGATGGAGAGGGCTAGGAGTATGCTTAGTGGAGCAAGCCTCAAACAAAAGTTTTGGGTTGAAGCTGTAGCCATTGTTTGCTACCTGGTAAATAGGTTCCTACATCAACTCTTGTTGGTAAGACACCTATGGAGGTGTGGTCTGGTAAGAAGCCTTCAGTTAGACATCTTCATGTTTTTTGTTGTGAGGCATATGCACATGTGTCTAGGGAGAAATGGTCTAAATTGGAGAACAAGGTTGTTAAGTGTATTTTCATTGGCTATGGTGTCGGTGTGAAAGGATACAAGCTTTGGGATCCTATGGCTAAAAAAGTGTTGTATAGCAGAAGTGTTATCTTCAGAGAGCTAACACCTTACGTTGTTCTACAGCTAGAATAGATAGAAAAGAAAGAAGATGTGGTTTAGTTTCCTTCTACCCTTGAGAAGACTGAACCGATAGACCCTGTGAGACCTGATGATGAGGAGAGCTCTAGCAGCTCTAAAATCTTAGAAGAAGCAGAACCTCAACCTTAGCCTTTGAGGAGGTCTACACAAACAAGGAAGCAACTTGATAGGTTTGGTTATTCATTACTTGATTCTAGTTGTGCTTTTGCCTTGCTTACTAACACTGATGAGCCTAGAATTGTGATAGAGGCTATGGGCATGAAAAATGCAGGTTCCTGGAAGGAGGCCATGGAAGATGAGATGGCTTTTTTGGAAATGAATAAAACATGGGACTTGGTGCCTTTACCTAAAGGATGAAAACCTGTTGGATACGAATGGGTGTTCAAGAAGAAATTTTGTTCAGATAGTAGTGTTGAAAAGTCCAAGGATAGACTAGTTGCGAAGGGGTATTGACAAGTGGAGGGAATTGATTATGGTGAAATTTTCTCTCATGTTGCAAAGTTTACATCTATTTGGTTCTTGTTATCTCTTGCAACAACCTATGAATTAGAGGTGGAGCAGATGGATGTGAAGACAACATTCCTTCATGGTGATTTGGAGGAAGAGATTTACATGTCACAGCCAAAGCATTACATAGAGAAAGGTAAAGAAAATTTAGTTTACAAACTAAAGAAGTCTTTGTATGGTTTGAAGTAGTCTCCTAGGATGTGGTATATGGAATTTGATGCCTTTGTGTTGTCAGTTAGATTTCTAAGATCGAAATTAGATCATTATGTGTATTATAAATTTGACAATGATTGCATTCTCATTATTGCATTGTATGTTGATGATATGCTGTTAATTGGGAATGGTAAGAATATGATTTTTGAAGTCTTAGTTGTTAGCACAGTTTGAGATAAAAAATCTAGGGGCAGCCAGGTACATTATCAGAATGGAAATAAGAAGAGACAGAGCTAACATAAAACTTTGGTTAAGCCAGAGTAAGTATGTGAAGATCGTGTTGGATAGGTTCAACATGGTGGATTGTAGACCATTATGTGTTCCTATTTCTTTGGGGACAAATTTTTCTATTAATGATTGTCCAAAATCTCCTAGTGAGGTGGACATAAGAAAAGTACCTTATGCTAGTACAGTTGGTAGTTTGATGTATGCTATAGTCTACACAAGACTAGACATTGCCCAAGCAGTGGGAGTCCTTAGTCAATTTATGGCTAATCCTGGACGGGTACATTGGGATGCAGTTGTAGACACCCAAAATTGTTCATGTCTAGCAACACCTTGTCAAAAACATCACTTAGACATCATGTAGCATTTTGTCCCAAATCCCACTCTTAACCCACTTATTCCATTAGCTAATTAATTAAATAAATTTTATTTAATTAATTAAAATCCCATTCAATCCCATCCTAATCTTACTTAGCCAATTAATTAAATAAATTTTATTTATTTAATTAATTTCCACATCATATCCTAATCCCACTATCCAATTAATTAAATAAATTTTATTTATTTAATTAATATCCAACTCATATCCCAACTAATTCAAATATTTTATTTGAATTAAGTTCTCATCATAAGCCGACTTTCCAATTAATTAAATAAATCTTATTTATTTAATTAATTTATCTTATCATTTAGCCGACATGTGTGCCTCTTTCATTTAAAAAAGATAAGTGATACTACAGCCTTTTATTTAATATCTTTCATATGTAGTACTTTTTATGTACACAAGTACACATGAGCCCTATTCTCCTTGACACTTGTCAAATGACTACAACTCCCTTGAAGAGTGGGATAACCGAATCAATCCTAGTCATCCACATCAATCATTTAGCTTTTTAATCTCAACCATTCATTTGAACCAAGCCTTTCCTATAAATCAACCCCCTCACAAGCCATTAGCATGCATTGATCCTCAAGTATCCACACACTGTCGAAATATCATTAGAGCCTTTGCATCCTTCATCTATCATTCATTCTATCATCTTCATCTTAATGTTATGCTGCAGAAGTGAGCACCCAACATTCTTCTAACAATAATCCTTCAAAATCTTGCATGCTCATGCGAGGTGGAGAAGAGCAATGGAGATAAATCAAGCATAGCATGGAGATCGGTTTGCATTTACATTTGTTATTTTGATTTTCATGTTGTCTTGTGCTTCATTGTGCATTGCTAGGGTTTTTATCATTGCTGTTTATTCATTTGCCCTGATTTGCAATTTTACCCTAACTACATTTGGCACGCCCAGTGGGACTCACTTCGCTTGATCTTTGTTACAGGTTTTTGTAATAAAAATTTGCATTCATCTAACCCCCATTGTTGAGTTTTGCAGGTTTAATTAACTTTTTGTTGCAGATCCGCTGTTTTTTCGACAAAACCCTAGGTTTTAAAGATTTCATCATATCTTCCAAACGGCTACAAATTTTTCCACAAGATTTTAGTAGAAGTTTGTCCATGATATAAGGAAGCTACAATAGAAACCTTTTGGGTTTATTGTGATTTTTACGGGATTTATCATGTTTTTTCATAAAATCACAATTCTGAGCATAAATCAACAAATTTTTTAAAAATTTGTACATTTCTAGAAAGCTCTTAAAATTCTAATGGGGGTCTATGTTTTATAGATTTAATTTGGAGGTCGTTTACAGTGTGAAATTATCAGATCTTTGCTGACTATACTTTTTTCATAAATCCATATTTCTGGGCGCAAATCAGGGAATTTTTCTGATTTCTTTACATTTTCGGAAAGCTCTCTAAAAATTAATAGGGGTCTCTTATTTGATTTTTTAATTTTTAAACAAAAAATGTATCGAAATAATCAAATTTAATTCAGCTATGTATCTAAAATTACAATTTTCCTTGCCTGCTGAGCTTATTTTTTATGCCTGCATTAAAATATTATTTTTTTTATGTTGTAGCTGATCATAAGGAGCTTTAGCAGCAGCAATATCAATTATCTACAACAACTTGGAAAGCAAAAATAATCAGGTGCACTCATTCTAATCTTTCATCTTAATCATTGTTTGCAAACACATTTGGATTTTGGGCTTAAAATGAACAATTGTTTGCAAATTCACATCAAAAAATTAGGCTAAAACAAACCATTGTCTTTCAACACATTTAGATTTGGATCTAAAACAAACAAGTGCTTGCATTGTCTTCCACACATTGAATTTCTAAAGTTAATGAACCCCATGCGAGTGTGACCAAGTAAATGTGTATGCTCTCTCCTCGCATCCCAACACGAACTTGGAGATCAAAAATATTTACTTGTGTTGCTTTTGTTTAGCCTTAGAGAGGCCTGCCTTGGTATCCACCCCAAGGGAATGACCTTAAGCAGTACTTTCATCCGGTCCGCTATAAAAATTAGAGGATAAGGCGAAAGCCAAGTCTAACCGGTATTAGCGCTCACCATACAATGCTAACTCGAAAGGAGGTGTACCTTTGTGTATATTAAAACTCTTAGTAGGGTTAGTTAAAGTCTTAAGTGGCTTACTAGATGCTCGTGGGGTGCTGGTCCCCCAGATTTTCACTAGAACCTCCTTGTGATAGTGGCCTTGCCTTGACTAGGACTTGTTGATGTGTGATGCAGAGTGGCACAAGGGAAGCAACACACAAAGGTTTACTCTATTGTCCTTTGCCCACTCACCCACTTCAACTAGCCTTCAACCAACCAACCAACCAAAGGCACATACAAGGCATATGAAGGATTTGATGTCCAGACTATTGTCTAACCCCTAAGGCTTCTCCAACATCTTAAGATAGATCAACAAACACCTTCTATGCAGTTGGTTTAGTCTCCAACTTCTCAAAACTCTTCAACCTATACCTTGACTAGTAAGGCTACTAGCCCTCCAAACTAGGTTTTCTCAACAAAACTTGACAAAATCCCATATGACCAAGCAAGTAAATGATGGTTTTAGATACACTCTATGGAACCCTATCAAACTCCCAAGTCTCCTGTTCCAACTCTACTCCAGCAATCCAGAACACTCATTTGGTCTTCTAGGTCTAACTGATCAATTTAGGCTAGGTTACAAAGCAAGTGCTCAAAATTAGGGTCATAAACCTGGGGTAGGAACTTGGATCTCTTCTATGACCTACAAACAACTCACAAACCAACTTTTATTCGCCCACCTATTAGACTTTGTCATCTACATCAATAAATTACACAATTTTGGCCAAATACATAGGAATACTTGACCTAGGGCATCAAATTAAAAATAGAAGACTGCATTTTCAAACAAAAAGCTTTTGGAATCTTATAGTACATACCCCTAGCCTACATTTCACCAGTTTTTGTGAATTTTCAAAGGTGGGAATGCATTCTAGGGCCGGATTTCTATGGCTGCCCTAGAAAATAGGGTTTCTAGACCTATTTTGAAAGAAAAATCTATAACTTTTGATCTCGACCACTTCAGGACCTCAAACTAGTTGTATTAGAACCCTGACTCCAAGAGCTTTTAGAAAAAGTACATTTACACCCCTAAAAAATCCGTACAGGCCATACACAACAATAAAAATAGCAAAAAATAGTCAGTTTTCTTGATTTTTGTGCCCAAATTCCGTACAAAAACTCTCTTCCGTGCTGGAGCAATATTTCCTCCATATCAACCTATCCAAGTCAGTTTCTAACTTCCAAAAGGAGATTCAACTGCCCAAACTAAGTTTTGAACCGGCCAATGTGTCAATGGCAACATTGGCAACTTGTTACACTATGGAGTTTTTGCATTTTCAAGAGGATGGTGATTAGGTTTGCTTGTCAAATGGAATCAAACCACCATCACACTCCTTAGACCATGCTAAAACACTAGGACAACTCAAACAAACTCAAAAAGCCAATATAAGACCTTCTAGGCCTAAGTGGCACAACTAGGTCCAAGTGGACTAAGAAGGATATGAGGTTTATAAAGTTACCCTAGACCTCTTGACCACACAAGAATAGACCTTCCAACATGGCTATGAAAAGCCTTATTACAAAACACATTAAACAAAAATTACAACCTTTCAAAAAAATGCAAACAAAGTGACTTTAGGAACCAAGGTGCTCCTAGGTGCCCTGCACCATACACCCACTGTCAAACAGAACTCAAGTCTCTTGAGTTGGAATGCTGTCAAATGTGAAACCTGCCTTCTCAATGTCTGCCCTGCTCATCGAAGTGGCATCCTCCTGAGGTTTGTTTAGCCACTTCACCAAATAGTCATGATAGGTGTGCCTTCTAGTTTGTTTTGCAATCATCTTGTCCAAAATGCACTCAATCTGATTTGGAGATGAAGGAATGAGTTCCTGGATTGTGTGAACAGTTTGATCTTCTTCAACAACAGTTTGAGGATCAGATCCTTTATAGGGATAAAGGTCAGAAACATTAAAAATTAGAGACAAAGCAATGCCATTTGGAAGTCTGATTTTGTAGGCATTGTCTCCACATTTCTTGAGGACTTCACAAGGCCCAATCTTCTTCACGAGTAGCTTAGTGTGTTTACCTGTAGGGAGCCTATCCTTCTTCAGATGAACCATTACTAAATCACCTTCCTTGAACTGCAAATCCCTTCTTTTTCTGTCAGCAAATTATTTATATTTCTGAGAAGTGGACAGCAATTTTTGTTGTACTTGTTCATGGACATCTTTCATGACTTGAACGAAGTCTTCAGCCAAGGTACTGTTGTTTTCTAGTCCTTTAACCTCCCTAAGTTCCAAAATACCCCTTGGGTGAGTGCCATAAACAATTTGGAAAGGAGACAGGCCGGTGCTTCTATTGACAGTGTCATTGTATGAGAACTCTGCCTGAGCCAAAATTGAATCCCAACTAGCACCCTGCTCCTTTGTTAGGCATCTTAGGAGGTTGCCAAGTGACCTATTAATCACCTCTGTTTGTCCATCAGACTGAGGGTGATAGGTAGATGATAAGGACAAATTTGTACCTAGTCTCTTCCACAGTGTCCTCCAGAAGTGTCCAATGAACTTGGGGTCTCTGTCTGAGATTATGGACAAAGGTAGACCATGTAACCTGACTATTTCCTTGAAGAAAAGACCTGCTATGTGTGAGGCATCATGTGTGGTTTTACATGGGATGAAGTGAGCCATTTTTGAGAACTTATCTACAACCACAAAAATGCTGTCATGTCCATTCTTTGTCCTAGGCAAACCAAGTACAAAGTCCATACTTATGGAATCCCAAGGCTTTGAAGGAATAGGTAGAGGAGTGTATAAACCTGCATTGGATGTATGCCCCTTTGCTCTTTGGCAAATTTGACAAGTTTCAACAAACTTCCTTACATCGGTTGGCAATTTTGGCCAAAAATAGTACCTCCTAACAATTCTAGGGTCTTATCAATACCAAAGTGACCTGACATGCTGCCACAATGCTTTTCCTTTATTATATTCTCTCTAACAAATCCTCTTGGGATACACAACATGCTACCCTTGAAAAGATATCCATCTTGCAACAAAAAATCAGAAAAATCAGTATTATACCTTCCTGTCATGGCCTTGCAAGATAGGTATGGCTCTTTGAAGTCTTCATCTGCTGTATATTGATCTTTAATGGCATGAATACCTGTACTTTCCAATTGAATAGTTTGCACAACAAGATTTCTCCTGCTTGAGGCATCGGCTACCTTATTGGCCACTCCTTTCTTGTGTTTTATGGAGAAGGTGTATGCTTGGATGTACTCCATCCACTTGACATGTCTGTGATTCAACTTTTGCTGCCTGTTCAAGAAGCTTAATGCATGGTTGTCAGTAAAAACTATAAATTCCTTTGGCAATAAGTAGTGTCTCCATTTCCTCAATGACTGAACCATGGCATGTAACTATAGATCATAGGTGGAGTAGTTTTGTTTTGCCTCATTTAACTTCTCACTAAAGAATGCTACAGGCCTCCCATCTTGACTTAAGACTCCTCCAACAGCCCTCTTACTTGCATCACACTCTACCACAAAGACCTTGTCAAAATTAGGCAGCACTAGGACTGGTTTTTCTGAAATTTTTTTCTTTAACAGTTCAAAGGCTTGAGTGGCCTCATTTGTCCATACAAACACACATTTCTTGCCCCCTTTTATGGTGTCAACAAGTGGAGCACAAATGCCACTAAACCCTCTAATGAACTTTCTATAAAAGCTGCATAAACCATGGAAACTCCTTACCTCCGAGGCTATTGTAGGTGTTGGCCAATTAAGAATGGCTGCAACCTTACTTGGATCCATTTTTAGGCTGCCCTTGGAGATGACAAACCCCAAAAATATCAACTCTTCTTGTAGGAAGACACATTTGTCAAGATTGATTCTCAACTTCTCCTCTTGAAGCCTCCTGAGCACTTGATGGATATGCCTTATGTGGTCTTCCTTGCTGTCACTAAAAATTAGTATATCATCCAAATATACAACAATAAACTTGTTAAGGAAAGGTTTTAGCACTTCATTCATCAATCTCATGAAGGTGCTTGGTGCATTTGACAAGCCAAAAGGCATAACAACCCATTCAAATAGTCCTTCATTGATTTTCAAGGCGGTTTTCCACTCATCCCCCTCCCTTATCCTGATTTGGTGATAACCACTTTTTAGATCTATCTTGGTAAAATACTTAGCCTTACCCAAGCAATCCATTAAATCTTCTATTCTAGGCATTGGAAATCTATACCTAATAGGAATCTTGTTGATGGCCCTAGAATCAGTGCATAGTCTCCATGTTCCTTCCTTCTTGGTTGCAAGTACTGCAGGTACTGCACATGGGCTAATACTCCTCCTGATAAGCCCTCTATCCAACAAGTCTTGGATTTGTCTTGCCACTTCAACATTTTTCTCTGGGGTCAACTTGTAGGCTGCTTGGTTTGGTAGAGTGGATCCTGGGATGAGATCAATGCAATGACTAATCTCCCTCTTTGGTGGAAGAGCATCCTTGCCTTCATTGGATATCACATCATGGAACCTTTCCAATAATTCTTCCACTTCCTTTGGTCCAATCCTCCTAAGAGGTTGCTGCACTTTGACCTTCTTGGGATTCACATCGTTGGGCTTGATGACTACTGCAAAACATGGCACTTTCTCTTCCTTGAGGTTAGCCAAAAACTCTTTTTCACCTACCAACATAACTGAACTAGAAATGACTTTCTCTTTGCAATCATCAATCAAAGGAGTCATTGTAAACTTTTCACCATTCTTGGACAAATGAATTACATTGTTCTTACCATCATGTTGGGCAATTGTGTCATGTTGCCAAGGCCTTCCAAGAAGAAGGTGGCATGCATCCATATCCACTATCTCACGAAGAACCTTATCATGATATTCACCTATCTTGAATTCAACCCAACATTGCTCTTTCACCACAATTTGTTGTTCCTTGGTTAGCCAAAAGACTCTATAGGGGTTAGGATGAGGCATTCTTTCCAATCCTAACTTAGTCACCATTTCATTAGAAGCCAAATTTTTAGAAGAAACTGAATCTACTATTACCTTGCAAACTTTTCCTTTCACCTTGCAAGTGGTTCTGAACAAGTTGTTTCTTTGGGGCTGCTCCTTGGTGGCTGGCATGATGAGGGATCTGTTAAACATGATGCATTCTCCACTCCCAAGTGCTGCAAACTTGGAAGAGGCTATTTGGTAACTTGTGGTGCTTTGACAGTCCTCTTCTTGAAGGAGTTGTACTCTTCTTTCTTTCTGATTTGCAGCAGTGTTTCCCATCTTCTCCGGGCACCTAAAGGACTGATGTCCAATCTGATTGCAAGAGAAACACCTTCCAGTAAACACATTGGGACCTCTGCCCCCACTTCTTCCTTTTCCATTACCTCTGCCCCTAAACTGACCCTTATCAGCACTGTTTTTATCAGCCTGCCCTTGGCTGCCTTCTTTTGATCCGCCACCTTGGAATCTAGAGAAATTATCTCTGTTTTGAAATCTGCCCCGGCCCCTAAAATTTTGATTTCCTCTGCCTCTGCTGCTGCTGTATGAATCACCTTTTCTTCTTTGTTTATCCTCAATTCTCAATGCCATTTGAAAACACTTATGGACTGTCTCCAGGTTAAAGAGAGTTAATTCATCTTGAATGGAGAACTTGAGGCCATTAAGATACCTTGCAAGCTTCTGTTTTTCATTCTTAGGCATCTTGGCTTTCAATGTCATCTTGTGAAACTCCTCTGTGTAGGTGCTCACGTCCATGTCCTTTTGTCTCAAGTTGTGCAACTTCTTGTTCAAGTTGACCTCATAATCCTCAGGGACAAATTGCTTCTTGATTTCAAGTACCATCTTCCTCCATGTAGAGATAGGATTCCTATCATCTTCTATCCTTTCATTTTGAATAAAATTCCACCAACTCAAGGCTGGCCCTTTCATTCTTTATTTGGCAATCCTTACTTTCTGATTTTCTGCCACTTCTTCACATTCAAAATAGTTCTCCATTGCCTCAATCCAATCAAGGCACTCCTCTAGATTCATCTTACTAGGAAACATAGGTAAGTCTGCCTTAGTGTCCTTCCTACTCAACTTTCCAAGTGCATCTAGGAATTGTCTCTCTGACATGCCTCCTTGTGGCTCTTCCATTGGCACTTCTTCTTCCTCATCTTGATCCTCTTCATCTAAATCCAAGATGACTCCTGACTTCTTCTTCTTGTCTTTGTCTTTCTTCAACTTTTCTATCTCAGCCTCCATCCTTTTGTTCTTGGCTGCTTGCTCTCTCACTATCTTTGCCAATTCGGCATTTGTCACCTTTGAAGGAATTTCCTCCTCTTCTTCTCTATCTCCCATCTCTTTGATGGCTGTGATACCACCTGATGCAGAGTGGCACAAGGGAAGCAACACACAAAGGTTTACTCTATTGTCCTTTGCCCACTCACCCACTTCAACTAGCCTTCAACCAACCAACCAACCAAAGGCACATACAAGGCATATGAAGGATTTGATGTCCATACTATTGTCCAACCCCTAAGGCTTCTCCAACATCTTAAGACAGATCAACAAACACCTTCTATGCAGTTGGTTTGGTCTCCAACTTCCCAAAACTCTTCAACCTATACCTTGACTAGTAAGGCTACTAGCCCTCCAAACTAGGTTTTCTCAACAAAACTTGACAAAATCCCATATGACCATGCAAGTAAATGATGGTTTTAGATACACTCTATGGAACCCTATCAAACTCCCAAGTCTCCTATTCCAACTCTACTCCAGCAATCCAGAACACTCATTTGGTCTTCTAGGCCTAATTGATCAATTTAGGCTAGGTTACAAAGCAAGTGCTCAAAATTGGGGTCATAAACCTGGGGTAGGAACTTGGATCTCTTCTATGACCTGCAAACAACTCACAAACCAACTTTCATTCGCCCACCTATCAAACTTTGTCATCTACATCAATAAATTGCACAATTTTGGCCAAATACATAGGAATACTTGACCTAGGGCATCAAATTAAAAATAGAAGACTGCATTTTCAAACAAAAAGCTTTTGGAATCTTATATTGCATACCCCTAGCCTGCATTTCACCAGTTTTTGCAAATTTTCAACGGTGGGAATGCATTCTAGGGCCGGATTTCTATGGCTACTCTAGAAAACAGGGTTTCTGGACCTGTTTTGAAAGAAAAATCTATAACTTTTGATCCCGACTACTTCAGGACCTCAAACTAGTTGCATTAGAACCCTGACTCCAAGATCTTTCAGAAAAAGTACATTTACACCCCTAAAAAATCCGTACAGGCTATACATAGCAATAAAAATAGTGAAAAATAGTCAGTTTTCTTAATTTTTGTGCCCAAATTCCGTACAAAAACTTTCTCTTCCATGCTGGAGCAATATTTCCTCCATATCAACCTATCCAAGTTAGTTTCTAACTTCCAAAAGGAGATTCAACCGCCCAAACTAAGTTTTGAACTGGCCAATGTGTCATTGGCAACATTGGCAACTTGTTACACTATGGAGTTTTTGCATTTTCAAGAGGATGGCGATTAGGTTTGCTTGTCAAATGGAATCAAACCACCATCACACTCCTTAGACCATGCTAAAACACTAAGACAACTCAAACAAACTCAAAAAGCCAATATTAGACCTTCTAGGCCTAAGTGGCACAACTAGGTCCAAGTGGACTAAGAAGGATATGAGGTTTATAAAGTTACCCCAGACCTCTTGACCACACAAGAATAGACCTTCCAACATGGCTATGAAAATCCTTATTACAAAACACATTAAACAAAAATCACAACCTTTCAAAAAAATGCAAACAAAGTGACTTTAGGAACCAAGGTGCTCCTAGGTGCCCTGCACCAATGTATCTTCCATGTGCGCTTGCTTAATCATCACATTTCATTTTCAAAGTCAAAAATTTGCTTATGTGTCGTGCGTGAGTGATTCATGTGTGTATATGCATAATCATTTGTTTGAACATTGTCAAATCAAGCTCTAAAACACCAAGCATATAAACAAATCAATCTAAACATTCATCCTAGTCAACACACATCATATCCAACTTAATTTCATCCACATCATCCAAACAATCCACATCATCATCCAAATCCCTAAACAAACACTTGTTAAAAAGGACTTAAGACAAACACTTGGGTGATAACATGTTTACATCAGAGGACCCAAAAATCAAATTCCAAAGATTCCTCCAAAATATTTATCAAGGATCACAACTGCTCAACCAAGACACCATTGAAACATTACAATTCTTCATCCAAAGAGCTCAACCCCATGCAATCCAATCACCTCAACTACAACACTCCATAGCCCAAGTCCAACACCTTTTAGCCACTAGTCAAGCTCGACAAGCACAACAATCCTTAGCCATTCACTACCAACCTAATCCACCTCATAGCCACATGTCATATCCATCCATTCCATACCAACCTAATCCACCTTATAGCCATATGTCATATCCATCCACTTCCTATCAACCTAATCCACCTATCCACCAAGTCAATGCCACATCAACCTATGAACATCCACCTCAATCTTATCCAATCCCTCATGCCACCATTCCAATGCACTACCAAGCCCATCCACAAAGCAATCAAGTGATATTACAAGAACAACATCCAAGTCCCAATGGCCTTTTGTATATAAATCAAGTGAGCCCAAGTCAACCTTGGCAACAAGATCAAATTCCCTCAACCTTGGGTCCACCTCAAGATATTTTGTCTACATATCCTACCATTACACCTAACCACCAAGACTATCAATGGCCACCACAACAAGCACAAGTGAGCCTAAGTCCACCTTTACAACAAGATGCACATGCAACTCTAAGTGGTCCCTTGTACATAAATCAAACAAGCCCAAGTTATCCTATGCAAGACTTAATTACTTTTGACAAGGGAGATACTAACCTAGCAAGTTCATCCTATGAGTGGCCTCCATTATCCAATCACATGCTGATACATGAGCCAACTAATCCTATCCAAACACCAAAATGTGATTCTACTTCTAATCCATCTTCTATCCCATCAAGCCCTTCATCACCTTTACCACCGTGGGCCTCCAATCCTCCACCAAATGAAAATGTTGAGTATATTTTACGGCAGATGCTTGAAGCAAACCTCATTGAACTTCCTAAAGTCAAACCATGTGAGGGAGGTCCATATAATGAACATCACTATTGTGCATACCATAGAATCAAAGATCATAATACAAATGTATGCCCCATATTTAGGCCACTCCTCTTTAAGATGTACATAGAGAGCCTCCGTAAACATGCCACACCATCCCAATCCCATGTGTCACCCCCATCTAGTCCAAATCCTAATCCATCAAACTCCATTATCCCCCAACCTAATCCTAGTCCTAAGCCTACAACATCATTCGCTATTATTGCTCATCCATTATATTGCCCATCCACTCATACCCTTGCGAAGGATGTGATCCATTGGCTACTAGCTAGGAATAAACTACCCCTATGTCAAACACCCATTCATGAGCCTACCAAAGAACTTCCAAAGGTCATGTCCAATCATATAATCCCATCATGTGGTTCACATATCCTTGACCCTCTTCAAGAGCCTTCCTTTAACATACCTAGCCCTTCAAGCCCATCATGTGACCTACAAGTCATCAAGCCTATTCAAGAGTCTCCTATTATGAATCCAAGTCAAGAGTCATCATGTTCTCATATCAATAACCCTCAAGAGCCTATCAAGTCCACTCAAGAACCTTCCACTTTCATCCAAAGTCAAGAGGTATGTCAAAGGTTTAATCCTAAGCATATGGAAACATCAAGCCCTAGTCCAACTCAAGATCAAAACACTTCCATTCAACCCATCCATAACATATACCTTCTTTATGATCAAGATGATACCTATGAAGAAGCTATCCATGAGCACCTTGATCCTATCCATAATCCTATATCTATCCATGAGCAAGATATCCACATTGCTCCTAGTCATCCGCCATCCAGCCCTATCCATAATGAGCAAACATCCACTTGTCATGATGAGATACTTGTCCCCCAAGTAAGCACAAAAGATCAAACAAATAACTTGGATCTTAGTGAACACAATGCTAATCAAGATCCTAATGATCCTCCTTCCACATCCACCATCGATCCCATTTCAAATCCATCATGTCCTATTGGTCTATCCACCCTTATACATGAGTGTTCTTCCTTAGGACAACAATGACCTTTATCCACTTTAGTTTCTCCATCCAATAATGAGCTCAAGTCTAATGTCCAAAACACACCTAGTCCCATTGCCCATCGCATACTCTAAAACATGAACTACAAAGGTAAAGGTCTAGGCCTTTATGAACAAGGTATTTTCGAGCCAAACCATGTCAAGATCCCTCCATGCTCATATGGCCTTGGATACACACCCCAAGGTAAACAAGGCCAAGATGTTGGTAATTCCTCCATCTCTCCTAAGCCCACCACTTTCCATCACAAACCACATCATCTACGCAAAACATATGTTGTCATTTCACCTCCATCATCCTATAAATGTCAAAAGCATGTGACCATACACCTTCTGCCATCCACCTTGCCTCCACTTTTACCAACTCCAAATATCTCTCCATCCACCTTGCCACTATTGTTTCCAACACCTAACATACATATCATTCATAAGTATCCTTACATCCCTAATCATGGCCAGCAAAAGCACACATCGTTTAAACATAAACCTTCCAATCATTCCACCAACCCTGCTTCCACCAAACCCATGGGATTCCAAAATAAACATTTGGATGCCTTTATCTATAAAGCTAAAAATCCTCCCAAAAATCCTAAAGGTCTTCATACCTTAGGACATAAAGAATCAAAATCAAAGCAAAGTTCATCTAAGCAGCCATCTAAACCCTTACCTCCAAATTCCAAGCTCAAAAGCAAAATGGTTTGGGTTCCTAAGCAAATAGCTCATAAGTCAAATGAGGAATCCTCATCCACATCTCAAGAATCCCAATCACCTATCTCCATCAAAAAGCCTACTTCCATCTAAAACTTCCATTCCCTTCAAAAATCTCACAAACAAAGCAAAAGCACTAAAAATACTAAATCTATGTGGGTTCCTAAATCACTTCATCAACCATCCCCTAAGCAAACATCTCCATTGCTTCCTACACCACCATTCAATAAAAAGCTTCAATGTTTATCACGCTGTGTGCAACCGTTGGTCATGGTTCCCTTCCACTCTGCAGCACCTCCACATAACTACACCTCCCCGTCTTCCATCCATTATCCTACATATCTCCCCATGCTAACCCTATGGTCCATGCTTTGGCATAAACTTTTCATCCATCTTCATTCCATAAGCCAATATAATCCACTATCCCCATCCATCTATCCTCGCATGAACCTTCCATAATCCACATCATAATCTATTATCCACCTAATCCATCTCCCATCCATGAAATCCCTTATCAACATCTATGAGCACACTTGACATGGTCCATGCGAAGACATCATCAATCTCTAAAGGGACACTATCAACCTTCATAGCACTAAACACTTGAGTCACTCCTATCCATTACCATGGTGGAAACCTAGCAAATAGGTGCCATGTGTAATTGTCAACCCATCTAAAAGCAAAAAAGAAAAAAAAAAGAAAAAAAAATCAAAAAAGTAAAGAGAAATCCCTTTGTCCAATGGTGAAAACCTGGTAAACAGGCGCCTTGGATAAGCACCATGATGAAAACCTGGCAAATAGGCATCATGTGTAGGTTGATCTTCTATGTCACTTACACTTGGGGGCACATTGTCTCATCCAACCTATCCATTTCCAAACTATCTATCCCATTATATCATTTTCCATCCTATCTTATCCTATCTTGTCATCCTACCATCCTTAGCCATTACATAAATATGCCTATCATATTGAGTCTATTTATCCATCCTCCTACCTTTTGACTTTGATGAAGACATAGGGGCAAACTGTTGAAACATGTTTGGATATTTCTTAACATTCCTTCTTTCCAAACCAAGTCCTATCCATTGGCCATTTATCCATCCCATTTAAACCAATCCATCATGTCATCCTATCATCATAAGCATCATGTAAAATCCAATCATGTCATCCCTTGGTCATGAACTTTGTCATGTAAAAATCCTAAGCATTACCACCTAGAATGGGGTAAGTTCTTCAGATGCAACATAACCTTTGGAGATCACATCCTAGCTCCCTTATGATCCATCCACTATGGCATATCCTTATCATGAGCTTTCCATCTTATAGCTTATCCCCATCTATTTATCATGAGCTTTCCACTATAGCCTACCTATCCATTTTTCATGAGGCATGCATACATACCTTATACAGCCTATCCTCTTATCTATCCATCTATCATGAGCCTTTCATCCCATTTACTATGAGCCCATCCTTTTATCCATCCATCCTACATCCATCCTTGCACCTAGACTTGGTTTTCTCCCTTGTCATTGGTATCAAGCTCAAGGCTACCCAAATTGTAAATCCATTGATGTTCCAAAACACTTCAAAAATCCAAAAAAAATCAAAATATGTCCAAAAAAATCTAAAAAAATCAAATATCCAACGAAAAATCCAAGCAATAAGACCGATTCAAACATCATCCAAATCAATCCACTCCATCAACATTCAATCAAAATCAAATCATCATCATCAATTTCTATAACATTCATTCATCCATTTCAATCATTCACTTCTTCCAATCATATCAATCAAATCAATCTAAGCAATGTTCTTAAATCCAAGTCACATTAATCCATATCAATCAAGCCAATCAATCAAGAAACATTATCCAATCAAATCAACAGGTTTTGATCCTAATCTTGTCATAAGACAAATCAATCATCATCAATCATCATCAATGGGATATAGCGTTCCCACATCCTTGTGTTGATCTAGGAATATAGCTTTCCCCACAATGACAACACTATCTATTATCATCAATCAAATAATCAATCATTGATTTATGACTTGACAAGGGCAATACCTTGTTTATTTTAGATCCTTTGAGCACACCGAGAACACTTGCTTATGCTTAGATTGAGTGGACACTCTAATCATCACACCATCACTATCATCATTCAAAACAATCCAATCATCAAAACAATCAATCCAACAATAGAAAACATCAAAACCAAAGCACATCAAGCCAACCATCAAAACAAATCCTATCAATCATCAGTATCAACACCAAAGCAAATCAACTCAAGCACATCAAGCCAACCATCAAAATAAATCCAATCACTTCATCAAATCAAAAGTAGCTCAATCTAACACATATCATCACATCATCAACAATTCACCAAATCAATCTAATCATCCATTCATCCAATCAAATCATTCCAAGCAATGATCCAAATGCAAGCCCATCCTTAATCCATACCAATCAAGTTAATCAATCAAGCCAAGTTATCCAACGACATTCCATGGTCTTGATCCTAGCCTTGTTGTAAGCCAAATCAATCAGCCAATTAGCCAACAAACTCAGCAAACAACCTTGTGTTGATCTAGGGATATAGCTTTTCCCGCCATGACAACACTCTCAACCATCATTAACAAATCAATCAGAAATCAATCATTGGTTTACAGCTTGACAGGGGCAATACCTTATTTGTTTTTTAATCATTTGTGCATGCTTGCTTGCTTGCTTGCTTGTGTGTGTTATCATTTTATCTTGCATTTGTATCAAATCAGTATCATTCCAGCTAATATTCATATCTTGTGTATGTTGGAATAGCTTTTTGCACTATCCTTTGCATCTAAGGTCATATTATACCTTTTGTGCATTAGGATTTTAATGCTCTAAGTTTACTTCCTCATACGTTAGACAAGGTTGTATTACGCTGGGGCACAAGACACATCGTCACCTTGGTGCATAAAGTCTAGTGCTATATCAAACATCATGGTTGCTCACCTTCTATTGCAGCATAACACATCATCCTTTTATCTATCTATCCCCTTATCTTTCTTTTGTAGCCAAGCCATTTATTTTTGAGAGCATACCCGTGTTTGTCCAACCCACCTATCCTCTCGAGAGGGCATCACCAACCTATCCTTTCTATCATCATCATCATCATCATCATCATCATCATCAACATCCCTATCAATTATCCATACCTTAACTTCTTTGAAATGATGTTACTCGACACAAAACTGATCATCTCGAACATCATCTCAAAGAGGGGCAAAATGTAGACACCCAAAATTGTCCCAAAATTGTTCATGTCTAGCAACACCTTGTCAAAAACATCACTTAGACATCATGTAGCATTTTGTCCCAAATCCCACTCTTAACCCCACTTATTCCATTAGCCAATTAATTAAATAAATTTTATCTATTTAATTAATATCCAACTCATATCCCAACTAATTCAAATATTTTATTTGAATTAAGTTCTCATCATAAGCTGACTTTCCAATTAATTAAATAAATCTTATTTATTTAATTAATTTATCTTATCATTTAGCCGACATGTGTGCCTCTTTCATTTAAAAAAGATAAGTGGTACTACAGCCTTTTATTTAATATCTTTCATATGTAGTACTTTTTATGTACACAAGCACACATGAGCCCTATTCTCCTTGACACTTGTCAAATGACTACAACTCCCTTGAAGAGTGGGATAACCGAATCAATCCTAGCCATCCACATCAATCATTTAACTTTTTAATCTCAACCATTCATTTGAACCAAGCCTTTCCTATAAATCAACCCCCTCACAAGCCATTAGCATGCATTGATCCTCAAGTATCCACATGCTGTCGAAATATCATTAGAGCCTTTGCATCCTTCATCTATCATTCATTCTATCATCTTCATCTTAATGTTATGCTACAGAAGTGAGCACCCAACATTCTTCCAACAATAATCCTTCAAAATCTTGCATGCTCATGCGAGGTGGAGAAGAGCAATGGAGATAAATCGAGCATAGCATGGAGATCGGTTTGCATTTACATTTGTTATTTTGATTTTCAGGTTGTCTTGTGCTTCATTGTGCATTGCTAGGGTTTTTATCATTGCTATTTATTCATTTGCCCTGATTTGCAATTTTACCCTAACTATAGCAGTTAAGCAAGTGTTTAGATATTTGAGGGGTACTTCTAAGTATTCCATATGCTATCATGGTAATGTTACAAGACCTCCGCATTCTGTTTGTATTCGTGGATTCATGGATTTTGATTGGGCGGGTGACATTGACAGCAGGATATCCACCAGTGCTTATGTGTTCACTATGTTTGGTGGTGCAATTAGTTGGATGAGTAAGCGACAACCTGTGGTTGCTTTGCCCACAACAGAAGTTGAGTATATGGCAGTAACTCATGCTTGTAAGGAAGCCATTTGGCTTAAGAGATTATGTTCAGATATTGGTATTGATGAAGAGTAGATTACGATTTGGTGTGAGAGTCAGAGTGTGATTTGCCTAGCAAAGAATCTAACTTTCCATGCCAAAACAAAGCATATCGATGTATAGTTTCACTTCGTACGAGACATGGTAGAGGATGGGAAGGTGAATTTGGATAAGGTAGAAACTTTCAAGAATGTTGCAGATGCATTGACGAAACTAGTGGGCACAGAGAAGTTTAGATGGTGTTCGGAGTCTATGGGCCCCTTGGCCTATAGCAGTTAAATCCTGTTATTTCCATTGGCTCTTACAAGGTGTTCGACAAGTGGGAGAATGTTGGGAATTAAGGTGTCTCAACCTTGGTAATTCCTTGTATCATTTCATTGTATTTATTTATTTATTGCCTATTTTGTCATCTTATGGGAGTTGGCACGGTGATGTGTCATCCTATGTGGAAGGTGACAACATGTAAATTTATCCTCACATGAGGAGATAGGCATCCCACTTAGTGGTAGGAATATTTTTCCATGTGTTGGTATCTTGGATAGTGTGTAAGGGATTATTGACTAAAATGGTTATGACATATTCCTATGATAAATCTATGACGCATAAGAGTCGTAAATGGAAGATTCTATGACAGGTGAAGACATGTGTCACAAGGCATCTGGGAAGAATGCATCTTTGGGTGCTCCAAGGTGGGTTATGACATGTTGGAAGAGAATATGCTATTTTTAGCCTGTGTATGATAGATTCTCTTACAATTATAAGATATGACAGCTATGACGGATTCTATGACAATCGTAAGTGTCGTAAGAGTATCTGTCATTGCCCAACTTGGGAATAGGTGACCTCTTTTGGATGGGGTGACTTGAAAAGTGTCATGAACATTCTATAGTGTTGGACAAGTGTCCATAGGCATGGGTTTTGGGCCATGAGGCCATGTTGGACGCCCATCTCAAGATAGAGCCATTTTTGCCTTGTATCTTCTATATAAACAGGTGCTTTGGAGAGGAGATGTATTATGTGATTGATAGGTATTGTTATGTTGCCAGATTATCTCCAAATACAAGTGTCGAAGACTCCTGCAAGAACATTGGCTCTGAAACTGTATTGTAACCTTGATTGTTTACTGGAACATTTGAGCTGTGTTTTGGAGTGTGGGGTTTTTCACCTGTAAGTGTTTTCCCCATGTATATCTTGTCTCTCTCTTCTTCTATCTTACATTATTGTGTATGTGTTTGCTGCAATATCTCTGTTATTGGGTTAATAACACTATAATTGTAAAGGTTGGAAAGAATTTGCACTCATCTCTCCTCATTAGATTAGTGTAGGAAGTGATTTCCGCACACGTAGCTTCCTTTCATCCTCCACCGCATGGAATTGTGTTTGAGATAGTAATCTCCTCTCTGCACAATGTTAGTTGATAATTCAATTTTTTTGGATTTGATATCTAATAATCTTAGGGACTAAAAAAATGTATCTTGTACACTAGAAATCAAGAAAAATATTTAAAGACATAGGAATTCTTAAAACTTGGCACCATCCCTAGTAGTGGCACCAAAAATGTCTAACTTCATTATTAACTAGTAAATCTGATTCAGAAAATTCATGTAATCAACCCAATAAATTAGGGTATCCCTTATCAAGTGATCCACTAGTTACAATGTGTTACATTTATCATGTCAAACCAAGGACGTATCTTCTTAGATGGCACCTGTACTATATGTACAACCTAAGGATTCCAGAGAGCTCCTAAGAGGTTGTGTATAGGAAAAAGACAATTGATCATAGTTGAAAAGAAATCTATATTATACACATTTAATCAAATGCAGTAGTTTCTACGTATAATTCTATCAAGCTACAAGCATATGCTTCTTCAGCTATCAACAATCAATTACTTATCTAAAACAAGTTGATTACAATTACTAAAATTATTAACGACTAACATTAACAAGAGAGCTACAGTTATACCTCAAGTGGGCCCTTGCTTGGGTGAACTGTATGCTCACAAGATCTTAATCAAATCTTTAACTATGTGTTTCTCACATTGATTGAATCTAGAAATATCTTTATTGATTTCAAGAAAACATAATATAGACTGCTGGTAATGAAAATCTCTAAATCTATTACATAGAATCTTCTGAATATATAAACACATTCTAACTATCCTTTTCTAACTAGACTCTAAACAACTTAAACTATATGTGTCGAGTCTCCCCTAAAACATAGGGAGAGGACTGTCTTTATTCTAGAAAAATATGAATAGGAAACTTACTTGTAATTAAAACTATTCAAGGAGTATAATCCTAATACAACTCTTCAACCATAATGGAAGAAACAAAAATAATGGAATCATGAAAACAAAGATATAACTTAATGTAGTCCTTGCGAAAGGATCACCTAGTCATTTTCCATCATCCACCGCTACTATGAGTTTCTCCTTATTATTCACAAAAGACATTACTGCGACTGGGTAATTACTGGTGAGTGGAATCATTATTGCTGCTAGGTAATTGCTGGTGAGTGGAATCATTGTTGCATAGACTAATTCCTTCATACGTGACTTTTACTTCTTTGGCTACAGGTGCCTGCTCCTTCGTCTATAGGTGATTGTTCCTAGGGCTGCATGTTCACAACAACCTTGTCTATGGGTATCAATCAATTTGTTGCATAGAAGGTTAGCTACATTCCACAATACTTTCATACCAAAAATCACCATAATCGACATAATATACTATCATATTTTGAAAATATTTACCAAAATACACAAACGTTTCTCCACATATTATATATCAATCTTAGTGCTTTAAACTTTAAATTTCAATATAAAGTCTTAGGCGATGTTCAAGGAAATCTTACGTAAAAGTAGGAAATAAACATAGAAAATGGGACAATTTTAGGTCCCATCACCGATGATGAGATATAATCCTAAACACATATATGTAAGTGTGTAAATATAACCTATCAACATATTCTTCTTGGTGACACATGTCTTTGTTTTTTTCACTTTGTTTATGTTTTTGTAACCTCCAACCTAACCTTCCAAGGTCTTGCACATTGTCCTCCTAGTTACCTAACCCATCTTCGACAAACCACTCCTATCACTTGCCAACCTTGATGACATGACTAATTCACTTCACAAGAGGGGAAATCAATCTTCCGTAGGGGCTTTCCCATCCATCCACCTCACTTTCCAATTGGCTACTGAACCTTTTAGGGCTTGAGAGACCAATAGAATACCTTGAGAAAAAATTATCGGAAAGTATAATTTTCAGACATTTTCATAAAAACTAATGGAACCATTGTGTAGAGCTCAAAAAATTATGCAATTTACTAAAAATAGCACTCAAAAAGGAATTTGTATGTGCCCAAATGACCTCCCAGAAGTTCCATATGACCTATTCAAAACATTGTTTTTAGGTCACCCCCTTTGAGTTCTAAATCTCCCATGGGTAACCCCTAGGTGACCTTGGGTCTCCCCTGGGTGACCCTATTTGTAAAAATGGGGATCCCCTCATATGCATTAGTTTGGTCAATTTTAAGGTCTTGATGTCATCTTTAGCCCCCTAGGACCAATCTCAACCCCCAAAACCACTTGTAGAACCCATTTTCTTTGAATTCCCCCCTTTCATTTTAGGTTCTCCCCTAGGTCACCTAGGGGAGACCCTACTAGTAAAATGGGTGACCCTGTCATGTTTTCAAATGTAATTTTGTCTTCATTTTGGGCCCAAATTTGCTCCAAATCTAGCCTTGATTGCATGAGTCACCTTCCCTAACTGATCATCAACTTTTCCTAACAGACTCAAGACTCCCAATCACTCCATTCTAACTCACAAATCAATTATACTCTACTCTCAATCAATCTCATGCTAACTCATGTTTAATAGTGAAAAGAGGAGAGAGATGATGAATGCAGGTGTGTGAGTACACTAGATCAAACCCTCCTTTCACTACAATATTCCAGGATAAAACCAAGCTTAAGTCACTTCAAGATGCAAGAGGACTCAACTATAGATTTTGCGCTCTTGTTTCTCAAGGAAAAATGAAATTCAACCAAGCTTTTTATCCAACCCTAGGTTAAGTATGAGTGAAACCCTAGTTATGAGATAATCAACTTGGAATAGATAATTGACAATAGAAATCCAGAAACTAAAAGTACAGAGATGATTAGTAATATGTTGGAACATGTCTCTTGGAAGATGAGGTGTTGGAGTACAAATTCAATAGCCACCCAAGTCCAGAAGTGAGATTTAGCCGAAGGTCAAAACTAAGAATATGCTACAAATAATTATTAGAAACTAGATCCAGAACCTAGAAGCCCTATAGACTAGGGTGCCAACCACCCAGGTCTTTTCACAGAGATAATCTAGAACTGTTTTCAGATCCGAAAACTCTAATTCTTGGACTTCCTTCCTATAGTTCCACTTTTTCCAAAACCTATACATGTAACCTGCACACAAGATGACAAGAGAGGGGTTTGGGAGTTGTGGTGTTTAGGAATTTGCCTCAATCAAATCTTGAGTTAGCATTCAATATTTTCCAACACCATTATTAGATAAAGAGCGTGCCCTTGTAGGGTAGAGGCTAAAGATAATCCAAATGATGAAATGATTCAAAGGATTCAAATAGCAATAATGTCACCTCAGAGGTGAAGTCCTTAGGAGGATGAAAGCTCTTCAACTCATAAGGAGATGGATGATGATTCCATATCTGCAACAAACACACAAATACAAACACAAAATTGTAACAACAACACAATGAATGCCTTGAATGCTCTTTGCTCCAATATCATAAGTTTGCAATATCTGTCTAGGTTCAAAATGAAGTCATAAATACACTTATATATGCTTTCCCACTAACATTTATGAATTTAAATCATAAAATATGACAAGGAGGAACATTTTAGAAGGGCCCAAGCCAACATGCCATTAATTAGGCCCGACCAATCAGGGGAGACTTTGGCAGTTGGCACCCAAGTCCAAGGGCCCAAATTAGGTTAGAGATAAGTTAAAGGAGGTCCCAAAGGTATAAAATGTCATGGGTGTCAGGCAATTTTCTTCGAGATGATCAATTAGAATGTATAATGAAGCAAATAGGACCTAGGAACTAAACTAGGAGGTAAAAAGGCATGTGTCCACTTTTTACCCCATAACATTTAACCTCCACTTTAATGTGTGTATGATCTTAAGATCCATAAATGCATTAAAGTATGGTCAAAGCACATCAAACACACCCTAAGTTTGAATATTATTGCTACCCCCAGGCTTAGGCAAACATAAGAAAACACCTAACAGTCACATAAGACATAATGAATACAGTAAGGAAGCACACAATACATGGAGAAGACATGAACATAGTCATGCAATACACAAAGAAGACATGGAGAGAAGACATGATTAAGCAATTACATATCCATATATATAAAATTCTAATTAAAGTAAACAAAACACATGTGTAAAGACATGCAAAATATGTACGGTGTGGGGAGGGACTCATTGCCACAAAAATTTAGACCATGCCACAAAAACACAAGACACACAAAGAAGACATGTAAAACACACGAAAGACATAGAATACATGAGTGCTACATAGTATGCCATAGATACACTATACATCTTATACATAGAAAACACGAGTGATAGGGAGGAGTTCATCACTACTCCACTATCTAAAACATGCCAAACACATCTAACGGTTGACCTATGCTACCACAACTGCCAAAGACATGCTTAAGGGTGAATGACTCAAGATCCAACCCTACCTCACGATGACGACTTTCTATAAAAGGATGTGCACTAGCTCAAGACATACACCATCCCACCTTGCGATGAGGGATTTGTAAAAATGGATGCACAATAGCTCAAGAGATACACCATCCTGCCTTGTGATGACGGATTTTTTCTTAAAAGGATGTGCACTAGCTCAAGAGATACACCATCCTGCCCTGTGATGAGGGATTTCAAACATGCTTTGTCAGTGTCAAAATAATCAAGAAGATACCATTATATATGCCCCAACCTTAAGGTGGTTGATTCTTCTTGCTAGTATTAAGCACATTAAGGTAGAGTGAAAGCACACAAGGGAGACAAATCTTTTGCAAAGCCCATGCCCCAAAGTGACATGTGCCACAATCACCAAATGTTCTCACAAACACATCAAGATCAATTGCTAAGATAATCAACAAGATATAAGCTTTGGTTAGTTCAATCTTTTTCTAAGATAACAACCAAATCAATTCCTTAAAGATATGTAGAAATCATATCACATAAGAGACCAAGGCTACACTTGTGGATTCGAAACTGAGAATAGCCATTAAGTTATACTGTAGGTATCTCATAACCAAGTGTAGCAACAAGGTGAGATACCAAACAATCCAAAGTGTGTTGAAGCAAATTTAGAGTATTGCAACAATTTGTTACAAGAAATTTCACAACACGAATCACAACATAGAGTGATTCTACTAGACAAGCATCAGATGTATATATCAACCCCATCTTCATATATGGACTAGGTCCATTTTTTCTTGCTTGCTGAAGGGACATATGGTCCTTATCAGTATTTATTTGTTTTTGTCATCCACCAACTAGTAGAGTCACTGAAGAATGTAAACAATAAGAACGAGAGAGGAGACAAGAGTGACTTGGGTTAACAACATGAGAAGATGCCCCCAAGACATCATCCACAATGTCATGCCCCCAAGGCACTAAATCCTTCACAAAAACACTCAAGAAAATTTTTCATGAATAATTGATTTTTTACTAATTTTCAAAGTGGACACATCCTAAAAAATAGAAAATTGAGCATGCTCCCCCCTAAAATTTTTAAAAACTAATCGAAAATCCAATTTTTTTTAATACATGTATAATGGAGTCTAGTTTCTAAAAATGTAATTTATTTGAAATTTTGATGAATGGTTAAAACAAATCAAAACTACCACACACTGGTTTTTGACAAAAAAAATGGATACACTAACAAAAGAAATTAAAGATGAAATCCTTAACATACTCAAAACGTGAAAAAACTTATATGGTTAGAAAACTAAGAGAGATTAAGATTATGGTGGTATTTTTTGACTTTTCATTGAAACACATGCAAACCTAATGGGGAGCATGCTCCAGATTATGTAATTTTTGTTACAATCTAGAAAAATGCATCTTTAGACATCCAAAACACAGTCTAAGCCTTTGGTTTGGAAGCCCAATGAAAATCCAAGCCAAAGGCTTGGAAATTACCAAAGCAAAGCATAACATGAGCACATTATAACATGCTCACGTTATGTGCATTCACACACATGAGCGTGTTATAACGTGCTCATGTTATGGTGAAATAAAAGCATCTCTCTCTCTCTCTCTCTCTCTCTCTCTCTCTCTCTCTCTCTCTCTCTCTCTCTCTCTCTCTCTCTCTCTCTCTCTCTCTCCCCCCTCTATACCTCCTAGTTTTCCTTTTCCTTTCCAATTTCCCTTTAGATCCCACCAATTGTTCCCTATTTTACTATTTTACACCTCTCCTCTCATCATTCTTCCCATCCAATGAACTTTCATTTTATCTTGTTTCCATTTCATCCTCCCAATTTATATCCTCATCCCTCTTTGCAAGTCCTAGTTTTCATGTTTCCATTTGCATTGTCGATAAGGGAGAGGGAGAGGGAGGAAGAGGGAGAGAGGGTGGAGATGGAGGGGAGAGAGAGGGGAGAGATAGGAAGATAGGTAGAGAGAGAGAAAGATAGAGAGTTTGAGTTTTCTTGTTTCCATTTCCTTCATTGATAAGGGAGAGGGAGAGATAGAGAGATAGAGGAATGATAGGGGAGAGAGAGGCAAGAGACATGGATATAGGGAGAGATAGATAGGTAGAGAGAGAGGAGACATATAGAAAGAGATAGAGGAGACAAAGGAGAGAGATAGGGAGATAGATAGTGAGTGAGATGTCCAGAGAGATAGGGAGAGAGATTGAGAGGTAGAGGGATGATAGAGATAGGGAGATATAAGGGAGAGATAGGGAGATAGAGGTTTATAGCTGCTTAGGTTTAGGGTTAAGGGGTTAGGGTTTAGAGGTATTATTTAGGGTTTAGGGGTTAGGGGCTAGGGTTTAGGGGCATTATTTAGAGTTTGTGTTTAGGGTTGCTCAAGTTTAAGGTTTAGGGGTTAGGGTTTAGGGGAATCATTTAGGGTTTAAGGGTTGGGGTTTAGGGTTTAGGGATTAGGGTTTAGGGGTTTAGAGTTTAGGGTTTAGGGTTTACGGGTTAGGGTTTACGGGTTTAAGTTTTAGTATTTAGAGAGAGATAGAGAGAGGGGACTGATAAAGATTGGGAGAGATAGAGGAGACAAAGGGGAGAGATAGGGAGATAGAGAGTGAGGGACATGTCTAGAGACATAAGGAGATAGATTGAGAGGTAGAGGGACGATAGAGATAGGGAGATAAGGGAGAGATAGGGAGATAGAGGTTTAGGGTTTCTTGGGTTTAGGGTTTAGGGGTTTAGGGGTTTAGGGTTTCTCAGATTTAGGGTTTAGGGTTTAGGGACATTATTTAGGGTTTAGGGTTTATGGTTTAGGAGTTAGGGGTTAAGGTTTAGAGGTTTAGGGTTTAGAGAGATAGAGAGGACCAATAGGGAGATATAGATGAGACAAAGGGGGGAGATAGGGAGATAGAGAGTGAGGGACATGGCCACATATATAGGGAGAGAGATTGAGAGGTAGAGGGATTATAGAGATAGGGATATTAGGGAGAGATAGGGAGATAGAGGTTTAGGGTTTAGGGGTTTAGAGAGAGAGTCCTAGTTTTCTTGTTTCCGTTTCCTTCATCAATAAGGGATAGGGAGAGATAGAGGGGAGAGATAGGGAGATAGAGGAATGATAGGGGAGAGAGAGGCAAGAGATAGGAAAATAGGGAGAGATAGATAGGTAGAGAGAGAGGAGATAGATAGGGAGAGATAGAGGAGACATAGGGGAGAAATAGGGAGATAGAGAGTGAGCAAGATGTATAGAGAGATATGGAGAGAGATTGAGAGGTAGAGGGACAATAGATATAGGGAGATAAGGGAGAGATAGGGAGATAAAGGTTTAGGGTTTCTTAGGTTTAAGGTTTAGCGGTTAGGGGTTAGGGTTTAGGGGCATTATTTAGGGTTTAAGGGTTTAGGGAGAGAGAGAGACTACTTTTGACATGCAACCCTAAACCTAACCAACCCTAAACCCCTAAACCCTAAATAATGTTCCTAAACCTGAGCAACCCTAAACGTCTAAACCCTAAATAATGCCCCTAAACCCTAACCCCTAACCCCTAAACCCTAAAACCAAGAAACCCTAAACCTCTATCTCTCTATCTCTATCATCCCTCTACCTCTCAATCTCTCTCCCTATGTCTCTGGCCATGTCCCTCTCTCTCTATCTTCCTATCTCTCCCCTTGGTCTACTCTAGATATCTCCCAATCAGTCCTCTCTCTCTAAAGCCTAAACACTATGCCTCTAAACCTTAACCCCTAAAACCATAAACCTTAGACCCTAAATAATCCCTCCAAACCTTAACCCCTAACCCCTAAACCCTAAACCTAAGCAACCCTAAACCTCTACCTCCCTATCTCCCTATCTCTATCATCCTTCTACCTCTCAATCTCTCTCCCTATGTCTTTGGCCATGTCCCTTACTCTCTATCTCCCTATATCTCCCCTTGGTCTCCTCTATATCTCCCTATCGATCCACTCTCTCTCTATCCTCTAAACCCTAAACATCTAAACCTTAACCCCTAACCCCTAAACCATAAACCCTAAACCCTAAATAATGCCCCTAAACCCCAAACCCCTAAACCCTAAACCCAAGAAACCCTAAATCTCTATCTCCCTATCTCTCCCCTATCTCCCTATCTCTATTGTCCCTGTACCTCTCAATCTCTCTCCCTATCTCTCCCCTTTTTCTCCTCTATCTCTCCCTATAGGTATCTCCCTCCCCTCCTCTCTCTCTCACCTCTTTACCTTCTACCCTCTATCTCACTCTCTACTTCCCTCCTCTCTCTACCTTCTACCCTCTCTCTCACTCTTTACTTCCCTCCCCTCTCTACCTCCTACCCTCTCTCTCACTCTCTACTTCCCTCCCTCTATATCTCCTACCCTCTCTCTTACTCTCTACTTCCCTCCCCTCTCTATCTCCTACCCTCTCTTACTCTCTAGTTCCCTCCCCTCTATACTTCCTACCCTCTCTCTGACTCTCTACCTCCTACCCTCTCTCTCCCTATCTCTCCCCTCCATCTCCCCCTCTCTCCCTCTTCCTCCCTCTCCCTCTCCCTTATCGACAAAGCAAATGGAAACAAGAAAACTAGGACATGCAAAGAGGGATGAGGCTATAAATTGGGAGGATGAAATAGAAACAAGATAAAATGAAAGTTAATTGGATGGGAATAATGATGGTAAAATAGGGAAAAATTGGTTGGATCTAAAGGGAAATTGGAAAGGAAAATGAAAACTAGGAAATCTAGGAAAAGAAAAACTAGGAGGTAGATAGGTGAGAGAGAGAGAGGGTAGAAGGTAAAGAGGGGAGGGAGAGGGAGGTAGAGAGGTGAGAGAGAGGGTAGGAGAGAGAGAGAGAGAGAGAGAGAGAGAGAGAGAGTAGTTTTGGTTTTGCAAAACATGAGTGCGTTATAATGCGCTCATGTTTTAGGCTCGATAATACCAAGCCATAATGCGAGCGTGTTATAATGCATTCACGTTTTAGGCTTGGTAATGTCGAGCCATAACATGAACACATTATAATGCGCTCACGTTATGACTTGTATGGGACCAAAAAGTCATGTGCTGACTTTTTGGTCCCTCATCTTTTTGTATATACCCATTATATATTTATAAAAATTATTATTTATCCATCGTATCATCTCACCTTGCCCTCACAAGATCCAAGTGATCAAAAAGAGGTGAACATTAATATTTACTCATTGTATTATCTCATCTCACTCTCATGGGATCTTGGTGATTAGAATGTGTTCGATATTAGATTAAAATTTGTTGAGGTTATTACAAATTTAATGGGGCCCATTAAATTCGCATGAACTAGAAACACATGGAAAGACATAAAAGAACTACAGGGAGCCAGCATAGTGCAAAATAGGATTTAGGACTAACACTAGTGATGCCTTGTTACCTTTTATGTAATTTAATGGTAAGTGTTTAGAGTCATTGGTAAGTGTTTGGAAAATAAAACATAGTTTTATGTAAGATAATGTAGGAACGATGTAGAGAGATTTGAATCTAGAAAGATTTGTGTGATAGTTTTTTGGTGAGAGAAAGTGTAGAAAGATTTGAATCTTGCACACCAAATTAGTTACAAGTAATAACTAATTCTCATGAACCCATTTGTAAGTAATAACTATAAAACACATAAGGGTTCCATGATTTGAGTGACCTTGAGTTTGAGTGCTAGGGTAAATCACATGTAAAACCCCATTTGTAATTGTAAAAGCATGCTCTATTCTTAATACTAAGACATTTTACTTATCTTTAGTTTCTTTTTTATAAATTGCGAGGACAAAAGAAACTATAATTGATTATAGAGAGTAATGTAAATAAATATGATTCATTACATCACTACATGTATTTACTTCTAAACAAGATATGATATATCCTACATGCATAGTTGTTTGCTTAAGTAAATAATTTGGCACATGACTTTCTAGTGAGGCTACCAAGCCCTTACCAAGATTTGGATGAGACTTGTGATAGGAAACAACACACAAGGAAGCTACATTGATGAGATAATCACGGAGTAGGAAGGTTGATTAGATGATAAATAGTTAACAACTTATTCACCATTTTGATTTTCATGATCATTGTCCTACTTTTATTTTATCTTCTATCCTTTTCCATAATTTACTATATACATTAACTCATGCCTTGTATATTGGGCTTACCCTATTTGACTTTTGGAATTTTCTATATACACACACTACACTCCATGTTTTCCCCCTTCAATCCATATTTGTACATTATAATAGAATCTAAGTAATTTCTTATTCTCCCCTTGGAGAATAAACACTACTATATCATACATGAACATACTATATCTTTACATGCTCACATTCTACATGGTATACTTTCCATTGCTATTACATTTTTTAATTAGTTCTTATGGAACTTACCATGTAGCACTTACATGCTATTATATTACACTATAATGCTTGTGCCATCCTGCACAATAACATTTCACATGGCATACTTGTTGCACATATATGTTTACATTCAACATGTGACCAATTTGGATGTCTCGTATTCACTTGTACTCATACTTGGGGAAAAATTAGGGGAAATTTTGAGGGTAAATTATTGTCCCCAATAAAATGGTATTTTCTTCTATTATAATTTTCTTCACACACTAGGGCTAAATATCATCCTTTGTGACCATTAATCCTTTTTCACTCCTCAAATCATCTCCATCATGATGTGTGCACTCAATTTTAGGTTGGGGGCATCATTTCTTTTACAATTATCATAGAATTTACACACAATAAAAAATGGACATATTTATGGCATGACATTTCTTCCAACTCCTTGAGAATCCTATGGATCATGTTATCATTTCAACCTTTATATGACTTCATGCTGGTGTAGTCCAAGAGAGCCAAACTAGTTCCAACTCCTTGATTTGCCTACACCTCATGTTCTCATTTATTGTCTCATGCTTATATAGATTGATGGGGCCACACCAATTCCAACTCCTCATCAAACCTATATAAGATAACTCCTTTTACATTTCCTTTATTCAAGATTTTACATGTTTCATGGGAGCAACATGATTGCATCCTCATGACCCTATTTTCCAAAAATAATACTTCACACATCTTTTATTATATTTGATATGAGTCATTCCTAAAAATATAGAAAATATTGATTATGATCTATTATATTGATATTTTATAGATGGTCCTAATGAGTTTTTTGTGTGTAGGTTTACATATGTGGCTCCATTAAGAACATGGAGAAACTATGAAGTACCATCCATGCATATATCCTTTTGAGTATATTTTCTCATTTTAATTACTAGATCTTTGTTACTTTATCATGCATGACCCATATAGATTACATCCATGGCAAAGTGATGGTAAATGTTGAGGAGAAAAGTGCATACCCCACCCCTCTACCATCTTGTTTTACACCCACTTTGGTCTTGTCATAAATACATTGTCTTGGTAATTGATTTGATCTTGTAAAGGGTGGAATTTGGATAGTTGAGTTTTTGGTAGTTTAGTGCATGTATCCTCATTTCACCCTTTCATTCAAGGACCTAGGGTTGACTTGCAATGTACTATCCTACCCTAGGTCGCTATGAGATGTAGGGAAATTTGGATTTTTATGATTTGATTACCAATTATCTTCTCTTATTCTCAATTATACCTTAAAACCCTAATTATGCAAATACGACAGCAAGCGGATGAATATCAGAAAATGCTACTATAGAAAGATGTAAAATGACAAATAACTATGCACCTATTTTCGGGGTTTGGAAGCAGAATAGTCAGGGACCAAAGAGTGGGCACCCAAGTCCAATGCCCTACTTTTTGTTAGGATATGCAAACAAGATCTGCAACCTGTTCCTACTGCACCAAAGGTTTTCCAGTCATGGAACTCCAAGGACTAATGAGCAGGTGCCCTAGTCCAAGGAGCTATTTTCTTCTTTGATCTACAATTCTGACACTCTGAGATACCCTCCTACAACTTCACTTTTCCTATATCCTTGACTTGTAACTTGTAATCATGAAAACTTTGGGAGGGGGTTGTGGTGTTTATAGGCTTGCCTCAGTCAAGCCTTAAAGAGACATTCAAGTCTTCCAAACACTGTTGTCAGATAGAGAGTGCATGCCCTTGTGAGGTAGAGGCAAAAACCAAATGATAAATGTTCAAAAACACAAATGATATCACCTTGTAGTGAATATCTCATGGGAGGAAGAAGCCCTTCATGCCATGAGGAGATGGATGCTCAAATCTGCAAATACAAATACATAGACAACACAAATCTGCTCTTGCTACACAATGAATTCCTTGAATCACCTTTAGAATGCATAAAGCTCACAATAGCCATCTCTAGTTTTCAAATGAATACCTAAACATGCTTATATATGCAACTACAAACACTCCTACCAAGAATTTCATAATTCAAACTTACCGTGTTGGCATAGGACCCAAATAACAATCACAAGATGACACCCAAAATAGGGCAGGACTAGGGTGTGGGCACCCAAGTCCTCCCCCCTATTTTGGTCAGGGTTAAGTTCAAGGGATCCCCCTAGGTCCCGTTTTCCATGAAAATTAGGGTTCATTTCATCAGGATGTGAAAATATGATGCAAGATGTCCTAAATGCAATTAAGAGACCCAGGAGCTAAACCTTATGAGGGAAAAGCCCCCAAGGAGACATTTTCCAATGTTACATTTAGCCCCCACTTTAATGTATGTATAAAAGTGAGGCTAATGCATGCATTAAAGTACAGTTAGCAAACATAGAAAACACACCAAGCACGGAGAAGACACATCAAACACATTGAAGACAATGACAAGCACACAAAACATGGAGAAGATAGTTACAGTCACGCAAAACATGGAGAATACAATAGATGCATAGAAGACAGTTAATGCATGGAAGACAAGAATGATTTCTTTTCTTTTTCTTTTTTCATATATATATGAAATGTAGATGCAAGTACAAGGAAAGTAAACACACCTCCCATAATGCAAGATGCACTCATTGCATAGGTCTTTAAACTACATATATGGGGCAAAAAACATGCCAAACAAAGTAGGCACACCAAACACACACATTTTGAAGACACGGGGAAAACACAGCAGACAAGCAATGGAGTGTTCCTATTTCTAGGTTCAACACCATCTTAGGCACATTACAAGCACACACCAACGATTGGGCTTCACCACAACAATCACTGAAGACACGCTTAAGGGTTGAGTTAGTCATAGAACTGCTCCCCACCTCCACAGAGGACTTTTGAAAATGATAGGATGGGCACTCTCTGCAAGAGATATGCCACCCCCACCTCTGCAGAGGGCTTTAGATGATTGATTGATTGCAAACAAACTCAGAGTACATGAGGGACTCATCGCCACCAGTCTTTAAACTGCACCTGAGGATAGGTACATGGTTAACATCTACAATAGATAGCTTACCTTATATATGCCCCCACCTTAAGGTGGTTGATATCATGCATTAATATCAAACACATTAAGGTAGGAAGAAAACACACAAGGGAACACAGACTTTCACAAAGCCCATGCCCTCATATGTGACATGTACTTTACGATCGCCAAATGTTCCCACAAACACATCCCTGCAAAAAACATGTTAGTGTCTACAAAATCATGATAAACAACAACATCAATGCATATGATCAATTACACAAAGAGCCAAGGTTATACTACAAATTCAGAGATCGAGGATAACCATGGGGCTATATCACAAAAATCTCTAAACCAAGTGTCACCAAGGTGATATTCAAAGACATACAAAGTGCATAGAGTAGTAGTATTGTCATGTTTTGTAAATGAGATCAAGATCATCAAAATCACTATGCAGAGAGCATGAGTGCTTCTACTAGCCAAGCATTAGATAAGATATACAACCCCATCATCATATTAGGAACTAAGTCCAATTATTGATTTCTCGCTAAAGGGACGCTAGGTCTGCATCAGTGTAAATGTTTTTCGTCATCCACCTGCTAGATAGAAACACTAGAGGAAGGCAAGCAATAAATAAGAGACGAGAAACAAGTGTCTTAGGGACAATCACGTAGGAGGGTGCCCCCAAGTCACCAACCGCAATGCTATGTCTGTAAGATGCAACACACAACAATGAAATCAGAGAGAGGCAATATAGAAGAATGATGATACAAATAGAAGAAGGTCATGACGGAGGAGGTCTCCTAGTATCCTAGACCTTACAAGAGAATCAGGGGTCATCCCAGGAGGCCTAAACAACACATAACACATCACGGGGGAAGCACATCACGAGAGAGATAAAGGGTTAGAGATACTTACCTGTAGGGTCTTCATATTAGGTTTTTGAATTTGCAAACCTCTTGGAGAGGTACTCGATCATGTTGAGTGCAAATTTTGACTAGTTCTTATGTAAGTCTTGTTTATTGTCATATGATATTTGTTTCTCAAATCTTTGTGTAGATGAGACTTTTTGTTGCTTATGAGGAGGAGAACCACTATTATTTCCAACTGCTGATAGTCATCTTACTCTTTTCTAATTTTTAGTGAGTTTTCATTGCTGATATCGTCTAACATGGTAACAAGAATCATCTTGTACCATGTCATTCATCTGTATCGGTTGTTCTACTTGTCTTTCTGATGTGTTTTGGTTATTTCTTGATCCATCTAAGGATAACGGAGGAGGAACCTCAGCATAAATTCCCTTTCTTTGTGGATGAGGTGGGTTATGCAGTTTTTCTTTATCCACTTCAATCATACCCACGATATTATCATAGTGTAAATAATCATCAGCTACTTCTACTAAACCGTGTTCCAACATATTGGTATCAGTATGTTTAGGAAAAGGATTAGTGAAGATTTGTAAATTTTGATTTTGGCAGAGCAACAAAACTATTTCCATTATCATTCACACCAGATACCTGTATGATATTCAAATCAATGAGGTCTTGTATTTCATGTTTAAGACGCATACATCATTCAGTATCATGTCCTTGTGTCCAATGGAAATGAAAAAAGGCATTAACATCGAAGTAAGGTCCTTGTGCTCTGCTAGGATCAACTGGCTTGATTGGGGGAATCTTCAGAATGTTATTACTCATAGCTTGATTCATGATAGAATGATAAGACTCAGATATTAGAGTAAACTTTCTTGGTTGAGATGATGTTTCCTTTGGATTAGTGATAGCAGACACATTAGAAAAGTTGTTCATATTCAGTCCATTAATCTTGATGAAACTTCTATTATTTGTACTCCTCTTAAAGTTGTTTTGTGATGATCCACCCATGGATTGACCAACTTCAGCCGATGAGTTTTAGTTTTCATACTGACTAGATGAAAGTTGATAATCACAAAGGGCGGTGCATAAATGTTGAAAGGAGTTATACTTCATCAAGAGGATCTTATCATGGATGTTAGGTTGTAGATTTGTAATAAATACCTTCTGAACATCCTCATCTTTCACCTGATACTAAATTTGTGTATATAAATCTTGATACCAATTAATGAATTCAGTTAACTTCTCTTTTGGACCTTGCTTGCAGTGAACTAAGTCAATCAAAGAGACTTGAGGTCTAATATTTGCTTGGAAATGTTGCAAAAAATGATAAATCAACTACAAAAAAGAGTGTATTGAATTTGGAGGTAAAGAGCAAAACCATTCTTAAGTGATGTCTTTGAGATATTGCGGGGAAAGTTTTGCCAACAAGTCCTCTTCAAAATAGAAATCACAACACATACCTGTGAATGCTTCCACATGAGTATTAGGATCACCTTTTCCACCATATTTTTCAAAGCGAGGAGTCTCAAACCTCTTGGCCATAGGAGTTCTCAAAATTGCATAGGATAGAGGATTACAAGCATGATATGTTGGTATATTAGGTTGCAAAGAATTTGTCAAATTTGTTACCTTTTATTGTAAAGCGGTCATGCCCTGCAAAAGTTGGTTTAGGATGGCATCATTGGGAGATGCAGTTTGCTATGAGGAATTGGAACCAAAGTGAGGAGGTGATTGAGCTTGACATATGATAGGCAGAGGTTGTGGATAGGTCAATGGTGGTTGTACATAATGGTAGGTGGAAGGTGGTTGAGAATAATTATATGTAATGGGAGGTTGAGAATAAGTGGGATGAAGAGGTGGTTGAGAGCAATTATTCAGAGAAGAGGTCCCCTTAGGAACCAAATTCTAATAATTAAATCCCACAGCTTTGTAATTAGTGCCATTAGATATTCCCATACCAGTGGTAGCATTACTACAAGCATTCACATCAGTTGTTAAGATCGTTGATGTAAAGGTAGATATTCCCGTAGTTGATATAGGTGCCGATACTTGTGTATGAGATGGTGACAAAGTGTTATTTATCACTTTTACACATTTAGCCATTGGCATGATGTTGGTTTGTACAATGTGCTAAACCACGAACTACATTAACACTGTCTTGTCCTTCTTTTATCAATTCTCTTACATGGCGAATCACAGGTACAGCTTCTTCAGCCTATCATATGTCAAGCCCAATCACCTCCTCACTTTAGTTCCAATTCCTCACAGCAAACTACATCTCCCAATGATGCCATATCAATAGTATCATTAAAATCATGAAAAGTTTGCTCTTCCATTGTACTTGTGATAGGTGTAATATCTTGTAACATTTGTGTCTCTCCTTTTGTAAAGAAGGTGTTCAATGTGCCAACTTCTTCAAGAGCACTAGATCCCATGTCTTATGCTTCTTCTTAAAGGAATATTTCTCTTAGTATAGTGAGTTATGAGACTCATGCAGCAATAAGATCCTTTGCAACACACTTTTGATGCAAATTTATAATGATGACTAGTCAAAACCTAATGAAAATGACCTAAAATATGTACTTTTTCACCATTTTTCAATCCCAAGACCTAATGAAAGAGGTGTTGTAAGGAATTTTATGAGGTGCAAAAAATAATAGCAATTATATCAGTCACCTAGAAGCATAAAATCTATTACAACACGCTTAGGGTGCAAACTAGGCCAAACCCTAGGGCAAAAATAGCAAAAATGTGTAATTTTTCACCAAATTTTCAATACAAGAAGCCAATAGAAAGGTGTTGTAAATATTTTTAGAATGTACAGTAGATAATACCCCTAATATTAGCCAATTAGTGCAAAAATATTCTTTACAACATGCCTATAGTACAAATTTTGAGAGTCAATAAGGCCAAATCTAGTGAAAATCAAGGTTTTTCAAGCCCTAGGTTTGAGATCTTGATGTAAAATGATATATGAATGTTTTGAAAGATGATGTATGATAAAAATTAAATGTACTCAGATCTGAAAAATTATTTACAAGCCCTAACATGCAAAATGCAAGTGCAAATCTAGTGAAAAATCAACAAAAATGCTAGTTTTTGTTGAAATTTTCTATGCAAAAATGCAAATTTGTACTAAAATGCAACACTAGAGCCAAATAAAAATTTGAATGAGTGTCTTAGATTAGTAGAAAAATTTTGAAACAAGATTTTTACAAACCCTAGCTTTTGGAATTACTAGGTTATATGCAAAATTTACAATTTTCAACAAAACCCTAGCAATTTTATGATAAAAATGCAATACAAGCTATTGAATTTTTTAATTTTCTACAATTTAGCTCAGATCTAATGCAAAAATTATAAATTTGATGAAATTCAAATTAATCGATACAACATGCAAACCCTAAAATGCTAATTTTTTTCCAATTTTTCCAATTTTTCAATTTTTTTGTAAGTTTTCCAATGCAATAAGATGAATGATACTATGACTGAATAAAATCAATGTAAATCTAAAGCACAACACTCAGCAAGGTGCAAACAAGTCCAATAACATGGGTTCACCAAAATGTAAAGGGTAGAATTTGGATAGTTGAGTTTTTGGTAGTTTAGTGCATGTATCCTCCTTTCACCCTTTCATTCAAGGACCTAGGGTTGAGTTGCAATGTACTATCCTACCCTAGGTCCCTGTGAGATGTAGGGAAACTTAGATTTTTATGATTTGATTACCAATTATCTTCTCTTATGCTCAATTATACCTTAGAACCCTAATTATGCAAATAAGATAGCAAACAGATGAATATCAAAAAATGCTGCTACAGAAAGATGTAAAATGATAAATAACTATGCACCTATTTTTAGGGTTTGGAAGCAGAATTGTCAGGGACTAAAGAGCGGGTGTCCAAGTCCAATGCCCTACTTTTTGTCGGGATCTACAAACAAGATCTGCAACCTGTTCCTGCTACACCAAAGGTTTTCCCGTCACAAAACTTCAAGGACTAATGAGCGGGTGCCCTAGTCCAGGGAGCTATTTTCTTCTCTGATCTACAATTTTGAGACTCTGAGATACCCTCCTGCAACTTCACTTTTCCTGTATTCTCTACCTGTAACCTGTAATCATGAAAACTTTGGGGGGGTGTTGTGGTGTTTAGAGGCTTGCCTCAGTCAAGCCTCGGAGAGACATTCAAGTCTTCCGAACACTGTTGTCAGATAGAGAGTGCATGCCCTTGTGAGGCAGAGGCAAAAACTAAATGATAAATGCTCAAAAACACAAATGATATCACCTTGTAGTAAAAATCTCATGGGAAGAAGAATCTCTTCATGCCATAAGGAGATGGATGCTCAAATATGCAAATACAAACACATAAACAACATAAATCTACTCTTACTACACAATGAGTGCCTTGAATCACCTTTAGAATGCATAAAGTTCACAATAGCCATCTCTAGTTTTCAAATGAATGGATAAACATGCTTATATATGCAACTACAAGCACTCTCGCCAAGAATTTCGTAATTCAAACTTACCGTGTCAGCATAGGACCCAAATAACAGTCACAAGCCAACACCCAAATTTTGGGATTGACCCAATATAGGGTAGGACTAGGGTGCAGGCACCCAAGTCCTCCCCCTATTTTGGTTAGGGTTAAGTTCAAGGGATTCCCCTAGGTCCCGTTTACCATAAAACTTAGGGTTCATTTCATCGAGATGTCAAAATATGATGCAAGATGTCTTCAATGTAGCTAAGAGACCCGGGAGCTAAACCTTATGAGGGAAAAGCCCCCAAGGGGGACATTTTTTGACGTTACAGATCTATTTTTTGTATAAGATATTATTAATCCTAAAACCTATCTTTTATTAGTGTACCTATGTCCCCAATGGTTAGCTATAATGCACACTACATCCATTCCCACACTACAAACTACATTGTGAGTGAGATCTATTCCCTAGATAGAATTACAACTATGGACATATCCTCCCTACTCCCAATTCAACTATATTTTCTTTCTTTTCCAGGAGGTCATCCCACAATAATGGGTTACACTTTTTGGCCAAACATGACATTAAAATCAACATTTTGAACTAAATCTTCACTTTCTAACACTTATAGCCGCTAAACCGTTAGGAATTTAAAGATGATGCGAACTAGTGATTTGTGAGATTTTGTTTGCAGATTCTAAATACATTTTCTTATAAAAAGTTGGCATTAAATTGTAAAAATTTTTGCATCTCCTTTGATAACTAGTTTTTAATAGTAAACAACATTTTTTTATAGTGATGTGTATTCCGTAGCACATAATTTTTTTTCTACAAAGGATAAAATTCTGATTCTTTTGAATTTAGATTGGTAACACCGATATATAGGGCATGCATTTGGTTTCATAATGTTTTGTTGAATATTTTTTTAATTAAGTTTTGAAGTGAAACCAATTATAATTTAAACATAGGCGTATTCTATAAAACATAACTTTTTCTGTATGTATCGAAATTTAATTTTTCTTTTTTTTTGTTGAAACAAGGACATAAATACCTAGGGCATAGATATTTTTCAGATTTTTTTTTCACTAATTTACGAATTTTCCATGTGTGTAGAATAGAGAACTTGATTTTTGATGAAAACCTACATTCACAAGAAATAAAAAATAAATATAATAATCAAATTAAATATATTTAAAATTATACTTTTTGGAAAGCTTATAATAAGGACTACATAATTACAAAATATAAATTTTAAATGAATTTATTTGATCCCCCAAAAGGTAAATCAAAAGTGGTTTTTTATCAACATTTTGATAGGTGTAGAGGAGACTCCATTATAGGTATGGTTTAAAACTAGCGGGGATCTATCTAAGGGGGTTTGATCAAACCCCCTTCAATTAAAATCTTTTAAATGGAACATTTCAAGGCTTAAATCATTATATTTTCTAAAAATATGTGATTTCAGCAAAAATCAGGATGTCCCAGAAAGTGTAACCCATTATTGTGGCAGCATGTGCAAAATATTTTTAATTGAGCAATGAAAATCTTGCATTTAAAGACAAGACATGGGACATTAGTCATCATCTGATCATCACATCAAATAACATTGTTGAAACATATTAGAAAAGACTAATAGTAGCATTACATGCATTTTTACAACATTCACAAATACTACACTATTTTGCATATTTTGTCTTGTGTGTGTTCAATCATTGTGAAACTAGTAGATGAGTTTGACTCACCATGAAGGAAGTTTCATGCTTCCCTCTACTAAGAACAAATATCAAAGGTACTTTTCACTAAAACATTTGTCTTAGAAACATGTATGACTAATGAAAAACAAGATTGACAATTATTTTAGTAGAGGATGGAATTGTGCAAAGGAAAGGTGACAATAGAGTAAATTGTGGGTGTAGTAATCTGACTAAAATCTAGGAGCATTCTGATGATTCTAGGAAAGATTGTGTAGCTAAGTCCTCAATAATCTCAAATTTAAGAATGGAACCATCACATTTTGATAGGCATAGGAATAATTCCATATTTGTAAATTCTATCATCTAGCATACTATATAGTTAGGTCTACATCATGAACAACTCTAAACTCATAGTGTGTCAAGCCCACTCACATAGTGAATAGAAGCGAGAATTTGGGAAATTGAATTTGAAGATTTAAATTTCAATTTAGATCCCATGTTCCTTGAGATAGAACCCAATCAATCTCTAGTGGCATTAAATTGTAAGTTTAAAGTAGATAGCGAACGTATGTAGATAAGTGCTAATATGGATAAAATGGAAAATGTATTGGGTATTGTTCAAAAGGAGATGGGATAATAATAAATGTGTGACAATAGCTGCAAAATGTATTGGGTTTTGTTCAAAAGGAGATGGGATAATAATAAATGTGTGGCAATAGCTGCAAATAAGGATGAAGTGGATAAGGAAAGTTATTGAGTCACAAACCAAACTGAACACAAAAGTATGTCACTTCTTGATATATAATTGTATTAAGATCTCCGATCAAATGAGCCCAAAACTAAATGGGATAGGAGCCAACCAACCTTCTAACCCTCTTTTACATATACCAATCTCATCTCTAATAACTTAAGTCTAACTATTCTTTATCAATAATTAGATCTCCTAAATCAATCATAAAATATATTTATTTCCCCTAGGATAACCTTTAATTTACAAAATACATTCATAAAATTATTTATAATTAAAATAAAATATGATTTATCATAATTAATTAAAAAGACAATAACATTTATAATCAATCAACCACATTTCAAATGAGATAAATATAATGTCAAAGTAATATTGACTCTTGTACATTATTATTTAAACAAAATTACATTACAGAATAAGACATAACAATCTATTCATCCATTCTATACCATTCTTTCTAGAGGTATAAGGAATGAATACATCCTACAAACAAAGATTACATTTGTCAATACATATAATTGACTCTTGTATATTATTATTTAAACAAAATTACATTACATAATAAGACTTAACAATCTATTGATCCATTCTTAACCATCCTTTCTAGAGGTAGGTATAAGGAATGATTACAGGCTACAAACAAAACTACAGGAAAACTGCTTTATTCTCACACCACAAATATTAAAAGCTCTTAATACTATCCAAACCACGCTGGGTTCCACCGAAATATGCCACAATGACTGACCTCCATGACAGAATCACATAACATACCATAATATTCTTATTCCGATAAGAATTCCACACTCCTATGCCGCAGTTATAGGAGCACTTCAAATTACTTTCATGAAGAATTCCAAGTCCTTATCGGCTTCAAATTATTTACTTTAGATAATATGAAATGCAACAATGACAAACACACAACAATCACCATAGCATAACAGATCAAACGAGCAGCTTACTAAGTAGGGCATTTGAATCCAGGAGGAACAGTCAATCCACAGGAAGCAACAAGGCTCAGTGCTACTGGAAGAACTACATTGAGGTTGAGAAGCTTAACCTTAATTGTTGTACACAAACACAGTGCTGCCTCTAATGCAGCAACTCCTTGCAATAGTGGGCAGCACTTGTTTACAACAGGATCTCCTATGCCCACATTAACAAGCCCACCAAGCAAATCAACACAGGCCCCCAGCTTCAGAATATCCAGTGAACACTTTCCTCCAGTACTGCTTGATGGAGGGGTCTTTGGAGTACTAGGAGTAGAAGGGGTGGAAGGAGTCTTTGGAGTGGAAGGGGTCTTTGGAGGAGATTTGTATGCATTTGCCATTGTCAGTGGCATGCTGGCTGCCACCTCTACCATAACAATGAATATTATTGCTACTGCTTTTTTCATCATCAATATCTTGTTTTCTCAGAAAATTGAAATAGAAGAACAATTACTGAGCACTGCAATTTAGTTAATGAGGGACTTGTACTAGGCCTTTATAGGCCTTGGATTTGAGTCGGTGAATGAATGACACAGTACTATGTGCTGCTCGTGATCTCCATAACTATTCATGTACTTCAACGTTTTCTAGGGCTACTGTACAGTATGATAATTGATTGCCCATCATACACGATATATGTATGTTTCTTTGTACGTTTTGTGTTCATACTTTGGAATAGATTATAGCGTCGGCAACATGGGAATATATTGTTACTTATGTATCATATTGTAAAGATTTGTTTTTTTTATTTTATATAAAAGAAAACAGTTGGCATGCTGGGACTGTTTATATGAGTTTAGACCCCACTTAAAATTCAAAAATCTTACTTTTTTAACCAATTTATATGAGTTCAGAGTCTACTTAAAGCTCAAAAATTTTAGTATTTTTTAGTTCATTTTGAACAAATTAAATTCATACCCCACTTAAAATTAAAAAATCTTAATATTTTTTAACTCATTTGAACAAAGTAAAAACTGTGCTGCACTTATGTAGAGGAACAAAACACCTTTTACAAAATATCTATACTAACTAAATGTAATAGAACAGTCAATTCAACAATTAATTCAGATAAAAGAAGTCCAATTGAATTTAGAATTTAGAATTCAAATAAAGGTAAAATAATTGGAATGAATGTGCATTTTATATTTGGAAAACATGAGTTCAGACCCCACTTAAAAGTCAAAAATCTTAATGTTTTTTAACCCATTTTGAACAAATTAAAAAGTGTGCTGCATTTACGTAAAGGAACAAAACACCTCATACAAAATATCTACACTAACTAAATGTAATAGAACAATCAATTCTAACAATTAATTCAGATAAAAGAAGTCCAATTTAATGTAAAATTTAGAATTGAAATAAAGGTAACATTATTGGAATGAATGTACATTTTATATTTGGAAAACTTGAGTTCACACCCCACTTAAAATTCAAAAATCTTAATTTTTTTAACCCATTTGAAGAAATCAAAAAGTGTGCTGCACTTATGTAGAGGAACAAAATACCTTTTACAAAATATTTACACTAACTAAATGTAATAGAACAATCAATTCAACACTTAATTCAGATAAAAGAAGTTCAATTTAATTTAGACCCCACTTAAAACTCAAAAATATTTGGTTTTTTAACCAAATCTTAACAAATTAAAAAGTGTGCTGCACTTACTAGAGGAAGAAAACACCTTTTACAAAATATCTACACTAACTAAATGTAATAGAACAATTAATTCAAATAAAAGAAGTCCAATTTAATTTAGAATTTAGAATTGAAATAAAGATAAATAATTGGAATGAATGTGCATTTTATATTTGGAAAGGTGACTCATTTGATTATGAGAGGAGACATGCATTTAGTATTTAACATTAGATTTAGAAATGGATGGTTTTGTGAAATTTTAATTTATGTAGAGATTCAAATCAAGGTTAGGGATGACCTTCAATCTTTTGAGGGTGGCCTTATTTTTTTTAAGTGACCTTTAATTCTTCCAAACTTAAGCACTAAACCTTTAATTAATAATTCTTTGAAGATTTGACTTCAAAATTGCATCAACACTTAGACATACTACACCATTTCTTGTTGTCTTCAATTATCATTCTCTACCATTAAATCGGTGATAGGAGTTTGACCAAAGGAAAAGAATTGTACTCTAACCAGCTTGTAAACAATTGTAGGTTCCAAACATCCATGCAAACAAATTCCTAACATAAACAAGGATATATGTTTTGCACACATGAATGTAAGTTGGAATAACATATATCAATTTTATTAATTCCAAAACAATCATCTACTAAATTTCAATTTTATAACACATTGATACATTAATTAATAATATTATGTACTTTAGATATATTTTTTTAAATATAAATATATTAGTTAATTATATTTTTCAAAATTAGATCTTCATTGAACTTAAACCTAAATACTATAATTTTATTTACATTTAATTTTTATGTAATTTATTTATTTACTTTAATTATTTATTTATCATAAAATTAAAAAATAAAATTATTTATTTTCCTTGTTAATACTAAATAAAAAGTAGAGTTTAGCAATATTATCTATTTTTAGTTTAACAAAGTTTATTGGGAAATGATGTGTGCCTTAATAGTTGAATCGTATTGCTTATGTGAATTTATTTATTTATTTTGATTAATTTATATCTGTAAAGGGTAAATTAACTAATAGATTCCCGTAGCTTAATTTTTTAATTGTAAAAATGTTCTTTATAAATAAAGGGACATTTCTATCAATAGTTTTCTTTGTTTATTTTGATTAATTTATATCTATAAAGGGTAAATTAACTAATAGATTCCAGTAGCTGTAATTTTTTAATTGTAAAAATGTTCTTTATAAATGAAGGGACATTTCTATCAATAGTTTTCTTTGTGGTCCCAATGATGAGTTGTCTCTTCAAAGTAATTGATTCTTCTAAAGTAAATGAATACAAAAATTAGTTATCACTTCCCTATAATGATTAATATTAAAAAAAAAAATTTCAAAAATAATTATTTATTTGATCTAAATAATATATTGGTTATTGAAATTATTTAAACCTAAAGTTAGAGTTTTTTTTAATGAGGAAGTGATTATTTTTGGTAATTATTCTTCTAACTAAATGTATTGTATTATGTTTGTATGGATTAGTATTATATATAGTTAGTCGAAAGAGAGATAAAATGTTGTTTAATTTTAAATAAATGTGAGTCAGTATATTGAATAGCATTGCTGCCCATACAATCAAATTGATGCGAATAAAATACAAGTTCATGTGTTAAAATAACAGACCAATATTAGTTTAAATTTTTATTTTCCAAATTTAAAAAAAAAATTAAATATGAAATAATTCTAACAGTTAAAAATAAAACTACTTAAATTAAAACTATGAAAACCCATTACCATTGTATTTTATATACACCACTGATTTTCATAAGGGATTTAATCTCTGACTATGACAATATCCGATTAATATGATCTTCTTTAAGTCACTGGTCTATTTAATCAATCAATCAATACTTAAAATCTTATCCAACGTGTATGGACATTCCTTCACTCAAATCTTTTGATAGATTGGACGGCAAGAAAAACAGTAAGATTTGTCATGGAATGTTAAGTGGGCTCTCAATTTGACTTCATAAGGCAATAATGCAAAATACTATTCTGTAACCAGTTTTGCGTCCACAATAAAAACTGGTTAGGTGTCATATTTGGCCTCCGACATGATTCATGTATAGTACTTTGGATTCTTATGCATATACAGAAGAAAAAGGCACTGTTTGATATAAACACCTGTCATTACAGATGAGCAGCACCTCATAATCCACCATAATTTGCCTTCTCTTACCAAATGATCATGTGCCTTCATAGCAAGAAACAAGTAATGAACTGGAAAGTAATTGTTCACAGAAACTAATCTCATCTAATATCCCAAGCTTTTGATAGTTGCTCAGTTGATGAGTAGTTTCATGTCAAATGTTTTTGTCTGTTCTTAAAAGCTGATTATACATTCTACATCCAAATAATTGTTTCCACAAACATGTCTGCTATGATCTTTTGAATTTTCTTGACTGTATAAACTTTAGTATACTCTTTCACACATATTACACTGCTTCACTATGACTTTTAAAGCAGCCATAAAAAGTGTTTGTTTACACTATATCTCAAACCGATCTCAATGGCAATAGTGTCCTCCACAATATATTATATAGTTTCAGTTTCCTGTGGATTTGGCAGGTTGATTTTGCTCTTTTATTTTTCTTTTATTAACAATCCTAAATTTTCAGAATAAATAGTTTGAACCGCATGCAAAATCAATGAAAAAATTACTTAGATAAAATTTTAAAGACACCTTCATCAATTTCTAGCTTCTATTGAAATTTGGATTACATATATGAGAACCGAGCATTAGTGAAACGTACCTTTCACCAAGATACATGTGTTCCTTTACTCTATATTAAAAATATGTGGAGAAATATTTTATATTGAATATTATAAACATTCTTTAAAGATAAATGTATTCCTTTAATATATATTAAGAATTATGTGGAGAAATATTTTATATTGAATACTATTATAAACATTTTTTTAGAAACATCCCCTTTTCAACAAATTCCATTCTAATTAAAACATTTTTTTTATGAATAAGTGTTTGTATTATTTAATTATGAAATATTATTACATATATTCACAAAACAAAGGTGGGTGGAAAAAGGTCACATCCCAAATGTCCAAATCGAGACAAACAAAAAGCACAAGCTGCTACATGGAAAGAGCTATAGTATTAGAAGGAGGAGGAGGGGGGTCCTAGTCATCCAATTTACTCCATACCTCAACAGGGCCCAAAGTATCCTTAGGGAGTTTCCAACCATCATTGTCTTGATCATCTTTTTTTATCTTCAATCAAGGAATGAATGCCATGACCAAGCAAAATTGCAAGAGCCAAGTGAGGAAACTTGTCAAAATCTAGCCAACTACTAAGCCCATAGCTAGAAGCTTGGGGAGAAGTAGAGTGGTAGTGAGTGGGCTGAAACCACCCTCTCTAAGCCTGATCCTTAGAATGCCTCACAAGAGGCTAGGAGACATGAGAATGAGCATTTTGATCCCCACAAGCAAAGTGACTATGCCCTTGACGATGCCCATGAGGCAGAAAATGGCCGCAACTAGAAGTAGGAATCGAATGGACTCTAGCAATGATGAATGGGGCATTACCTCAATTATCCAAAAGCACTTGAAAATATGCCACCTCAAGTGCAATCTTGTTTGATTACACTTGAATCTACATAAACACGTTAGAACAAATCATGTAGCATTAGTATACAAAGAGGAATTAGGATCAATAAAGCATCCTGAGAATAAAACAAAATTTATTTGTAAATGCTGAAAAAATTCACCTTGAAAGTATGCCAAGGTATATCTAGAGGGAATTCGAGGCCAATCCCCTAATAACACCATATGCCAGGAAAACTTCTCAAGCTGAAAGGGTCTAAAGAAATCATGAATCTAGGCCCAAGCAGCTTGAGCTCTATGATAGAACCATAAAAGATGCTTAAGAGTCTCCTTGTGACCACAAAATGGGCAATGAGGATCTCTATTAGTATAGGGTTTTTATTTTTCTTATGTTAGGGGATATGTTTTTTCCTACACATTTCATTAAGCTTGCTTAGGTAATATTAGACATGGTTAATATGAGGACACACATGGCATAATCCATAAGTTACATGTGTTGCTCTCACCCACCTTTGGATAGTTGAGTCTCATACCCTCTTTTGGATTTATTTTCCACCTCTCATAACCATTTGCTTGTCTTATCTAAGTAGGTGCAACCATGTAAAATGGCATTTACCAAACAGGTAAAATTCCTACCTATTTTGGGTAGTTGGGAGTTATTACTCCTCTTGGCTTGTATTTGCCATTATTTTTCTATATATATAGCACTCACCTCTCCCCTCTACTAGTGTAGTACTAGGAGTGTTGATTAATTCTAGATTTATGTCTTGTTTTCTTTTAGTTATTTGTATCCTAGGAGGCTTTCTAGTCAAATCTAACATGGTATTAGAGCTAGGTTGTTAGCTTTGGGTTAGTAGTTTTTTAGGGAATTTGGGAGCCAATCCTTTCTTGAAAGAAAAGTATGTTCTTCTCTTGCATCATATGATGACCTAGAGAATAAAAAAGGTTTGAAATAAATTTTTGTTTCTAGGGGGGTTCCTTGTCCAAGCTTGCTAGTTGCAGATATATTGGAGCTTCTTGATGATATTATAAGCTCATCATCGAGTTTAGAGAAGCTAAGAAAGTTAGATCAACCCTTTATTTCATCTTAATTTGACACCAAAGTCCAAATCTGTAAAGGTTTGAAGTAGGAGTAACTTATCATGAAAATCTTGTGTGTTGCTCAAAGTTGGGGCATTCTGAGGTAAAATGAATGGTGCCATTATATTTGGAGGGCCCAAAAACTCTTATTTTCATATAAAGTTTGTCAAATTTAGATGCAAGAAAATTATGGACAAATTTTTTTGGGATCTCGAGCCATACAAAATGGAATCCAAGATTTGCACAAAGTTAACCACTAGTGGTTATCCTCTACTGGTCAAATTAAATTCTAGAAGCTAGCTAACTACCAAAAAAACCGCCATCCACCCAAAACTAGTTTCTCACTTAAAATAGGCAGTTTTAATTTTGAAAATGGTGGTTTTGACATCTAAAAGTGGTTTTGAAAAATTTCAATGGTAATTTTGGAATATTCTAGTGATAGAGAAGATTTTAGGAGAATTTTAGAATAATCATTTCTGACATCAGCATGATGTCATCATTTTTCTACCCTCCAATCCTTTCCCCTCACCATTGTAGTTTTTATTTTTGCACCTGATCTTTAGAAGGCAATATATTGGTCATACAAAGGTATTTTTCAGTGTAATTTTTTTTTATTTGGGGTAAAATTTTGTGCTCTTTGAAATGGTATAATTATGTTTTTGACAAGTGATCCTATTTTTTGACAAACTCAATTTTATCATCAAATTTGATAGGTAATCTCAATTTTTTGAAAGTCAAATGTCTGTAACTTTCACATCGACCTCATATTGAGGTGATTCTTTTGTTGAAAGTGGATATTTTTTTGAGAGATACATATTTTTCTAGTTTTAGGTTCACATTCTTAGATCATATTGTACTTTTAGTATTGGAGTCCATTTTTTGACATTATAAAACTCTGGAAACAACTCCAGCATTGTATATGCATTGATCTATAAAGTGTCAAATAATTTTTTTTGGGGGGGGGGGTCCATTATTGAGTGAATTTGGGGGGTAATCTTGTGGTGGTTGATTTATTTCATTTCTTTGTTGTGTGTTCTTTCAATGGGGAAAACTCACATTGAACTTCTAATTCCATATAATTATGCCTCATGCAAACAATTAGTATGGAATAATCTAATAGGAAAAGGTTGTACATGCTATGTAAAAGAAACTATTCTTGAACCTACTAATGCAAAACACCTAATGAGGCTTAGGAGACTCTTGAAAATTTGTATGGTGAAACTAACAAGATTAGGGAGCATCGGATTGATAATGCTTTGATGAATCTTGATCCTAAAAGTTTCAACCACATCTAAGACTATATCTCCAAGATTAGTAAACTAAGAACATATCTAAAGGATTGCAATATTAATAAGGAGGATTTATAGTTGATTCTAAATGTGTTATCAAAGCTTGGTCTTGAGTATTTAGTATTTGCTTTTGGCTTTCACACCAATTGGATTTCTATGGAGAATTGCATAGGTCAAGCCTAATTTTGATGTATTTTCAAATATTCTAATCCAAGAGGAAGTGAAACTAATTCAAATAGGTCTCATCAAGTCTTCTAAATCACAAGCATTGGTGGCTAGTGAGCCTAAGGTACAGAAAAATTAGGGAATCCTTAACAGAAACAAAAGAAGAAAAAGAACCAGCCACAAAAAGAATCTAAATCCTCTTCCTAAAAAGGGGAGTCATCTAAAAAGGAGAATCCCATTGGTGCATATTGCAATAAATTAGGGCATGATGAATATCAATATTATTTAAAATAAATTGATGAGTTGAAACAATTTTGAACAAAGAATAATATGAATGTGCCTTCAACTATGTCAAAGGGTTGATCATATTCTTCTCATTCAAAGTTAGAGAAGCAAAAGGGGAAAGTATTTGTGATTGCAGATTTTGAGTCAGGGAGATGGATCCTTGATTTTGGAGCTTCATATCATATGGCTTCATCACAAAGTATGTTCTCTTCATTTGAGACTTTTTCATCACCAAACATCCTGATGGATAACAACACATATATGTGTGTTTGTGTGAAAGAATATATTGACATGGATGAAGGATCATTCAATGATGTCCTTTGTGTGACTTTATTGTCAATCAATATCCTTTATATCTATCATATCACACATGCTCAGATAGGAAAGAGTGTTGAGTTTGCACTAGATTCTATGATTATTCAGGATTTGTATAGTGGAGATATTATTGTAGTTGGGGAGATAGATCATTAATCTCAAGTGTGCACCTTCTCAAATTTTGCTCCTAGTGTTCCTTCAGTTGATGTACACACTTAGGAATCTAGTGTCAACACTTTTGAGGAGATACAATATGGTCATTTGAATCTTGGTGTTCTTTCATCGACTAAGATTCTAGAGACATGTGTTTCTATTCCATATTATCCATCACTTATTACTTCTGATGAGAGTAGTATTGCTATATCCATAGTTTCTAGTGATTTAGTGTAGCAAGGCATTCATCATCTTCTAGATACAACTACTTGGAATGAGTACTTGACATACATTGCAAGTTTATTTTCTGAGTCCTATCTTGTTGACTTGGAGGATATTCATCTCCTCTTTTCTGATAGCTTCTATGAAGTTACATCATCTTCTTCAAATGTGATGAGGCCCCTTCCATCCCTCTTGTTCTTTCTCCATATGATCATCTATCATAGTTTGGCATTGACTTGGAGACCCTTGAGTATCATTTGGAGGAGGCATCTTCATCTTTGGATCATGTTCTACATTAGTTTCTACTAGGTTCTGGATTGCCACTTTCTTCAGTTAGGCTTGGGACTTGGCATCTTTCAACACTAACATGGAAAAACTTGAGTAGCTTCTAGGGAATAAGTTTATTTTGACACTTCTTCCCTTATATTCCTTTTAGGAATGGGAAGATATCCTGCATGCATCCTTGGTTTTCTTTCTTCCTAAGGGGAGGAATATTGTTTGGCAATCATGGACCATCTTCAACATCTCATTTTGAGCATTTACCTATAGTGCATGAGATTCTACATTAAGGGGGGTTTGTATGGTCTCTTTTCTCCTCTCTTCGAGAGAGTTTTGTCCTCAATTTTTCTCCTTCTCATCTTTTGAGAGGCTTCATCATTGTACATGGGTACCTCATCAGGCTTCATTTACCATGACCCATCTTTTCACCCACCTAAGCTATGCTTAAGGGGGGTGTTAGTGTAGGTTTTTTTCCCTTACGTTAGGGGATATTTATTTTGTTGACCCCTATTATTAAGCTTTCTTAGGCTATATTAGACATGGTTAATATGAGGACACATGGCATAATCCATAAGTTACATTTGTCTCTCTCACCCACCTTTGGGTAGTTGAGTCTCACACCCTCTTTTGGTTTTATTTGCCACCTCTCATAACCATTTGTTTGTCTTATCTGAGTAGGTGCAACCATGTAATCTAGAATTTACCAATTGGGTAAAACTCCCACCTATTTTGGGTAGTTGGGATTTATTACTCCTCTTGGAAGTATTTCCCATTATTTTTCTATATATACATCACTCACCTCTCTCGTTTACTAGTGCAGTGCTAGGGAGTTCTAATTAAATCTAGATTTATGTATTGCTTTCCTTTAGTCATTTGTATCCTACGTGTTTTCACAACCAAATCTAACAATCTATGATCCCAATATGAGCTAATATCGACCTAGGAAGAAGGACTTGGAAAAGAATACATCAGGAAAAGTGAGCAAGATTTGGCTCAATAATAATCTACCAAACTACTTGAAATCTACATTGCCAGACACTCAATGGAGATTCCAAGAGCCATCATTGGTTTAAAATAGGCACCATAGGAAAGTGAGGAGAAAGTCAGGAATAGCCTTTATGAGGCTTGTGACTATGAAATAGTGTATTAGAATACCATTTCCAATCTTTCCACCAAGGCTTGAAACTACAAACTCCCACCTTGTGAATCATATCTAGTGGCAAAAAATCTATGACAATTTAGAAAGTTTCAAAGTTTTGATTGGACAAATGAAACTTTTCTTTGGCTTCTGGACAAGAAAGAAATTTACTAGTTTTGGAAAAAGGATTTGGAAGGAATTTAATTCCCTTCTTGAAGAACCTCAAAGCCTAGACCCAAGTAGTTCTGGCAAGAGGGAGATCTTGACAAGAAATAATAGGTGACCACCATATGCATTGTTGGTTAATAGAAAAACTACAGAAAAAATCCTTGCCATTCTATACAAGACAAGGCTTGATAGCTTCACAAGCTCTCCAAATTCTTTTCATCACAAAAGTACCTTGAATTTGGATGGGATCTAGCATAATAAGAAGGGTGTGAAGGTCAACCCCCTTCCAGGCATGTCACCCATGAGGAAAACCTAAATAAATATAATAGCACACTAGAATTTTCTAATATTCATTGTCTTCAAGAACTCAAATAATCTGTTTGGCACACAAGGACAACCCTTATCATTGAGTGAAGAGAAATCCTAATCCTCCAAAATCTTGAGGGAGACAACAAAACTCCCAACAAACACAATGAAAAACTCTATGATTTTCAAAGGAAGCCCCAAGAAAATCCTTGAGAATCTTCTCAAGTTTTTGATAAGAAGCTTTAGAAGGAACCCAGTAAGAATAATAATAAACATGAGTAGCCATAAGAATCATGGAGCATACCTAAAATTTCACTACCAGAGAGAAAGTTTTGGTAATCCAATAGGCCAACTTCTTTTCAATTTTGGAAAAGCAAAAGGAATGCCCAAAAATATAAAAATTTCTCTACATTCAATCCACTTCAACCCAAAGGAATCCAACCAAGGAGGTTTAGGTAGAAGAGATTTCCTATACCATTCCATTCTTTCTACCATTGAATGCTTGACTCAAAAGCATTGTAGATAATATCTAGACAATGTGAAGTTTTCATAATGTTACTTTCTTCTTCCAAGAGCATAAGAAAAGAGTCATCAACTAAATGCCTATTCACAATATTAGCTAAATAATTGGGCAAGGAAATGCATTTGACCAACTTATGATCTATGGAATTGGACAAAAGATAGACAAATCCTTCGGTAGCTAACACACAAAGCACAGGGGCTAAAGGGAAACCTTAATGTATAGACCCAAATAGCCCAAAAGCATTAGATTGATGGCCATTAATGGTGAGGCATGCAGAATCATCTAAGAAGAGAATTCAAATAGATTCCATAAAGTGGGGCTCAAATCCTAAATCTTGGACCATTGCATGGATAAATAGCCATTCAATATGATCATAGGCTTTGGAAAAATTAATATTGATGAACATAGTTTGCTATTGTGAAAGTCTAACCCACTCCATTCCTTCCCAAACTACAATAATATTATCCAAGATATATCTGGACTTGATGAAACCAATTTGTTCTAGGCACAAACTCTAAGGAAGAAGATGATGTAGCTTCAAAGCAATATCTTTGGCTATGATCTTGTATGAGACATTAAGAAAGGTAATTGATCTCCATTTGCAGATATCCTTAGGATCTCTAGATTTAGGTATGAACTTAATATTTTCTTTGTTTATAATTTCTCCTAAAGAATTAGAATAAAAAGCTTCAATATAGACTTTGTGAAGGCCCTCTCAAACCAATTCCTAGAGGGCCTTGTAGAACTCACAAGGGAAACCATCACATTGGGGAGCTGTATCATTTGCCATAAAAACACAACTTCCTAGAGATCAGAAATGGAGCAAAATTGATCACAAAAGACTCATTGAGAAGGAGAAAACCAACAAGGGACAAACCTAAGGCATTCTTGCAAAGCTTGTTCACATTTAGGAGAATTTTCTTGAGCTATGAAAACTTGTTCATAGTGACAAAAATAATCTTGAAGGATATTAGGGAGTTTGGTCAAAATTTGATGGCCTTCTTTAATTTTCTTAATGGCCTAAGAAGTGTGGTGAGAATAAAGAGCCTAAAAAACCTCCTTAGAAGTTCTATCTCCCACTTTAATCCAATGCAAATAGGCTTTAATTTGGGCACCTCTGGTTGTATGATTATCATAAGTTTGATTCTACTATTGAAGTTCAACCAATCACAATCGTAAAGATAGAGAAAAGGGATTAGATTCCATGGTAGCGGTGGCTTGGCAAATCTCTAAGGTGGTAGCCAAATAAGAGTGGTGGAAAAACTTAGCTAGATGGAAGCCATAGATCAACAAGAATAGGAGGTGTGTTTGATGGCACAATTCCACCTTTCGATCCAACTTATCTATATAGTGGGTCAAGGATCAAGATTCCAAACATGTTAGATGTGGGCCAATGTGGAATGATGACTCAACAAAGAAGTGTTGAGAAAAACTAAGACTTGTTGGCCTTAGGTTTAACAAGATGCCATTCAATACAAAATTGAATGGGAAAGTGGTAAAAAAGAACAACATCTAGAAAAGGCTCCACTAGAAGTGAGAAATAGTTGGTGAATGAAAAAAGGATTGTGCTAAAATCATAGCATGATCAAGTTGTTTGTACACTATCAAACCCAACCCATAAATTGCTCCATGTATGCCACTGTGGGTGGTTATGACAATGACCTATATTGGGATCAAAAAGACCCAATTTATTATTCATGAAATACCAAGCTTACCTTTTTCCAACTATCCAACACATGGGAAAAGTACCATCTTTATCATATGCCATCTCTACTAGATTAAAGTCTTCGCACAAAACCCAAGTGGTAGTAGGCATTAAATCAACATCTAGTTCTATCTCCGGGAAGATCGCTCAACAACATCATTCAAAGCATAAACATTAATAACTCCAAAGGCATGATTTTCAATAATAAAAATGGCCTATACATCTCTATTATTGGGGTGATATCCATGATCAACTAAATGCAAATGCCACCTAGGAGAGAGAAAGATGACAACTCCACCATAACCCACATCATGATTGTGGAATTTGAGGCAATCAGTCAAATGAAATATATACATAGATGAATTAAATTAAACAATATTTTAACTCTCTTACAGTGCACGCTCTACTTCTGCATGTGTTTCTAGGGTTTTGTTTAGATTTGGTTGTTTTGACACATGGGGATGGAGGGTACTGCCTCAGGTAGTACCTCTGGGCCCCTGCCTGAGACGGGTGATGACTGTTCCAAGATCTAGAAAAATGTTTTGATGGGACAGGAGAACTCTTCTCCTAAAACAACTTTTGTGGCCCCAGTTCAGAAGGAAACAACTGCAGGGACCGCTTTGGATATACCAAACGATAAGGTTGAGGAAATTGCTCCCTCCATGGATCTTTCTCTGGTGGGTAAGTTCTTCTCTCTTTGGCCTAGTATTAAGATGGTTCAGAAATGGGTTTCCAACCATTGGTGCATTAAGGGTAGTGTGTCTGTTATCGCTATGGTGTAGGGGCTCTTTCTTTTTTGCTTTACTAGCAGTGAGGATATGATAGCTATTTTATCTGGGGGCCCGTGGCTCTATGGTACTCATTCACTTGCTCTTTGTAGTTGGCATCCAAGGTGTGATCCCAGCTTTGATTTGAATCGTACTGCCCCGGGCTAGGTGAGACTTCTAGGTTTCCCCTTGGAATACTGGGATGAAAAAGTTTTTTCTGCTATTGCTAATACCTTTGGTCAGTTTGTCACACTAGATAATACCACTCGAACTAAATCCCAATGTGTTTATGCTAGATTTTGTGTTAATGTGGAAGTACACAAAACTCTTCCTATGTCCATCGACCAAAACTCAAAGTTTGGGTTATGAAAATGCAACCACCTTTTGTCAACTTTGCAAAAAGAAGGGGCATTTGATGTCACATTGCAAGCTTAAGAAATTTAAGGAAACCACTACTCAGGAAAATGAGGAGGGTAACCCTAGTTCCTCTACCCTAGAAAAGGGTTTGGAAGATAATTAGGATCTGAAGGGAATGGGCGGTAATGGGGAACAACTTGTTGATGATGGACAGATCCATGATGATGGAAACCAAGCTCTTCAGTATTCTTCACAGGAACCACCAATATTGGAAAATGGTGAGACCCATAATGATGGGGGTCAAGTTCTCCAGCACACAATAGGTCCGCTAGTTTTGGAGGATGGAGAGATCCAAAATGAAACCCATTTGGAAGGATAGCAAGGTCCTAGTGAAAATATGGAGGTTCAAGATATCAGATCTGACCCTCCACCCCCTCCAAAGGTTATTGTTAATATTGAGGGGGTGATCCCTTAACCCTCTCCAATACAGAGTACAACTCCTATCTACCCCGGAGTTAACAACCAGCATGTAGACCCTATTATGGAAAGGTTAACCCCAAGATAAAATATTGACCCAAATCTGCCCCTTGGAGCAGGGACCAGTGGTAAAAGTAATGACCAAGATGAATGGATTACTACAAAGAAGAAGGGTCGTAAGTCCAAGAAGTCAGCTGATGTTGGTATTGATCCTAAGACAGGTCAGCCAACCTTAAGGGAAACTAGACAAAGGGAGGTAGCAAGGGAGATTGCTAGTGGTAAACAGAAGACACTGCATGTTCATTCCCGAAAACTCTTTAAATGAGGATCTTATCATGGAATATGAGGGGTCTTAACAACCCTTCTAAGCAATTTGAAGTCAAGAATTGTATTTTAGATCATAAAATTGATGTTCTCTTACTTTAGGAGGTTAAAATGTTAGAGGATAATTTCAAAATGATTTCTGATAGGATATGGCCTAATGCTAATTTCTGTATCAGTCCTGTTGTTGGTGCTTCTAGTGGGATTGCTACAATGTGGAATAAAGTAAGGTTTAGAGGTAGGCTCACCTTCTTTAATAAGCATTGTCTTATGGTTAATTTTTCTTTGCCCTCTCTCCATTGGACCTTGGTCAATATTTATGCCCTGAACACTAGGGTGTTGCAAAAAACTCTATGGGAGGACTTGTTTGTTCACCTCTCTTCTTCTCCTAACTCTCATTGCATGCTAGCAGGTGACTTTAATACTCCCGATCCAAGGTACCCCTATGTTTAGACTGGTTAAGAAGCTCTTGCACATTAAACAAGAGGTTCATGGTTGGAATAAGTATAGTTTTGGGAATGTTTTTGCTCAAAAAAAGATCATTTCTAATAATTTGGCTGACATTCAAACAAGGATAGCCCACGGGGATTCCTGAGTATACTACCGAATCTAAAAACAACATAATTACTAAATAGAAGAATCTTATGAATAAAGATGAACTCTTCAAGAAACAAAAATCTAGAGTTCAGTGGCTTAGAGAAGGGGATCGCAATATTGCTTTTTTCCACCTTTTAGCTATGAAACATAGGAAATATAATACTATCTCTAAATTATGTGTGGAAGATGGTACTGAAATAATTGATGATAATGAGATTGGTAATCATGCTGCTAGCTTCTTTCAAAACTTATTGTCTAAACAAGCTATCAATGATGATAACAGGAGGATAATGGATCAGCTTCTTAATAATATTCCTTCCTTGATTACTGAGGAAGATAATGTTGAAATTCTGAATCCTATTTTTGAGGAAGAGGTTTAGGAAGTTCTATTCTCTATGGGACCCTTTAAAGCCCCTGGCCCTGATGATTTTCCTCCTATTTTCTTTTAGGAGTTCTGGGATATTGTGGGCTATGATGTTACTGTTGTTGTCCGTGACTATTTTAGAACTGGAAAACTCTTTAAATAGATTAACAATACCTTTATTGTGCTTGTCTCGAAGAAGCCCAATCCTGAGATGCTTGCCGATTTTAGCCTTATAAGTCTGTATAATACCATTTATAAGTTATGTACCAAACTACTTATTTTTAGAATCCAACCCCTTCTTGATAAAATCATTTCTCATTCTCAGAAATGTTTTGTTCCTGGAAGACAAATATTGGATGTTGTTTTAATCACTCATGAAACTATTCACTCAATGGCAAAAAGCAGGATCCCAAGTATGGTGTTGAAGCTTGATATCTCTAAAACTTATGATAGAGTTTCCTGGCAGTTTCTTTTTAAAGTTATTAAAAAGTTTGGTTTCAATGACAAAGTGTCCCTACTCATTTGGGAAGTTGTTACCACTACTAAGTTCTCAGTTCTTGTTAATGGGATTCCTAGAGGTTTTTTCTCTCCCACTAGAGGTATTAGATAGGGAGATCCTCTTTCCCCCTATCTCTTTATCATGTTAGCTGAGGCTCTGGGGAGATATGTTCACTCTAAGGTGCTTACTAAGGAAATTGTAGGGATCAAACCAGCTTCTTCTCTCCCACCTATGTCCGTTCAACAATTTGTGGACGATACCATCCTTTTTGGCATATCCTCAGTCTTGGAAGCCTGGTCTTGGAAAATTATTCTTAATGATTATGCTAAGGCTTCTGGGCAACATATCAACTTCCATATGAGCAATGTGTATTTCTTCAACACTCCTGGAGACCTTTAGAGGAAAATTATTAACATCCTGGGTTGTACAACTGCTGATCTTCCTTCAATGTACCTTGGCCTCCATTTAACGGTCAAGGAAGTTACTCTGGGCTTTTGGAATGGTATTTTGGAAAGAACTCAAAAGATGTTGGTTGGTTGGAAAGGTAAACTTCTGAGTAGTGCTGGTAAACTGCAACTTCTTTAGGCCTCCCTGCAAGGTATTCTCACTTACTTTCTCTCTCTTTTTAAAATGCCCAAATACTTAGCTGATAAGCTGGAACAAATCCAAAGTACTTTCTTATGGATAGGTGTGGAAGAGAAGAAGAGAATGTCTCTGGTCAAATGGGAAAGGGTCTGTCTTCCCAAAACTCATGGTGGCCTCAATATCATAACTATAAAAAATTTGAATAAACCTCGTTTATCCAAAGTCAACTGGAACTTTATTAGCAACAATAAGGAATTGGGGGTAATTATGCAAGCTAAGTATTTATAGGGTGCTGATAATTATAACTTCCTTCATCAAGAGGGTCTACATCAGGGGTCTATGATTTGGAACAAAATGATTAAATCTAGAAGCCTTATTAAAAAGGGGCTAAAATGGAAACTGGGGGATGGTAACATCATAAACTTTTGGGAGGATCCTTGGGTGGCTGACAAAGCTCTTTCTGTCCAAGAAGGTAATGAGGGTATTACTGAGATTGCCACACAATATTTTGGTACTAAAGTCTATCAGTATTTCGAATAGGGGAATGGTGTTAGACATTGGAAAAATCTTCTTGAGTGTTGCACCAATCATTCTGACCTTCTCCCTCAAATGAATTCTATTCAACAAATGTTGTTGAGAACCAGAATTCCTCTCTTTCCTAGATCTAATGAGTTACTTTGGACTGCAAATAAAAGAGGGCTCTTCTCTGTCAAATCTACTTACCATCTGCTGATTTCTGCTGATTTTAGGGATGACCTTTGGAGAAAAGTTTGGAACCACAAAATTATTCCTAAAGTTAATATGTTTTGGTGGACTGTGGCCCATAATAAGATTTTGACTCAAGATAATCTTCAAAGAAGGGGTTTTTCTCTGGTTAACAGATGTGTGTTATGCCTTAAGGAAGAGGAAACTATTCCCCATTTGATTCTACATTGTGAGTTTCCCAGGGAAATATGGAGTAGAGTGCTTCTGAACTTTGGATTGTAGTGCATATGTAATAAAGATATTAAGGAAGTCATTAAAAACTAGGTTCCTACTTTCCCTCAACCTTGGCTAGTGGAGCTGTGGAGCCAAACCCTTCTTTTCATGGGATGGACTCTATGGAAGGAAAGGAATAATAGAATTTTTAGAGATTCTATCAAAGATTGTTCTCAAGTCTTCCAGTCTCTCTCTAAGAGCCTTATTGAAAGTGTTTCTAATTCTCATATCAAAACTGTTGATAAACCTATAACTCAACAAGAAGAAAGTATGGCTACTAATTGGGGAATTCTAAATCAAATTCCTGCTTTTGACAATTCTAAGCAACTCTAGAGATTAAATACTAGGTGAATCCCCTTGAATTTTGGTTGGCTCAAATTAAATTTTGATGGAGCTTTAAAATCTGATGGTAGGGCTAGTGGTGGTGGGGTTATCAGGAATGACATTGGGGAGTTTGTTGATGCCTATGCTGGAGGCTTAGGTATTCAAAGTAATAACTTTGCTGAGGCTTCTTCACTTTTATGGGGTATCAAGCTGGCAATCACATTGGGTATAAGGAAGCTGCGTATTGAGGGAGACTGTAAAATAGTTATTAATGCTATTGCCAAGGGTTCAATCTGTGGGTGGCGGCTTAAGGATATATTTGCTGATATTCAAATGCTTATCCATAGTATTACCCAAGTTGATTTCTCTCACATATATAGAGAGGGAAATGGAGTTGCTGATGCACTTGCTAATCATGGTCAGCAGTTTGAAAATTGGTGATGTTGGTGCCAATTCAATAATATCCCCCGTGCTATAGGGGATTTAATTCAAAAAGAGATAACTTTTCAATGATGCCACATCACAATGTGAAAGCCATCTTGGCACAACTAGTTCCATGTGGCATGATGATTTGGCTGCCGAAGGACGTTGTCATTATGATGAAAAGTACTTTTCTAACAGATGCCAATTTGGCACTTATGATCGCCCATGGGATGTTGAGTTGGTTGCTTGATGTTGATAGGAAGCCTAATTTTATGATTTTGGAGCATGGCAAGGATTCACAGAGATTAGAGAATGAGGTAGCGTATCTAAGTAATGATGACCTTAGGATGCTCAATAATTTCCTCATTTATTTCACTTTCCTATTTCTTTATGCCTATAGAGTTAATACTCGAGGGTTTTTTGAAGTTAGACGGAGACACAGTGAGCCTACTTGCTATTTTCCTCTACTCTGGGGGTTTGAAGGAAAGGTGATAATGGGGGGGACAGATTTCACACTGAGCCCATCTCTTGTAATGAATTTAAGGATAATGTAGTGGTGTGGCATTATTGCAAAGAAGGAGGCATCATTCCTTTCCTTGAATGTCTCAATGGCTACGATGAAAACCTTTCAGTGCAGTGTGCCCTATCTTGGGATAACCGTAGAGTTAAAATTGGCAAGATAGGGTTTGAAATTTCTAAGGAAGTTATTGTAATGGCTACTGGCCTTTCTATGAAGGGCATGAAACTGATGAGGAAGGCTAAAGTTACTGACCTTCATAGTTAGAAGCATTTTCTAGGTGAGGGGAAGGTACTTGTCACTTATCAAGGAGGGTTTGATTGTGCAAAGCTCCCAGATCCATGGGATGAGATGTGCTACCTTCTGATGAAATACTTCATTCTCAAAGGGCATTTTACCAAGTTTTATAATTATCACCTTCCCCTCCTTAACCATTTCAGGAGAAATGCTCTTATTAGCTTTCCTTTTTATTTGATGTCTTCTTTGGAACATTCGGTTCACCAGGTAAAAGCTAAAATGGATAAGTAACCCTCTATGCGTCCTGTTCCCCTCCACCAAGGCCTTATTCATTGTCTGTATAAGTTTCATCTTACCTTGGATCCTCTGAAACCAATTCTCCCTAGTGTTGTTGAAGTCCCTATGGATGCTCCCCCCGATGTTGCTTTTCCTATTGAGAAGCCTTGTTCTACCCCTAATAACCAAAATCTTAAAGGTGGTTCCTTTTTCTGAAACCCTAGAAGAGAATGCTGAGAAAGACATCCATACTCCTCTTGCTAAAGGAAGTGTGAAGGGGATAAAAAGGAAATTTAAGGCTTCTACTGTGGAGATTTCTGAAGTTAAGGATATGGGGACCCATACAAATCCAAACAGTGACACTGCAGGACCTTCGAAAAAAGATAAAGCTAAAATTGCGGTCAAAGCTAAAAATGAATGTTACTCTTTGGGAGTTAGAAGGTCTGGTAGAATTGGTGGTAAACTAGCCCCTCCGACTAAGCTAATTGATTACTCTAAAAGTGAATCTGGTTCTTCTACTTAGGGAGATGACAAGGCTAAAGGGGATGACATTGAGGTTCATGAGATTTCAGAGGAGACTGCAAGGGTTGAGCATAAGGAGGATTCTGATGAAGGAGATTTTGAAGTTGATGATAATGTTCAGGAAGAGGAGAGGGTGACTATTGAGGAAGTTAAAGAGGCTGCTAAGGAAGATGGTGATGGTTAGGAGGATGAAATTGCTATTCTCTGAGGCTTTGTGGAATCCCTAGAACAAAGGATTGGATCTATGAGATGCTTTATCAATAGTATGCTCTACCGATTGGTTATGCTCAATTTGTCCCTACTACAGGAACATGACACCCTTGCCCATGGAGCTGATGAAGAGAAAGTCAAAGAGTTTGACAAGATTTATGAATTTATGGCCAAAGGTTGGGAGGATGTTTCTCCTTAGCTTTGTTTATTTACTTTCTATTTATCTATTGGTAGACTACTATATTTACTATCTATTGTTTATCAGTTATTAATGTTGTTTTGTTGTAGCTGGGGTTTGTGGCTCTTTTTGTTTCTAAGCCTTTGCTATTCTTTTTTGGGTTTATGTTGTAAGGGTTTAGCCCCTGGTTACACAAAAAGAATTGGCTAGATAAATAAAACACAACATAAAGTAAAAAATTAGTAATCTTAACTTCTTATAAAAAAAGAACATAGAAACTTGGAAATATTTATTGAGTTTCTCTCATAGAATATTTCCTAGGTAAGTCTATATGACCTCGAATATCCCAAGAAAGAAAATTTATTGATGGGAGTCAAGAGTATATCATCACTATCTAACTCATCCAGAGTGGAATTACGATTATGTAAAAATTCATCTCTAGAAAAGTTTCCCAACTAAATGTTGGAAAGACTCACCCTTCTTTTCTCTAAAATAAATTCTCCCTTTTCCAAGTGCCTAGGAAAACTACAAGAGCGGCGTGTTGATGATCGTTTTGATGCAATCATAACAATAAGTTAAAATTCACATATAATGAACTGAAACTATACTTGAAAGATAAGAAGGAATCATTTGGTGATTCAACTAATCCCAAGTCTACAATGGTTCGGTTGGTCAAGTTCAGTTGGTCAATGTGAAGCTGTAATGTTCAAGGGGCCTTACGTAGTTTAGGTTTGTTCTGTGGTTCACTGGCCTAAGAATATGCAAAGAGGTCATAGATTTCAACAAGTATTCTGTTCATTTGCATAAAGGTGATACTGTGCTGCAAGTTTCAGAGGGTTTTCTTGGATTTTTGTAGCTTTCTTCTCTATCTGTTTATGAAAACTGTCTATTTAGACTCTGTTATGCATGCTTCTTCAAATTTGAGACAATTTCCTTTAGCTTTCTGCGTTTTCAGCTAAATATTTCAGATGGGTTGGGAAAAGTTAGAAAGATCTACTCTATACCTCATTTAATCTACCGAAGGATCTAAGTGTTTCTGTTATCCACTATGTAAATACCACAGTAATTTGATCAAATCCACAGTAAAAACCCTAAATGTAAGTTCTGAGCATTTTCACAAACATACATTTAAAATTGCAAGCTCTCAAAGAAGATATTTCAAAACACAAAGAAGAGCAGGAGAACACTCAGAAGATAGATGCAGAACTCCAGATTCTATTGTATTAGAAACGAATAGTCATACATGATTTACAATGTAGGAATGACTCTTAGTTTCATTGATCATACTACCGAGAACTTACAAGCTTTACAGATACGGTAAGACAGCCAGACATTCCACGCACATCTTACTGCAGACAAACAGGTGACCTCCTTCTTCTACACTAAACTATGCTAACTTATTGTATTTTCCTAAAAAATCTCTGTTGTAGCCCCTGTTGTAATCCTAAAAATCCCTGTTGTAAAGTATTACAGTGTAGAGAGGCACAATATATAACATTCTGATTGTCCTCACTACAGCAAAAACCTAACTGAACCCCTGGTTCAAACCTCTGGTTACAGCAATAAATACAGGTGAACCAGTCTTCAAAAATATCTCTGAGCAGTGTCAAATCTGGGTGAAATATTGCCCCTTCTGAGAAGTTCCGGCAGCTGGGTAATAACTTCTGTTTGTCTGTTGCATTAATGCCTCCAGCTGCAACTCTGTCTTTCACTTGAATGGCCTTAACTTTTTCGCACTTCATCCTTATCTTCTTGCTCCTGAGATCAGATTTCCTTTCCTTCATGAGGTCACTGTATTGACTTTCTAGCTGCTTCCTCAATTGCAAGCCTGCAAGACAAGACAAGCAATAAGTTTCACATTTATCACAAAACAGCAGGAAATTAAAATAAGCATTTAAATCCAGGTGACTGTGCAAAATCGTGGAAATCAGATCAGAAATCCTTTCAAAACGCGTCCAAAATGCGTTCAGACTGCTCAAGATTCACGGGTCAACCATCGCTGACCGAAAAAATGCCAGAGGCGCCAAAAAAAACACTTTAAAACTCGACCGCCTCATTTCCCGCCCATCGGCATGATCATCGCTGTCGGTGCGTCAAAAAACATGTTGGTCGATATACTTCATCATCATGATATTTCGCTTTTGCATATTGGAGAAAAAAGAACAACATCATCATCATCATCATGCTGAAGAAGAATAGGAGGATATGAATATGATCATGCTGCCGAGGAAAGGAAAGATGATGGTGACGTCATCATGATATTCGGGCTTCATTGAAATGCTAAGGATGACATCATCGTCATATTCGTTAAGATCAGGGGATAAATGCAATATCGGGTCACCTAAGGAGCATGATCAGGATGATGAAGTGAATATGACCCTTTCGCGGCCAAGGTAACCCTCTCGAAAGATCAGGATGATGATGAGCATCATCATTTTTGGGGCTTTTGTCGAACTTGGAATAAGACGTCATCATCATATTTGGGAACCGGATCGTTCTTTGGAAAATATCCTGTTGAAGGAAAAATGTGATGATGATGATGTTCAGGATATTAGCTTCTTCGTTTATTAGATCGGGATGACGTCATCATGATATTCGGGGCCTTCGTTAAACTTATAACATGACGTCATCATGATATTTCGCCAACCGGATCATGTTTGGGAAAAAATCCTGCCGAAGGGAAAATGTGATGATGATGTGGATCATCAGGATATTTGCAAAAGGTTGTATTTCATCGGCAGGAGGACTTTGCGAAATATCAGGTGGACAAACAAGATCATGATGATCTTGACGATATGACAGGATAAAAAATATATGATGATGATCCTCCTTATCGAATTATCCAGATGACGTCATCATCATCATTTGTCTTCGGAGCACAAGGATAAGTTGAGGTCATCATGATATTTGCGCTAGGGTGATATTGTAAAATATGATGATGCTGTTGGGAAATGCAATATCGACCTCTTCTGAATAGATAGGGTGATCATCATGATATTCGCTAACCGGAGATCAGGAGGATATGAAGATGATGATCCTCTTAATCGAATTATCATGATGATGTCTCCATTACTTAGCGAATTTCAGCGAATGACCCTCGTGAAAGATCAGGATAATATGAAGTCGTCATCATCATACTTCGAACTTCAGCAAATATCATGATGATGCTCGCTATACAAAGACCGCTCGACGGGGAAACTTACCTTGACTGAAAGCTAATGTCATCATGATATTCGAACCTCAGGATATTATCGGGGGGGGGGGGCGTTCAAATATGATGATGATGATGTTCTTCATGTAATCAAAACCGAGTTATAAAATATGACACTCCTAAAAGAAATCATGATGTTGATGATGCGTATAAGGCCATTTGACGGGTAAAGGACACTACCACCTAAGATTGACGTCCGGATATTGCGACTGCATGATTTTTATCGGGTGATAGACCAAGATCATGATGATCCTGTCAACATGACTTAGGATATAAAAATATGATGATCCTCCTGCGAATATCAGGTTTGACCAAAACTTTGACCGTGCATAACTTTCACATATGGAAGAATTTTCAAGTGAAGTAAAAGGCAAACCTGCATGGAATTTCAAGCTCTTTCTAAATATGAGGTCATAGAAACAAAATATGAACTTTGACAAACTGACCTCATGATGATGACCTACCTCATCATATCATGATGATGATGCACCTGACCTTCATTTTTACCAGACTGCCAGAAAGCAGAAAAACACAAGCAGAAGCAAAAAGCAAAACATCAGCAGGGGTCCCCATTTTGCTAAGGAGCATAATGGGGCGTGTTGTGAACATCACAACACGGCGTTAAGACATAACAAGGGGAAAGGGAGGAGAACGAGAACAATTCTTTAGTTGAAAAGATAAAACTAAATTGTTTATGAAATTTTAGTCAACTTAGGCTGACTGGATGGCTTACCATTAGAGGGTGCCACCTCTTTCCTCTTATCCAAAGGGTTTGAAGCTACATTAACTGATTGCTTAGTAATTTGATTTATAGTGTTTCTTGATTCTTAGCATGAGATCCATTATTGCTAGGGTTTTGATTATTTTTATGGTTCCCTACTATGGTCCACCCTTCCTTTTTTTGAAATGGGAGCCTCCAATGGCCAAGAAGAAAGCTTGTTGCATGATGAAACCAAGGGACAATCTTTAATCTTATATTTAGATGATTGACACCTAAAGCAAGTTTTGGGAAGATTAAGGTAAAGGAAACACTAGGTATGACACATATAACCAATTTGAATATCCATAGTCTCTTTTAAATCTTTCGAAAAGTCAACCTTGACATAGACTCATTTTTAGGGATGAGCTAAGAAGAATTAATCTGGATCAACATAGACCACTTTACTAAGCAATCTAGTGATAGTCATGTTGCAAAGACGATTGTCATTGCACCAAAAGATCTACCTGCTAATGCCCAATACAACCACCAAAGTTAATGAATCCATAGGTGGTTAAGCCTTATCACAAACCCAAGCACTATGCTGCATAGCACAAGGATACCAAGGGCACACACCTTGCAATAATCCCCCCAGGGTAAGTGAGGGGTTTAAACCCGTGACCCAAGCTCTTATACCAATTGTTACAAAAACGGTTGCCATTGTACCAAAATATCGACCTGTTAATGCCTGATACAGCTACCAGAGTTAATGAATCCATGGGAGGTGGTTAAGCCTTATCACAAACCCAAGCACTATGCTACACAACACAAGGAGAGCAAGAGCACACACCTTGCAACAATTCATAAAAATGCCAACACGACAAATTCAAACTCAAGAGTTCCACCTAGACAAGGACACAAAGAATCCTTTCATAAAAGATTAAAAAAAGTCTCAAGTCCAAGGTTGCAAAACCAAAAGGAAAGCATGAACAAACTAGGGGCCATATTAAGAATGGTTTCCACATGGCTAACTTTAGTGAAATGAAATAGAAAAATCCCCTTAGTGAGGTTTTGGATAATATCAAGGCAGACCCCATGTAGGGCCCAAGTCTTTTTGGCCCAGTCTCTTAGCATGCTTTTAGGGGGAATCCTCCCAACAATGTTATTAGTGTAGATATTATCTTATGCATGTATCCTACACATGGCGTTAAGCATAATTAGGTGTGTCAATTGACAAGCTAGATTTGTGGAGTTAACTCGCCACCTCTTTCTATTCTTATGGGAGTTAACTTGCCACTAGTCTTATTTAGTAGTAGTTATGTGGAGTTATCTTCTCCATTATCTTGTCCATTTTTCACCTATATGTACATCTCCAATCTTAATGAAAATTCATTCGATTTCATCCTTTTTCACATGTATGTCATTTTCTTGCATATTCTTTTTTCATATCTTGCATGAGTGTGCAATAACTTGTATTTTGTGGCTTAACCTAGTACAAGTATTCTACTAGAAGATCTTGTCAATCTTACATGGTATCAGATCCAATCTGGATTTGATTATTTAGTTCAGCACTTTGTATGAATGTAAATAGTAGATGCATGCAAATTACCTAAGTAATTATGTATGGAAATATCATTTCTATGTTTTCTATATTTGTAGTAGAAGAGAGCATGCCTGTGTGGGTAGTGGAGAGGTCGTTCTGTATTGGAGAGGATGACCACTGCAGAGAGTCACAAATCAACCCATCCATAGAGCCACAAAGGATGATGACATGTAATCAAGGGCATTTTAGGGTGGATCAAGTGCATTGAAGGTTGAGTAGCCTACACAGAAGTGAAGGTCAAAAAACCTATTCTTTTTTTAAAGGTTGAACTGTGGCCTTCCTCTTGTGTAAAGGCTAAAAGGTAGCTTGGTATTGAGGTTGATAGCCTACATAGGGCTCGAACAACCCATGAAAGGCCCATGTTGACTATAACAAGGAGGGTGCAAACGACCAAAGGGGTTGTGCCTTTTGTAAAGAGGAGGGTGCACTAATAGGCCACATCACCCTTTTTTGGTGCCTCATTAGCTGATGTCAACATCTCCACCACTGTTACATCATCAAGGGAGAGCCCCACCAAATAATCTAGCCCCCTGGTCACATGAGTTGGACATGTGAGGGCTAAAAACCCAGGTTGGCTACTGGTGAGGGATAATCTTTAGCCCCCTCAATTTTTTTCAAAAGAAATATTTTGTTGAGTACAGTTAAATAGGCAAGATAGAAAAATAGTAAAATATTGTAACTTTTGATTGGCTACTCCTAATTTAGTGTCATTTATTTGAAAGTGCTTATTTTTTCAAGCCTGATCCATTGGGATGTTTCTGTACTATCATTATAAAGTGCCATTTTTTAATTCCATTAGACATCCCCTATGCACTAAACATATAAATTTCCAAAATTTAGGGTGGAATCTAAAATATTGAATCAAGGCGGGGGGTGTTTTGTGTTGTGTCTTGTGCACTTCTGCATTTCTTTTTGCAGTTCTAATTTATGCAATAAACTTACTTCAACCATGGATTCAAATATGTCTATCATGCCTCTAACACCCTTTAATTATCATGATTAGAAAATTAAGCTACAAATTATGCTAAAGAACAAAGTTTTGTTGAGGGTAACAATGGGCACTAAGAAAGAACCTACTATTGATGAAGCTAAAGAAAAATGGTTTAACAAATGTGATCAAGCCTTCAATTTTATGTCTTAATGTGTCTCTTGAACTCATTTTTTATATAGAAGCCTTGAATACACCCAATGAAATTTGGATTACATTAGAAAACCTCTTTAGGAAGATAGATGAAATAAGAAGTCAAGAGTTGGAAAATGATCTCATAAGTTTGATCCCTAGTTGCTTTAACACCTTACATGATTACTTCACTAAGTTCAAATCACTAAGATTGTAGTCTAAAGAATGTGGCATAGATAAAATGGCAGATCAACTAGTTCTTTCTATACTCTCCAAATTAGGTCCTGAATATTTTGTGTTTCTATCTACCTTTTGCTCCACCAAAAGGGCTCTTGGAGCCTCGTGGAAAATTTCTTCTCTAGATTAATTTATTGCCAACTTAACTAGGGCTCATAAGTTAATATAGATGGGCACATTGAAGTCCTCAAAACCTCAAGCCCTCATTTCCAAGAATAAGAAGCAACAGGCTTCAAACAACAAAAGGAAGAAGAAAAACACTCAAAAGGACAAAGAGACTAAGAAAGATAAAAAATCTAAATCCTCTAAAACCAACACTGAAAACTTTTCAAATCTAGGGAAACCTAAGAAAGAAAAAGCTAATTGTGCCTATTACAAGAAACTTGGGCATGATGAACACAAATGTATGAAGAAATAGATTGACCACCTCTTTGTTGAAAGTATGTGCAGATAGTGTTGTCATTGATGTCAACAAGCTTGTGATGTCATTGATGTCAACTGTATGAGCAAGAGGATTGCAAAAGTGTGTATGAGAAAAGGGATTACAAAAGTGTGAGCAAGATGGTTTGTGTGATGTTGTCACTAATGTTGAGGAAGTGCTGAAGTTGGTGATAATATGCTTTTGGTGCTTGGTTTCCAAGTGTTTTTGAGAAAATTTAAATAATAAAGGAAACAATGTGTTGTAAAGATGTTCTGTGTTGTAGGGTCGTGTTCTAGTTTTGCTCCAAATTTCTTATATACTAAAGATATGTTCATGTAGTTTTAATATGTTGTTTAGAGGTGTTTATTGACACTACATTCAGGATTTGGCATGCTAGATTGTTGTGTAGAGGGAGGTGTGTTCACCAGTATGAAGATTGTGATTTACAGAGGTTTTCAGAGGTGTCTAGGAGAAATGTCTTCGGTCTGCATTTCTCCAGAAAGTGTTTTTAGGAATTGTGGTTCTAGAAGTGTGCTTATAAGATTCATATCTTTCTTCTATTGAAGTTGTTCATGGTTTGATGCTCTAGAAGTTGATTTCTAGAGATACAATGTATGACATAGATAGTTAAGTATACTAGATAAATAGGATAAGGTTGTGCGGCAGGTGAAAGTTGTTGCGGAGGAATTTGTTGGATTTCAGGATGTTTCAAGAAGTTCATAGAATACTCTAGATTGTGTTAAAGCTTGGTATATGGTCTACAAAGTTCCTTTTTGCCTTGAGGAAGCGTGTACTTAAAATTTCATTGTGTTAACATAGGTTTGGCCGAACTTGGGTGTTTCAACTAATTGCGGAGTTTCTTCAGTGATTGTTGATGCATGGAGTGGCATGCTTGGATGAATTTAGGTCTAAGATAAGGTGTGTTGTGGTCTCCCTTCATTCCTTTCCACAACGAGAATGTTTTAGGTTTGACCTAATTTGAATTTGTAAAACTAAGGTGCCTTGCCGACCTTGGAGAATGCTTTCAAGGTTGAAGATGATATAAATAAGTATCAAGGGATCATGAAAGGGAGTGCACATGATGTATGTGATGTGAATAATAGTGTGGTAGAATGTGTGATACAGTACAAGCTTTCATGTGTTATATTACTGGATGCAGTGAGAAGAAGGTGTCTACAATTCTTTAGTATGAATACGAAGGTATTGATTGTGTTGCAGTGGAATTCTTTGTTGCATTGAGATAGTCTTCTCCTTGTAACAAAATTCTCTATCTTCTTCTCTATTCTGGTAGTGAGCCTTTCTTTTGGGCAGTGAGCCCTTTAGCAATGAACCTTCTGGAAGTGAGCCTATTATTTTTTGGTGTTGATATTACTTTATACTGTAAGCTAATCCTCACCGTAGTTTTTCCCTTCTTGGGTTTTCCATGTAAATATGGTGTTTTCTTGTGTTTGATGTTGATTTGATTCAGTTTCTATTATTTTCTTTCATGCTTAATCATCATACTAGTTTTAGGGCTAATTGAATTGATGAGGATCTAAATGTGTTTGAGGGTTTTGGAATTATAAGTTACATTTGACTCACCCCCCCTCTCTCAGTTGTCTTGTGTATTCAATAATTGGTATCAGAGTGAGGTTCCTTGGAAGAAAGCTTAATTACTTGAGGTAGATCCAGGATAGCACACAAGAAGGATGTTCCCCTATTTGATGGAACAGATTATGCATTCTAGAAAATAAGGATGGAAGGTTATCTTATTTCTCTTAGATATGAGATCTGGAAGTCTATTGAGATTGAATACACTATACTAGAAAATGGTCCAAGTACTGCAAATGAGATCAAGGCCTATGAAACCAATGGTAAAGCAAGGTATGCTCTTTTAAGTGGTCTTATTAATTCTGAATTGGTGAAAGTTATGAATCTGAAAATAGTTAATGAAATCTGGAAAAAGTTAAAGAATATTTATGAAGGAGATGATAAGGTCAAGCAAGCTAAAATGCAGAACTTGAAGCTCATGTTTGAGACCATGCGAATGTTTGAAGATGAAAACATGACAAGCTACTTATATAAGGTGGATGAAGTTGTCAATATCATCAAAGGACTTGGTGGAGATGTGGAAGAAAAAGAAGTGGTATTGAAGGTACTCAAGGGTGCTGCCACAATAATGGGTTACACTTTCTGGGACATCCTGATTTTTGCTGAAATCACATAATTTTATAAAATATAATGATTTAAACCTTGAAAGGTTCCATTTAAAGGATTGTAATTGAATAGGGTTTGAACAAACCCCCTTAGATCAAACCCCCTTGGATAGAACTCCACTAGTTTTAAACCATACATGTCATGGAGTCCCCTCTACACCTATCAAAATGTTGATAAAAAACCACTTTTGATTTACCTTTTTGGGGATCAAATGAATTTATTTGAAATTTTATGTTTTGTAAGTATGTAGTCCTTATTATAAGCTTCCCAAAAAGTATAATTTTAAATATATTTAATTTGATTATTATATTCATTTTTTATTTCTTGTGAATGTAGGTTTTTTAATGAACATCAAGGTCTCTATTTCATACATATGAAAAAATTAGGAAAATATAGAAAAAAATTCTAAAAATTACGTGTCCTCTAGTATTTATGTCCTTATTCCAACAAAAAAAAATTGAATTCTGATACATACAAAAAAAAGTTATGCATTACACAATACACCTATGTCTAAATTGTAATTGGTTTGACTTCAAAAGTTAATTAAAAGAAAAATATTCAATAAAACATCATGAAACCAAATGCATCCTCTAGATATCATAGTTAAAAATCTAAATTCAAAAAAAATAGAATTTTCTCCTTCATAGAAAAAAGTTAGGTTTTACACAGTACATGTCACTCGTTAAAAATGTTGTTTACTATTAGAAACTAGTTTTTGAAGGAGATGGAAAAGGAAATATAATTTTATTCCAAAAAATTTAAAAATATATATTTAGAATCTACAGACAAAATATGTCAAATCATTATTTTACATAATCTTCAAATTCCTCACGGTTTAGCAACTATAGGTGTCTGAAAGTGAAATTATTTTTTAAAATGTTCATTTCAATGTCAACTTTGGCCAAAAAGTGTAACCCATTATTGTGGGATCACCCTCAATACTCTTCCTAAAGCTTACAGTCATAAAGTTTCTACTATTGAACAATTACAAAATCTAAATCAGTTTACCAAAGATCAGTTGCCTGGTACCTTAATTTCTTTTGAAATGAGATAATTTGGTACACATAGTGCAAAAGTTGAGACTGCCTTCAAAGTTGGCAAATATGAGAAGACTGTGGAATTAGATCAAGAAGACTCTGCTGATGTGGAATCTAACTTTGTGAGAAAAATTAAATTGGGTACTGGTAAGTACAGTGGTAAGTTGCCTTTCAAGTGTTTTAGTTGTGGCAAAATAGGTCATTATGCTTGAAGATGTCCAGAAAGAATCTTGAGAAGCAAGAATAGGGAGAACAAAAGTAGAGTGCCTAAGAAAAGCTACTATGTTAGAGAAGATGATGTTGAAGTTGATAATTAACTCATAACACCAAGATCACTGCAAAACCTAAGATTTACCTTCCACAAGAGAAAAAAGCAAAGAGAAATAATTTGCACAATATTGGATGAATTAATGAAATGGATTGAGAATTACATGTGTTCCAACTTTCTTTTATATTTACAAGTTAAATAAAACCCTAATATGACTTAATAATAACCTAAGACTAAAACTAAGCCCTAAGTAAACTTATTAAAGTGTAATTAAATATTTAATTACACCAACACCCCCCATAAGTGCAACTTAGGGAGAAATGAAAAACATGCAACTAATGCAAGAATGGGTCCTGGCTACAAGGCCATGTTAAGTACCCATGAACAACAAGAATCTCTCATAAAATAGAGAAAAAGGAGAAAAACCCTGTGGGAAAAACCCCTCTCCAAAAGAGAGAAAAAACAAGTAAATGAACATGTGATGGAAGAAGGACAAGCACTAAGACCCCCCAAGAACTGAATCCATCACAAAAGTACAGTCATGAATGCCCCCATAAGAGAGGAAGAAGAGAGGTCTAGTGACCCCCCCATAAATGAGAAGGATGAAACCCCATGAGAGGAAATGCTCCCTCCCAAAATAGAAATGAGAAGAGAGACTATGTAGCCACTCCTCAAGATGACTCCTGCAGTGCTGGAAGATGCTCAACATAGAATAAAGATGAGGAACCATGAATGTTGAACAACATTCCTCCCCTTGGGAAGAAATAGAACTACAGATGTGTGCATGATGTCTTCCCATTCCGGATAGGAAAATACGGGAAGAAGGATAAATGTCTCTAAACTCTGCACATGATCCAAAGACAACAATGATGCTCCTAAAAACTGCTCAAATGTCTCCAATCCACTGCCAAACTATGACTAAAGAAGAGGAGGATGAAGAAAAACATCTGAAGAAAATGATGGTGATGCAACTCCATTGAAGCTGTCATCAAATAGAAGACATATGTCCTCATTGTGGTTCTCCAAATCTGCAAGGTGGGACTCTGTAAAAAATAATGATATATCTAGTAGATATGTGTCCCAATGAGCTATCTCTGGAAGACTGATAATGTTCTACTGCAAAGAATCTGATGTAGCAATAGGTAATATAGATGTGATCTCAATAAGAGAAGGAGAAGAAAGTGAAGTCTCTGTGTCATCTGAACTAGCAAGACCTGTCAAATATGCAAGCTCCTCGATTGTATAATCATCAAAAGGTATGCAATTTGCATCATCAAGGGGTATGTGGTAATCCATAGAAATATCATCTAGGAATGGAGAGATATGTGGGTCTCCATAGATCTCCCAAATGCTAGACCAAAGAGCACATGGGCACTCAATATGTGAGAGAGCTCATAGTGTCATAATCAACACTAGAACCAATCAATCCTACAATATGATCAACATAATTTCCCCATACAAATTTCCTCCCTAATGTATCTGGTTCAGGTATAAGTCCATAAAGATAAGGCAAAAGATTAAGCCACTTGAGATGTGTCAAGATGCCCTTTTGCCAAGACTCATAATTATCCTTACCCAATGTTACCACAGAAGGGTGAATAAAAAAACCCATGATATCTCCTCAAATAAATCATATTAGAGATCAATAATCTGAATATGTATTAATGCTAATAAATGAAGCCCACCAAAACATACAGAACTTCTCCAGGTGCCAAAATGTCCATAATATCAAACAGAAGCCATAAAACTGACAAACTAAATAAAGAATACATAAGGCAAAATATGGAAGAATTTCATAGGTGGCTTTGTATAGATCTCTGATACCTTTCCAACGCCTATTCATTTTTTGAAAAATGGAGATTCTAGGCGCAAGAACGGAGCTCGAAAGCCAAAAATGATGCCTTGACTTCAAACAGAAAAAACTATCACCAGTAGAAATATCTGGAAAACATATCTACACCACTAGATTGTTCTTGGAACTAGCTTTCTGACGCCTATTTGTTTTCAAAATTTGGACACCATATGTCCAAATTATAGCCAATTTCACAAAACTATTTTGAAAGGGCAAAAAAAGCAAGTAGAGGCTAAAAATAGAGATGTAGATTGCGATCTATTTTTCTCAAAATACGTGCCATTTCTACAAAAACAAAGAGATACCTAGATAGGGTTTCTGATCTTGATTTTGAAAAATAGAGTTCATATGAAAAAGTTATGCCCGATTTCCTGAAATTGCTCCAAAAAAGCTCTCAGATTGGATTCCTAAGAAACACTCTTGAAACCTTCACAAATCTGGCTTTTGGAGACCAAATTTAGCCAAACAAAAGATAAATCTACCTTTTCCAAGTGCTCTAAATCCAATGGAATACTCCATTTTACACAGAAACGCACCTAGCAAATGGCTCTTGCTTGAATTTTTCTCTAAATTTGAGAAGAGGCTTACAGATCCGCTCTGATACCATGTTGAAGTTGATAATTAACTCATAACACCAAGATCACTGCAAAACCTAAGATTTACCTTCCACAAGAGAAAAAAGCAAAGAGAAATATTTTGCACAATATTGGATGAATTAATGAAATGGATTGAGAATTACATGTGACAACTTGCTTTTATATTTACAAGTTAAATAAAACTTTAATATGACTTAATAATAACCTAAGACTAAAAATAAGCCCTAAGTAAACTTATTAAAGTGTAATTAAATATTTAATTACACTAACATATGCAAGTATATCTGATGATGAATCCAATTATGAAAATGATGAGGATAATGAATGTATGTTCATAGCTTTAAAAGATGATACTGTCTCTGCTAACTCTAAGAAATGTGTGAAGGAAAGGGCTCCGAAAGTAAGTCTTAATACTAAGGGCACTTTGATATCTTCTTTTCATACCAGACAGGAAAAGAACTATTGGGTCATTGATAGTGGATTCTCAAATCATAGGACTGGTGATAAGAGTAAGTTTGTTAAACTTGAAAAATATGATGGAGGACTAGTTAGATTTGGTGATGATACATCTGCTAAGATATGTGGAAGAGGTTCAATCAGTTTTGATGGAAAGCATAATACTGATGATGTTCTTTATGTTAAGAGTTTAAAGCATAATCTCTTGAGTGTTGGACAAATGTTTAGCAAATGATAAATTCTTGTGTTTCAGGATGGTGGTTGTGAGATCAAGAAAGACTCTAGAACTATAATAGCTGCTGGAAAGAGGACAAATGGAAATTTTTATCAACTCAAAGGTGGTGATGATTATTGTTTCATGACTCAAATTAGTGAGAGTTGGCTATGGCATAGAAGATTATGTCACATCAATTTTGATAGCATGGTAAAAATAAGTTTAGTTCAAGTTGTGAGAGATCTGGCAAAGATTACAAAGCATATCAATGCAATCTGTAAAGAATGTCAAGTTGGGAAGCAAGCAAGAAGTAGCTTCAAAATCAAGGATCAATCTTCTACCGAACTGTTGGAATTGGTGCATACAGATCTTTTTGGTCCTACCAAGGTAAGGAGTTTTCAAGGTGATAGGTATTTCATGCTACTGATTGATGATTATTCTAGAATGACATGGGTTACTTTTGTCAAAGAAAATTCAGAAGCCCTAGATAAGTTTAAAGCATTCAAAGTAATGGTTGAGAATGAAATGGATATGAGAATCAAATGTTTGAGGTATGACTGAGGTGGAGAGTTCACCTCCAATGAGTTTAACATGTTTTGTGAGAATCATGGAATAAAGAGGCACTTATCTGCCCCTAGGACTCCTTAACAGAATGGAGTGGTTGAAAGAAAACATAAAACTATTCAAGAAGATGCAAAGACAATGATTAAGGAAGCAAATCTACTGGAGGTCTATTGGAGAGAATTAATTCATACTACTATTTATATATTGAATAGAGTGAAGGCAAGAGCAAATAGTACAAAGACTCCTTATGAGTTATGGTATGGAAGGATTCCTATTGCCAAGTACTTTAGAGTATTTGGAAGCAAATGCTATATCAGAAGAGATGAAGAAAACCTAGGAAAGTTTGATGCAAGGTTTGATGAAGGTATCATCCTTGGGTATTCTACTAAAAGAAAAACTTACCATTGCTACAACAAGAGGCTAAGAAGGATTATTGAGAGTGCAAATGTCAAAGTTGATGAATATCTACAATAAAATTTAGAAGTAAATGGGTATGAATCAGATGAATCTTCTTGTGGAGAAGAAGAAAATGTTAAAGAAAAGGAAGTGCATATTGATGAGGAAGAAGCTCTAGAAAAGACTCTTAAAACTCCTAAGTATGTGCAAAAGCATCATTCTGAAGATCAAATCATTGGTGATAAGAACAAAGGTGTGCTAACAAGAAGGAAAGCTATTGAAGAATAGGTAAATCTATGTTTACTCTCTAAAGTTGAACCTAAGGCAGTAATTGAAGCATGCAAGGATGAATATTAGATCAAGGCTATAGAAGAAGAACTAATGTAAATTGAAAAGAATTAAACTTGGGAACTTGTCCCAAGACCAACAAACAAAAATGCAATTGGAACTAAGTGGGTATTCCAGAGCAAACTGAATGAGAATGGCGAAGTGGTAAGAAACAAGGCAAGGATTTTGTGTAAGGGTTACTCACAAGTGTTGCAAGTATGAGGTTAATCAGTGTTGTCATTGATGTCAACATACTCATATTGCTTGACAAGAAGGATTGGATGAGATGTGTGCTGAGGATATTGAGAAAATTAGTCTTAGTCAGGAACAGTGAAGAATAGTGATGAGAAGAAGGCAAAAGTACTCAATAAGTTGATGATCAAAGGATGTGGATTAAAGAATTTGTAGCTATGAGTCTTGAGATGATCCAGTTAAGTTTTCAAAGGTCCGCATGCAGATTTGAAGAAGTTGTGATTGATCAAGTAGAACCGGTTCTGGGAAATGCTCCGGAGTGACAGAGTGCTACAAAGAGGTCCAGTGAGATCCAGAAGTGCATTATCCTATCTTACAGATTGGATGGAGTATTTGGGATGTCCTTGTGATGTGTCATCTCAATTTGTTCATGATTTGGAGATTCGGAAGCACATGTTTCAGTATGACAGTGGCGATAGACTGTGTTCTTGAAGTTCCGGATGAGGAAGAGAAGAGATTCTGGTGAATAGAGGAAGTGCGGATGTTCCTGGTCATTCAGGCAAGCTTGTGAAGGTTCTTGGATCATGTTGAAGTTGTGTTGTTGATCCGCATTAGTGGTAGAGCCCAAATTGAAGATATTCTTCCGGATGAAGTTCTTGTTCAGACTAGTTGACCAGATGAGTTGTTCATCTTGCAAATGTTCTTGTGATAGCCGACTGGATGTATTATTCATCTTGTGATTGTTCTTATGACTGAGTGTCAACTTAGATGCTTATTCCTAAGTCGATGTCTTGTATAAATGAAGGTTTGTGAATCCATTTTGAAGTGAGTGGTGGAGCAGATGAGTGTGGTATAGTGAAAAAGTGAAAGGCAAAGCAGTTGTGTTTTTAGGCGTAAATGAAACTGATCTAGACATGGTGAAGATGTCATTCTCTAGTTCAAGGTTGTGATACTTATGATCTTGTAGACAGTGTGTCTCTTCTGTAGGCAGTGTGCCTCTTTGTGAGCAGTGTGCTCGGGCAGTGAGCCCTGACTGGCATGCGCCATTTCTTTTTCTTATTCTTCTAACAGAGAATAATCCTTGGGTTAATCACCCCATGGTTTTTCCCTTAACTAGGTTTTCCACGTCAAAAATATTGGTGTCTAATGTGTTGATGTTTATCTGCTCCGGTGTTTATGCTCTCTGCCTTCATGAATGGTTAATTGATATGCTGTTATCTAACAAAGAAGAATCAAGTGTTTAAGTAGAAGCAAGTTTTTGGACAACTGATTCACCCCCCCCTCAGTTGTGAGCCCTAGATCTAACAATTGGTATCAGAGCACAAGTTCCTCTGAAAGGAGCTTAACCGCTTGAGGAGATCTAAGATGTCGTCATATAAGAAGGATAGTCCGAAGTTCGATGGAACCAATTTCTCACTCTGGAAAGGTCACATGAGATGTCACTTGGAGTGTATGGGAAAAGCATATCTATCCATGATCTCAAAGGTTTATGTACCTCCACAAGGTGGTCCAACAACATTGAATGAAATCACAGATGCTGAAAACAATTTATGGACCAAAGAAGCTCTTCTAAGTGCATTAAATGTTACAGATCTTTCAAATGTTATTGACCTACCAACTGCATATGAAATCTGGACTAAACTAGAACTTCTGTATGAAGGAGATGAGTTTGTCAAGAGTGCAAGGTTGCAAAGTCTAAAAGGGAAATTTGAAAGATTGAAGATGAGAGATGATGAAAATATCACTACCTTTATGCCAAGAGTGAATGAGCTGGTGTGTGGAATCATGAATGCTGGTGGAGTTCTGGATGAAAATAAAATTGTTTGCAAAATTCTTAGATCTCTTCCTGCTGCCTACAAAATCAAGGTTGCTACCATTGATGAATTCAGATCCCATACAACTATCACAAGATAGCAATTGGCTAGCAAATTGGCTACATTTGAAATGACTGAGTTTGGAGATGATCCCCCCAAGACTAAATCTGCATTCAAAGCCAGTGCCTTTGTGAAAGGAAAACAAAGATTTGATCTGGAAGAAAACTCTTCAAGGAAGCTGTCATGGTATGATCAAGCAAGGAAAGACATGGAAGAGGAAGAAGTAGAAATAGCTCAACTTGAAGCCCTCATTGCAAAGAGACTACCAAGGGGATCTGGTAAGTATGAAGGAAAACTACCCTTTAAGTGCTTCAACTACAATAAGATTGGTCATTTTTCTTCAAGATGTCTGGAAAGATCTGCAAGGTCAAATGCTAATAGACAAAGGTTCCAAAAGAACTGTTATTATGTTCATGAAGAAGATGATAATGAAGGAGTAACAGATGATGAATCAGAAATGGGAAGCAAATCTGAAAATGAATGGGTGTTTATTGCCATCAAGGAAGAAGATTCCATATCCTCTGAATCTATCAATCATAAGGTTGTGGAAAGAGCCTTGGCTGCCCAAATTAAAGAAAAGGATGACTGGGTTATTGACAGTGGATGTTCTCACCACATGACAGGTGACAAGAGCAAGTTCTTAGATTTGGAAAGATATGAAGGAGGAATGGTAAAGTTTGGTGATAATTCTGTTGGCAGAATCAAAGGTAGGGGAACTATTTCCTTTGATGGAAAGAGCAAAACCAGTAATGTACTATATGTTGAAGGATTGAAGCACAATCTTCTCAGTGTTGGTCAGTTGGTGGACAAAGGCTATGATCTTCGGTTCAAGAATGGAAGATGCAGGATCTTTGAAAGCTCCGTAACTGAGATTGCATCCGGTACTCAAACAAAAGGTAATATCTTCCATCTAGTTGGTTCAAATAAAAGTTGTCTGTTTGTTCAAGTTGATCAGAGTTGGTTATGGCATAGAAGAAAGTGTCATGTGAATTTTGATAACATCATCAAGATAAGCAATACTCAGGCTATAAGAGATCTTCCAAAATTGGTGAAACCTACAAATAGTTTGTGCAAAGAATGTCAGCTAGGTAAACAGAGCAGAGTCTCTTTCAAAAGCAAGGATCAGTCCTCTACCGGATTGTTGGAATTAGTTCATATTGATCTCTGTGGTCCGACAAGAATCAAGAGTATGCAAGGTGACAGATATTTCATGTTGCTAATTGATGACCATTCCCAGATGATGTGGGTTACCTCCTAAAAAGAAATTAGAAGCCCTTGAGAAGTTCAAAATCTTCAAGGCTATGGTAGAGAATCAAACCGGATTGAAACTGAAATGTTTAAGGTCTATAGAGGTGGTGAATTCACATCCAGTGAATTCATCAACTTTTGTGAGAAGCATGGCATAAGGAGACAGTTGTCTGCTCCTAGGACTCCACAGTAGAATGGAGTAGTTGAGAGAAAGAACCGGACCATCCAGGAAGCAGCCAAGACAATGATGAAAGAAGCAAATGTTCCTCAGATGTTTTGGAGAGAAGTTGTCAGCACTGCAGTCTACACCCTTAATCAAGTTCAAATCAGAAGCAATACCGGTAAGACTCCTTATGAACTTTGGTTTGGCATAACTCCCACTGTGAGATATTTCAGAATATTTGGTAGCAAGTGTTACATCAAAAGAGATGAAGATTTAGGAAAGTTTGATGCTAGAAGTGATGAAGGAATTTTCCTGGGTTACTCCACTCAAAGCAAAGCATACCAGTGTTACAATAAGAGATTGAGAAAGATGATAGAAAGTACAAATGTGAAGGTTGATGAAGGAGTTGAGAAGCCCTCAAGATTCTATGAATGTGAAGAAGATGATCAGAATGATTATTTGGTGCAAGGAGCTCCATCCTCCTCTGAAATTTAGATCCATACTGATCTGGTAAATTAGGAAGAAGAGGTTTGTCTGAATGAGCCTAATCAAGAATTAGTAGTGCAAGAAACTCCAAAAGTTCTAAGGTATGTAACTCAATCATTCTGAAGATCAGATCATAGGTGACAAGAGTAAAGGGGTACAAACAAGGAGAAGAATTGCTCAAGACTCAAATGAATACTGTCTGATTTCAAAGATTGAACCTAAGACAGTTAATGAAGCTTGCAATGATGAAAACTAGTCCAAAGCAATGGAGGAAGAATTAATGCAAATTGAGAAAAATCATACTTGGGATCTTGTTCCCAGACCTAGAAACAAGAATGTGATTGGAACCAAATGGATCTTCCAGAACAAACTAAATGAAGTTGGTGAAGTAATCAGAAACAAAGCTAGATTGGTCTACAAAGGCTACTCTCAAATAGAAGGAATTGATTTTGAAGAGACTTTTGCTCCAGTGGCAAGAATTGAAGCAGTCAGATTATTTCTTGCATTTTCTGCCTTCAAAGACTTCAAGGTATATCAGATGGATGTCAAGTCTACCTTCCTAAATGGTGACTTGGAAGAAGAAGTGTACATTAAACAACCGGATGGATTTCAATTGTCTGATCATGATGATATGGTCTGCAAGTTGAAGAAAGCACTGTATGGTTTCAAGCAAGCCCCAAGAGCATGGTATGAAAGGTTGAATAAGCATCTTGTATAGATTGGTTTCAACAAAGGCACTGCTAATAGTAACCTATACTTCCAAATAGATAAGGAAAACATCTTGATTGTTGAAGTATTTGTTGATGATATCATCTTTGAAGGAAAAGATAGCATGTGTAAAACTTTTGCAAATCAAATGAAAAGTGAGTTTGAAATGTCAATGTTTGGTGAAATGAATTTCTTCTTGGGTCTGCAAATCACTCAGACAAAGAAAGGCATCTTTATCTGTCAGACCAAATATGCAAAAGAATTGTTGAGGAAATTCGGAATGGAAGATTCAAAGCCAATGAACACTCCTATGGCAACCGGATGTAAGTTGAGCAAAGATGATGACTCTCCTAAGATAGATCAGACCAAGTATAGATCAATGATTAGAGAACTATTGTATCTCACTTAGACTAGACCAGATATAATGCAGGTTGTTGGTCTTGTGGCAAGATTTCAGGCTGATCCTAGAGAATCTCATGTCATGGCAATCAAAAGAATTTTTAGGTACTTGAAAGGAATAGTTGAGTATGATCTATGGTATTCTAGAGATCATGATTTCTCTCTTCATGTATATATAGATGCAGATTGGGCAGGAGATGTGGATGACCGGAAGAGTACAAGTGGAGGAGCATTCTTTTTGGGAAAAAGATTGGTTTCTTGGCTAAGCAAGAAACAAGAGGCAATATCTCTGTCTACAACTGAAGCAGAATACATTGCAGCAGCAGGTAGTTGCACTCAAATCTTATAGATGAAGCAGATGTTAAGAGACATTAAAGTAGAATATGAGGAGCCTATCACCATTTTCTGTGATAATTCAAGTGCAATAAATATTTCTAAGAATCTGGTGTTGCATTCTAAGACCAAACACGTATCTATCAAGTTTCACTTTCTAAGAGAGCAAGTGAACAAGGGAGAAGTCAAATTGGAGTATGTACCCTCCAAGGATCAAATTGTAGATATCTTTACTAAACCTCTTCCCAAGGACTCTTTTGAGTATCTCCAGGAGAAGTTAGGGGTCATGGCCCCTCCGGTGATGAACTAGGATGCACTGATGTGCATCAATCTGGTGGATATCACAGTCATATCTTATGATCTGGATTGATGATGGGGAGCTGCTACTGAGGGGGAGTAGCTGGTATGATTCTGGTGTGTTAGAGTTGCAAGTATGAGCCCTTTTCCATTGATGTCAAAGGGGGAGAGAAGACGTGTAAAAAACAAGTGGTTGATGATCAAAGGGGGAGCAGTAAAGGAAGAGAAGACATGTGAAGAGTTGTTGCTGATAGGGGGAGCTGTAACAGAAAGGAGAAGATCTTGTCTTGATGGTTTTTCACATCATATGTTGCCATGAATGACAAAGGGGGAGATTGTTATAAGTATGAGGTTAATCAATGTTGTCATTGATGTCAACATACTCATATTGCTTGACAAGAAGGGTTGGATGAGCTGTGTGCTGAGGATATTGAGAAAATTAGTCTCAGTCAGGAACAGTGAAGAATAGTGAAGAGAAGAAGGCAAAAGTACTCAATAAGTTGATGATCAAAGGATGCAGATTAAAGGGTTTGTACCTATGAGTCTTGAGATGATCCAGTTAAGTTTTTAGAGGTCCACATGCATATTTGAAGAAGTTGTGATTGATCAAGTAGAACCGGTTCTGGGAAGTGCTCCAAAGTGACAAAGTGCTACAAAGAGGTCTGGTGAGATCCAGAAGTGCATTATCCTATCTTACAGATTGGATGGAGTATTTGGGATGTCCTTGTGATGTGTCATCTCAATTTGTTCATGATTTGGAGGTCTGGAAGCACATGTTTTAGTATGACAGTGGTGGTAGACTGTGTTCTTGAAGTTCCGGATGAGGAAGAGAAGAGATTCCGGTGAACAGAGGAAGTGCAGATGTTCCTGGTCATTCAGGCAAGCTTGTGAAGGTTCTTGGATCGTGTTGAAGTTGTGTTGTTGATTCGCATTGGTGGTAGAGCCCAGAATTGAAGATATTTTTCCAGATGAAGTTCTTGTTCAGACTAGCCGACTGGATGAGTTGTTCATCTTGCAAATGTTCTTGTGATAGCCGATCGGATGTATTATTCATCTTGCGATTGTTCTTATGACTGAGTGCCAACTTAGATGCTTATTCCTAAGTTGGTGTCTTGTATAAATGAAGGTTTGTGAATCCATTTTGAAGTGAGTGGTGGAGCGGATGAGTGTGGTATAGCGAAAAAGTAAAAGGCAAAGCAGTTGTGTTTTCGGGCGTAAATGGAACCGATCCAGACATGGTGAAGATGTCATTCTCCAGTTCAAGGTTGTGATACTTATGATCTTGTAGATAGTGTGTCTCTTTTGTAGGCAGTGTGCCTCTTTGTGAGCAGTGTACTCAGGCAGTGAGCCCTGACTGGCATGTGCCATTTCTTTTTCTTATTCTTCTAACAGAGAATAATCCTTGGGTTAATCATCTCGTGGTTTTTCCCTTAACCAGGTTTTCCACATCAAAAATCTTGGTGTCTAATGTGTTGATGTTTATTTACTCTGGTGTTTATGCTCTTTGTCTTCATGAATGGTTAATTGATATGCTGTCATCTAACAAAGAAGAATCAAGTGTTTAAGTAGAAGCAAGTTTTTGCACAATTGATTCACCCCCCCTCTTAGTTGTGAGCCCTAGATCTAACAACAAGTGGAAGGAATAGACTATGAGGAAACTTATGCTCTGATGGAAAGAATGAAGGCCATCAGGATGTTTTTGGCTTTTGCAACACATAAGGAATTAAAAGTATATCAAATGGATGTGAAGTCTACTTTTTTGAATGGTGAATTGGAAGAAGAAGTATACATAGAACAACTAGATGGATTTCAGTTATCAGATAAACCAGATATGGTTTGTAGGTTGAAGAAATCACTATATGTTTTGAAGCAAGCTCCCAGAGCTTGGTATGCAAGGTTAGACATGCACTTAATACAACAAGGATTCAATAAAGGTTCTGCAGATAGCAATCTATACATCAAAGTAGGATAAGATCAAATTCTAATTATGGAAGTGTATGTAGATGATATAATATTTGGTGGAAATGAAGGTATGTGTAAGATTTTTGCAGATGAAATGCAGAAAGAATTTGAAATGTCAATGTGTGGGGAAATGAACTTCTTCCTTGGGCTATAGATCAATCAGATAGATAAAGGTATTTTCATTTCACAATCAAAGTATGTAAAGGAGATGTTAAAGAAGTTTGGAATGGAAGATTCTAAACCAGTTCTTATCCCTATGATAACTAGTTGCAAGCTGAGAAAGAATGATGAATCTCCTAAGGCTGATCAAAGTATTTATAGATCAATGATTGGAGGACTACTATATTTAATTACTACTAGACTAGACATTATGCATGCAGTATGTCTTGTGGCTAGATTTCAAGAAGATCCTAGAGAGTCACATGTTGCAACAGTGAAGAGGATATTCAGATATTGAAAGGGCACTCCAGATCATGGCTTGTGGTATCCAAAGGATAATGATTTTTCTCTAGGCACTTATATAGATGCAGATTGGGATAGTTGTGTAGATGACAGGAAAAGCACAAGTGGTGGTGCATTCTTTCTTGGAAATAGAGTGGTTTCATGGTTAAGTAAGAAGCAAGATTCAATATCTTTGTCTACTGTAGAGGCAGAATATGTTGTAGTAGCATCTTGCTACATATATGTATTGTGGATGAGACAAACCTTGAAGGATATTAGAGTGGTATATGATGAACCTATTCCTATCTTTTGTGATAATACAAGTGCTACTAACATTTCAATGAATCCAGTGACGCACTCAAGGACAAAACATATATCAATCTGGTGTCACTTTCTAAGAGAGAAGGTTGTTGAGAATGAAGTGAAGCTTGAGTATGTGCCTACAAAGGATTAGGTTGCTGCTATATTCACTAAGGCTCTTCCTAAGGATACTTTTGAGTATCTTCAGGAGAAGTTAGGGGTTATTGCCCCTCCTTCTTTGAACTAGATGCATAAGGAGATGCATCAGTCCAGTTATTTTCATGATTCATTCTTTATTTTGGACTGATGTTTGAGGCTACCTCTCAAGGGGAGTAGGTAGTGGTTGTGATGGTCATTATAGTCAAGGGGAGTAAGTTCTAATGTTGGTTTATTCTAAGGGGGAGTATGCAGAGTAGTAAATGAAATGATGTTGCAAAGTAGTAGTGAGTAGGTACAAGCTTGAGCAGTTGTCTAAAGATGAGATTGAAAGAGAGATGTGTAGCCCTTTGCCTTTGATGTCAAAGGATGGGAGAGAGAAATGTGAAAAAGGAGGGAGTTAGTTGTCAAGAAGTGAGTATTAAGCCGGGGGGGAAAGAGAAAGAGAAAGCAAAAGAGTTGGTATGAAGCATAGTATTGAAGATGTTGTTGCATTGATGGTTTTTCACATTATGTGTTGCCATCAATGACAAAGGGGGAGATTGTTGCAAGTATGTGCAGTTAGTGTTTTCATTGATGTCAACAAGCTTTTGTTGTCATTGGTGTCAACTGTATGAGCAAGAGGATTGCAAGAGTGTGTATGAGAAAAGGGATTACAAAAGTGTGAGCAAGATGGTTTTGTGTGGATGCTATCTCTGATGTTGAGGAAGTGCTGAAGTTGGTGATAATATGCTTCTGGTGCTTGCTTTCCAAGTGATTTTGAGAAAATTTGAATAATAAAGGAAATAGTGTGTTGTAAAGATGTTCTGTGTTGCAAGGTAGTGTTTTGGTTTTGCTCCACATTTCTTATATATTGAAAATTCATTCATGTGGTTTTAATATGTTGTTTAGAGGTGTTTATAGATGCTACATTCAAGATTTGGCATGCTAGATTGTTGTGTAGAGGGAGGTGTGTTCACCAGTATGAAGATTGTTATTTGCAGAGGTTTGTAGAGGTGTCTGCGAGAAATTTCTTTTCTCCGCATTTCTCCACAAAGTTGTTTTAGGTCTTGCAGTTCTGGAAGTGTTCTTATAAGTTCATATCTTTCTTCTATTGAAGATGCTCATGGTTTGATGCTCTGGAAGTTGATTTCTAGAGATACAGTGTATGACAGAGATAGTTAAGTATACTAGATAAATAGGGTAAGGTTGTCCGGCAGGTGAAAGTTGTTGCAAAGGAATTTGTTGGATTTCAGGATGTTTCATGATGTTTGTGGAATACTTTAGATTGTGTTAAAGCTTGGTATATGGTCCACAAAGTTATATTTTTCCTTGAGGAAGTGTGTACTTAAAAGTTCATTGTGTTAACATAGGTTTGGCTAACCTTGGGTGTTTACACTAATTGCGGAGTTGCTTAGGTGATTGTGGATGTGGGGAGTGGCGTGCTTGGATGAATTTAGGTCTAAGATAAGGTGTGTTGTGTTTGTCTTCATTCCTTTCCACCATGGGAATGTTTTAGGCCCAATCTAATTTGAATTTGTGAAACTAAGGTGCCTTACCGACCTTGGAGAATGCTTTCAAGGTTGAAGATGATATAAATAAGTATCAAGGGATTGTGAAAGGGAGTGGACACGATGTATGTGATGTGAATAATGGTGTGGTAGATTGTGTAGTGTGGTACAAGATTTCATGAGTTAGATTATTGGATGCAATGAGAAGAACGTGTCTACAATTCTTTAGTATGACTGCGAAGGTGTTGAAGGTGTTGCGATGGAATTCTCTGTTGCATTGAGATAGTCTTCTCCTTGTAACAATAATCTCTATCTTCTCTATTTTGGTAGTGAGCCTTTCTTTTGGGTAGTGAGCCTATTATTTTTTAGTGTTGATATTACTTTATACTGTGAGCTAATCCTCACCGTGGTTTTCCCTTCTTGGGTTTTCCACGTAAATCTAGTGTTATCTTGTGTTTGATGTTGATTTGATTCAGTTTCTGTTATTTGTTTTCATGCTTAATCATCATAACAATTTAAGGGCTAATTGAATTGATGAGGATCTAAATGTGTTTGAGGGTTTTGGAATTATAAGTTACAACTGATTCACCCCCCCTCTCATTTTTCTTCTGCATTCAACACTCTCACATATTCTTAAGAAGAACAACATAGAGGTTCCTAAATCTATCAAAGATTCCTCATCAAGCCAAGAAACTTCTAAGGAAAAGGTATAAGAGAAATCTAAGGGCAGGCCTCTAGTTGTAGTTACATCTTCTTCAGCTCCATCTTGGATCATTGTGTAATGTTAGAAAATGTCCCCTTGGGGGCTTTTCCCTCATAAGGTTTAGCTCCCGAGTCTTTAGTATGCATTTAATACATTTTAGTTCATACTTTGGCATCCTAATGGAATGAGACCTACGTTCCATGGAAAATTGGACATAGGTGGACCCCTTAAGCTATACCCTACCCAAAATAGGGGGGAGGACTTGGGCACCTGTGCCCTAGTCTTGCCCTATTCTGGGGCAGCCCCAATTTCTGAGTGTTGGTTTATGACCATTAGTTGGTTCTTTTACCGACACAGTAAAGTTTAATTTTTAAAATCTTGGAGAGAATGCTTGTAGGTACATATATAAGCATGTTTAGGCATTCATTTGTAAACTAGATGATTACTAGGAAGCTATTGTGTTCTCAAGGTGATTCAAGGCTTTCTATTGTGTTGCAAGAGAAGACTTGTATGTTTTATGTGTTGATATTTGCAGATTTGAGCATCAATCTCCTTATGGCATGAAGAGCGTCTTCCTCCATGAGAGCTTCACTACAAGGTGGCATATCATTATGTTTTTATCATTGATTCCTTTGGTTTTTGACCTCTTCCTCACAAGGGCACACCATCTTTATCTGACAATGGTGTTCAGAGACTTAAGTGTCCTCTGGGGCTCAATTGAGGCAAGCCTCTAAACACCACAACCCCCAAACCAAGTCTTTTGATTGCAGGTTACACATGTCGCATTTGGAAAAAGTGGAGTTGTAGGAAGGCTTGGTAGGCATCAGGGATTTGAGATATGAAGAAAAGTTAGACAAAGGAGCACTTCTAGGACTAAGGCACCCACAACAATGTCCTCCATAGATAGATCTCAGGAAACATAAGTTACAGGGCTGATCAGTGTCGGAAGGAGGTTCAGATTCCCCAAAAAAGAAAGTACCTTGGACTTGGGTACTTGTACCTTAGTCCTTGACTATTTCTCTTCAGAACCCTGAAAACAGGTATTATGTGATTTGTTATTTTACTCTCATCTGCAAGAGCTTTCTCTGTTATTCATCAATTTGTTGTCGTATTTGCATAATTAGGGTTTTAACGGTTAATTGGACATAAGAGAAGGAAAAATTGATAATTAATTTCCTAATCCAAGTTTCCCTTCATTTTCAAGTGACCTAGGGTATGATAGTGCTCGCCACTTGACCCTAGATGCTTCAATGTTTAGTGGAAATGAGGGTTTTAGCATCTAAACAACAAAATATTAACAAAATCCAATTTTACTCTAAACATTTTGGTGAACCTGTGTTTTTGGACTTAAATTGCAACTTGATGAGTGTTTGTCTTTAGATTTGGATTTCATTCATTCATTCATTTGGTCATTTATTCTATTGCACTAAGAGAAATTCAAAAAATTAGAAAAATTAGAAAAATACAAAAAAAATGCATTGTTTGGCTTACTAAATTACATCAATTCTTCCTAAATTTTCCTAATTCATGTTTTTTGCATTAGATCTGATATAAACTACAGAAAAATACAAAAAATTAGAAATTTACATTGCATTTTCATCATTTAATTGCCAGGGTTTAATGGAAATTTTGACAATTTTATATAACCTAGTAATTCCAAAATCTAAGGTTAGTAGGCAAAATCTTTTATCAAATTTTTCTACTAATTTTAGAGGCTCATTAAAATTCATTTGGTTGTAGTCTTGCATTTTAGTGTGAATTTGCATTTAGATTTAAAATATTTGTATTTTTGCATAGAAAATTTCAACAAAAACTAGCAATTTTGATGCATTTTCATTAGATTTACATTGGCATTTTCAGATCTGAGAGTAAGTCAGTTTCATCATAAATTAGACTTCAAAACATTCACATAGAATTTTGTCCCAATATCTCAAACCTAGGGCTTCAAAAACAACAATTTTTACTAAAATTGGCCTTATCGACTCTCTAAACTTGCACTATAGGTGTGTTGTGAAGGATATTTTTGCATCAATTTGTTGTTATTAGGGTAATCATTTTTTACCCCTCAAAAAAAGCTTCACAACACCCTTCTAACGGGCTCTTGTAGTGAAAATTTGGTGAAAAACTACATTTTGACCATTTTTGTCATAGGGTTTGACCTAGTTTGCACTCCAAGCGTGTTGTGATCAATTTTATTGATTGAGGTGGCTGATATCATTGATATTCTTCACTATACCTCATAAAATTCCTTACAACACCCCTTTTTCTAGGTCTTGGAGTTGAAAAATAGCTTATTTTTGCTATATTTTCACTAGGGTTTGACCTCAAGTGGTGCTAAAAGTCTGTTGTGCTGGGTATTTTTGCACTAAGTGGCTATTATTACTAATATTATTTTCTCTCCATCATCATTTTCCTCACAACACCCTTTGTTATGCTCTTTTACATTGAATTTTGGTGAAATTGTCTATTTTGACATATTTTCGCTATATTTTGACTTGGCATTATCTTGGATTTGCATCAAGAGTGTGTTAAGAGTGATTATATTGCTGTTTTGGATTGATATCAGACATATAATTTTCTTCCCTTGACTGAAATCATTACAACATCCTTTGTTTCATTCATTGGCATTGAAAGGTATCAAAAAATCAAGCATTCTGGGTTGTTTGTACTCTTATCTTTTGCACCAATTTTGAAAAGATTTCAAAATCTGATTTGGCATTGATTTGAGCATAAAAACATGGCCTCTAATCATAACAGCAACTATAGATTCCCTCCTAGACCTTACATAAAAAGAAAGGCTCCTGAACCTGAAATTGTCTTCACTCCTCATGATAGAACAACTGGAGAAAAAGAAGGACCTCTTTACATCACTGTAAAAATAATGGGAAACCCCATGAATGGAACTCTTATCAATCCTAATTGATGACTAATTTTTCCACTGAGGAGTTCTTCTTTTCACATCAATTAATGCAAGGTTCTTATGACCTCTCGAGCATGATGATTAAGAGGCATAAGGGAAACTTTATCAAGCCTTTGGGTAAGATATCTTTATTAGTAACATTATCCAAAAAACATGTTGAACAATGGTTTGATGTTGTCCCTATTTTTAACCTCTTTCACATTAAATTGGGACATTCATGGCTAAAATAAATGAAAGCTATCCCTTCAACTATACACCATTGTCTAAAATTCCCTTTGGATGGCCATATAATCACTATCCCTCGAAACAAGTATAAACCTTTGGTTCAGAAAAAACATTACAAGTTGAATTACTTTTGGGATAAAACTGAAGTACCTAGTCATCCTACACAAGAAATGACAAAAAATAAACAAACTACATGTGAAGAGAACTTTAGACCGAAAGGACAAGGTCCCTATGCTGAGGTTCCTCCCCTGAAATCCTTACAAGGATTGGGAGGTCGTTGTTAACAACAAATTGTTCCACTGTGACAAATGAGATTTGATCCCAGTGCTTCATCTTCTAATTTTCACAAACCTATGAAAGAGGATAGCCCTATCTTACAAAAGATAAGTGGTAAAACAAAATGAAATAGAAAAGAAAGAGAAAGAAGAAAAAGAAGACAAGAATATGCTATAAACCTTGCCTCTCAAAAAGAAAACATCGATCCTAACATTCAACCAAACAATAATGATCTTAACGATGAACAACATGATGAACAAGATATGAACTTGGCTATGGTGCTGTATGTCACACTGTCCTCCAACATTAGAGAGTGGGAAGATGATGATGATGATTTTCTTATAGATAACTTCTAGCCCGAAAGGGGCCCTACAGGTAAGTATCTTTAACCCTTTATCTCTCTCATGATGTGCTTCCCCCGTGATGTGTTATGTGTTGTTTAGGCCTCCTGGGATGACCTCAAATTCTCCCATAAGGTTCAGGATGCCAGGAGACTGCCTCTATTGTGACCTTCTTCTATTTGTATCATCATTCTTCTAAATTGTCTCTCTCTGATTTCATTTTTGTGTGTTGTGTCTTGAGGACATAGAGTCATGGTTGGTGACTTGGGGGCAACCTCCTACGTGACTATCCCTAAGACACTTGTTTCTCCTCTCTTATTTATTTTTTCCCTTCCTCTAGTGTTTCCATCTAGCGGGAGGATAACAACAAACATTTATATTGATGCGGACCTAGTGTCCCTTTCGAGAGCAATCAAATAATGGACTTAGTTCCTAATATGATGATGGGGTTGTATATCTTATCCAATGCTTGGCCAGAGGAAGCACTCGTGCTTTCTACATAGTGAACTTTATGATGTTTATGTCGCATTTACAAACCTTAACAATACTGCTACTCCGTGCACCTTTGTTTTCCTTTGAATCTATCCTTGGTGGTACTCGATTCAGAGAGCTTCGTGATATAGCCTCACGATTATCCTCAAACTCCAAATTCATTGTATAACCTTGGCTCTTTGTGTGGTAAATCATATGCATTGATGTTGTTGTTTATCATAATGTTGTAGACACTAACAAGTTTCTTGCAGGGATGTGTTTGTGGGAACATCTGGCAATTGTAAAGTACATGTCACCTCCGGGGGGCATGGGCTTTGCAAAAGCCAGTGTTCCCTTGTGTGTTTTCTTCCTACCTTAATGTGCTTGATATCGATAACTGATATCAACCACCGTAAGGTGGGGGCATATATAAGGTAAGATGTTTGTTATAGATGTTAGCAATGTGTTTTACCTCAGATGCAAAGAATTGCGCCCTAGGGTAGTGCATTGTGCATCCTGAGTTTGTTTGTAATCAATCAATCAATCATGTAAGCCCATTTCAGAGGTAGGGATGGTGTATTTCTCAGAGAAGAGTGCATCATCCTATCATTTTCAAAAGTCCTCTACGGAGGCAAGCAGTGGTTCTATGACTAACTCAACCCTTAAGTGTGTTTTCAACGATTGTTGTGGCGAAGCCCAATCATCGATGTGTGCCTGTAATGTGCCTAAGATGGTTTTGGACCTAGAAATAGGTACACTCCATTTCTTGTCTACCATTTTTTCTTCGTGTCTTCAAGTGTGTGTGTTTTAGCATGCTTGTTTTGTGTGGCATGTTTGTTGCCCCATATGTAGAGACTTGCGCCCTCAGGTAGTGCTTCCTGCATTTTTGGGAGGTTTTGCGTGTCTTGTGTGTGTGTTGCCCCATATATACTGAGACCTGTGCCTTAAGGTGGTGCATCCTGTATTATGGGAGGCTTGTTTACTTTCCAGTACTTGCATTTGCATTTCATAGATATGAGAAAAAGAAAAGAAAAGATATCATTTATGTCTTCCATGCATTAATGTGTCTTCTATGCATTAATTGTCTTCTCTATGTTTTGCATGACTGTAACTGTCTTCTTCATGTTTTGCGTGTCTGTTACTATTTTCTATGTGATTGGCATGTCTTCTCCATGCTTGGTGTGTTTTTTGTGTTTGTGACCTTACTTTAATGCATGTATTAGCCTCACGTTTATACATACATTAAAATGGGGGCTAAATGTAACATCAGAAAATGTCCCCTTGGGGGCTTTTCCCTCATAAGGTTTAGATCCTAGGTCTTTAGTATGCATTTAGGACATTTTAGTTCATACTTTGGCATCCTGATGGAATGAGACCTAGGTTCCATGGCAAATTGGACCTAGGTGGACCCCTAGAGGTGTACCCTGCCCAAAATAGGGGGAGGACTTGGGTGCCTATGCCTTAGTCCTACCCTATTTTGGGGCAGTCCCAATTTCTAGGTGTCATTTTATGACCATTAGTTGGTTCTTTTGATGACACGATAAAGTTTGATTTTTAAAATCTTGGCAGGAATGCTTGTAGGTGCATATATAAGCATGTTTAGGCATTCATTTGTAAACTAGATGATTACTAGGAAGCTATTGTGTTCTCAAAGTGATTCAAGGCTTTCTATTGTGTTGCAAGAGCTGATTTGTATGTTTTATGTGTTGATGTTTATAGATTTGAGCATCAATCTCCTCATGGCATGGAGAGCATCTTCCTCCATGAGAGCTTCACTACAAGGTGACATATATTATGTTTTTATGATTGATTCCTTTGGTTTTTGGCCTCTGCCTCACAATGGAATGCCCTCTTTATCTGAAAATGGTGTTCAAAGACTTAAGTGTCCTCCAGGGCTCGACTGAGGCAAGCCTCTAAACACCACAACCCCCAAACCAAGTCTTGTGATTGCAGGTTACAGGTGTCGCATCTAGAAAAAGTGGAGTTGCAAGAAGGCTTAGCAGGCATCAGGGATTCAGGATCTAAAGAAAAGTCAGACAAAGGAGCACTTCTAGGACTAGGGCACCCGCAACAATGTCCTCCATAGATAGATCTCAGGAAATAGAAGTTACAGGGCTGATCAGTGTTGGAAGGATGTCTAGATTCCCTAAAAAAGCAGGTACCTTGGACTTGGGTGCCCGCACCTTAGTCCCTGACTATTCCACTTCAGAACTCCAAAAATAGGTATTCTGTGATTTGTTATTTTACTCCCGTCTACAAGAGCTTTTTATTTTATTCGTCAATTTGTTGTCGTATTTGTATAATTAGGGTTTTAATGGTTAATTGGATATAAGAGAAGTAAAAATTGATAATTAATTCCCTAATCTAAGTTTCCCTTCATTTGCAAGTGACCTAGGGTATGATAGTGCTCGCCACTCGACCTTAGATCCTTCAATGTTAGGGTAAAAGGAGGATTTCAACATCTATACAATAAAAGATTAACAAAATCCAATTTTACCCTAAACACATTGACTTAGGTGCCTCGCACCATATGGGTTCTTCACAGGTTTCTTCCTTAGAGCCTTATAGAGTATCTACGATCACTTTGGATGATAATTCTCTAGCATCAATTATAGGGAGAGGGTATGTTGAAGTTGAAGGTGGAACATTCACAAATGTTCTAAGTGCACCTTCTCTTTTAGCTAATCTCCTATCAGTGTATCAGATTACCCACATAGGGAAGGGCATGAGAGTTCAATTTTCCCCAGACTTAGTTGAGATTTGAGAACTTTTAACAACAATTTGATAGCTTTGGGAAGGGTAGATCACCAACCTAGGTTGTATGCCTTCTCTCACTTTGCACCTGATGTTTCTCCTAAAGAATTACTTACTCATTCAAACGGATTTATCAAATTATGGCATGAGTGGTTTGGCCAACTTAACTATCGCTACCCTAAACAACTAAGTTGGTAGGATATGGTCATAGGATTTCCTAGAGTTATATTTTCTAAGGGTTTTTGTGAGGGTTGCACCTTTGGGAATCATCCTAAAGAGAAACTTGATAAAGGCAAATATTGGATGGCTACATAGGCTTTGGAGCTTGTTCATAGTGATGTATCAGGGGCATTCCCATATCCATTTTTCACTAAGTCAAAGTATGTTCTTACCTTCATAGATGAATTCTTTAATCTTACACATGGGTCTACTTCCTTTGGAAAAAATCTAAAGTCCTCAACAAATTTCAAGACTTCAAGGCTCTTATTGAAAAATAGTCAAGAAAATTGATCAAGGTTCTTCAAATTGACAATTGGGATGAGTATGTCAACATCAAGTTTGGGCAATTTTGTACAATAGGGGGATAGACTTTCAATACATAGTTTCTTATACTGCCCAATAGAATGGTGTTGCAGAATGTAAGAATATATCCTTAAAAGAGATGGATAACTACATGATACACTCCAAAGACCTTACACCACAGTGTTAGGAAGAAGCAATCAACTATGCTTGTTACATTCATAACCAAGTTCCTCACAAATCCTTGAAAGGAACCACTTCCTTTGAAGCTTGGATAGGTAGGAAAGCATCAGTTGAGCACTTCAAGGTCTTTAGATCTCCAACTATGACACATATATTGAAGCAAAATCACAAGGCTATGGAACCTCAATCCAAACCTTGCATCTTTGTAGGTTCTCCAGATGGTGTAAAAGGTTATCACCTACTCCACCTGACCACACATGAGTTGTTCATTAAGAGGAGTATTAACTTTCAAGAGAATCCTACCAACTCTATATTTAAAACTTATCCTTATATTGTGGACTCACTTGACTTTGATGTTTCTAACAATTCAGACCATCCATAGTAGATTCCTAAGGCAAATTCTTCTTCTTCCAGTTTTGATAGTGAGGATAGTGATGGGGAGTCATCCTCATCCACTTCTAGACTTGTTTTAGAGGTTGATATTTTAGAACCTGACTCTCCCACATCTCATCCTCTTTGGGATAGATAGACACTTTAGAGTGTTGGCACTTGGGCAGGGAATCTAGTAGATGGTAGATGTACATGATCAAATTATTAGAGTGGGACACATGATTTCTATGCCTCAACCTCCAATCCATAGACATTCTAAGAGGCATCAGGCATACCTGAGTGGGATATTTCTATGCATGAGAAATATGATTCCTTAATCATAAATCACACTTGGACTTCACTTCACTTCCTAAGGGAAGGAAGATGGTTTGATGTAGGTGGATATATTTGACCAAGTGTGCTACAAATCATTCAGTTGATAAGTATAAGGCACGTTTGGTTGCCAAGGGTTTTTCACAAGTTGCTGGTGTTGACTACATAGAGACCTTTGCACCCATGGCCAAAACGAATTTCATTCTACTTACTCTTTCTACTACCACCGCACATGGTTGGGATGTGTACTATATGGATGTGAAAAGTGATTTTCTCCACGAAGACCTTGAGGAGGATATCTACATGGGTCAACCAACAGGGTTTGTTTAGGATCCATCCTTATTTTTTAGACTTAGGAAATTCCTCTATGATCTCAAATAGTCCCCTCAGACTTGGTATACCAAGATGGATTTCTTCCTCCTAGCTTCAAATTTCACTTTGTGCCATTCGGATGCTAATGTATATTTCTTGTGGCAGGATGATTCATTGTTGATATTAATACTTTATCTTGATATTTTGATCATCAAGAGCTCTTCATCTACTATTGTAGTAGTGAATTCAACTCTGTAGGATAGATTTGACATGACAAACTTGTGTCTATTGAATTACTTCCTTGGTATTGAGATTTCATAGTCTGATTTAGGGATCACTCTTACACAACCCAAGTTTAGTCTTGATTTACTTGCTTAGTTTCACATGACTCATTGTAAGCCATCTCTGACTCCCTTTCTATCTGGAGTCAAGCTTGAGTTTGATTGTACTACACCACTAGCTGATGCAACCTTGTATCGACAACTTGTTGGTAGTCTCATCTATTTGACCCATAACAGGCCTAATATTTCATATGTTGTCAACATAGTTTCAAGATTCATGTAGGAGCCTCATGAGTTGCATTAGAAATCATCTAAGAGGATCCTTCACTACCTTCATGGCACTCTTAGATTCAAGATTCATTATAGAGAAGGTACATAGGTTGACTTGGTTGGATACACATATTTAAATTGTGCTTGTGATACTTAGAATAGCAAGTCTACTTCAGGTTATAGTTTCTCACTAGGTTATGGTCCTATCAGTTGGTCTAGCAAAAAGCAAAATTCTATTTATTTATCATCCATAGAGAAAGAGTATAGGGGAGTTGTGAATGCAGCTACTGAGGCTATTTGGATTTAGGGGATTCTCATTGAGTTTGGAATTCCATTCAAGCAACCCATAGTTATCTATTGTGACAACCAAAGAACCATCCAAATATGCAAAAATCTAGTCCAACACTAGTGGACCAAACACAAAGATTCACATGGATTTTATTCAGGAGCTTATTCATGGTCAGATCATCGAGTTATTTTTTTTCTAGTCTTCAGACCAGGTTACTGATATATTTAGCAAACCTTTTACTAAAAGCAAGTTCATTCATCTATGAGCTCTTCTTGGGGTCTGGTCTACTTTAGCAAAAACATCATCTTCGAGGAAGCCTTCTAATCCTCTTCATCTTCTTTTCTCTCTTTTGAGGGGGAATTTTTTCCCACTTGCTTCTCCTTTTCTCTACTTTATGAGAGATTACATTGTACTTGGGTACCTCATCAGGCCTAGTTTTCTGGACCCAGTTTGTTATTATGCCCACCTAAGCTATGATTAAGGGGGGTGTTAGTGTAGATATTATCTTATACATGTATCCTACACATGGCATTGAGAGTAATTAGGTATGTGTTAATTAAGATGCTATCTTTGTGCCGACATTCTACTAGAAGATCTCATCAAACCGACAAAAGTATCCCATTAAAATAATATAATCTAGCTATTTATAGGCACTACCAAACTTTAAGATGGGAAACACCACATCCAGAGAGGACTCAAAGTGCATACCTCATGAAACACCTTGGGAATGAACTTCCTAGGACACTTGTTCGATGAAGACATTCTCAAGAGCCATCTTGAACCATTAATACTAGAAGAAACTACTAGGTTTATAAAGTTTGAGGCCATTAAGAAGGATAAGGGGAAGCCCTTAGGAATGGAAATCTAAAATCCCTTGCAATAAATGTAGAAGAATAATGAAAATTCCTACGCAAAGGCATAATATGACAAAAAAAGACTAAATGAAACAAGGCTAAGATCAAAACCCTAGTAGAGCTCATGCACCACTAAACTCTAATCCAATCAAAACATTTTAAAAGATAATTTTCCATAATATTTAAATTCTAGTTTTTTAAGGTGAAATTTGTACTTCTATGACAATAATTATAAATCACATTAATGATATTCAATATAGTGATCTACACACATTACTTATATTCTATTGGAATATAAGGTTTATATTTGTAATAAAGTCACCTTAGTGACTTAGTGATGTTATTTTTTTGTAAGTTTAATTTGGGGCTTAGTTTTCATAGGGAAGTTTAGGAAGTTATATAGGAATGTAATACTTTATAAGAATTTGCATAATATTTTGTATCATCCCAAATTATCACAAATATATAATTTTTATTACTCAGTGTTATTTGATCTATAATCATGATTTTGTTTGTTTATAACATTCTCTATGCTCTACAATTTTAAACATGGTATTAGAGCATGGAAATGGTTATATTCTTGTGAGTAGGGACTCCACTTGGTGAGTTCGAGATGCTACCAAGGAGAGATGCTCTATTTGCACTTGTTATCATTTTTGAGAGGTTGTAGGTACATGCTCAATGCAAGAGGACACAACATTAATTCATTAGTTTGGTTCTATAATTTTTTCTTCATTTGTCTAGAGGCTAAATGGTACATTCTCTGCCTATCATCTAAAAAAAGAAATATTGCCACTGCAAGGAAGATAGAAAATAATTGGAGGTTCCTTGTATTAAAAATTCTAGTTTCTACCATTGAAGAAAATGTTGAAATGGTGAGAAAGTCCTCTAGATTTAGTGCTAGACATTCACATATTTTTGCATGATTTTCATAATCATTTTATGGCCAAAATTTCTTTTGCCACACCAAAGTTTCTTTTGCCATAGCTAGGGCATAGATTTGAATATTTATTTTTTTATATTTCTCTTAAAGTCTAGAAATTTTCTTTGAGGATTTAGTATTTTTTTTAAATATGAGAAGGCTACACAATTCAAAAAGAAGTTTACAAATGTTTTTAAAGATATGATCTTGATCATTCAAGGAAGGGGTTTGAAAATTTTATTTGGCTTTGAAAAGAGGCGTAATTTTTTTGAGATGTTGAGATTTGATGTTAGAGATCATAACTTATAAACACATAAAGGAAAGGTCACTTATTACTAATTTGTCAGCAACAAATTGCTACAACCAATCCATTTTAAAATCATTGAGAATTGAGATTTAGAGGAAAAGGCCAAGTTATTTTATATTGCTAACAATCCATAATCCTTGTGGTAGAACATGTTGCCAAGGTAGACAAGATATTAATGATGAATCTTATAGCCCCTTTTATCTATAAGTTTTTTTAAAGTAGATTTGATGAATTTTTTTTTGTATGTGGATTATATATTTGGAAATGAGACAAAAGATAGAACTTTTTCACAAGAAAAAACTAAGATTGTTGAAGAAATAGCCATAAAGATGGCTACACTACCAAAGGTGTTTGGAATGTACAATTGGATAGTTGTTATCACACAAGGTCCAAATGCTGTTACTGTTGCATAATATTGAAAGGTAAAATTGTTTCCAATGATTTGGCTTCCCAAGGAAAATCTTGTTGACACCAATAGAGTAGGAGATACATTTGTAGGAAGCTTCCTATCTTAGTTGATGCTAGGAAAACTGACTAAAAATTATGTTGATGCTACAAAATATTTAGAAAATGTTATAATTCAATGATGTAGGTACACATATCCTGAGAGTCCCTTGGAATATTCAATTTATCAATAGGCATATTTGAAGAGGCTAGCAAGCACCGAACGTTGGAGGAATCTCATCAAATTGAGACATTTTCTCACTCAGAGATGATGCTTTGTATGAGAAGCATTTATTTTTATGCTCTTTTCTTTGAATTCTAAAAGTGATGAAAAAATTAGAAGCCTATTTTTTGAAGATAGGAAAGGATTTAGTGTAGATAAACTCAACATGGATTGTTGCCCACATAGGTTGTGAGTCTGTGGAACTTGGGAATTATACCATTACGAGGATCATGAGACAACTTGATGGAGCACCATGGATGTATCTCGACATGGATTGTTGGTGAATAATTTGGGAGATTCATGATTCGAGAATTAAGGGAGGTGGTAATTTGGGAACTTAGGAATTTATCTTAGGAGCTACACCTTTACAAGGGTTACGAGGTAGCTTGATGGAGTTCTACCTAGTTCAAAAAATCAAAGAGAATCTTTTCAAGAGTATGAGGTTATTATTGGTTGGCATGTTTTGTTTTATATTTTAATTTTTGGTATTCTAGACCTTAAGAGGGGGTGTTGGAAATTAAGGTTTACATTTGTAATAAAGTGGCCTTAGTGAATTGGTGATACAACAATTATTTGAGCTACTATGCTAGTGGTAATGTTGTATATTTTTGTAATTGTGGAAACTTTCTTTGAATTGCAGCTATATCATCCTCCAATCAAATGTTTTGTGCTTTCCATGTGCCATTTTAGGATTTCCTACCTAGTTGTACTATCGAAGATGTCCCCAAATTAAAACTTCTATAGGGGAGACATGATGGTTAAGTCCACATATGATTCTATGAGTGGTAATTGTACGTTTTGTGGTGTTGGAAGTGGCTAGATTTGTTTATGTTGTGCTAAAATTCTTTGATTGATTGCATTGGGGAGGTTGCGGTGGATGAGGAAGCCCTTTGTAGAGAGGGATGGTTTCTGCTATGGTCCCTACACTTTTATTTAATCAATATCCTATTGAGTACCTCTAGATAATATGTGTTATTCCTTTTGGCTCTTCCTTTCTTCCTTCTTTAATACCACATATGCTTTCTTTGTTACTGCATCCATTTATTTTTGAATCTTTCCTTTTGCTTCTTCAATGAAGGATATTAATGTGTCAACTCTCTATTTTGATCTAAGTTCTTTATCCTTTTGTGCTATGAAGAGATTGGGGTCCACTTCCTCCAAGGAATGTCTCCTTATTTCCTCATCTAATTACACTATCTTTTGTCTTTTCATTCAGATGATTGAGGCTAGATTATTGGGAAAGTTCTTGAATATGTTATCTAAGTTATATTTAGAAACTCTTAGGTGTCATATTATGGCCTCCTCAATCACTGCTTTATTTTCTTGGACAACTTTATTGTATATTTTTCCTAAGCATGCCCTTATTTTTTATGGCACTGGTTAGGAGGTGCACACTCCTTATATCCTCTTTCTTTTCTTCTTGAACATCTATTTCCACCACTATTTGTTTACTACACTCCTTGTTATTTTCTGTGTTGGTTGTTGAATTTCTTGTACCTCCTCCTCCTCTATCTCTTCCCTTTTTGTTTGTATTATCTTTTGCTTTACCCCTTGTTTTTTTCTATCCTTCATTTTCTTCTCTATGCTCATTTGTAGTAATTTTTATGATACTTCTTCCACTAAGGTGTCTATTTGTGGTGTTTGCAAAGTGGTCATGGATGCTACATGTGATGATGTCCCTTGTTTTGCTTCATCTTATGACCTTGAGGACCCAAGATTCAATCTTTCTGACCTTCACACTTGTGGTGTAGAGGTACTTATCTATGGTGCTTCTTGCTTTGGCATCCCCCACTTCTCATGTAACCTTTCTTTATTCTTCTCTAATTGTTCATCCACATTTTTCTTATGTTGTTTATCCATAGATTCTTGATATGTTTTGAATCTCTTTAAATTTCACTCCTTGGGTTATTTTTGGAGATTATTTGCATATGATTCTATAAGATCATTGCTTATTTCATATGGTAGATTAGGGATCCAAGAAACCCTAGGTTGTACTACTTCCATTAGGGTGAAGTCTTTATCCACCAAAAAGACTATGTCATTAGCATACTTTCTCACCATCTCATATGATATCATTTCTCTATTTTTCAACACTTGTTGGAGGGCATTGAAGAACCCCCAATATACAGTGATATATGTTGTGGTGTCCTTGAATTTCTAGACATGGTAGCTTATTTGTGCTGCTACCGATGTGTTTTTTTGTCAAAAATTTCATGAGAATGAAGGTAATTCATTCCTAAAATAAAATGTGAGGTATATTATTAGAGTACCATACCTGAACTAGTAATTTGTGTTTTTCCTTCTTTGTAAATTCTCTGAGAGTTGATCGTGAGGGACTTCACATAGGTCAAATTCTTTCCCCTCCACCACTATTTGGTATGTGGTGTGGATGGCAATACTGGTTGCTAAATCTTCTCTATTAGTAGATTTTCCATGCAATATCCATGGTGGCATATCACATAGATGATTTGTAATTTTTGTCACATTTAAGATCCTTCCATCATGTGTGGCTCTAGTTATCTCTATGACCTTTTTATTTTTGATATATTTCTTTGATGACAACTCTCCCGTAGTGCATAAACTCATTACCACTTGAATTGCTTGCTTTGTTATGCAATGGGATTTATCCAAGTAAATGAACTTGTCATGGATTCTACTTAGAATTATTTTGACCCATCCATGCTCCACAAAGAAGTCAGGGAAGTCATGCCATACATCCAACTTATTCTTCTCGACTTCCTAGTACTATGGCATGTAGTGTGTTTGATCCGACTAGAAAAGTGTCCACTAGAGCTCTTCAAACTTTTTGTGATCAATTTTTTATATTGGTGCATGAACATATTTTCTCACATCCTCTATATAGATTACATCAACTGGGATGACAAAGAATGCCCCATCTTAGTCAACCTCCATCGCCTTGTATTGGAACTTCTCATACTTTGGGTGTGGTTTGTCAAATGCATTAACCAATGTTGAAGTTGCATGTTTACTTTGTATCTTTCTAGAGTTTGGATATCTTAGGGATTAAGCTTGAGCCCATGAGTATACTTAGCTTACAATGGTGTTGACTAAATATTTGGAGTGTTTTTTTATAACTAGGTAAGTGTAGGAAGATGGGGCGCCAAAAAGGGGTCTTAAGTGGCCACTTTTTTTCTAAAATCAGGAAATACTAGCCTTGGATGAGAAATTGAGCATAGTTACACTCAAAATTTGGAGATGCAACCAAAACAATGTTCGTAGTGCTCCGAGTCTACTTTCTAAACTACTATTTTGTTTTGAAAATGGCATAGATTAAGGGGTTCAAAAGAGGGAGCCACAGAAATTGGTGTTATTTCTGTCAAAAAAACATAACATAACATGTTTTGTGGCTCCCTAAAAAGGTCAACTTTTTTTTGGTATTTTTAAAATCACTTCAGTGAGAAATTAGCTAATAGCATGTAGTTTATGCCTAATTTTTCTAATAATTTTTTCATGAATATTTGATTTTTTACTAATTTTCAAAGTGGACACATCCTAAAAAATAGAATTTTGGCCGTGCTACCCCTATAAATCTTGAAAACTAATTGAAAATCATTTTTTTATTTTTTTAATATTTGTAGAATGGAGTCTAGTTTCTAAATATGTAATTTTTTTGAAATTTGAATGAATAGTTATTTTACAATGAAAAAAAGACCAAACAGTGGTTTTTGCCTAAAAACAGACACACAAACAGAAGAAATTAAAGATGAAAGGCTTAACATTGTTAAAATGTGAAAAAAATCACATCGTCAAATAGGTAAGAGAAAGTCTAACATTACCCATGTGTTTGATTTGTTTGACCTTGAAACACGTGCAAATCTAAGGGTTAGCACGAACGAAATTGTGAAATTTTGAAGAATATAGAAAAACACGTCTATGACTATTCATAAGGCACTCCAAGCCTTTGGGTTGGAAATCCAAAGCAAATCCCAAGCCCAAGGCTTGGGATTCCCAAAGCAAGACATAACGCGAGCGTGTTATAACGCGAGTGCATTATAACGCGCTCGCATTATGTTTTGCTTTGCATTTTTCCTTTCCCGCAAGTTTGTTGTTTGTCATGTTTGACATAACGCAAGCACGTTATAACACGCTCGCGTTATGTTCCCCTTAAATTTTTTTATGTTCAAGGCTATTAATCATGAGGGTTAAGGGATAAGGGATTAGCATTTAACGTATAGTATCGAGCCCGTTGAGGGTCTAGGAATAGGGATAGCATTTAGGGTTTAGGGATGAGGGATTAGAGTTGAGGGATGACAGATTAGGGTTGAGGGTCTAGGGATAGGGTTGAGGGTCAAGGGATTAAAGTTAAGGGTTGAGGGATTAGGGTTTGACATTGAGGGTTGAGGGTTGAGGTTCAAGGGTCAAGGGATTAGGGTTAAAGTAGAGTGTGGAGGGTGTAAGGATTAGGGATAGGGTTGGCGGGTTTAGGGATAAGGGATTAGGGTTTAAGGTATAGTATCAAGTATGTTGAGGGTTTAGGAATAGGGATAGTATTTAGGGTTTAGGGATGAGGGATTAGAGTTGAGGGATGATGGATTAGGGTTGAGGGATTAGGATTTGACGTTGAGGGTTGAGGGTTTAGGGATAGGGTTGAGGGTTGAGGGATTAGAGTGAAGGGTTGAGGGATTAGGATTTGACGTTGAGGGTTGAGGGTCGAGGGATCAGAGTTAAGGGTTGAGGGATTAGGGTTTGACGTTGAGGGTTGAGGGCATTTTCTATCAAGAACTTGATTATGAGGGCTTGCCCCTTCATTGTTATGCCTATCATATGGCGGAGCATCTAGCAAGCCCTTGCAGGAAAGAGATGTGATCAATGCAAAGGATGTGATGAATCTATAGCAGGACAAAACGTGAGCGCATTATAGTGCGAGCGCATTATAACGCGCTCGCATTTTGTCTTTCTATTGAAACGGTAAAAAAGTGGTTACCCCCATGATCTAGGCCCACATGCTCTATTTTCTTACTGATTTTGTGCATGCTCTGACAAAAAAGAAGTGCTTTCATGCTGTTGGGAAGGTCACATGCACATTTGACACATTGTACCACCTTTGCATGATCTTTCCACCACCTTTTCTACTTTGCCAACTTGAGAAGGATGAAATAACATAGTTTTCACACCAAGTTTGATATATATCTATTCAAGTTTCAATTTTTGTAGTGTTGCAATGTTAATTGTGATTCAATTTTAAGAATTTAACATTATAGATTGGTTAATAGTATTGTTGTTAGTAATGATATTTGAGTGTTATTCAATTTAACATTGAAAAGGAAGAAAGTGGTGAAAAACTCAAATTGTTGAGGAGTTTGATGCAAGAAGATAAAAACATTACATAATTGGGTACTCTCTCCATTCAAATATTCATTTTTTAGGTATGTCAAGTCTTTACATGCATGTTCTTTACATTTTCCTTATTTCAGATTGAATTATTTTATCATGCTTTATCATACATGTTTAAAATACACACATTCCCAATCAAGAAAGTAGCCTACAATCTCACATGATGCCATGTATATTTTCTACACTTGGGCTCTTTAATAATTATGTGTAATAAACAAACCTTAACATACCATGATGTCAAACTATACAAGAATAAATCCTTACAACATAAAAAAAATACAATCCCACTATTATCTTGTATTCATTTCTTAGGAACTAATATTAGTCTCTTTATCATGCTATAGACAAATTCTCCGTCATGCCGAGGAAATGATCAAGAATTAAACCAACACAGGAAGAGATAGAAGCTAAGAATGCAAAGAAAGCAGTGGCTATGAGGGAACTTTGTGAGAAGAGGAAATTAGACACGATAAATGAAGACATACCAATTAAAGAGGAACCACAACCATCACAAAGAGATATGGTATTGGCGGCACAAAGAGAACGAATACAAAAACTTCGTGGTACGAGATATTTGAATACCATAGTTGGAGACACATCCTTTACCGCAAGTCAACATGTAGGGACACCATCTACCACATCTCAAGTCGAGAGTACATCATCACTCATATGTGATGAAGGAGGTATGCCATCGTTCCCACCTCAACCTCAAGGTATGTCATCTATTCCATCTTCGATTGAAGGTATGCCATCTAACCCATCTCATTTAAATATTGATGAAATTCCTAATGTTGAGATGAATTTACCTAACTTGACACCACCTAGAATTTTGCATAGAAAGCCAAAGTATTTGATTGATATTGGTGAGAATATTTTGTAGCCAATGGAAGGTAAGATTCCAAAACGCACTTGTAGAAGATATGCTAATAAGATTTGGAGATTGTTCTTTGAAAAGTTAAATGAGACTGCAAGAATGTCAACTATTCGTTGAAATGATGCGAAGTATAAAGTATAGGTCTATCATGAAGATTCTTGGGTTGATAACATCAGAGGCTTCAAGTGAAAAATCTATTGTCAAGAATCTAATGAGTGCATATGAGAGTGTGGGTAACACCTCATGCACAAAAGATAGTAATGCAACACGGCGTGTGATTACATCGACTATAGTAAGTAGTCAAACGAGGAAAGCTCGTCTCATTAGAAAGACAAGTCAAGAATTAAGAATTAATAGGAAAACTTTATCAAGAGCCGTTGGAAGATACCAAAGAATTGAGGACACTAATGCCAATGAATTATGGGCGTTCTTGAGGAGACTACCATGAAAAGATAAACCAATTGTTGAAGCATTGAGATCACTAATTGAAGACTTTTGAGATCACTAAAGGGATGTGGTAAGAAGGAGAATCGGTAGTCAAAACCGCGAGCCACATCCAAAGCATTTTTTGGATGAGACTCAAACACAGTTTTACGGTAAATTTCTAGAGAAGTATCCTCAAATTAAAATTTGTCAAAGATATTTTGAATTGCTAAAACCTTTCTATGTTAAGATAAATCACACACGCACTACTTGTTGTAGATTAAATATTGAATTTTCTAACCATTTTGATGCTTATAGGTCTATATGTTTAGATATGCATACTAACAATGATTTGTAGGGTTGTGCCATATGTACCCCACCAACATCTTCAAGAGACTTCATATCAAGAATTTTATGTGAAAGAGAGGAAGGTCAAATATTCTACAAGAAATTATGCTTGGATGGCACATGTCATCGTTGCGGTGGCTTGCAACATTTGCCAATATGTGAACATATGGAAATAACACATGCAGTTGGAAACGAACTAGTAGAGTTTGGCAAGTATAAAATAGTGGCATATAATACAAAAGATGGTAAAGAAGCAAAGAGGTGTTAATTAGTTATTGAAAAGATTCTAATGTATCAATTTATGCCTATATTTCGTGACAGCATAGTGTATGAGTATGCAAGACATGCCCATAGAGCTCGATGGTTGGACTTGCAATTCAAGTTATGCAAGGACACATTTCCAGTTGGTAGCATTGTTTCAGTCGTTGACTTTGCAGAGAACTATAATCTACAGCCACAGCATGAGGTGCAATCACAATATTACATCTCCACACAGGTTTCTATATTTGTGCACATCACATTCATTCATGCGAATGATAGTACAGAGGATGATAGAAAGATCATAAGGGAGTATAATTTCTATATTAGTGATGATCACACGCATTCTACAGAGTTCATGCAAGGTTGCTTTCAGGAGTTCTACAATGATTTGGCTAGAAGGGGCATATCGTTCAGTCAACATATCATATGGTCAGATAACTGTGCGTCACAATTCAAGAACTCACAGAATTTCTATTGGCTGAGTAGGAGGCATAATTTTACAGGGATTCAACATATGTGGAATTTTTGTGAGGCCAGGAATGGAAAGGGGGAGCATGATGGTGCAGGAGCATGTATCAAAAGAGCCATAGCACGAGAAGAGTTAAAGTATAAAGACAATGCAAAGTTGACAGATGCAAAATTGATTGTCGAGTGGTGTAATGCTTCCATGGGTCTAGGTAATGAAGGTAAGTCTTTAGTTCGTAGATTTTTTTGGTTGATAGATGATACTAACATTGCACCATATGAGGATTGTTGTACACTGACAGGATCAAATGAGATGCACTCTTTCAGAAGCTCAATTACAGGTTCATGGAGTATCCATACACGAAAGATGTCATGCTTTTGTTCTTTCTGTACAATTCAAGTCTGGGATGAGTGCAAGTCAAAGGAGTGGGTTGACGAATGACAGTTAAGTTATCTTAGCCCACTTGACACATATCGACCCTCGATGGCACTGGAACTAACACAGATGGAATCGTTAGTTGACTTTGACCACATATCAGATTTAGTTCAACCAAGTAATAAAGGGCACGTATATGCATCTAATTTCATCTAGTTCAACCAGGTAACATCATCTTACTTTGTAGTGTTTTTGTAATGTTGACTAATTTCATCTAATTTGCTACACATATCAATGTAGGGCATGTATATGCAATTATTGCAGATGAAGATAATGAAGAGGGAACAGATTATTACTTATGTCGTTGTGTTGAGGCCAAAAAGAAATTGGAGGCCCCTGTTACAGATGGAGAAAACATCGAATACCCTATATGATGCAGAGGCATCCACACTAAAACATTATCACATAGCATGGATGTCTACAGCCCATCATCATCATCATCATCATCATCATCATCATATCTGACTTAACACTGTCAGCATCATCATATTTACTGTCGCCGACCGATATCCTCCTGCAGACAAGCCCTCGCCCTTTCGCCTGTCAACAGCATCATCATATTCGGCAGCATCATCATGTTCGACCAGCGCGAACATCCTCCTGACGTCCACTGTTCACTTCAGCAACAACTCCCGTCTTCACTACCTTCAGCATCATGATATTCAACATCATGATAATCAACAGGATAAAGAACATCCGGTTCCTTCCATTTATCCTGATGATGACGATCCTTAACTCCTCGCACCTTCCCTTCCGATGCTTGCGTCACCCGATATCCTGATGACGTATATCCTGATGACGATGACATCACCCGCAGCTCCTCAATAACCTGCCGCTCTGAAATATCTTGATGACGTATATCATGATGATGATGACGTCATATCCTGCTGTTGGCCAAACTTAGCTTTTTTTCGGCCCGCGATCAACCTGATCTTCTTCCTTATGCCGATGCACTCCTCCTCGGCAACTCCTGATGATGATCACCCCGACGCACTTGCACTTCATGCAATCAAAAACATCATACTCATCTCCACTTATCCGGATGACGATGTCCAAAGCGACTGCAGGATATTTGCAGAAATATCCTGATGATGCCGTTTTAACGAACTTTCAACCTTAGCGAAATTTCACTTCGCCGATCCTCCAAGGATGACTCGATCCACTTCCAGGGTGATCTTCCAACTCAAACTTATCAGCTCGACCTAGCACATACCCATGCTAGGGTCTTCAACACCTCTCGACGGCGATCCTGCACACCTGCATGCAAACAGAAAACAAACTACAACCTAACCTACTGTACATAACCATTCCACCGATCAGACGAATCAACCGGTGGAATGGATCAGCAAATCCATGAAACCACCCAAACCAGCAAATCGATCAAATAACGGAATTCAACAGAGGATGAACACAAACAGGATCTCTTATTCAATTTCAAAAGATGCTATTACAATATTCAGTCGCTCTCTCTCTCAGCAAAGTCTGATTGATGATCTATATCCAATATCAACCGATCCTCAAGCTTAAATAGATTTTCCTACAAGTACTACTGACCTGACTCCAAGCGGCTGGGAACTCTCTCCAGGCGGCTGGGAGATCCAACCGGACCTACAGCATATAGCTGTCCTAACAAACTATCTAAAAATAGTAAAAGCATGGTCAGCATGATCTTATCATGATCGGCATGACCTTATTACATTCATTTGGTCTTATCAGACCTTCTTGAAAACATAAACAAGACCTAAAACAACTAACTGCCTCATGAAGGCCAGCTGTCAGGTAGGTGCTCCTGCACCATACTCCCCAACAGAAAAGAACTCATGTCCCATGAGTTTAGTATGTGGAAATCCTCCACCTTTACACTTTGCTTTGGCAATATGCTGAACTGTTCCAGCTTTGTCCTCTGCTGGCTCTTGGCTGCTCCAAGACTTCTAAACTGTAACTTGCTGTCTGGCAAGTAAATCCTCATGCCTGTCAATGTAGGCCCTTCTCGCACATACCTTATGTTTGTCAGATTGTCTGACCAGAACCTCTGTCTGAACTGCCTCTTGAACTTCTGAAATGTGCAACTCTGCCTTCCTTTCAATCTGTATAGGACAAACAATAGTCCCAACTATGACAACATCCTTGTCATTCTTCTGAACTGGTTGCTGTGTGTAAACCTGTTTCTGCACCTATTGCTGACCTCTGTCAGTCACAACTAAAACTTTCCTCAACCTGTTGTCCTTAACAACTTCTTTTCCTGCAGTGTCCTCAACTGCCTTTATGCCTGCTCCTCTAGGCATCTGCACAAACTCCTTCTTTCCCATTAAAATGATTTGGGCTGCCTTCTGTGCTGCAGCATCTGCCTGCAATGGCATCAACTTAATAGTCTTCCCATCTTTCTTGATGGTATAGGTATTAGCATACCCATCATACAATACCCTTCTATCAAATTGCCATGGTCTACCCAACAGTAGGTGACAACATTCCATGGGCAATATGTCACACAAAATTCTATCATGATATGCTCCAATCTGAAAATCCACATATGCCTGTTCATATACACAAAGTGATTGACTATCACTCACCCAAGATGCCTTGTAAGGGTGTTGATGTGGAATCCTTTCCAAATGCAGTTTATCCACCATTTCCTGAGATACCATGTTGTCTGTTGAACCAGTATCAATGACAACCTTACATACTTTACCTTTTCTCTTACATGTGGTCTTGAAAAGAGCTCTTCTTTGTGGGGATTCTTTGTCAGGTACCTTCATGGTAGTTACTGTTCTTCTCATCAGTAGAGATTCTCCACTTTCTGGGTATCCATAATTATCAGGCTCCTTATCCTTTTGATAAGTGTTTGAACTCTGTACACTTTGCTCTACTGTCTCTTCTTGCACAAGTTGTACCCTCTTGTCATTAGTTCTATCATTTCTGGATGATGAACCTTTGTTTTCTGGACATTTGAAAGATGGATGACCAAACTCACCACAGGTGTAACATTTTCCTGAAAATGAAGTAGAACCTCTACCACCTCCAAATCTACCTCTATTACCTTTCCATCCACCTCTGAAATCAGACTGTCCCTGTCCTTTACCAGTGTCTTCTTGACCCTCATTGGTTTGCTTTTGTGCAGGGGCTGATCCTCTTCCCCTCATATTGTTTCCTCTTCCTCTCATGGACTTATCATGTCCTCTATTCATCTTTTCTTCAATCCTGATTGCCATTTGATAACAATCCTCCACATTCTTAGGGTTAGCTAAAACTAACTCATCCTGTATGTTCAATCTCAAACCAGCCAAGTACCTAGCCACCTTTTCTACCTCATTCTCATGATGACCAGATCTCATACTCAACTTATAAAACTCCTCAGTATATGCCTTCACATCCCTTTCCTTCTGCCTTAAAAATTGCAGTTTTTTAAACATCTGGATTTCATAATCCCTTGGCAAGAATTTACCTTTGATCCTTGCTACCATCTTATCCCATGAAGTGATCTTTGACTTCCCTTGTTTCCTTCTCTCGGATTGTACATAATCCCACCAAACCAAAGCATGACCTCCTAACTTGGTCTTTGCAATCTTTACCTTCTGATCCTCAGCAACATCTTCACATTCAAAGTGATTATCAAGTGCAGCAATCCAATCCAGCAACTCATCTTCGTTCAAACTTCCAGTATACTTGGAAACATCAACCTTTACCTTAGGTTTATCACTCTGCACTGCCTTTAACAATTTTGCCAATCTCTAGTCTTCAGCATCCAGATCTTCAGCTACCTCTTCATACTCTTCTACAGTATCTTCATCTTCTTCAGATTCACTGTCTGCTACTTCCCTCTTTTTGTTCTTTTCCAGGGCTACAAGCCTAGCTTGAAGTGCTTCAGCAAGCTCCTTCATCTTCCTCATCTCTCTGGCATGTTTCTCCTTCATCTCCTGTAATTCCCTTGCAGTCCCACTACCTTTAGGAGGCATTTTGTCAACCTCTCAATCAACACACAACACACAATCAACTCTACCTCTGCCCTTTCGGTGACAAAATCAACACACAACAGCCCAGACCTTTTGCTAAGCTCTGATACCACTATGATGCAGAGGCATCCACACTATAACCTTAACATACAGCATGGATGTCTACAGCCCATCATCATCATCATCATCATCATCATCATCATATCTGACTTAACACTGTCAGCATCATCATATTTACTGTCGCCGACCGATATCCTCCTGCAGACAAGCCCTCGCCCTTTCGCCTGTCAACAGCATCATCATATTCGGCAGCATCATCATGTTCGACCAGCGCGAACATCCTCCTGACGTCCACTGTTCACTTCAGCGACAACTCCCGTCTTCACTACCTTCAGCATCATGATATTCAACATCATGATAATCAACAGGATAAAGAACATCCGGTTCCTTCCATTTATCCTGATGATGACGATCCTTAACTCCTCGTACCTTCCCTTCTGATGCTTGCATCACCCGATATCCTGATGACGTATATCCTGATGACGATGACGTCACCCGCAGCTCCTCAATAACCTGCCGCTCTGAAATATCTTGATGACGTATATCATGATGATGATGATGTCATATCCTGCTGTTGGCCAAACTTAGCTTTTTTTCGGCCCGCGATCAACCTGATCTTCTTCCTTATGCCGATGCACTCCTCCTCGGCAACTCCTGATGATGATCACCCCGACGCACTTGCACTTCATGCAATCGAAAACATCATACTCATCTCCACTTATCCGGATGACGATGTCCAAAGCGACTGCAGGATATTTGCAGAAATATCCTGATGATGCCGTTTTAACGAACTTTCAACCTTAGCGAAATTTCACTTCGCTGATCCTCCAGGGATGACTCGATCCACTTCCAGGGTGATCTTCCAACTCAAACTTATCAGCTCGACCTAGCACATACCCATGCTAGGGTCTTCAACACCTCTCGACGGCGATCCTGCACACCTGCATGCAAACAGAAAACAAACTACAACCTAACCTACTGTACATAACCATTCCACCGATCAGACGAATCAACCGGTGGAATGGATCAGCAAATCCATGAAACCACCCAAACCAGCAAATCGATCAAATAACGGAATTCAACAGAGGATGAACACAAACAGGATCTCTTATTCGATTTCAAAAGATGCTATTACAATATTCAGTCGCTCTCTCTCTCAGCAAAGTCTGATCGATGATCTATATCTAATATCAACTGATCCTCAAGCTTAAATAGATTTTCCTACGAGTACTACTGACCCGACTCCAAGCGGCTGGGAACTCTCTCCAGGCGGCTGGGAGATCCAACCGGACCTACAGCATACAGCTGTCCTAACAAACTATTTAAAAATAGTAAAAGCATGGTCAGCATGATCTTATCATGATCGGCATGACCTTATTACATTCATTTGGTCTTATCAGACCTTCTTGAAAACATAAACAAGACCTAAACAACTAACTGCCTCATGAAGGCCAGTTGTCAGGTAGGTGCTCCTGCACCACTATAGGATCAGTGGTTATTATTAGAACATGGCTTAGAAGGTACTTACATAAGAGTGTTAATATTTGGCTATTTTAGGACTTTGACACGCATTGGAAGATTCTTCATTACTCGAACCTTGTCATGGCATCTAATGTTCATTTGCTAAAGTATCAGGGTAGACCTTTGAACAAAATATTGTGGAAGGTGCGTGAGTCTGACCATGAAGCAATACTTGACACAATAAAGAGTAGAGCAGACCCAGATGGTTCATTGGATTAATTTGTAGGTATTCACATTGATTTTGTAAAGTTATGTTACATTGAGTTGTAAGTATGCACATTAATTTGTAAGGTTTGTCTTTTTTTTATTTCCTCCTGCATTTTTACACATATATACACATTTTTACATCATCATATTATGCATTTTTGGTGTCCTGCTCCTAATGTGACCAAACTCATAACTCACCCTACTTCCTCTAGACACCATTTGATGATCTCTCCAACACTCTGGATCCAGGGTGCCCAATCATGATGATGACCTATATACCATTCTCCTAAGGTGCTCATAATGAATGAAAAGAAGACCAAGGGCGCCCAAGCTTAATAGACTTATTTCTTTCAATTTTGATGATCCAAACTCTTGCAATATGACATCCACTTTCATGTCTTTAGATCTTCCTTCACATATAGGGCACCAAATCAAGTTGAAAAATCTACATAAGGGCACGAAACTAGATGAAAGGAGACATGAAATGCGCCTTATGACTCCATGCTAAGGTTTGAGCCATTAAAGTCTCTTGATATTAGGCGCTCATGATGATGAAACTTAGAGCTTTTACCTTTCCTATGTGCTCATCTAAGATGTTTAAATGATAAGGAGCACCTTGACCTCTATAATGTACATTGGGCACCAAAATCAAGGTGATTTTAAGTCACTTTGAGTCATTTGGGGTCAGTTTGAGTCTTTGAGTCATATTGCAAAAAAGTTTCAATGTTGTCAAGTTGCACAAAGTAACTTTTTCATTTTTCGTATCCTGCTCATGATGTTACCAAACTGACTATTCCAACGCATCCAGATGGGTACATTTACGCTAGGCATGGTCCTATTTTTCACCCAAATATGTCGAAACAGTCTGAGCTACATTGTACCGACGATATCCCTAAAGAGTCCAAAATGCAAAAAGGCAACAATCTTTGACGAGATGTTCCTTGAAAACCGTCACTTAGAAACATTCCATCTAAGGCAATACGATCATGTAAAGTGCCTCTACAATAACCTCTCTCAGTTTTTTATATCTCTAAGGCATTTGCCCATGGTGAAAGGTTTTCTGCTGCCCCAAAAATCGTCAGAAGCAGGCAGTGTAAAGTTGCAATGGGGTGTAACTTTCGTCCTGCTCCTGATGCGACCAAACTGACTATTCCAACACATCCAAATGGGTACATTTACGCTAGGCATGGTCTTGTTTTTCACCCAAACATGTTGAAACAGTCTGAGCTACATTGTATCGACGATATCCCTGAAGAGTCCAAAGTGTAAAAAGGTAGCAATCTTTGACGAGATGTTACTCAAAAACTGTGTCACTTAGAAACACTCCGTCTGAGGCAACACGATCATGTAGAGTGCCTCTACAATAACCTCTCTCAGTTTTTTATATCTCTTAGGCATTTGGTGAAAGGTTTTCTGCTGCCCCAAAAATCGTCAAGAGGAAGTGTAAAGTTGCAAAGGGGTGTAACTTTTGTCCTGCTCCTGATGCAACCAAACTGACTATTCCAACGCATCCGGATGGGTACATTTATGCTAGGTATTGTCTTTTTTTTCACCCAAACATGTCAAAACAGTCCAAGCTACATTGTACCCATGATATCCCTAAAGAGTCCAAAGTGCAAAAAGGCAGCAATCTTTGACGAGATGTTACTCAAAAATTGTGTCACTTAAAAATATTCTAAGGCAACATGATCATGTAGAGTTCCTCTACAATAACCTCTCTCAGTTTTTTATATCTTTAAGGCATTTGCCAATGGTGAAAGGTTTTCTACTGCCCCAAAAATCATTAGAAGGAGGCAGTGTAAAGTTGCAAAGGGGTGTAACTTTTGTCCTTCTCCTGATGCGACCAAATTGACTATTCTAATGCATCTGAATGGGTACATTTACGCTAGGCATGGTCCTGTGTTTCACGCAAACATGTCGAAACAGTCTGAGCTACATTGTACTGACGATATCCCTAAAGAGTCCAAAGTGCAAAAACGTAGCAATCTTTGACGAGATGTTACTCAAAAACCGTGTCACTTACAAACATTCTATCTAAGGCAATGCGATCACGTAGAGTGCCTCTACAATAACCTCTCTCATTTTTTTATATCTCTGAGACATTTGCCCGTAGTGAAAGGTTTTCTGCTACCCCAAAAATTGTCAGGAGGCAGTGTATTAAGTCAGGATGAAAGCCTATTCACTCTAGGTGCCTATTGTGACCAAATCACACATCGCGTTAGAGAATCCCAAACATGCACCTTGAATAAGTGATGCTACAAGTGGTGAACAAAATGGGCGCCTTGAAGAATTGAGCCCTCCAAGACATCTTGCAATTGCCTAAAAGTCCAAAATTTACATAAGTGAGTTAAGGTGCCATTTTCCATCTCCAGAGCCTCCTTTGAGCGCCTTAACATGGAGTGAATGTTTTAGTCTATGAAAGATTGTGCCGAAAGAATATAACAACCCCTTGAGTCACTAGGATGAATTAAGTTAACAAAATGAACTTCATTGAGGGAGGCGCACTTGTGCATCTAGACAACTCCAGTTTAGCACCTAAGAAAAAGGATGTTTAGAGACACCCCTCGAATGAACCCTCTAGAACCAATAACCATAGCTCAAGATCCATAACCATGAGAAGATAAAGCATTAAAAAAATTCATCTAAAGGATGGGAAATACCTCTTAAATGATATTCTGTCGAGTAGACCAAGAGTGGGGAATGAGAATGCTCCTCAAAGATACACCAAGCCACAATGACTCTCTCCAATAAGAATCTTCTCTAGGTCCATAATTAACTCATGCCCATATCCAAGTGAAAGTCTCCTTGGTCTTCCTGCTAAAACCTCTAAAGGGTAACCATCTCAACAAGTGTCTCTAATCCCAAGAGAACTCTAGCCTCACCCAAGTCTCGAAGTATGTATGAGAACCTACAACCAATCAATCCATGTTAAGCTCCAAATGCAACACCACATTATCATGAAGCTCCCAAGCACATGACTAATGTACTCAATACCAAGAGAACCAACAAGACCACTATCAAAACTCCAACTACAAAATTAGGTATCCAAACATGACATCATGATCTAACATCTCCTCCTAGAAGATCATATGCACCAATATAGACATCCTAGTCTCAAGAGAACTTGTATCATGCTAATACTCTAATCTAGAATCAAGAGTCCACCAAGACACACTACCAAACACCTCTAAACCAAGGATCAACATCTACAACCACATGAAGATAACCATCTCCTAAAAATAGTAGCCAAGATGTCAAAGCACTCTCACTACATATAATAATCATAATCTAATAGTTTATCCATTACACCCAACCACTATATAAGATCATCCATCACTAGGTGACGAATACACATCACTATCAAAGCTCCTACTAAACCATGATATGAACTACACATGGCATTGTGATAACCATCTCCTAAATGAAGATCACCATGGTCCACACACACTCAACTATAATACTAATAACTCCAAAGTAGAACCAAGATCTATAATCTAAGAAGATAAACCATCATTACTGTCAAAAACTCACACTAAACTATGCAACTAGATATCCATGATATCATGATAAACATGCTACAAGTCCCAATAACCAACTATCCAATCATTCTCATCATCCATCCTCTCATCCCAATGCAACATACCAATGCACAAATGAGCATAGACAAGGAAAAATAACAAAGTCTACATCAACACTACATCAATCCCATGGATATAGGCAATATGCATTCAAGTCATCCCACTACAATCAATGAGGTGTGCATCCCAAAAAAATGTATAACTTATAGATCCCAACCATTGAAAACATGCAAAATCATCATCACATTAGTAACTTCCAAACTGAGATATCAAATAATATAACTTATAGACTTCACCAAATCAATCATAGATTCAACTTTCCAAACAAGTTTACAAATAAGTAACCATAGTCAAGGAACTAATCAAGCATCTAAGAGATAAGAACAATGTGCTAAAAGTAAATCACAACACCACCTATAATCATGAATCAAACATCATAACCCATACCTATCAACTACAAACATGGTCAAGTCTTGACAATGCTCAAATGTACCTACATATCCATGACACCATAATTATCATCATTGCTATACCTATGCTCAACTCCCACTAAAACAAGACTCCTAGTCTCACCATGTATCAACCATGTCCTCAAACCAAAATATTGCTGAGCCCATGGAGATTGATACACCCACTTCAATAGAATAGGCAATTAATGTACCTGATGTGTCTTCATTTAATAAACTAGTAAACATCATTTGTATCCATACTTAAACCAGTCTTATTGTTGTGTTTGATGTGTCCTCTTTCAAACAACCATTTAACAAAATTTGAGTCCAAACAATAAATATTTACAACCATAAACATCTCAAAGTCCAAAATCCAAACATTCTATCATCCTTAATCATTTCCATCATAGACCCTTGGTTTGAAAAAATCATTATGCAAGATAAAAACCCTATGCCTATTACCTTGTACGAGGCTCATGCAAAACCCAAAATCACGATCAAAATAGGTCCTCAAACCATGCATCCTTTAAATGAGATCTTTTATCCAAATCAATCAAAAAATCCCTTTGACAATGATGATGATGATAGTCTTGTAGATCAAGATGATATCAAGATGACAATAGCATTAACTATGAGATTATTACATGCAAACTTTCCATAAACCTTCATCTCCCACTCATGAATATGCAAGAGTATTTCAAACAAGAAATGACTAGCACTAGCTATCATGCCAATCCTAAATACACATCTAATGGTCATCCTTATGGTACCTTTGGTAAGGGAAGAACCACTTTAGAACAAGGTCCTCATATTCAATTCATATCTCCAATCCCAACCGCATGTGAGAATTGTTTATCCTATGTATCCTATTCAAATCCTCCATCTCATAATCCTTACATTCCAACTTATCCTATCAATCCAAACCCACTACATCCAAATCATCCTTTTTAGATTTCCTCCAAGGACTTCTAGTGGAGGAAAAATCTCAAACTAGAAATCACAAATTCAATTAGTGTACCTCTCCCAAGCCTATCCAAAAGTCACATAGTACCATGCCTATCCATCAAACACCACAATGCAATCAAAATTCTAACAACATGCCCATGATCCAAGATCAAGTGCAATCATGCAAAGATATTATCAATCACAAGCCTATTAAGAATGAACTAGAGTCTTCTAGTACCATACTTTTCCATCAAACACCATCATTTAATCCATGGCCTATCAAGCCTATCAAAGAAAATGTAAACATCCTATGTAATACAATCGGACTTTAAATATTTGAAGTAGCCATCTACAAATATCCATTCAAATGTGGATTTATAATGCAAGTATGGATGCCATCAATAAAAAAGATTTGTATTAACCAAATATCCATATAGGCATACATCAATATCTGTCGATATAAGTATAACATATATACAAAATAGCCATATAGGCTTACAAGAATGCCATATAGGCATACAATGTCAACTATGTACAATACAAAATATATGTCCACAAATGCCATATAGGCATACAACAAAGGAACACAATAAAAAGTCATTCCCCTCAAGCTAGTGAAGAGAATAAATCACGAGCAGCCTTTGATCTTCTAGGGGATGGAGACATGCATGTGGGTGGTCTACTATGAACCCGAGGGCTACTCCTCCTATTCAGGTCTTCCTGCATCTTTACCTGTTACAATAAAAAGTATAGACATTAATATATAGAAATTACATGTTATAAAAATGAAACATTGAACAAAATAATCACTTACCGCTAACATATAATCTGTCTCCTCGCTTTCCTCAGTAGCAGGAATAGGCCCTGGTGATGTCATGCTTATAGAAACCATCCAGATAGAAATTAAACTTCAAATCAATAATCTTTTAATTTTTAAAAAATAGACAACTATAACAATGAATGTAAATTGAAATTTACTAATCTACCTCATACCCCTGTCAATGCGATGGAGCTATGAATCGCAGAGGCCACACCCTGCGCCATTGCCCTATGAACATGGGGAGGTGTCTCCACAGCCTACATCATCTAGCAATAAAACAACATTATTCAATTACGAAAACTATAATAGTGATGCAAATCATGGCTCCTAACATACACACACGTTCATCTAAACATGGAAGTACACACAATAAAGCACACAAATCACATACAAAAATTTAGTAAGTACAATTCATTTATTAAACTATTTATTTTATTACCTCCATAAAGCTTTGAAGTCCACCACCACTGGCAGGTGTTGCCATGAAATCTACAGTATTAACCTATTCAACATCCAAAATCAGAAATTAGAATACCATTCATATAACGATGCTATTCACATGTAATATTTATAATTGTTTACTAGTTACATACCTCTACAGTAGATGATCTAGTGAAAACTGCATCGACGCTATAACCCTGAAATTTCATTAAAATCATCAATTTAAATTAGTTAATCTTGTATTTCAAAAATGAAATTTAATAAATTAAATTCAATAAACTTGCTAATATTTACCTGAGTATCAAGGCCAAAATTCTCACTCAGGAGGGTATCTGTCATAACCATCTACTCAGCTGCAGATGTAGCCTGTACACCTGCGTCCTGACTGTCCATGGGGTCATAACCACAGGCTGACCCGCAAGCCTAGCAAGTATGCAGTGGGACCCTACTCCTCACACTATCTCCCAACCCACTATGTGTTGCAGGACCGGCATGCTCTATGATGCTCTGGGTCAAGGCACTAATTGACTGAAGTGTATCGACCTCAACACTCTCCCTCACAATGGAAGGGATAGAAACATGCTCGTGGGCTGGTCTGCTAATTACTTGTCTCACTACCCGCTGTGGGTCAAGACGTGCCCCTGGTCTATCTTGTGCTGACCCCCCACCTCTACCCTGGAAGTCTCACATATCAAAATAGTTTGGCACTTTATTGAGGACAAACTCGCAGTAGAGTTTCCACAAAAAGTATTGCGGGACCTCATTATTATTGCATGGAGGATGGTCAAAAACCATCCACCACCTCTGCCCGAAATTGTCCCTTATCGCTTGGTTTTTGCACCAATGGATAGGGAACCTCTTGCATGTAATGGGTGGAGGTTGATTTGTTTGTGGGTTTGTGAAAATTGAACACAAGTCTAATTTTATAATTTGTAATTTTTTGACATCTTGGTATGACAACTTGTCTACATAGTAATCTCTAAACTCTCTCTTTTTATCTGTCCAACTAGTTATTTGCTTGCTAATTGAATCTACATTTGATAACATAGACTCAAGAGATTTGGCAAGCGTGGACCTATGCAAGGTTGAAGTGGAAGGATCTTTCAACCTTGCAATTATATCTTCAATTTCTTTTTTATTGTTTTCAATTTGCCCCATTATATTATCTTGTGTTCCAGGGGCATGTCGAGGAATGAATGGAAGAGGTTGTTGTTCTGTAGGTATTTCCTCCTCAGAATTTTGTGGATTTTGAGGAGGAGGTGCATTAACATTTCCTGACAAATAATGAAATATACATCAAAAATCAACAAAAACCTACCTATTTAGAAACAAATTCAAACAAAAAAATAAAGATAGCTCACCTCTTTGCCATGCTCGACGTCGCGGTGTCATTTTGGCGACGAATTGATAAGCTTTTTGTGTTGATTGGTGTTTTGCAAAATGCGAGCGCACTTTTGAGGGTTTGGAAGCCACAGACAGAGGAGAAAATAGAAAGAAATGAAATTGGACTGCTTTTTTTTTAATTTATAATAAGTCATAATGCGAGTGCGTTATGGCTTGGTAATGACGAGCCTAAGGCTTGTCATTACCAAGCCATAACGCGATCGCGTTATGGCTTAATTTTTTAAAAATTAATTTGGCCACTTTTTGGCCCCCCATCTTCTTGCACTTACCCAACCTTAATAGTGATATTTGTGTTAAATGCATTTATCCATTCATGGTTTTGTGAGCTTTTCTAGTTGTTACTTTCTTGTGGCTTATTTCTTCCTAATGGTTTGCACTTAATGGTACAAATCATACATATTATACATATAATACAAAATTTGATTTTTTTGGTTTACCTTTTATTCCATTTCTTGATGGTAGTATTTTAATCTCATGCCATTTAAATATCCTACTAGTAATTTTATGTCCAATGATTTCAACCTTACTGCTCTAGATTTTGATATTTTAGCAATGTAGTATGGCCCTAGCTATCAAACTTTCAACTTCCCTTATTTCTTAAACTTTCTATCATACAATAGTATTAAATTAATTTTTCAAATGTTTTGTGTCTCAAATTTCTATCATGCCAAGATTTTTATCTTTTGCACTCTAAGTTATGATAATAGACTATAAGTAATATGATTTCATCTAACTTTTCAAGGTCTTTCAATCTTTGTTTTATTGAGTCTTCTTCACTCAACCACAAGTTAAGTGCGATGTGGTAGTTTAGGATAATGAAGTTTATAGGTAGTGTGGCATCCATCCCATATACTAATTCAAAGGGGGTAAATTTAGTTGATATTTTGTAAGTTATCTTGTAGGCCCATAATACAACTGTAACCTTGACATCCCAATCTATTTTGTTTGCATTACACATCTTAGTCAATGTTGTTCTTGTAATCTTGTTTAATGCCTTACTTGCTCCATTGGATTGTGGATGATATGGAGAACTACTATTATGTGTGATCATGAAACTACTCAAGAGCTCTGCAATTACCTTATTGACAAAATATTTTCCTTGATCGCTTGTAATACTTAAAGGGCAGCCAAACCTTTTTATTATGTCCTCATATATAAATTTTAAGATAGTTTTAGTTGTGTAATCTTTGTTCAATTTTATTTCTACCCATTTTGTAAGATACTCCACCATAGTGATTATAAATCTATATTTTATGTGCTTAGCTAATGGATCAATGGGTCTAATAAAGCTCTTTCCACTAGTAGAAAAACATAAATAAATGGCTAAAAAACTACCAAAAATTGGTCATGTGGTCAGTAGTTTGGTCACATGACCATTGGTAGTTTATTTCTGGTCATTTATCTCGTGACCAAATTTATGACCAAACAAATTTTAGTCATTAATTTGGTAGTATATTTAGTCATCAATTTGGTAGTATATTTGGTAATTTGGTAGTATATTTAGTCATTTAGTCATCAATTTCTGTTAGTTGGTAGTATATTTAGTCAATTGGTGGTTTATTTAATTATTTTTGAGGTTTAAACATAAAACACAAAAAAACATAATCAATCATTCATTTGCACATAATGAAATAGCTATTAAGAAAGCAAAATACTAAAATTTTATTGAGAAAATATGTTTTTACAGCAAATACAAAACTTAAATATGTCTTTGCTTTGAAAAATGTGTTACAAAGTGTGTTTCTCAGTGCTGTGAGTGAGAAAACTGAGTTACAATGCTCTATTTTTTGCTTATACAACTCTAAAACATGAAAGAACTACTTGTAAAATGAAGCCTAAATATTTCATCATGGGCTTTTACATCTCAAAATTTGAATAGATATATCAAAACTCACATAATATTGCTAATTGCTGCATTACTTCTTCTTTGTTGCATCTCCTGCCTTGGTCTGTACAAATAGAAGCCAACAATTCAATAAGTAAATTGCCCCTTTGTAACAGAAAGCAAATAAGTAACTTACTTTAACATGTTCTTTGAAAGAATATTTACCTTCTTGACTCCACAGATCTTCTTAGATCTGTTTAGACAGAGTAAGTCAAATTTATAAACAATCAGGTTTAGACAAACATTCTTGCAACCCCCATTCCTAGTAATCAATTTCTGAACTATGAATTTTCATTGATTATAGGTTTAGGAAGCTAGCAATCCCAACTCCAAACATGTGAAAGTTAAGATGAAACTTGAATAGAAAATTCAAATCTGAAACATACTTTATCAGCAAATCAAAGCATAATGGAAGGGGGATGTTTGACAGATATTATAGTTGTAAATTCTTTGGTAGAAATGTATAATTCTTTGGTAGAAATGTATGCAAAATTTGGAATAATAGTCAAGGCACAAGAACTATTTGACATAATGCCTCAAAGAGATGTCATCCCATGGACATTCCACAACCTTTGCCAGCATCCTCCCTACCTGTACCAAAATGGGAGCTTTGGAATAGGGTATGGACATCCATTAAAACATAAAGGATAAAGGAATTTTGTCAAATGTTGTAGTTGTACTGCCTGTTAGACATGTATGCAAAATGTGGAAGCATAGATAAGGCATGTGAACTGTTTGATAGAATGCCTCAAAGAAATGTGGTGTCATGGACTGCAATGATTACAGGATATGCACAAAATGGATTTGTTGGAAAGGCTTTAGAAATTTTAAAGTAAATGCAATTTCACATTCAAGAATTGAATTCTTAAGATATTACTGAGTGTTGAAAGATTTTCACAAAACATATGGAAGAGCCCAAACAATTTTAGATGTAATGCAATTATCTTTTGGCTCACAAGTTTGTAGAAAAGAATCATTTGTCATGGAGGCAAGCAAGAACAGTGTAACCTCAAACTGCAAAAAAAACACATATTAAAGTATTAGACACTGACGTGTGAAATTTTTTGATTAATATATCAATGTAAATTATATCCATTCACACAAATTCAAATCCACGTGAAGGTTGAGATCTACACTTGTGGAGATTAATTCCACAATGATACAAGTGAACTAGAATATCAAATATAGAATTGACAAATTCAAAAATATTTATCTAACATCACAAAAAACTTTTATAAAGTAACCAATTAATTTCTAATACTTAACACAATATAGTCTTCATCAAGTTTTAAACTAGATACTGTTATTTAATTTTCTACATTTATTTTACTTTGATTATCAATCTCAACTCATTAATAAATTTAAAATTTAATACTTATATTACATTAATTATATATTTATCATTCTAAAGGTTTAGATTATTTATTTTCCTTTTCACTAAGTATATTATATTTTAAAAATACTGTCTCCTCATTTCTAAATAGATTAGGCATTATTTAGACTTCAATCATGTAATCATATCCTCATTTAATCCAAAAATACCCTTATTTAATCCAGAGCATCATTAGTTGGTTTTGAGGAACTAAACTCTGACTGACTAAGCCAGGTGCAAGTCTTTGGTAAATTTGAGCAAAGAAATACATGAAAATTTATCATCAAAACAAAACAAAAATCTATTTCTTTGTATCCACATCTATTCTTAAATATCATCCACTTCAACAGTCAAAGGTTAAATTTTGACCAATAAAAATAGGACAAATATTTACCACTTTCTAGTGTGGATGACTAGATGTCAATTTGCTATTAACTATTTAACCATTGAAGAGATAATGTTAAGTAGAGTATGTATGACTATTGGTTATTGAAAGATTAATTTGAATTGAGTGACAAAATCTTATTTTGGGTGCACGAATAGGATCTTATTCTATAAACTGTTTAAATTTAATTGGGTCCTTAAGCTTCCACAACCCATAATGAATTGAATAATGCTTCTAAAAATCTGCAATAATTTTTTAACATCTTCATCCCGATGTAAGAACTTCTATCACCTTTTATTCAGAAGCCAATTCTTGATTCAATTTAGCCATAATTATATCTTTCTAAGTTTTAAATGACCACTGCTTTGGATTTAGAGTTCATCTGTAACCTATAATTTAAATAAAACTAAACTCAAACTGTATGTCATGTTGTAGGGAAAATTTATGATTTGGGTGGGCAGGTGGTGGCAGCAAACAATGCCCCCATGATCACAACCCTAGCAGAGGAGTTAGAGGATGTGGAATTCCAAGACATGAAGTCTCATAAGCTCGCTTTAATAGACTGCAATGGTGGCCAATTTGAGGATTTGGACATTCAAGCTAATTACATGTCCATTATACCTCTCACAATGAAACTTTAGGCACAAACAGAAATACCCTTATTTAATCCAGAGCATCATTAGTTTGTTTTGAGGAAAATATGGCCTTCCACAACCTTTGCTAGCATCCTCCCTGCCTGTGTAAAAATGGGAGCTTTGGAATAGCGTCATGCCCCAATATTTACTCAAATAAACAATACATAACCACGTAAATTTTTTTTTTCTTTGCACCGAAAGTACTTCTAAGATAAAGTTAGGTTTTACGTTGATCTCAAATTGATGACATCAAGTTTACAATTTTATCTCATCGCTTAAACCATCCTAGTTTGCATTTTATTCTAAGTGCTTCAAATTGAGATGTATAAAAGGAAACATTCTAGTTCTTGACACAAAAGGATGTGGAATCTTGTAGAATCTAATACAGTGGTGTAAATTAGGTATTTGGTTGTAGACAAGATTGATAGGGTTTGTAATGGAAAGAGATAATCTAGTAACTTGTTAACCAATTTGCTTTCAACCTAGAAGGAAAGGTTTGCCAATTTATAATGGTGAAGGAAACATGCAATTATCTTGCAAATTTATTAATTCTAGTTTAGCTTGCCCTAAGAACACTAATCTAACCTATTTACTTATACATAATAATTGAATAAATAATTCTAATTTTTTTTAACTAATTTATTGCAAAAATTAAGTTGATAAAGTTTAATGGAAAATGGTCTATTACTTGAGAACTCTAAAAGATAGTTAACACCTAAATAGAATAAATTTAACTATTAATAAGAAATGTATATATATTATTTATTTTATTTTTTTCTATAAAATAAAATTAAGAAAAGTTACCCAAATTTTCAAAGTGATAAAAGTAAATAACATGTTATATGTTAAAAATAAAATAATTTTACATTATAATAAACTGCTGAAATCTCCCAATTAAATTTTAGACAGATAAGAAAATAAAATAAAAAAGAAAAGAAAAGAGTAATTCATGAGTTAATAATTAGTAACTCTAAGTGGTGCTGATATGGCACATACTAACATTATTATTACTAATTTTATTTATAAACTCTACCATATATATAAAGTATTTTGGTTCTTTTCCTTCTGAGCACATTCTTTTGAGGTAGTTTTTTATAACATTTCGTTTTACCTAAATTTCCAAGTAGTTACAACGAACTCTAACAATTTTCCTTTAATTTTTTTTTGTTGCTATTTTTTTTCTTCTTCAATTTCCTATTTTAAAATTCCCATTTTGGCACAGAGGGAGAGGATGCCAGCAAACATTGCAAAGTATGGTTTATTTGAAAATTTCAGACACATTTCAACAAACTCGTTTCACTTTTGCAAGCGTAGAGGATGCTACCAGAGGTTGTGGCATTCTAATTTTTTTTTGTGCAAGTAAGCACCTCAAGCATTAAATGTGTATGCATTGAACAAGTCAAGGACAGAACTATAGTGTCACGCCCACATTTCCCATGCGGTCATGACATGCATCACACATGTCATGTCCACATTTGTCATGTGGTCATGACACGAAATATAAAAAATTCTTACACGCTTCCCTAGAAACCCCCTTGCACGCGTAAGCGTGCTTGGTGGTGTTACACTTAAGGCGTAAACAATACAGTTGAATGCAGGTTAATACGTTCACGTGCGCATACCAATCACAATAAAGGTCAACTAAGGGGTCAACACGATGTGGTTAACATCGCCAATAGGGTTAGGATCAACGATCAAAAAACCCTAAGTTAACCTATGTGAATGAAGGGATTTTGATGTAAGTCAAAATCGATAGTCAAAAGTCAAATGCATGAGAGGATGATAAAATACAAAATTCAAAAGACGATACTTGGCAAAATATAATATTATATTCCCAATCAAGGTTAAACTTCACTAACCTAGCTAAACCCTAAATTCTGGAAAAATCTGGTAGCATAATGCCTCACGGGCATGAGTAGGGTTTATTGTACTAAAACTAATTTGATCAAAAGATTTACTGATTGGTGTTAAATTACCTACGTCTCACTAGTTGAATTGGTAAAATAGTTGAATAAGTTAATTGAACATTTTTCAACAAAGTTTGATCAATTTGTTCTCCTTCACATTTTCTAAAATTTTAAATATTTTTTTTCAACCAAACTCGATCAATATGTTCTCCTTCACATTTTATATAATTTAAATTATTTTTCAACAAAGCTCGATCAATTTGTTCTTCTTCACATTTTCGATCAATCAGAGTTATCTCTGCATCATTTACATTATTCCTAATTTCTTAGTAGATAAGATCTCAAAAACATGTTCTACTAACTTCATTTAAAAAGGTTTACAAGGTTTCTGAGTTGGATTTAAAACAACATCTAATTTAATTTTGTTAATTAAAGTTGCCCCATCATGATTACAAGAAATGTTAAATTTTAATTATTAACGATGTGGTTTAAATCATCCTCGTAGAGTTAGATTTCTTAACCTGATTGTTAAAAATAATCACCTCTCAATATTTAAATTGTATAAAATTAATTGAATCAAATAAATCCTTCTATCGTGATAAAATCTATTATTTAACATCCATTAACAAATAAAAGTAATATTCCAACTAGAATATATTTTTACCCATTTCATTAATCATCTCAAATTCCCTATATAAATTCCAACTTAAAACAAAGAACAAAAATAATAACAAGAGGGGAATTTAAATTATAAATTAGATTTTAATTCCACCTTGCCCTAATTTCTTCCAACAATAAAATATAACTTTCTTTATGGCAAAAACCCTAACCCTATTTTTGAAAATCATTCTTTTTCTCCTCTTTATTTTTACTTTTATCTTTCTTTCTCTTTCTCTCTCTCATTTTGTCTTGGTTTTGTTTTTAGGTTGCAGGTTTAATGGCCACATATGAAATGCATATGATGGCATATATGTATATGTATATATACATATATATATATGTACATATATATATATATGTACATATACATATACATATATACATACATAGACATATATATATACATATACATATACATATATATATACATATATACATATACATATATAAATACATACATATATATATATATATTTATTATGTTTTTTCAAACTAGATTTTCTATTAAAAATATATTATATATATTTTTTAAATGCTAACCTTAAGTTTATTTTATGTAGATCTGTGGAGGGGTGCTGCTGGGACAACAACAACGGCGGTGCTAAGGAGGTGCTGTGTGGCGGAGGAAGGGAGATGCTATGGCAGGAGAATGAAGGTCTATGGCAAAGGACGGACCGGCGGAGGAAAGTCCGGTAGAGGGCGGAGTTTGTAGTGGCCAGGGGAGCAGCGAAGGGAGGGCTGATGGTGGTAATGGGACAGTGGCCACGGGAGAGGGTGGCCCGCAGTGGTAAAACAGAAGGGGAGTGTGGGGAGGGGGACGGAGCCCCCACCCACATCCCAAATGATGGGGTGTGGGTGGGGGCTCCACCCTCCTCCCCACACCCAACACAAAAGGAAGAAATAGCAGTGGGGGGTTCGAACCCCCCCACCCCTTCATACTTTTTTTGTATAAAAACAAATTTGGGAACTGTCCAAACACAGTCACTTCTTCTTGCTCAGCATTTTCTATTTTTTAATATTTTATTTTATTTCAGTTTCATTCAATATATATATATATATATGTAAATACATAGCAATCATAATTTTTATAATTCAAATTCATAGTTAATGCTATAATAAAATATATACAAAATATATATATTTAACACAGTTAATTTTTGTTTGGAAAAAATAATGAAATCAATTTAACTTTTAAATACATAAGAATACAATCATTCAAAATATACACATAATATATATATATATATATATATATATATATATATATATATATATATATATATATATATATAACTATAATTTTTCCTTCCAATCACATACAAATTTCTATTTTTTTTAAGAACAATAAACAAAATTTTATTTTCTATTACTCAAATTTATATAAGGAAAGGAACTCATTTTTCTCCTTTTGTTTTAACAAAATATATTCATTGCAATATTAATAATCACATTTTTAAAGGAAGGAAATAAATACAATTTAGTGAATACTTCCAATACTTAACATCATCTAATTTTGTCTTTTTCACAATAACAATATACAAATTTCATGTTTGTCACAAAATGAAAACCACAACTTTACTAATTGATATTTTAATATAACATACAAATGCAATAGCTTTAAAAATAAATTTTCTTCCTTCCACATTTGAATAATAAACATTAAAACCAACAATTTTTAAGTTTCTAATTCATATGAAAGTAGCTTTCACACACAAATAAAAAGAAAATACATTTTTTACAACAGGAGAGAGAACAATGCTCTTCTCTTTGACAACTAACAAAATATGCAAGCTCCTAAATAGGCCAAACTCTCTCTCAAGAGTAAAGGAAAATAAAATATCAACTCCAAGAACAAGGTGTTTTCTCCAAGTTCACAACTTAGCTCCAATGAACCTGCATATCACAACAAGGGGAAAGAAAACCACACATCTTTTTCTCCTCCCTACCATTGACCCGCAAGAGGGTCGCCCCCAAGCTAGGGAGGTCATCCACACACTTGGGAACTGATTCCACTCCACAACAAGACATTCAACAAACAAACACAATTTTACAACCATGGATAACACAACACAAGAACTCAACCAAAATGAGTTCAAAGGGGTAGGGGAGTGGACACACTCAACTCAAGAGTGCCACTCCTATAAATATCCCAAAACAAATACCTCATAAGGCCTCTAGCCAACACATTTAAACACAATTTCCACAAGGCTTCCATTTTGGCGCCGAAGCCATTTCACATATTGCTCAAAATCTCATATATTGCCCTCAAGGCTTACAACACCGCAAAAACAAAGTAATGACCCCAAGGAGGTTCACTCCTCCCCTACCCCACACTTGTTGAACATCTTCTCCCAAGTGGGAGAGGCTCTTACAACACCCTACAAATTTTCCCCACAATAACAATAAAAACTCAAGAAAATAGATCTCACACATAGCATCATGCAAGCAACAAAAATACAAAGGGAAAGCCTTAGCCTTGAAGCCAACCTTTAAAAGCCCAATTATGGTAGATGGTTTATGTAGAGATTCTCCAAATCTTCCTCCAACATAAGCCACAAAACTCTCTCTATCTTCTTCCCCAAAGTAAAATTTAAACAATAAAATTATCCAAAAATTCAACAACCCATAACCTTCTCCAAGTGGGATTAAAATAAGCTCAACCCATGAGCTTTGAGGAATGGGGAGGTGACACTTGTCACCTCCTCACTCTTCCTCCCCACTACAAGAAAGACCCATGGGATAGGTGTTGACACATGTCTCTCACCCATCCCCAAGTCTCTCTCACCCCTCCACTTGTCCTCTCTCAAACATGTGGGAGAGAAAAGTGGAGCTTAAGAGGGAATGAGTGACACATGTGTCCTATTCCTTTCCTCGCAAGATGGACCACACAACTCTAAGCTACCCCCACCAATTGTGAGAGAGACTTGGAGTAAATTCCTCCACAATTGGTGGGTCTTGGAGACATCTCCAACCTTGGGAAGTGGTAAGGATGGGGTTGTGTTGGGACCACTCATCCTCTCCCTCTCATGCCTCCAATTTCGTCACTTAACTTCAGGGTGAAGTTAAGGTGACCAAATGGAGGTTTACCAAGGGTTAACCAAGTTAAAAAGGTCCGTAGACTCAAGGGGTACAACCTAGGGTCAAGTTTAGCTCATTTTGAGCACCTAGGGTTAAGTTAAAGCACATGAAAAGGGGTCTCAAAATTTAAAATTTAAAAAATGAAATTCAAAGACAAAATTCTTACAACACCAATTAGAATTCAAAGTAAAAGAGGGATAGACTTAGCCAATTAACAACATGCAATCAACATTATAGAATTTCATCATACACAGGGTTGATCTTGGTTCCTCGTGGAACTAGATCGACTTCACAAGGGATAACAACATCATGTGTGGGATGATCTCCAATTTTTGTGGCTTGTTAGAAATACATGTACACTCAATTGCAAAGTTAATTCCACATGAATATAATAGCCAAAGCAAATTAAAACATACATCCACATAAAATATCACAAGTTCACATAAGCATCAAGGAAGTCACATTACAACTAGATTCTAAATTTTGCATTTCAAACATCCATTCCCAAGATTGAATCACAAAACAAATTTCTATCTAACATCACCCAATTAGTTTTCCCATAACATCATAATATAAAGAATCTATCTAACATCATCAGTAAAGCAATATCTAGGTCTAAACATAGTGTAAACATACTAAGCATAACAAATCCACATACAACATAAAGTTTAATAGTTTGGAAATTTAGGATCAACAGTCCCACAAGTCTAAATGTATCAGCAACAGTAGAGTAAATAGTCAAATGTACGGGAATGAAAAAGGTAGGCCTCACATCCTCCCCCCCTAAGACTATACTTCCTCCTTGAAATCATCAAAGAGGTGAGGATAAAGAGCCCTCAATCTCGTTGCATCCTCCCATGTCACCATGACCTCATCGTACAGGTCCCACTAGACTCTAACCTAGTCCAGCTCTTGACCTTGAAGGACCAGCAATTAACAAGCCAATATATGAATTGGCTCCAAAGCCAACTGTTCTTTCGCCTCTACTTATAGTTTCAATAGCGGGGGCCTAGAAATCAGCCTGGTGGTTATCAACCACTGCAAACATATGGTGGGACTTACCCACATCTCCTACAATCTACTCTGAACCTCCCGCATGAGGCTGCCCCCTGCCGTAAAGCCCTAGGGGCACTCTTTGGCTAGGTGACCCTCACCACCACATACATAACATGGTCCCCTAGGCTGATACTGCCTTGTCTGTGTCCTGCTAGACTTTTGTTGTCCAGGTTGATCTGTGAAACCCTGTGACTCTTTGAAAGGCTGTTGTGACCTTGCAGGTCCCACAGATGATCCCTGCTCTCTCTAATCCCTACGCAGGCCCTGCTATTGCCAACCACAGTTTTGTCCTCCCTGTGCCCTCTGCTGGGGTCTAGACCTCTACTGATGCTGCTACTGCTGTTGTGGAGGCCTAGGAGGTGAAAATGAAGAATTAAATCCTCCTCTTTGTGGTGTTGGTTGTGGTCTATGAAAGTTCTGCTACTACTGGTGATTATGGTCCTGAAACTACAAGCGTGAATTCTACCCTCGTCCCTGAATCTCCTCTAAAATGTAAGCCTTCTCGGTAGTCTCATTATATTTGTAACTATAATTTTTCCTTCCAATCACATACAAATTTATATTTTTTTTAAGAACAATAAACAAAATTATATTTTCTATTACTCCAATTTATAGAAGGCAAGGAACTCATTTGTCTCCTTTTGTTTTAACAAAATATATTCATTGCAATATTAATAATCACATTTTTAAAGGAAGGAAATAAATACAATTTAGTAAATTCTTCCAATACTTAACATCATCTAATTTTCTTTTTTTCACAATAACAATATACAAATTTCATGTTTGTGACAAAATGAAAACCACAACTTTACTAATTGATATTTTAATATAACATACAAATGCAATAGCTTTAAAAATAAATTTTCTTCCTTCCACATTTGAATAATAAGCATTAAATCCAACAATTTTTAAGTTTCTAATTCATATGAAAGTAGTTTTCACACACAAATAAAAAGAAAATACATTTTTTACAACAAGAGAGAGAATATTGCTCCTCTTTGACAACTAACAAAATATGCAAGCTCCTAAATAGGCCAAACTCTCTCTCAAGAGTAAAGGAAAATGAAATATCAACTCCAAGAACAAGGTGTTTTCTCCAACTTCACAACTTAGCTCCAATGAACCTACATATCACAACAAGGGGAAAGAAAACCACACATCTTGTTCTCCTCCCTACCATAGACCTGCAAGAGGGTCACCCCCGAGCTAGGGAGGTCATCCACACACTTGGGAACTCATTCCACTCCACAACAAGGCATTCAACAAACAAACACAATTTTACACCCATGGATAACACAACACAAGAACTCAACCAGAATGAGTTCAAAGGGGTAGGGGAGTGGACATACTCAACTCAAGAGTGCCACTCCTATAAATATCCCAAAACAAATACCTCATAAGGCCTCTAGCCAACACATTTAAACACAATTTCTACAAGGCTTCCATTTTGGCTCTGAATCCATTTCACATATTGCTCAAAATCTCATATATTGCCCTCAAGGCTTACAACACCACAAAAACAAGGTAATGACCCCAAGGAGGTTCACTCCTCCTCTACCCCACACTTGTTGAGCATCTTCTCCCAAGTGGGAGAGGCTCTACAACACCCTACAAATTTTTCCCACAATAACAATAAAAACTCAAGAAAATAGATCTCACACATAGCATCATGCAAGCAAACAAAAATACAAAGGGAAGGCCTTAGCCTTGAAGCCAACCTTTAAAAGCCCAATTATGGTAGATGGTTTATGTGGAGCTTCTCCAAATCCTCCTCCAACATAAGCCACAAAACTTTGTCTATCTTCTTCTCCAAAGTAAAATTCAAACAATAAAATTATCCAAAAATTCAACAACCCATAACCTTCTCCAAGTGGGATTAAAATAAGCTCAACCCATGAGCTTTGAGAAATGGGGAGGTAACACTTGTCACCGACCCATGGGATGGGCGTTGACACATGTCACTCACCCATCCCCAAGTCTCTCTCACGCCTCCACTTGTCCTCTCTCAAACATGTGGGAGAGAAAAGTGGAGCTTAAGAGGGAATGAGTGACACATGTGTCCCATTCCTTTCCTCCCAAGAGGGACCACACAACTCCAAGGTACCCTCACCAATTGTGAGAGAGACTTGGAGTAAATTCCTCCACAATTCGTGGGTCTTGGAGACATCTCCAACCTTGGGAAGTGGTAAGGATGGGGTTGAGTGTTGGGACCACTCATCCTCTCCCTCCCATGCCTCCAATTTCGTCACTTAACTTCAGGGTGAAGTTAAGGTGACCAAATGGAGGTTTATCAAGGGTTACCCAAGTCAAAAATGTCCCTAGACCCAAGGGGTACAACCCAGGGTCAAGTTTAGCTCATTTTGAGCACCTAGGGTTAAGTTAAATCACATGAAAAGGAGTCTCATAATTTAAAATTTAAAAAATGAAATTCAAAGACAAAATTCTTACAACACCAATTAGAATTCAAATTAAAAGAGGAGTAGACTTAGCCTAATTAACAACATGCAATCAACATTATAGAATTTCATCATACACAGGGTTGATCTTGGTTCCTCGTGGAACTAGATCAGCTTCACAAGATATAACAACATCGTGTGTTGGATGATCTCCAATTTATGTGGCTTGTTAGAAATACCTGCGCACTCAATTGCAATGTTAATTCCACATATATATAATAGATTAAGCAAATTAAAACATACATTCACATAAAATATCACAAGTTCACATAAGCATCAAGGAAGTCACATTACAATTAGATTCTAAATTATGTATTTCAAACATCCATTCCCAAGATTGAATCACAAAACAAATTTCTATCTAACATCACCCAATTAGTTTTCCCATAACATCATAATATAAAACATCTATCTAACATCATCAGTAAAGCAATATCTAGGTCTAAACATAGCATAACCATACTAAGCATAACAAATCCACATACAGCTTAAAGTTTAATAGTCTAGAAATTTAGGATCAACAGTCCCACAAGTCTAAATGTATCAACAACAATAGAGTAAATAGTCAAATGTACGGGAATGAAAAAGGTAGGCCTCACATATAGTGACATCCATCCAAGCATAAAGGGGTCACTACATACATGTCTATTGCAAGGTGTTTGTTGGGCCTTCGCGGTGATGTGGGGAACCCTACATCACTGCGAAAGCCCAACAAGCACCTTGTGGTAGACAATGCTTCCACATTTTGCATACATGTCTACAAAATGTGGAAGCATTTTCTACCACAAGGTGCTTGTTGGGCCTTTGCAATGATGCAGGGTTCCCCACATCACCGCGAAGGCCCAACAAGCACCTTGCGGTAGACATGTGTGCAAAATGTGGAAGCATTGACAAGGCATGTGAACCATTTGGTAGAATGCCTCAAAGAGATGTCATCTCATGGAAATATACAAAATGGATCTGTTGAAAAGGTTTTAGAAACTTTCAAGCAAATGCAATTAGCAGGTGTAAAGCCAAATTCGACAACCTTTTCTAGCATTCTCCCGCCTTTGCCAAAATGGGAGCTTTGGAATAGGGTATGGACATCCATCAAAGCATGAAGGATAGAGGAATTTTTCCATGTGTTGTAGTTGCAACTACCTTGGTAGACATGTATGCAAAATGTGGAAGCACAGAGAAGGCACATGAACTATTTGAAAAAATGCCTTAAAGAAATTTGGTCTCATGGAATATATGGACAACATGATTTTTTTGAAAAGGCTTTAGAAACTTTCAAGTAAATGCAATTGGCAAGTGTAAAGCCAAATTCCACAACCTTTGCCAGCATCCTCCCTGCCTGTGCCAAAATGGGAGCTTTGGAATAGGTTATGGACATCCATCAAAGCATAATGGAAGGGGGAATTTTGTTAGAAATTATAGTTGGAAATGCTCTGGTAGACATGTATGCAAAATGTGGAAGTATAGACAAGGCACGTGACCTATTTGACAAAATTCATCAAAGAAATGTGGTCTCATGGAATGCCATGATTGCAGGATATGCACAAAATGGATTTTGCAAGGATGCTCTCAAAATCTTTGAATCAATGAAGCACTCTAGAGCATATCCTAACATTGTAAGCTTTGCTTGTGTTCTATGTGCATGTAGCTATTTAGGTTTAGTGGATAAGGGTTGTACATACTTCAATCACATGAGTGACCCTTCTTGCATTGCTCCTACAGTCGATCATTATGTGTGCATGGTTGACCTTCTTTCCCATGATGCCTATCTTTAGGACAACCTAAACTTTATCATTAAGATGCCAGTTAAACCTGTGGTGGTTGTGTGGATGTGTTTTCTTGGTGCCTATAAATCATATATGAATATAGGCTTAGGAGTATTTACATCAATGTTGCTTTTTTATTTGGATCCTAAAAATGCTGTGACTTATGTTCTTCTCTCAAACATATATGTAGAAGTGGGCAACTGGGGTGAGGTTCAAATGGTATGGAGATGATGAAAGATAGAGGAATTAAAAAGATCCCTAGGTGTAGTCGGATTGAAGGTCATAAAACAATACATGTTTTTTGTGTAGGAGACAGACTACACCCACAGACACAGGAGATCCTTACAAAGTTGGAGGAATTGTTAGGGTATTCTCCAAATACAAGAATAGTACTGAATGACTTGGAAGATGAGGAAAAAGAATTACTTCTCTACCACCATAGTGAGAAGTTGGCAATTGCATTTGGATTGTTAAACACAATGCCTGGAACAACTATTCGAGTTGTGAAGAACCTTCAAATATGTGATGATTGCCATACTGCAACCAAGTTTATCTCCAAGGCTGTTGCAAGAGAAATTGTTGTGAGAGATGCAAACAAGTTTCATCATTTTAAAAATGGATAGTGTTCTTGCAGAGATTCTTGGAGATAGGAGGTTATTGGAAAAGCTAAGTAAAGTAATCTGTAAACATTAGCTTGCATTATAATGAAGTGTACAGTTAGCAGAAACCTTTTGGTGAAAACTATGTAGAAGATTTTATATGATTTTGTATGGAGAGAAAATTATGAGTGTAATCTAAAATTTTGATACAAAATCTTCTACACAGTTTCAAAATGGTAAGCTTTGGAACAAGGTATGGACATGCATCAAGGCATAATAGACCTACAGATTTTTATCAAATATTATAGTTGGAAATGCTCTAATAGACATCTATGAAAAATGTGGAAGCACAAATAAGGCACACAAACTATTTGATAGAATTCCTCAAAGAGATGTCATCTCATGGAATGTAATGATTGCAGGATTGCACAAAATGGATTTGTTGAACAAGCTTTAGAAACTTTCAAGAAAATGCAATTGACAGCTATAAATCCAAATTCCGCAACCTTTGCCAGCATCCTCCCTGCCTGTGCCCAGATAGGAGCTTTGGAATAAGGTATGGACATCCTTCAAAGCATAATGGTAGGGGGATTCTTGTGAGATATTATAGTTTGAAATTCTCTCATAGACATGTATACAAAATATGGAATCATAGACAAAAAACATGAACTGTTTGATAGAATTCCTCAAAGAGATGTCATCTCATGGAATGCAATGATTGCAAGATATCCACAAAATGGATTTTGCAAGGATTCTCTCAAAATCTTTGATTTAATTAAGCACTCTGCAACATATCCTAACATTGTAAGCTTTGCTTGTATTCTAGGTGCATGCAGCCATGCAGGTTTAGTGGATGAGAGTTGTACATACTTCAATCACATTTGTAACCCTTATTGCATTACACCTACAATTGATCATTATGTGTGCATGGTTGACCTCCTTGCCCATGCTAGCTATCTTGAAGACACCCTAGGCATTATCATTGAGATACCTGTTAAATCTATGTTGGTTGTATGGATGTGTTTTCTTAGTGCCTATAGATCTCATATGAATATAGGCTTAGGAGTATTTACAACAACACTATTTTTTTATTTGGATCCTAAAAATGTTGTACAACTTATGTTCTTCTATCAAACATCTATCCATAAGTGGGCAGATGTGGTGAGGTAAGGAGATTGATGAAAGATAGAGAAATTAAAAAAATCCCTGGATGCAGTTGGATTGAAGGGCATAAAATGGTACATGATTTTTGTGTAGGAGACAAATCACATCCATGCTTTTTATTTTTGCAAGGGGAAGCATACCCTTTTCCATACTGAAGGAAAGAAAAAGAAAAAAATTGATAGTCTGAAAATGTGATTAAGTTTCCAGAATGGTTAAAAAAATAAAAATGGCAAAACAATAGAGTATTGTACCTCATGCTCTCGAGAGCTGTCTTCTGTAGTCCCGGATATGAATCCTGAACTCTTTCGACATATACTTCTAACTGATGTTTCAAAGCTAAATCTTCCTCTGAGTATTTCCATAGAAAGATCATAAAAGGAAAATGAATCAAAACCCGAACCCTAGCTTTGAGTAGATTAATTAGTACAAAAACTAAGCAAATAAATGCTAGGTCTTCTTCCTTCTTCTCAGCTTTGATTTTCTTAGCATCCTTGGATGGAGGAAGAGGTGCTTCCACATTGCCATTGTCGGTGTGGGCTGGAGCAGGAGCCATTTTTACTAACCAAAATCAAAATCATTAAATACCCAACAAACAAAATCTAATTTTAAAGTGCCAGAGGCCAGATCAAAAAGAAAATAAAAAATCATCATGTGGGATAAAAAACACATTTGAGCACAAACCATCCAAGTGCTTAATTTAAGCTTTTATAGGTTTTTTGCATAGTGCACATAAAGAAGAGAAGATAAGTACCTGTGGAAACCTTTGAGTGTGGCCTTCTCAAAAGAAACTTCCTAAATAGGAGATGTGGGCATCCAAGTCATTGCTCTGTAAAATCTCACCTCAAAATCAAATTATTCATGCACCACTGCATATTGGGGTTCCTCCAATCTCAATGCAGAGACATTCTTTAACACAAAGCATATACCCAAACTCCATTTTATTAGTGGGAGCTTCAGTTGGGAGCAAGAGCCATTTTCACTAACCTTTACTGAGAGGCAACAACAAAGGAGACCTTTGATATTTCCTTAATGGTGCATTGGTGCCAAACATATTTTTGAAAGAAAAATCAATGATGCATTTCAAGTTTAATTAGTGCTTAAATTACTATAAATTTTGGTGCCCATATGATAGGTTAGGGTAATTAAATATATTATAATATTATATTATTATATAATATAAATATTATTTTATATTATAATATAATAATTATATTATTTTATAATATAATATATATTATATTATATAGTAATATAATATTATAATATTATAATATTATTATATAATATATAATATAAATATTATATTATATTATTTATTTATTTATTAATATAATGGAGGAGTAATAGTCATTTATTTAGTCATTTATAGTTGTGTTGCAAAAAGTTTTAGTCATGTGACTAAAAGTTTTGTCACGTGACTAAAAGTTTGTCACCTGGTCATTTATTTGCCATATTTCTACTAGTGTTCAGAGGTGGGTTCTTCATTGGTTCTAGTTTTGATCAATTTTCTAGTGAGTAGAGTGTTTTAGGTTCCTCATTATTGTAGCCTTCATGTGCTACTTCCTCTTTATATGAATAGCTCATGTCTACTCCTAAAGGTATGTATACTATCTTATCTTCATCTGCAAAAGATAATTCCTCTTTTCTAGAGTTTATAATGACATTGGCATTTACAAACCATTTCAATCCAAGTAATGCATTAAAGGTGTCAAATGGTTCTTTCATTTCTATGATTTCAAAGTCTATAACTTGTTTTACTCCTAGTATGTTGACTTCTACATTTTTCAAGTTCCCATGATCCCTATTGATGACACACTACTAGGTTGTTGTTGTATGGGGTTTCATATAGTTTAGGGTGTCCTAGTTGTTCCCATTCCCTCTTAGGGAGCATATTGACATTTACCCCCAGATCAACCATTACTTGTTTTATCTTTTTATGATTGATATGTGCATCAATCATTAATGGTTTGGTTTTCCAAGATCTGGATGTTTCTGTCACTTTTTGGATATGTGGTTTTATAATTATTTGCTTATTCCAATATTTAGAAAATTCTTTTAGTTTCTCAACTAGGTTGTTCTATTATGCAATCAGAGCTAGTTGTTTTAGTGTGGAAGCCTCCCTTTCTAAAAAAGAGTCTTTGTGATATTGCTCTTTTTGTTGTTCCTACCTTATGGTTTGCTTAGGTTCTTCCACCAGTTTATTGTGTTTCTATATAGTTGGGAGTAAATCTTCTTCCTCTTCTTCATCATAATCATCATCTATTTCATTCATTTTTTTGTCTTGTTTTGGTGGCATCTATTCCTTTCCTTGTGATTACCGTAGTCTTATTTTTTCCTTTATATTTTAAAGGATCTTTTTTTAACTTCTTATTTTTCTCTCTATATTCTTTTTCTAAAGCTTCTTCCTCTGAAATGTAAGAATTATCTTTGTCCTCTTTTTGGCAACATCATACACCCTGTGATGGATAATTAGGGATTTTAAGCATGATCTTTGCCCCCTAGTAGTGTTAGGGTTGGATAGTTCATCACTCTTAGAATGCAGTGTTCGACCATTCTTAAAGTATTGTTGCACTCTCTCACATGTGAATAAGTCATGATCAGAGTTTCCATAGAATCCATTCTTTCTTCTTATCTGACCAACTTGCATTTGTGTTGTGTCCTTACTTACCACATTTATAACAAGTGGCATCATCTCTTCTTATGCCTTTGCCTCATCCTCTTCCACCTCTATTATTATTATAGTATTGTTGGTGTAAGGGTAAAATGTGGATCAATCAAATTGAATTTTATAAGACCCAAACATCAACAGAATAGTGAAAACAAGAAAGATTCAATAAAATGAAGCAATGAACAATACAGTGCAAACCTTTCCCATTTTGAAACTTCTGTTGTTTGCCTATTACAACTGTCCTTTTGCAGATGGAGTAGGCGCTCAGAGAGTGCACTCTTTTAGCTGTTTGTAGGAAGTCAATAGTAAATGGTTGTTGTGATATGCAATGAAGATGAGCTTCAAAGCAAATATGTGATCTCAAGCTAGTGAATGGTATGAGGGTGCCAAAGATGCGCTGGTGAATTTCTGCAGAGTAACAATACGAATAGCCTGGATGATTAGAATGGAAGAATGAGGTTCCATTTATAGACTTGGAAGAATGAGAATCAATGGTTGAGAGGAGATATGAAGATCAATGGCTGAGGATGGTTGAGGAATGTGCAACCAGTAGAAATGTGACAAGTGTCCCAGCTCCATCATGAAAGAGGGGATGTGATAAAATTGATTGGAGAGTTAACTTCATTGACTGGTCAGTTAACAAACTTGACTGATCAGTTAGAAGAGTGGATTATGGAACTGACTGAATTGATTGAGGGATTGACTCAATTGATAGGTTAGTTAACACTTTTGATTGATTAGTTAACTAACCTCTGATTTGAGAAGAAATAGGCCAGGTGGGTGAGGGAAAATAAGGTAATTAAATATTAAAAATATTTAATTACATGTGCAACCTGATGAGGTGGACAAGGTGAGGTGGAAAAGTGAGGTGTAAGTGTGAGGTGGATTTTTGGAATTAGAACTTAGGATAGAGGAATTTGGTTTAATTAAATAATTTAGGATTATTTAATTGTGTGAGACATTGGAAGAATTTTAATTAAATAAATTGAATTTATTTAATTATGGAACAGTGAATCGATTAAATAAATTTAGAATAGTTATTTAATTGATAGAAGAACGGAATAAATATTTAGAAATTTATTTAGGATGATTCATGTCATTTTTAGACATATACATTTTTCCCCTCTTTGATGCAATGCAGTTTACAGTGTTGCTTCAAAGAAGTCGATAGTCTGATAGTGATACATGCCCCAGTTTGCCCATGGTACAAGTTTAATGACGATAGGATGCCCCCTTGGGAGATTGAACGGGAAAAGGGCGAAAGATTCAGAGACGGACAATCTCATGAAGATGAAGGGGTTAAGATAGGTTAGAGGAAAAAAGGACGCATTTCAGGGAAACAGGAAGAAAACGGGAGGAAAAACAGACGCAGGAAGTAGTCACAGTCATCACCTAGCCAGAATTAGGGTTTGAAGGCTATAAATAGGAGTTGGGTCCACAAGAATAGTCATTTGTACACTTGTTTGATCTGGAGTGGATAGAGAGAGCTTAGAGCAAACTTGGAGCAGCATGGCAGCCAGAGCAGCAGATATTCCACGCGAGGAGCATCGATTCGAGCGAGTCCGTCGATTCAGGCGGCCAGCAGAGGCAGGACCCCCGGTATGTACTTCAAAAAATTTCTCCTAGGGTCAACTTAGGGTGTCATAAATGCATGCAGAAAAGAGGTCAAACATATGCGCTGAAATGCAGAATGGCACATATGCTGTGCGAAGTGGTGCTTTTGTCATTTAGCGGCGCATATGCCTGTTTCGGCAGTGCATATGTGAAAATTGCGCATACGTGCATTGTAAATGCGCTTTTGTAGTTAGGCTACGCATGTGTATTTAGGTAACGCATGTGTATTGAAGCAGCGCATATGTGAAATGTAGCGACACAAATGTAAAAGCCGCGCATATGTTGAATGTAGCTGTAGTGCCCCTCAACTTATCGTCTTTTGGACTGATGTTTGCTTAGTAGTACTGGACATTTTGACAGTATTTTTAGATCGTTGATGATGGATTTCTAGTTATTTTGCTATTTTAGTATGAACCTAATTGTTATGATAACAGATGTTGATGATGGATTATGTCATTTTATGCTTTACAATTTGATAAATGAACTGATGTTTTAGATGCTTTGATGTTATTCATTATATGGGATTGGAAGTTAGTTGATCATTTTATGTTGTAGACTAGTAATCTGATACATTGTTCAATATAGTTGATTGTTATTCATAAACATGAATGGAACAGTGTCGTATTACTCGTTCTCGAGTACCCTACCCCACTGCGATTTCCATTCACGATAGGACTACACGTGATGTATATGTATATCTTGTTATGGTTAACCGTGCGTTGTTGCAGGACGCAGGTACTAGGCACCGACTCCACCTGATTACCAGGTCTGAGTGTGCCGTGGCCAATGGATTATTTGATTGGAGTTAACGTAAGGTCCCTAGTCAGTGTTGTTTGGCCGTCAGTTTACCCTTGTGGTTATTGTTGTCATTCGATCATGACTTGATGTCAGGTAATATTGCACCTTGAAGTCTAATTAGGTCTGAAGGTGTCCAAATGTGTTCGGTATCATTGTGCTCTGATTAGAATCTTCTTACGAAAATTATAATGTCGATAATTAAATACATTTGTAAAAAGTCGATGTTTGAGCTCAGTGTCGATAGTGTTAATTATTGTTGTAAACAAAGTATAATTTTATTAGATGTATAATTGTTAAATAAAGATTGTAAGAAATTTTGTATTATATAATGCTATTTATAATAAATATTTAAATAAATAAAATAGGGTAGTCATGTTGTAAATTGTGATTTACAACTTAATTAATAAAATAAATTAAAATATAGTTATAAAATTTTTGATTGTTGTAATATTACAATTTTATTAATAATTATATGGTTGGTCAGCTATAAAATTAAATGTTGTCGAAACTGTATACTAATATTTAAAAAAAGAAACCTCTTGGGATGAGGAAATAAGATAGGATCGCGTGCCGAGTTCCTGGGAGGAAGGAAGGGACTGTTCTATAAAAAAGAAGCTTGTAGAGGCAAAGGGGGGAGATTGGCAGGAAGGAGAAGGACTGAGGAGGAAGAAGAAGGTTTGAGTTTTCTGCAACTGAGGAATTGAATTTTACATTGAATCTAGGCTTCAGATACAGGTTCTTCCGTCTTCCATATTCTATTCGCATTTTTATGAAATGATGGAAATTTGTCTCTCTTACTCCTCCAATTTGCTATTTGCTTGATAGTTCTAGAGCTCTTGTTAATTCATTCTGTACCTGTCCTGCAACCGCTTCATTTCATTCCAAACAAATTTCTATTAGAAATATAAATAAATCTACCGACCCATCCCTGCATAAATGATTGAGAAGAAAATATGAGTCTTGTTTTATTGTTTAGGGTTCCGAATTGTTAAAGAGTAAGGAACGGCCTCTGAAGTTTTTACATGATCTGTATCAGATCATTCATGCAGTTCTTTGTTTCTGATTCTGTATACCTGTGAGGCGTCCACATACCGTTAACACGGATAACTTGGTTGTTTTTTTTGCACCATCAGCTGTGATGGATGAAATTACGTGCACCAAGACCCTTATCTTTGGCGTGATCTGTTGTATGCTTGCCAGCGTCATCTCCTTGATCAGGTTTGGAGCACCTCCAATAGGTTCTTTTGTGCATACCCAGCAATCTTTTCCTTCCAGGCGGTTTCAGCATCCGTACCAATGTCTCCAGAGGCTGTGAGGAGATCTCCTTCACATACAGCTGCGATCTGCCTCCTACGCATCCCACTTTAGGGTTTTCGATCCAACTTCACCCAGGGATCATTTTAATTCCTCCGTCATATATTAGATCTCTGGCAGTTAGAATTTTACCACTTACGCCGTTTCTGTGTAGGAATTGGAAAAAAGAATCGAAGTCTGAAACACAATCAAGAGTTAATCATGAATAGCTTCGTTGTAAAGATTGTATGATTTGTAGAAATGGGAAGATTATAATCCGTCACATTCGGGGCTAGGGTTAGGTTCAGTAAAGAATGTTTTAATTAGCTATAGTGGCTCTACAGTAGGTAGCGAATGGCATCATGAGTTGGGCAGTTGATTTAGATTTATTTAAACAAGCCGTCAGTCTTTTCCGTAGTCTCAGATCTGATAATTTGAATGATAGTTCAATTTAATATATTTAGTTTCAATAATCATTACTTTGCCAGCGTTATCTTGTTTGTCTTGTTGTTAATTAGCTTGTATCCATAGTGGTTTATCCTGCAATCATCTCATTTTCAGAATAGATGGGGTTATTCTTTCCTTAAATTTAACATTTCCTTAAACCAACCGCTGTGTTTCCTGCATCGTAGGATTCAATAAAAATAGATCCTCCAACCCTTCCATAGAATCACTTCCTTAATCCCTTAAACTGCTTGATCAATCAACCATTCTTTCATTCATATCTATATCGCTAGAATACCAACTGAAAAAACAATCCCCATAACTTCTGGATTTTGCCACAATGATATGATTAACAGCGCCCTCATTTTTTCCTGATCTTTGGTGTTGTTTGTCACCAATGCTACTATTACATACTATTACTCATCTGTCTTCTCTGGATCATTGCGATTCGAAATTCCTTGTATCACAGCTTTCAAAATCACTTCTTTTGCCCTTGGCAGTTCGTCTTTATTTTTTTTCAATTACACACTGAAGCCCTCTACTGCAACTGTAGTGTATATGTGCATACTCCTCTAATGGACTGACTATTTCCAGCAGCACCTTATATTGTATTCGCTCAAGGCTACGGCCATGCTGTGCTCTCCACGCAATTAATCTTCAAGTTTCTTGGTTTGTCCCTGTAAAACAACAAATTAGCAATCAATGAATGAGGTAGACAGTTAGCTTTGCCACTTAGCTTTGCCACTGTTGTCTCCTTGGTTTCAACAGTCTTATGAATCTGACCTGATAATGATTTTCTATGTTTCCTTGTTCTCAGCTAATAGATTTGTGCAGTTTTCTTACCTCTATTTTTTTTCACTTGTTGAGCATTTTCATGATTTGTTTTCTTGCTTAATGATTTGCCTGTTAAAGATTATGACCACATAACATTAGACATTTTCATCTTCAGCTAATATGTAATTTTGTCTCATATTAATATTTTCATATTACAGTGTCATTTTATTATTAAAAGATTTAAAAAGATAACAAGGAAGATGAAGAGGGTAAAGGTCAACATAAACAGTTTATTTGCTGGTACCATAGAGGACGGACATAGATAAGAAAAGGTTAAACAGCAACCTGTAAAGAATAAAAAAAAAGATATAGAATAATCAATAAAGGTCAACATTATCTCAATACCTAATTGATTATTTTTTTTAGCTTAGTAAACTGCAGTCATGGGACTGCTCCCTTTTCATATAAGGTGTCTAGTTAGTTAAATAAATCTTTCTTTACTATTACTGGAAATCATTACATTTCATACAAAACCTAGAATGCAGTGGTAAATGCAATAAGAAAAATTACGGATATTTACTTATTCACTGTTGGAAGATATTTGCTATCCCTTGTCTCACAACAGTCACTATTATTGTTTTGTCATTATAATTATTAGCATTTTATTATTATTATTATTAATATTCTTATCGATGTTGGTTCAACATAATATATATAAAAAAATTATAGTTAAAGGTTCAACTAGTTAATAAAACATTATTTTTGCTATTCTATAGTCGGGTAGGTCAAATTTTATGACAGGTTAATCAGATGGAATAATTATTTCATGTGTGAGAGAACGTATAAAATTAATTATGAATTTCACCTTATAGTAAGTTGAGTGATTCTTTTAGAATAAATTATTGGAATTCATTTAGTGAGTTACCCATAGTTGAAAGAATAAAAATGATGAGATTTAATTGGTCTAGGTTGCAAATTATTAATTTAATTGTTGCATTTAATTTAAAATTAATGGGTCTGGAGAGAAATAATGTAATCTAGTGTTCATTGTATCGCGGAAGTGGTTTACACTAGACTGAGAAGGAATTGTATTGAACTAAGCGAGTTGTCGTATAGAGTCGAATTGAGGGTGGACAAACTTGAGTTCCAGAGGCTAAGTTGTCGTAGTCGAGTACTTGCAATACGTGTATAGTTGTTTTTGTACTTGTGATGTAGTAATGATTATGTGGATTAAACATGATATGAGGTATAATGAGGTATTGTCCAAGTTGACTATGTGTTTGTGAAGTAATAATCTCGAGATGGGATATTTAGCCACTTGTGACTTTTCTGTATCCGTTTTGTCAAAATTGTTGTATGGAGAGACTTGGAAACTAAAATAGAGCAAAGTGTTCTAATGTTATAAGTGATGGGAACAATGGGTATTATGTTTTAGTTTGTAATGCAAGAGGGTTTATGCCTTGCAGTGATCATGTAAGTGTAATGTTATTATGCCTTGTATGATGTTTAAGGTTACTAGGTGTTGGGAAGGAGAGTGGCCTTCAACGTGGGGCCAGCGTCCAAAGTGGCAGTCAGGATAACCCGTTGGAGGTAGATTAATCAAGTGATAACTTAAAATGAACTAGGGGATTAAGGGTAGAATTCACATTAAACAAGATTAATGGATTCCTCTCCCATGACCTATAGTGCTTGTTTAGACTAAGGATGGGTAGAGAAGGCCTGGTCGGCATGATTGACTTCCTTGTCCTCATGAAAGGAAGGTCGATTCCGCATGTGTCACCCTATGGGGCCGGCGCCTAGTGAGAGGCTGTCAGGATAACCATAGATGGGGGTCGGCGCCTAGTGAAAGGCTGTCAGGATAACCCATGCTAGGACCGTGCAATGACACTCTCCCTACTACAACCTAGCATCCCTTGTTCGGTCTCTCCTCTTTTGTTAAGTGTTACCTCTTGAAGTTAAGTTGTGTTGTGTTGTCATTGCCATGTGTTGTATTGGCGTTTAGTCATCCTTTGTTCTTGTTTGTCTTTGTCTACCTGACTGTTATTGTTTGGGACCTCATGTTAACTCCTAGCTCGGGGGGTGGACCTTAAGGTTCCACATGGTCAGGTGGAAGAGCTATTTTATCCATTGGTTATTCTTGTCAAGATCATATGCAGAAAGGATTTGTTCCAGTTGTACTTGTTCCAATGATGATGATGTAAGTGTATAACGGTGTACCAGATTTGTGTAACAGAACATTCTTTATGTATGTAACTTTGATGTAGACTAAAAGTGGCAATATAATGATGTCTTGATGTACTTATATGAAAGCATTTCAATTATGTATTTAATCATGCAGATTCTGTTATTTGATGATTTGTAATGAATAGGATTAAGTTATTTAATTGAGAATGGATTTGGATCAGTTGCTGATGTATGTTAAATTGTGTTAGTCGATTTGTTAAGTGATGTAGCCTTGAACCCTTAGAGAATATGTCGTAATTGATTATGTTATCGTTACTTAATCGTTTTAAAAAAAAAATTTCCCTGTTTCTTATAGCATAAGTGTGCATTTCTTTAAGGTGTTCAAGGCGGGCGTTACATCTGGTATCAGAGCCAGGTTACTAACACTAGGTACTCTGGTTTTATAATTAGCCCATTGAGCTATGCTAGTTGCTTAAACTCTGAAGAACATATCCATTCATAGTCCTTGCCTAACAACCTAAAGTGGTTCTTGGATGTGTTGTCCAGGAAGATGCCTAGGGTACGAGGCCGAGGACGTGGACGAGGTAGGGGTCGTGGGAGAGGTGTCGAAATCAGCCCTCCTCCTAGTTCCCCTCATGGAAGTACACAAGAAGGTGGCAGTGAGAATCAAGAGAATCAGGATCAGCCCGAGGGTGCTCAACTACGCCAGCTCCTAGAGGAGGTGCTTGCTCGTCTTGGTCCTAGGCAGGAGGTTGAACAACTAGAAGAGAGAGAAAGGGAACGATCTCCTAGAAGGAGAGAAATCACAGCGGAACAAGAAGCCATTCTTGCGAGCCACATGAGAGACTTGATGAGAGCCCGTCCTCCTACATTCGATGGCTCCGGTAGCGGTTTGGAAGCAGAAACATGGCTAATTGATTTGGAGAGGTGCTTTGCTATGCATCCATATGGCAGCAACACTAAGGCAAGATGTGCCATCATGCATCTAAGAGGATTCGCCTCTACTTGGTGGCGTCTTGAGGAACAAAAGTTGCATCTAGATATTGCGACAATTTCATGGGAACTATTTCTGGAAAGGTTCAGAGCTCGATTTTTATCTGACCATTGGAGGCAATGTTGAGCGGACGAGTTCCATGGGTTGAGACAGATGGCCATGACAGTGGAACAGTATGAGCACAGGTTTTATGAATTCAAGCAGTATGTAGGTATTGGAAACGACGAGGCCATGTTAGTTCAGCATTTTATTAGAGGTCTGAATGCACGCATCAGTGGAGGAGTTCGTGTGTTCGAGCCGAAGACCATGGAGGTAGCAGTTGAGAAGGCTCGACTGGTGGAAGAGAACTTGACCATGGCCCTAGGGGGTCATACAGGTGTACAGATTGGTAGCTCATCTCGAGTAGGTTCGGGTTTCCGAGGTGGTCAGTCTCATGCAGCAGGTAACTTGAGGAGTCAGCATGTACCTTCCAAGATTGGACAGCAACAACAACAGTTTTCCCAGATGAAATCAAGAAACTCTCAGTATCAGCAAGTAATAGATTTCATTCCAGAAAGGATCGAAGTTGGCAGAGAGTTAAACGTGATCGTGCCAGTCAACCCGCACAGAGTACACAATCTGCTGCAAGTAGAGGTAGCTTTCAGCAGTCAAATGCTCCTGTAGGCGGTGGAGGTTTTGGTAGGGGAACAAGATGTTTCTCTTGCGGCCAGCAGGGCCACATTGCTAGACAGTGCCCGCGTAAGAATACTTCAGGATTTGGTCAGAGGCCCGCAGTTTCAGAGCCCACTGTTGGTGATGCAGGCAGGTCACATAGAGTGTTTGCGGCAATGGATAATCGCCAAGTGGAGCACCAAGGTACCGTTATGGAGGCTACAGGTGTCTTGCGAGGTATTACCATTTCTATTCTATTTGACTCTGGTGCTTCAGATTCTTTTATTTCCCCTTCTATAGTGGAACGTTGCAAATTAGTGGCAGCAAAGCAAGATGTTAAGTGGCAGGTGGAATTGGCCTCTGGGTCTAGGGTATCAGTAGACTCTCTTGTGTATGGTTGCTAGTTGAGGATAGGAGCTTTATCTACCACAGCAGATCTTCGCATTATACCATTAGGATCCTATGACATAGTGTTGGGAATGGATTGGTTGGATGCTCATCGAGCGGTGATAGACTATCGCCACAAATTAGTAAGGTGTGTTGATGATTCGGGCAAAGAAGTAGAAGTGGTTGGGATTCAGAGACCCATCTCCTTGCGCATGATTTATGCTATGTAATTGAAGAGATGTTTGCGTCAGGGATGCAAGTTGTTTGCTGTAACAGTAAATGACACAGATTTTGGGGAAAATAGGGAGACATCTCTTGATGATCATCCTATTCTCAAGGAGTATGAAGATGTCTTTCCTAGCGAGATTCCAGGTATGCCACTGAAGCGGGATATTGATTTCAAGATAGACCTTGTTCCCAGAGCAGAACCTATTTCACGAGCTCCATATCGGATGACTACTCAAGAACTTAAGGAGCTTCGTTTGCAGCTAGAAGAGTTATTAGTGAAGGGATTCATTCGTCCAAGTGTCTCTCCATGGGGAGCACCTGTGATTTTTGTGAAGAAAAAGGATGGATCTCTGCGTTTGTGCATCGACTATCGACAGCTTAATAAGGTGACTATGAAGAACAGGTACCCATTGCCACGAATTGATGACCTCTTTGATCAGATCAAGGGAGCTAAGGTGTTCTCCAAGATAGACCTAAAATCGGGATATCATCAGTTGCGCATCTTTGAGGCTGACATCCACAAGACAGCATTTCGCACTCGCTATGGGCATTATGAGTTCACTGTTGTACCTTTTGGATTGACAAATGCGCCATCAGTATTTATGAGCCTGATGAATGGTGTGTTCCATACCTATCTGGATAGATTTGTTCTTGTCTTCTTAGATGATATATTGATTTATTCAAGGTCTATGGAGGAGCATGAAGAACATTTGCGTCAGGTTCTGCAGTGTTTAAGAGAAAATCAGTTGTATGCAAATTTGGATAAATGTGATTTCTTTCAAACTGAAGTAAAATATTTGGGACATGTTATTTCGGACAAGGGTATTGCAGTGGATCCTTCAAAGATTCAAGCCATCATGGATTGGCCAGCTCCTACCAATGTTTCAGAGGTTCGTAGTTTCATGGGTTTAGCAGGCTATTATCGTCGATTTGTGGAAGCATTTTCAAAGGTAGCTCACCCTATAACTTCTCTTCAGAGAAAAGGAAAGAAGTTCATTTGGTCAGAACAATGTCAAGCAGCCTTTCAGAGTCTTAAGGAGCGATTAACTAGTGCACCTATTCTAGCAGTGCCGGATCCTGCCGGAGATTTTGTGGTATGTACTGATGCATCTTTGGAAGGTTTAGGAGCAGTTTTAATGCAGGAGGGTCATGTGATAGCTTATGAGTCCTGTAAACTCAAAGATCATGAGTTGAACTATCCTACACATGACCTAGAGTTAGCTGCAGTCGTTCATGCATTGGTAAGATGGAGACACTTCTTGCTGGGGCATCGGTTTGAGCTGCACAGTGATCACCGAAGTTTACAGTATATCTTTACTCAGCCAAACCTGAATGCGAGACAGAGGCGATGGATGGAGTTTCTATGTGAGTACGACTTTGAGGTAAAATATATCCAAGGTAAGGAGAATGTGGTGGCGGATGCTCTTAGTCATCGAAGACATGAACTTTCATCAATCACTCTTGGAGTGGATTTGAGAGGGCAGATTCTTGCAGCACTCCTTGTAGATAGATGGTATCAAGAAGTGAAAGCTGAAGTGGAGTCTGGTAGAGCCTTGGAGGGTAGATATGCTAGATATTCTATCGAGTTGGATGGTCTCTTGCGACATTTAGGTCGCGTTTATGTGCCTTCTACAGAGGGTCTTCGCACCCTAATCATGACTAAGGCTCATCGGACACCTTATTCTGCTCATCCAAGTGTCAAGAAGATGTATGCAGACCTTCGTCAGATATATTTTTGGGCTGGAATGAAGAGGGATATTGCTGATTTTGTTTCGAGATGCTTAGAATGTCAGATGGTTAAGGCGGAACATCAGCATCCCGCAGGTCTTCTTCAGCCACATCTTATTCCGGAATGGAAGTGGGACATCATTTCGATAGATTTTATAGTTGGTTTACCCATGTCTTCTCATTGCCATGATGCGATAATGGTCACTGTAGACAGGCTTACGAAAGTAGCACACTTTTCTCCTGTCTGATCTTCATATAATGCCTCATCTGTGGCCAAAATTTTCATGGAGGATATAGTCTGATTGCACGGAATTCCTCGTAAGATTATCTCTGATCGTGATCCATTTTTTACTTCAGCTCTTTGGACATCCCTTTAGCATGCGTTGGGGACTCAATTGAACTTCAGTTCAGCTTATCATCCAGAGACTGATGGGCAAACAAAGAGGGTCAATCAGGTCCTTGAGGATATGCTCTGAATGTATGTGATGGATAAGCAAAACTGTTGGGAAGATTATTTGTATTTGGTGGAGTTTGCGTACAATAATGGGTACCACAGTTCCATTGGCATGTCTCCTTTTCAGGCCCTATATGGTCGTCCTTGTTGTACCCCATTGAGTTGGGATCGCCTTGAGGATAGAGTTCTCCTAGGTCCACAGATGCTCCAAGAGATGGAGCAGCAGGTCGATCGCATCAGAGAGCATCTAGTAGCAGCTCAAGATAGACAGAAGAAATATGCAGATGCTCACAGACTTGATTGTCAATTTTCAGTTGGTGATCGGGTGTTCTTGCGGGTGCATCCGTGAAAGAGTCCGATTCGTTACGAAAAAGGCTCTAAGCTCGCGCCACGCTTTGTTGGGCCATTCGAGGTTTTGGAAAGAATCGGTCCTGTTGCATACTGTATTGCTTTGCCGCCTAGCTTGTCACGCGTCCATGACATATTTCATGTTTCTGTTCTTAGACATTATCATCCAGATATTTCACATGTTCTTGATTGGAATGCCTTACAGGTAGAGGACGGGTAGCTAGCTTTGGAGCCCGTAGGCATTTTGGAGCACAGGCGACTCGCTCTCAGGGGCAGAGTCATAGAGCAGGTAAGGGTCCAATGGGATCCTAGTGATGAGACTTCAGCTACCTGGGAAGATACATCCCGAATGCGAGAGCTATATCCATATTTGTTCGCAGGCTTCCAGGAGTAAGCCTGATCCTAGGGGGGAGGATGTAGTGCCCCTCAACTTATCATCTTTTGGACTGATGTTTGCTTAGTAGTACTGGACATTTTGACAGTATTTTTAGATCGTTGATGATGGATTTCTAGTTATTTTGCTATTTCAGTATGAACCTAATTGTTATGATAACAGATGTTGATGATGGATTATGTCATTTTATGCTTTACAATTTGATAAATGAACTGATGTTTTAGATGCTTTGATGTTATTCATTATATGGGATTGGAAGTTAGTTGATCATTTTATGTTGTAGACTAGTAATCTGATACCTTGTTCAATATAGTTGATTGTTATTCATAAACGTGAATGGAACAGTGTCGTATTACTCGTTCTTGAGTACCCTACCCCACTGTGATTTCCATTCACGATAGGACTGCACGTGATGTATATGTATATCTTGTTATGGTTAACCGTGCGTTGCTGCAGGATGCAGGTACTAGGCACCGACTCCACCTGATTACCAGGTCTGAGCGTGCCTTCGCCAATGGATTAGTTGATTGGAGTTAACGTGAGGTCCCTAGTCAGTGTTGTTTGGCCGTCAGTTTACCCTTGTGGTTATTGTTGTCATTCGATCATGACTTGATGTCAGGTAATATTTCACCTTGAAGTCTGATTAGGTCTGAAGGTGTCCAAATGTGTTCGGTATCGTTGTGCTCTGATTAGAATCTTCTTACGAAAATTATAATGTCAATAATTAAATACATTTGTAAAAAGTCGATGTTTGAGCTCAGTGTCGATAGTGTTAATTATTGTTGTAAACAAAGTATAATTTTATTAGATGTATAATTGTTAAATAAAGATTGTAAGAAATTTTATATTATATAATGCTATTTATAATAAATATTTAAATAAATAAAATAGGGTAGTCATGTTGTAAATTGTGATTTACAACTTAATTAATAAAATAAGTTAAAATATAGTTATAAATTTTTTGATTGTTGTAATATTACAATTTTATTAATAATTATATGGTTGGTCAGCTATAAAATTAAATGTTGTCGAAACTGTATACTAATATTTAAAAAAAGAAACCTCTTGGGATGAGGAAATAAGATAGGATCGCGTGCCGAGTTCCTGGGAGGAAGGAAGGGACTGTTCTATAAAAGAGAAGCTTGTAGAGGCAAAGGGGGGAGATTGGCAGGAAGGAGAAGGACTGAGGAGGAAGAAGAAGGTTCGAGTTTTATGCAACTGAGGAATTGAATTTTACATTGAATCTAGGCTTCAGATACAGGTTCTTTCGTCTTCCATATTCTGTTCGCATTTTGATGAAATGATGGAAATTTGTCTCTCTTACTCCTCCAATTTGCTATTTGCTTGATAGTTCTAGAGCTCTTGTTAATTCATTCTGTACCTGTCCTGCAACCGCTTCATTTCATTCCAAACAAATTTCTATTAGAAATATAAATAAATCTACCGACCCATCCCTGCATAAATGATTGAGAAGAAAATATGAGTCTTGTTTTATTGTTTAGGGTTCCGAATTGTTAAAGAGTAAGGAACGGCCTCTGAAGTTTTTACATGATCTGTATCAGATCATTCATGCAGTTCTTTGTTTCTGATTCCCTATACCTATGAGGCATCCACATACCGTTAACACGGATAATTTGGTTGTTTTTTTTGCACCGTCAGCTGTGATGGATGAAATTACGTGCACCAAGACCCTTATCTTTGGCGTGATCTGTTGTATGCTTGCCAGCGTCATCTCCTTGATCAGGTTTGGAGCACCTCCAATAGGTTCTTTTGTGCATACCCAGCAATCTTTTCCTTCCAGGTGGTTTCAGCATCCATACCAATGTCTCCAGCAGCTGTGAGGAGATCTCCTTCACATACAGCTGCGATCTGCCTCCTATGCATCCCACTTTAGGGTTTTCGATCCAACTTCACCCAGGGATCGTTTTAATTCCTCCGTCATATATTAGAGCTCTAGCGGTTAGAATTTTACCACTTACGCCGTTTCTGTGTAGGAATTGGAAAAAAGAATTGAAGTCTGAAACACAATCAAGAGTTAATCATGAATAGCGTCGTTGTAAAGATAGTATGATTTGTAGAAATGGGAAGATTATAATCCATCACATTCGGGGCTAGGGTTAGGTTCAGTAAAGAATGTTTTAATTAGCTATAGTGGCTCTACAGTAGGTAGCGAATGGCATCATGAGTTGGGCAATTGATTTAGATTTATTTAAACAAGCCGTCAATCTTTTCCGTAGTCTCAGATCTGATAATTTGAATGATAGTTCAATTTAATATATTTAGTTTCAATAATCATTACTTTGACAGCGTTATCTTGTTTGTCTTGTTGTTAATTAGCTTGTATCCATAGTGGTTTATCCTGCAATCATCTCATTTTCAGAATAGATGGGGTTATTCTGTCCTTAAATTTAACATTTCCTTAAACCAACCGCTATGTTCCCTGCATCGTAGGATTCAATAAAAATAGATCCTCCAACCCTTCCATAGAATCACTTCCTTAATCCCTTAAACTGCTTGATCAATCAACCATTCTTTCATTCATATCTATATCGCTAGAATACCAACTGAAAAAACAATCCCCATAACTTCTGGATTTTGCCACAATGATATGATTAACAGCGCCCTCATTTTTTCCCGATCTTTGGCGTTGTTTGTCACCAATGCTACTATTACATACTATTACTCATCTGTCTTCTCTGGATCATTGCGATTCGAAATTCCTTGTATCACAGCTTTCAAAATCACTTCTTTTGCCCTTGGCAGTTCGTCTTTATTTTTTTTCAATTACACACTGAAGCCCTCTACTGCAACTGTAGTGTATATGTGCATACTCCTCTAATGGACTGACTATTTCCAGCAGCACCTTATATTGTATTCGCTCAAGGCTACAGCCATGTTGTGCTCTCCACGCAATTAATCTTCAAGTTTCTTGGTTTGTCCCTATAAAACAACAAATTAGCAATCAATGAATGAGGTAGACAGTTAGCTTTGCCACTTAGCTTTGCCACTGTTGTCTCCTTGGTTTCAACAGTCTTATGAATCTGGCCTGATAATGATTTTCTATGTTTCCTTGTTCTCAGCTAATAGATTTGTGCAGTTTTCTTACCTCTATTTTTTTTCACTTGTTGAGCATTTTCATGATTTGTTTTCTTGCTTAATGATTTGCCTGTTAAAGATTATGACCACATAACATTAGACATTTTCATCTTCAGCTAATATGTAATTTTGTCTCATATTAATATTTTCATATTACAGTGTCATTTTATTATTAAAAGATTTAAAAAGATAACAAGGAAGATGAAGAGGGTAAAGGTCAACATAAACAGTTTATTTGCTGGTACCATAGAGGATGGACATAGATAAGAAAAGGTTAAACAGCAACCTGTAAAGAATAAAAAAAAAGATATAGAATAATCAATAAAGGTCAACATTATCTCAATACCTAATTGATTATTTTTTTTAGCTTAGTAAACTGCAGTCATGGGACTGCTCCCTTTTCATATAAGGTGTCTAGTTAGTTAAATAAATCTTTCTTTACTATTACTGGAAATCATTACATTTCATACAAAACCTAGAATGCAGTGGTAAATGCAATAAGAAAAATTACGGATATTTACTTATTCACTGTTGGAAGATATTTGCCATCCCTTGTCTCACAATAGTCACTATTATTGTTTTGTTTTGTCATTATAATTATTAGCATTTTATTAGTATTATTATTAATATTCTTATTGATGTCAGTTCAACATAATATATATAAAAAAATTATAGTTAAAGGTTCAACTAGTTAATAAAACATTATTTTTGCTATTCTATAGTTGGGTAGGTCAAATTTTATGACAGGTTAATTAGATGGAATAATTATTTCATGTGTGAGAGAACGTATAAAGTTAATTATGAATTTCACCTTATAGTAAGTTGAGTGATTCTTTTAGAATAAATTATTGGAATTCATTTAGTGAGTTACCCATAGTTGAAAGAATAAAAATGATGAGATTTAATTGGTCTAGGTTGCAAATTATTAATTTAATTGTTGCATTTAATTTAAAATTAATGGGTCTGAAGAGAAATAATGTAATCTAGTGTTCATTGTATCGCGGAAGTGGTTTACACTAGACCGAGAAGGAATTGTATTGAACTAAGTGAGTTGTCGTATAGAGTCGAATTGAGGGTGGACAAACTTGAGTTCCAGAGGCTAAGTTGTCGTAGTCGAGTACTTGCAATACGTGTATAGTTGTTTTTGTACTTGTGATGTAGTAATGATTATGTGGATTAAACATGATATGAGGTATAATGAGGTATTGTCCAAGTTGACTATGTGTTTGTGAAGTAATAATCTCGAGATGGGATATTTAGCCACTTGTGACTTTTCTGTATCCGTTTTGTCAAAATTGTTGTATGGAGAGACTTGGAAACTGAAATAGAGCAAAGTGTTCTAATGTTATAAGTGATGGGAACAATGGGTATTATGTTTTAGTTTGTAATGCAAGAGGGTTTATGCCTTGCAGTGATCATGTAAGTGTAATGTTATTATGCCTTGTATGATGTTTAAGGTTACTAGGTGTTGGGAAGGAGAGTGGCCTTCAACGTGGGGCCGGCATCCAAAGTGGTAGTCAGGATAACCCGTTGGAGGTAGATTAATCAAGTGATAACTTAAAATGAACTAGGGGATTAAGGGTAGAATTCACATTAAACAAGATTAATGGATTCCTCTCCCATGACCTATAGTGCTTGTTTAGACTAAGGATGGGTAGAGAAGGCCTGGTCGGCATGATTGACTTCCTTGTCCTCATGAAAGGAAGGTCGATTCCACATGTGTCACCCTATGGGACCGGTGCCTAGTGAGAGGCTGTCAGGATAACCATAGATGGGGGCCGGCGCCTAGTGAAAGGCTGTCAGGATAACCCATGCTAGGACCGTGCGATGACACTCTCCCTACTACAACCTAGCATCCCTTGTTCGGTCTCTCCTCTTTTGTTAAGTGTTACCTCTGGAAGTTAAGTTGTGTTGTGTTGTCATTGCCATGTGTTGTATTGGCATTTAGTCATCCTTTGTTCTTGTTCGTCTTTGTCTACCTGACTATCATTGTTTGGGACCTCATGTTAACTCCTAGCTCGGGGGGTGGACCTTAGGGTTCCACATGGTCGGGTGGAAGAGCTATTTTATCCATTGGTTATTCTTGTCAAGATCATATGTAGAAAGGATTTGTTCTAGTTGTACTTGTTCCAATGATGATGATGTAAGTGTATAACTGTGTACCAGATTTGTGTAACAGAACATTCTTTATGTATGTAACTTTGATGTAGACTAAAAGTGGCAATATAATGATGTCTTGATGTACTTATATGAAAGCATTTCAATTATGTATTTAATCATGTAGATTCTGTTATTTGATGATTTGCAATGAATAGGAATAAGTTATTTAATTGAGAATGGATTTGGATCAGTTGCTGATGTATGTTAAATTGTGTTAGTCGATTTGTTAAGTGATGCAGCCTTGAACCCTTAGAGAATATGTCGTAATTGATTATGTTATCGTTACTTAATCGTTTAAAAAAAAAAACTTCCCTGTTTCTTATAGCATAATTGTGCATTTCTTTAAGGTGTTCAAGGCCGGCGTTACAGTAGCGGTGCTTCCATAATATGGCAGCACATATATCAAGAAATGGCACTTTTACCACCTTTAGTGGCGCATGTGCTTTGGATAGCCAATTTTCTTAGCCAAATTGATTCAATTAGCATCCTGTTTGATGTGGGAATCGATGAGCTATCTCTGAGATTGCAGGAATCTAGTCAAGAGATGTAGTGTACTGTTTTTATCAATTTAAAATGCTAAGTTTAGTTGATAGAGTTCAGCAGGTATGTTGAGTATGGTATATGTCGTTTGAGACTGACGCATTGCCTTGCTTACTTGCAGGAGGATATTCGAGACACACTGCAGTAGAGGGAGACATTTCCCATGCCCCTATTGCAGAGGTATATACTGATAGAGATTGACAGAGTGGCGCTTGGGGCCATGGGTTTGGACTATGTTTGCTTCATGCCTGAGGTGTGGGCAAACCGAGGATTGCTAACAGCTGTTGTGGAGAGATTCCACAGTGAGGACGGGACCCTCCACTTTCCTACTAGAGAGATGACTATGACATTAGAGGACGTCTACCGGATACTACACTTACCCATGGTGGGTGAGTTAGTAGAGTACGATGCACAGCGGGATGCGAGACTCGCCGAGTGTAGGTGAGTGTTCGATGATCCCGAGTTGGTTGGACAGGTCATCCCGTGGCACGATATATACGATTGCTATGACTACTTCCTGGGGATTGTGGCTGGATTGATCGGGGGTGTTGTATGCCTCGATAGGAGATCGCATGGGTTCCCCTTTGGATGGGGCAGGATCATGGAGCGGATGGTGATGGAGGGCACCCGATATGCATGGGGAGTCTGCGTACTAGCCCATTTGTACCATGACATGTATCAGGTGGTGTACCACCACAACACGAGTCTATCAGCTGGGGTATTACTACTACAGTTCTAGCTATGGGAGCACATAGCAGTGACTAGGCCAATATGTGTCTTCACGAGGCAGCGAGGAGAACCATACAGTTATGGCTATGCAGGAGTGATTTCCCAGCACAGGCTGGGGAAGTTAGAGTATTAGAGACACACCTTGGATGGAGTAGATGTGGTTGTCTAGTGACCATATCTAGATTACGAGCCCTGGGATGACGAGGGAGACGAGCTGTCGTATTTCTTTCAGACCAAGTGGCTGATAGGCCGTACACGGCATATACTGGAGAGGCAGATGGTGGGCCGAGTGTTGAGACAGTTTGGTAGATGACAGGGTATGCCTCAGGGACAGGCATTATTCATGCGGACACATGTAGAGAGGGTCCGATGGGGGCCAATGGCTTCGTATGAGGAGGCCTTGGCAGAGTTCAGGCAGACTCCCTATGTGGTGTGGGATATGCGGGCAGAGATAGCAGATACAGGGGTTACACAAGATTATGAGGATTGGATGACTGCACATCCTTTTCTGAGATACTCAGGGCCCAGCATGCTAGTGCCTCATATTGACGAGGTGGACTCAGAGGAGGAGGGATAGGTTGGCCTAGGTCAGAGGGGAGTTAGAGGAGGACAGGGACGAGGAGGATAGGGTGGTAGAGCTGGAGAGAGGTCGAGACAGTAGAGGAGGGTAGGTCAGGTAGAGCAGGCAGTATCAGGATAGGTGGCACAACAGCAGATACCTCAGTAGGGGTAGATGCCGCCACCCCAGCAGGTACCACAGCAGCAAGTGCCCCAACCATAGGGGCCAGTACAGGCAGAGGTGCATGAGAGGGCCATAGCTAGCCTGAGGGGACAGGTGCGAGAGCTGCAGGAATAGTTGAGGAGGGCCGATGGCAGGCGAGAGATAGATGCAGTAGTTATTGCTAGGTTGGCTCACGAGAGAGATATGGAAGATGCACGGGTACGTATTATCCGTGTAGAGCGAGACACTGCTGTGGCCGCCATGGGGACAGATGCAGTGAGTTCTTTTTTGGTTGGGCAGGTGTAGCAGGCACAGGCATAGGTAGGCTAGTTGCAGACGCATTTTACACAGGTATAGGCAGAGCTTGCCAGAGCACAGTCACAGGCTTAGTACTACCGGGGTTTATACCATGGTGCCGTGTCATCGAGTCAGAGGGTAGGGAGCTTTAGAAGTTAGTCTAGGGCTACTCATAGAGCAGGTCCATCACAGTCAGGGGCTTTCGTGATGGGTCCCCAGCAGTCAGGAGCTGGTAGTGGTGGCCCACAGCAGCAGGGATAGACTCTGACCAGATTTTGTACATTTTGGGACATGTATCACCATCCATTTGGATGTGTATTTTATATGACACTTTGATTCAGAGAGGGAGATGGTGATATTGTACATTTGGACCTCTTATATGATAGTATATATAATGATGCAGCTTTGTATCTATTGCATATGTTATGACATGATGATTTACTTCTATTGTATGATGTGATGTATGTGTAGACTTAGATGGTCTATCCAATGCTATATGAGATGCTTTTTGATATGATGCTATATGATGTCTATATGATTTAATGCTTCGAATGTATGCATATGTAACAGGATTTTTATGTGATGATGCAGCTTTGTATATGATGCACTTAGCTATGTTTTTTTGATTTTCTATGTTTTAAGATGCGATATGATGCTAATGTATGGATGACCTAATGCATTGTGTTAGGTATGCTACTGACTTAATCATGTTCATGACTAGCTCTACATATGATATGATATGCTCCTATATGCTTTGTTTTTGTGATGTCCAAATGTACACTATCGACACAAGAATGACATGATAGATAGAAGAATGGTTTTGATAGAATGACTTAGAAACTTCATTTGATATTGTTACTTTGCATAGTTTGGGTAATGGTGATTGTATGGGATATGGATGCATGGATGTGTATATGGATATAGGATGGATGTTTTTCTTTTAGAGTGCTTTATTTCATCATTGGGCATTTTGTTTTTGGTACATTTTCTGAGATGTTGTAAGTGAATACAAGCATCTAGGTATAATTGAACCGAGATGACCTGAGTACCACTTACATGGATTTTGATTGAGCAAGTTAATACAAGCATCTAGTCAAACTTGAATCTAGATGACCTGAGTACTTCTTGCATTTCAATAGACAAGGATTGCCCCCGTTCATGTTATACCTTTGATGTCCTCGATTATCTTTTGCCGATCATGTCCTTAGACAAGGGTTCACATTACTGAAGTTTAATCCTCAAGCAGCAACCAAAGAAAATAATCATGCCCCCATCATAGCATCTCTAGCTTTTGGCATCCTTGAGTAGCATAGAAGGACATGATAACAAAAATCAAGACTCTGTAACTTAACCCTAGTTCCAATCCACAAAACATTCTTGCCATTAGATGTGCTTATTTGTTGCTGTAGGTTGGATAAAATCATTTAGAAGACCTTGGGTATTTGCTTTGTGTTGGATATGTTAAGATGCTCACAGTCAAGATTTCTGCTTGAGGCGCGGGTTCTGCTTGCATTTGCTTGCATGGTGAGAAGAGTCACACAATCCTTATTGGGGAAACAGACCCTAAGGGAATGACCTAGTGCCTCAGGGGCTCATTGCTAAATGGCCTTGCCTACGTGACGACGCAGAGGCAACGTAGTTCGGGGTAAACCCTAATGGACCATGGATGGACTAGAAGAAAGATGACAAGAATGAAGACAAGAAAGGGGATGAATGGGACCATGGGAGAAATGGAAGTCTCGGGGGCGCATTAGAAAAATGGCCTTGCCTATGTGACGGCGCAGAGGCAACGTAGTTCACGGACTTGGACCATGGACACTGACGAGAGACACTATACTAGGCTCACATTGAGGAGACGGTATGGGACAAAACCTTGGTTAACAAGGCCACAAGGAGAGTATCAAGCCATGATAGGTAACTATCAAGTGTTTATTGTGGGATAGATATGGGTCAAATGGGAAACGAGCGAAGGAAGAATGGACTTAGGGTGATTGGATTCCCAAAGATGGAGAAGGCGGTTTATCACAAGTAACGCCTGTTTACCAGGTTTTCATCACTTGCTTTTATTTGCATGGGAAGCTAGAAAGTAAACATGATGCCTATTTGCCAGGTTTTCATCATGATACCTATCCAAGGCACCTATTTGCCAGGTTTTCACCAAAGGATGATTTTTTTGTATGCTTTCTATTTTTTTTTATTTTTTTGTATTTTCTCTTTTCAACTTTTTTTTGATTTTTTGATTTTTGATTTTATTGTGCTCCCTTGCATTGGGGTTCTCCTAGGTATAGAACCGGTGAAGGTGCATGCTGTTGATTGGATCATCAAACAACTCACCCTCTGATGTGGTCAATTGATATGCCCCCGATCCGTAAGCAGCTACAATCACATAGGGCCCAAGCCAGTTAGGTTCGAACTTGCCTTTCTTTTCTCTATCTTGTTGATTGCGAGGATTCTCTTTGAGAACTAGGTCCCCAACCTTAAAGAATCTTGGGTGAACCTTGTGGTTATAGCTTCTCGACATCATCTGTTGATAGGCTTTGAGATGGTCGAAGGCTTTCTGGTGCCTTTCTTCTAGCAGCTCTAGTTCTTGTAACCTGGAGACTCTGTATTCTTCGTCTAATATGAGACCTTTCAATGACACCCTGAGGGATGGTAGTTCGACCTCAATGGGGAGGATGGCTTCTAAACCATAGACAAGGGCGTAGGGTGTAGCACTTGTGGGAGTGCGTATACTAGTTCTGTAGGCCCACAGAGTGGGATTGAGTTGGACATGCCAATCATGGCCAGCATCGTTGACAGTCTTCTTTAGGATTTTTAGAATGGTTTTATTCAATGCCTCAGCTTGCCCGTTACCTTGGGGCTAGTATGGAGTGGAGAAACGGTGTTGGATTTTGAAACACTCACAGAGGTCTTGGACATCCTGATTTTTGAATGGTCTTCCATTATCCATGATAATAGATGAAGGAATGCCATATCTGCAAATAATGTAATTCAAAATGAAAGATGAAATTTGCTTACCTGTGACAGTGGTTAGGGGAATGGCCTCAATCCACTTTGTGAAATACTCAGTGGCGGTTATGATGAATTTGTGGCCGTTGGAAGAGGGTGGATGAATCTTTCCCACAAGGTCAAGTCCCCACTGGCAAAAGGGCCAGGGTGTCATTAAAGGTCTCAACTCTTGAGCAGATGCATGAATTAGGTTCCCGTGTATTTGGCATTGTTTGCACTTTTTGACAAATTGATATGAATCCATTTCCATGTTTGGCCAGTAATAACCCAAACGCATGAGTTTCTTGGCTAAGGAAGGACCGCTGGAGTGTGTTCTGCAGATCCCTTCATGTACATCTCACAAGGCAGTTATGGATTCTTCTTGTTCTAAACAACGGAGCAAAGTACCATCCAGACCATGTCGGTAAAGGGTATCAGCTATGATGGTGTAGTGAGAGGTTTGTTGGATGAAAGTTTATTTTTGGTTGGAAGAGAGGTCAGGAGGGAGAATATTGTCCTTGAGGTAAGTGTAAGTCTTACCGTACCAAGGTGAATTAGATCCAACTAGAAGGTAGATGGAATGGGTCTCAAGGAGATCATAAGCCGGTTGCCAGATGGTTTCCACTAAGAACTCATACCATGACTCATATTCAGGTATTTCTAGAAGAGAAGCTATGGTAGCCATTGCATCTACTGCTTTGTTCTCGATCCTGGGTATTTGCTCGAAGGAGATGGTCCCAAAGTGTTCTTTGAAGTCGTCGACCATTCTTTTGTAGGGGATAAGCTTTTCATCTTTGGTTTGATACTCATCATTGACCTGATTGATGATAAGCTGAGAATCACCGTAGACATGTAGTTCTTGAATTTTCCACTCAGTTGCCATCTTAAGACCAATCACCAAGGCTTCATACTCCACTATGTTATTGGTGCATGGACATAACAAACGGTAAGACTTTGGAATTGTGTCACCTTGCGGAGTTATGAATAGGATGCCTACCCCCGATCCATGGTTTGTGTAAGACCCGTCGAAGTAGAGTTTCCAAGAAGATGTTGATATAGTGAATAAGGACTCATCAGGAAACTCAAACTGCATGGGCTTGTTGTCTTGTAACAGTACATCTGCTAATTGGTCAGCTATGATTTGTCCCTTGATGGCTTTTCTATCCACATATTCGATGTCATACTCATTGAGAAGCATTACCCACTTTGCTAGGCGACCTGTGAGAACAGTTTTGCTAAGAAGATACTTCAATGGGTCTATTTTTGCAATGAGCTTAACTGGGTGCGCAAGCATGTAATGCCAAAGTTTTTGTGAAGCAAAAACTACTACGAGACATGATCTTTCTACTTGTGAGTATTGCAACTCATAGCCCACTAAGGTTCGACTGATGTAGTACATAGCTCTTTCCTTGTTCTCATAATCTTGTTGTGCTAGAAGAGCTCCAAGAGTAGTAGGTGTAGCCGATATGTAGAGAATTAGAGGCTTTCCTTGGATCGGAGGCATGAGAATGGGCGGATTCATAAGGTACTCCTTTAGCTTGTTGAATGCCTCTTCACACCACTCATCCCACCTAAATGGAATGTTCTTATGTAGGAGATGGCTGAAAGGGTGGCACTTGTTTGCTAGCTGTGATATGAATCTGCGGATGGCCTGTAGCTTGCCCTGTAAGGATCTCAACTGAGTTAGAGTCTTGGGTGGTGGCATGTCCATTATAGCTTTGACCTTGGCCGGGTCTACCTCTATTCTGTGTGCCGACACGATGAGGCCTAGCAGCTTGCCTGAAGTTACCCCAAACACACATTTCTTTGGGTTCAACTTGACTTGGAATTGGTCCAACCTTTGAAAAACTTTTTCTAGTACATCCAGGTGTGAATCCCTTGTGAGAGACTTTGCTAGGATATCGTCGACATAGTCTTCCATAGTTACATGCATCATGTCATGAAATATAGTAGTCATAGCTCTTTGATATGTGGCACCTGTGTTTTTCAGCCCAAATGGCATGACATTCTAGCAAAAGGTACCCCATGGGCAAGTAAAAGTTGTTTTGTGTTGATCCTCTGGTGCTATTTTGATTTGATTATACCTTGAGAATCCGTCCATGAGTGATAGCATTGTATGTCCTACAATTAGGTCGACTATGATATTGATGGTTGGCAATGGAAAGTCATCCTTGCGGCATGCTTTGTTTAAGTCTCAAAAATCATTGCATAGTCAAACCTGGCCATCTAGTTTAGACACTAGCACAATGTTGGATATCCATTCTGGGTAATCTATGGCTCTGATGAACCCCACATCTAACAATTTTTTGAGTTCTTCTTTGACCAAAAGTGCTATGTGGGGATGCATTTTTCTCAGCTTCTTCTTTACTGGTTTTACTCCCAGATCCAATGGCAAATGATGTAGAATCAGGTTTGGGTCTAAACCTGGCATGTCTACATATGACCAAGCAAAGCTGCCTCTCTTCTTCTTAAAGAATGGTACAAACCTAGTTTTCTTTGGTGGTGTAAGAGATTTGGCAAAGTGGATAATCTTGGGCTGCTCTTCTGTTCCAATATTCACGGGCTCTATCGGCTCCATGACAATTTGTGATCTTTCCTGGTACATATCACTAGGGAGAGTGTCAAGCATTCCATCGTCAGGTGCCACAGTTGGGTTTTCACCTTCAGATGCATCCTTTCTTTTTACTGTTTTATGATCCTACACTACCACAAAGGTGGTTTTCACTGTCAGATCCATTTTTGATCTTGATATTTTTGTGACTGGAAGGCTTGGCACCCTCCCCGAAGTAAGCCATGGTATTCAGTTCGATAGCAAAACCAACTTTATGATCTCCCTTTAGCAAGTGGTCCCTAAGTTCCATATAATCAATGTAAGCATCATCGTTCTAGAACATATCTAATTGGGGGGTTCCTTGCAGATCCCAGTCAATAAGCTCAGGGTGTAAGAGGGGAAGGGAGTCAGATGAGAGACTTGATTCATTGATGGTGTGAATGGAAATGTTAGGAGCATTGGTGGGGGTAGTGTTCCAGGTGGTACTTTCCTCGAAGTTGTTTATTGCAATGGAATTTGAACTCTCCTCAAAAGCCATAATCTCAGGGAGGGGCAAATCAGACTCTAGTGGTCTGTCCCGTTGTGTTTGTCCCTCATGGTAGGGGCTAAGAGTTTGGATGGTGTCAACTTCTTTGTCATCGTAGGAGTGCTCTGTTAGCTCGTCCCACTCATACTCATTTGAATCCGTGTCGCTGTCCATTTGGAGTGTTTGGATTTTATCCACAAGACAGGCATTTTCCTTGGCTTTACCCTTGCCTTTGTACCCTAGGCCAGTTGTGTTTCTAGCCAATGAAGATGAAGAAGGTTGAATAGGTTCAGTGATTCCTTCTTTTCTGAGGCCGATGGGGCCTTGTCCTTCATACCCCATTCTGTGCAGAATAGTCTAACCTCACCCATAGAGTTCTGTTGGAAGTCTAGGCAGGGCTTGGGGTGTGTTTTCTTCTTCAGCATAAAGCCATTGCAGGAGATCTCGTTCCTCTGATTCATCGGATAAGGTCCCCATTTTACAAAGGGAGTTGCGGGGGTTTCAAGAGGAGCAGACAGCTTTGGAAAATGTCTCAGTTGGCCAAAAGATTTAGGAGATAAAGGCAATGTGGCAAGATTGAGACTGTGCTCAATTGAGTATTCTCCCACTCTGATTTCTTTTATGGTAACCTTCTGGGCTTTGGGTCTTGAGGAAGAAGCTTCAGCGGTATGGTCCCGGCGAAAGGTTGGGGAAATGTACACTATGTTGGTGGGTATGACACATTCAGGTTTTGCACAGAAAGAATTGCAGTGCTGGTAGGGGTCAGGGTCACCTTGAATGGTGACCTACTTGCCATTGTGCGAGAACTTAATGCATTGATGATAGGTTGAGGGGACAGCCTTCATGGCGTGGATCCATGGTCTCCCTAGTAGGATATTATAAGCAAGCTCCTGATCGAGGACTTGGCACACCACATCTTTGATTACCAGTCCCACTTGAATGGGTAGGACAACCGTTCCCTTTGTGGTTCTTTCTTCCTCGTCATATGCTTTGATGGTAATTTTCCTCCTTAGATCAACTGCCTGTTCGGAGAACCCCAGTGCAAGGACTAGCTTCAATGTGTAAATATTTAAACCGGCACCCCCATCAATGAGAACCCTCTTGATGCGGTGCTTGTGTATGAATGCGACAATGTGCAGAGGGGTGTTGTGGGGTTGAGATACAGAAAGGTCATCTTGCTCAGTAAACGATATGGACTTGGAGGATGTCAGATTGCCTACCATGGTCTGGAACTTCTCTTGAGCCAAGTTAGTGGGGACAATGGTTTCCACTAAGGCTTTCTCAAGAATCTCCTTATGAGAAGGAGATAGACACAATAGCTCCAATATGGAAATGTGAGCCGAAGTTTTCTGTAACTGGTCGATGACATTGTACTGATGGAAGGTGGATGGAGATGGTGACGATCTCGGAGGAACGGTATTGAGCGTGACTTTACCACTGCGGGTAATTATACTACAACCAGTTCGGTTAGGTCCTGGTTGTTGGTTGGGTGAGATGACATTGACCTGTGGAATATGCTCAGAAATGCAGTTTATGGTGTAATCAAATGGAACGCTTGCATAGTTAGCATTACTCGTCCCGCTATTCTGATTTGGCCGGTTACGATTATTGTTGTTGTCGTTACTGTTGTTGCCATTGTTGTTGTGGCCATGGTTGTTATTGTTGTGGTTGTTATATGGCCTATTATGATTTAGAAGTGGATCCCTGTAGGCCACATGAGTTTCATTGGAGGTATGTTGTTGTGTCCCTCCCTGATTCTGATCCAGTATATCCTGTATGACATTTTTGAGGCGGATATAGTTGTTAGTTGTATGCCCCCTTCCTCGATGATATTCACAATAGTCTGTGTCCTTCCAGTAGGGAGGTTTGACTATAGGCTCGTAATCACTTGTTGGCAGTAAAGAAATTTCATTGTTAGCCAACAACTTCCTTAGTGCAGATTCTTGAGACTCACCCAACGGTGTGAATTTTCTCCTTGGATTTGAATTGAACCAAGGTCTAGGCTCCTGAGAGGGTGGTTTGTTGAGTGCACCATTGTTTGTTTCTCCCTTAAGAGTGAATATGGGTTGTTGTTTAGGAGCTGCCGCCTTGGCGTCAACTACCCCATCGTTGACCACATTCTTGTTCTTGGTCCAAAACTTGGATTTATCTGTTGTGTAATTGGAATTAGGCGTGTCCTTGTATAGCTTGATAGCTCCTTTAGTGATCATAGCCTTTTCGATGAATAAGCCCATTTCGATGACTTTTGAGAATGATGTAGGGCATTGTATCTGAATTTGATAGCTAAGATCAGTATTCAAATTATGGACAAACATTTCCAATAGTTGCTTCTAAGGTATATCATAAGAACACTTACTAGCTAGCTGTCTCCATCATTGTGAGAAGGTGGCAAACGACTCACCACTCTTTTGTTTGGTGTTGCATAGATCTAGCATAGATACCTTGTGTTCTATGTTGTAAGAGAAGTGCGTTATAAATTTATTGACAAGTTCATCAAAAGTTTTGATTCCTGGTGGGAGGTGCGAGAACCACTCCATAGCTTGACCACCTAAAGATCTTGGGAACAGTCTCATCAAGTAGGTCTCGTTGTGAGCTATTTCTAAACATGTGGCATTGAATTCCTGGATATGATCTCTAGGGTCCCCCTTCCCTTTGTATTTGTCAAACTTTGGGACTCCAAACTGATAAGGGAAGGGTTTCATGACCAAACTTTTGTCAAAAGGATATTGAGCTATATCTTCCAAAGAGTAGTGCTTGGAACTTGTACCGGTCTTAAGGTTGGATATTTCTTGCTTTAGACTTTCGATTTGTTGTCTCACATCCTCCATAGGAGCATTTTGATCTATGGGATTCTTTCCTCTATCATTTGCATGCGGGACTGTGTCATTCATGCCTCTCTCATGATCATCACACCTCTGCTCATGATCATTGTCTACATTTTCCATGATGGAGCTTATGTCAAAGTCTGCGGGGAGTTTGATTCTGAGACTAGCAAGATGATGGAAGTATTTATGGGGGTCTTCAAGGAGCACCTTCTCTACTAGGCATTGGAATTTTCTATCTTGGATGTGCGCTACTAATTCTTCATGAGAAATTTCTTCGCCATCATCACGTGGTGGGACGAGGTGATTGGATGAGTCAGCCATTTCTATTTGCTTGTTGTACTGGGATCGAGTAAGAACCATGCAAGGTGAGGTGGGATGAAGTGGACTAGGATTAGAAATTTTGGCAAGGTGCTGACTGAGACTGTTGTGAATGGGATATCTAGGACAAGACTTGGACAAAGGATTTTCTCACTCAATGACTTCAAGTAAGATGGTTGACACAAGACGCTAGCCACTAGTAAGGGTAGTCGATTCCAGTCTTACTGTGTAGGGCTTAGTCATTCAACAAGACTACTAGCAAAGGTACTGTGACCTACTAGGCTTACATGAATTCACTAATGAAACGAAGAAGGACCTATGTTGAACTGGTATGGGATAGATTGACTTTGGGACAAGAGGCGCTTGGACAGAAAGTGAATGGGACGATGGATGAAAGAGAGAGATTGGGTGAAACGGATGAAGACTGATGGCAAGGTTGAATACGATCTCAGAAAGTGAAACTAGGCTGAAATGGGTGCTTCAATCAGGTGAAAATATTTTCTCAAAAATAGGGCAAGTGCTCACTGTCGTATATGCGCCGAAACAAATGTGCAGCAGGAATGAACAAATGCGCTGTAAGTCACAGTATATGCACAGATCTGGTGAAGTACAAATGCACAACAACAGTATGTATATGCACAGCAACAGTGTATACGCGCAGAAAGTTGATACGCATGCGTGGCAAGTTGCTGCAAATGCGCGACAGAAAGGAGTATATGCACAGTTCTGGTTTTTTTTGCAAAATTTTGTATTTTTCTTAATTTTTTTGGTATCCTTGGCTGGAAAAGGCCCTTCTTTATCTGATTTTGTGATTTAACAGCAAGAAAACACCGCAAGCACAAAGAATATTTATAGTTTTTCATTGTTTTTGTAGTTTTCTGATGCTATTTTGGACTAAACTGAACAAAAGCAAGCATAAAGATCCTAGGTGAGAAATGGATTATAAGGGATTTGGGCCACTAGAACAAGAGGTATTTAATGCGGGAAACCGTTCAAGTGGTTACACATGCGGCGGCACTACTCTCTATTATGGAGTCTCCTAACTTCAAAGGGTTGCACCTGAGAGGGTTTTGGGGGAGGTTGGTCATCGGTGTAACATAACAGCACTTGTTGCAGGAAGTTTTCATCTCAAGCACAATTTATTTTAAGTGGTTTGGTAGGGTTTGGCTTTAGCCTGTTACCACTCAGGGTCATTCCCACTTGGACAAGCGTGCATCCAAGGGCAGGCCCCTCCTAAAGGTTAAACAAATAGAATGACAAGTCTGGCACTCTGATCACCCAGAAGAGGGGAGAGCATAAACCTATTGTCATTCATCAAGCATAGAATACACTGATTAATCCAACTTAGTTAAAATTAAAAAACTAAACGGGCTAATCTACTCAAGCACAAAACTTTGAAGTGATTTTAGCAAGATAGCACTGGTTTAGTTTTAACCCCAGAAAGCAATGGTGAGTTTAGTTTTAAATCCATGTAGCACGAGATAGTTAACTTTGAAGTTTTGGTTTCACGATATAGCAATAGTTCATTTTAACCTCAAGATCAATGGTGAGTTCAGTTTTAAACCGCGTAGCACGAGATAGTTAACTTTAAAGTTTTGGTCTCACGATATAGCAATAGTTCATTTTAACCTTAAGATCATTGATGAGTTCAATTTTAATCTTAGATAGCAATAACTTGGAAGGTGTTGCAATGCAAGCAAGAAATAATCCAGTTGCTTTCACCCTAATTAGAGCTAGATGAGGATTTGAATGAACATCAATTTTACCATCCCTTAGAAAGTGAAATGTGAACTATTTAGATGCAACTACATGGAACTAAACCTGAACCTATCCTATAAAACAACTCCAGCAAACACCTGCGAAAAGGTTAGTGTTAGAAAATTCTCCTAGAAAAGTACTAAAACCTCAGTCTATTACAGAAGCACAGCTTCAGTGATTAGATGCGCAAAAATAATCAACAAAAGCATAGCAACTATGAATGCACCGTAACATTACACGTATGTGCTGTGAAAAAGAATAAATGCGTAGTAATAATGAATGCACCATAACAGTGTTCAAAAGTGCAGCACAAATGAACAGATGCGCGATAATAATAGAAGCACTGTAACAGTGCTCAAAAGTGCAGCAAGAATACACAGAAGCGCAGAAGGAATGGAAGCACTGCAGAAATGGGTATATGCACCGTAGAAATGTTCAAATGTGCTGAAATAACCTGTGCGTGTCTGTGCGTGACCGGTACGGAACCTGCCTTCAAAAAAGCTCAGATTTTGATGAGATAAAGGGGCAAAGGCCCCACGGTGGGTGCCAAAAATGTAAGGGTAAAATGTGGATCAATCAAATTGAATTTTATAAGACCCAAACATCAATAGAATAGTGAAAATAAGAAAGATTCAATAAAATGAAGCAATGAACAATACAGTGCAAACCTTTCCCGTTTCGAAACTTCTGTTGTTCACCTATTACAACCATCCTTTTGTAGATGGAGTAGGCCCTCAGAGAGTGCACTCTTTTAGCTATTTGTAGGAAGTCGATAGTAAATGGCTGTTGTGATATGCAATGAAGATGAGCTTCAAAGCAAATGTGTGATCTCAAGCTAGTGAATGGTAAGAGGGTGCCAAAGGCGCACTGGTGAATTTCTGTAGAGTAACAATATGAATAGCCTGGATGATTAGAATGGAAGAATGAGGTCCCATTTATAGACTTGGAAGAATGAGAATCAATGGTTGAGAGGAGATATGAAGATCAATGGCTAAGGATGGTTAAGGAATGTGCAACCAGTAGAAATGTGACAAGTGTCCTAGCTCCATCATGAAAGAGGGGATGTGATAAAATTGATTGGAGAGTTAACTCCATTGATTGGTCAGTTAACAAACTTGATTGATTAGTTAGAAGAGTGGATTATGGAACTGACTGAATTGATTGAGGGATTGACTCAATTGACAGGTTAGTTAACACTTTTGATTGATTAGTTAACTAACCTCTGATTTGAGAAGAAATAGGCCATGTGGGTGAGGGAAAATAAGGTAATTAAATATTAAAAATATTTAATTACATGTGCAACCTAATGAGGTGGACAAGGTGAGGTGGAAAAGTGAGGTGTAAGTGTGAGGTGTAAGTGTGAGGTGGATTTTTGGAATTAGAACTTAGGATAGAGGAATTTGGTTTAATTAAATAATTTAGGATTATTTAATTGTGTGAGACATTAGAAGAATTTTAATTAAATAAATTGAATTTATTTAATTATGGAACAGTGAATCGATTAAATAAATTTAGAATATTTATTTAATTGATAGAAGAATGGAATAAATATTTAGAATATTTATTTAGGATGATTCGTGTCATTTTTAGACATATACAGTTGGTGTAATTAAATATTTAATTAACTTTATTAAGTTGACTTAGGGCTAATTTTAGTCTTAGGTTATTCTTAAGTCATATTAGGGTTTTCTAACTTGCAAATATAAAAGTAAGTTCTCACATGTAATTATTTAATCCAATTCATTAATTACATCCAATATTGTGCAAATCCATCCTCTTGTTTTTTTCTCTTGTAGAAGGTTAATCCTAGGTTTTGTAGGTGATCCTGGTGGCTTGAGTCAATCAGTGACTCTCACATGGTATCAAAGCTCTAGATCTGCAAATCCCTTCTCAGATCTAGAGAAAAATTAAATATGAACCATTTGTTGGGTGTGTTTCTATGTAAAATAGAGCCTTTCATTGGATTCAGAGCAGTCAAAATAGTTAGATTAACCTTTTTTTTGGCTTGATTTGAGATTTGTAGGTCACATCTGCAAGGGTTTCAGTGGGTGATTTTTTTGGGATCTAGAGGAAAGCTATTTTGGAGTGTTTTGGGCCAAATCCAACCCTACCATCACGCTCAGAAGGCCCAAAAACCTTAAGATTGACTATCAAATCATTGAAATCAACCTCGAGATCATTTGGGGCAAAACAAATTGCCAGGGAAGCCATACGACCTCCCCAACATGCATTTCAAGGTGACTACGTAAAAAAAAAAATCCTGCATTGTAATTTTAAAAAAATTAGTTAAAAATTATTACATATTGCAGTTTTTTATTGTAAAAGAAAAACTTTTATAAGAAAAAAATTTGAAAAAAAGTGTTTGGTACCTGCGCAGGGTACTGAACCTACGTCAGCAGGTGGACCCTTTGGGTCCCGAACCTACATTGGGGTTGCGGTCCCTTAAGGGGCCCACAAACCCCTTTAATGGGACTGTGGAACCCCCTTAGTGGGGCTACGTGGGGGGGTTTTGATCCCTCCACCCCACTTTTTTTTTAAATTTCAATAAAAAATTCATTATTTTTTAAATATTTTTTTAAAAATAAAATCCATGCAAATAATGTTGTACTTGCATTGAAATCCATGCCAAGCCATTGGTGGGTTTTTTAGCAGTGACCTATATTTGGTTGTTTTCTCTAAATTTAGTAGAGGGCTATTTCATCTGATGGATAACTACTTCTGGAGGTTTCATCAAATCTAGAGATTTCACCAAATCTAGTAGAGTTTTGTTAAATTTGGCAGAGGTTGTATTTTTCCAAATCCACCCCTCACCATTGGCAGTTTCTCTTTTGAACCTAATCTTCAAATGATGATATCTTATCCATATGGAGGTCTTTTTCAGTGCAATTCTTTTTGAAATGGGGTATAATTTCATGATCTTCGTAGTGGTACAGATGGTTTTTAGTTTGGGCTTCTGGTTATTTCCATATTTTTATTTTTTCAATGTTGTTGTTGTGCAGTTCTCATTTTGGGAACTTCTACAGGCCATATCTTGGGCATACATATTCCTTTTTGGGTCCTATTTTTTGAAGTACATGATTTTATGTGTACTTCACTATGGTGCTATCCGTTTTCTATCATTCTATAGTAGAATTATATTTTCAGCATATGGTGTTTTTGGACATTGTACACTCCTATTGTAAACACTAGCTAAGTTGTAAACATACTGAAACTTGTCAAAAAATTAGTGTAATATGCCATATCTTGCTTGACACATTTTGATTTACATCAGTTCATATATTAGATTGAGGGCCCATGGTTAATGATCCTAAATCTTCCATCAGATTCTCATCGGGTCACATCTCAGTTTTATGGCCGTTCATTATGGTTAATATTCCTAAATCTTCATGGTACTTGTTCCTATAGATTAGTCTTAGTCACAATTCAGCATCGACAGTTGTAGCTTCTTCATCTGCTTTCTAGAGTTTGTTCACACTTCTGGGGGGTCACCTGACTTTCTCTCTTCTTCCTCTCTTATAAATGGGGGACATTCATGATTATACATTTGTGATGGATTTAGTTCTTGGGGGGTCTCAGTGTTAGTCCTTCTTCCATCACATGTTCATGTACTTTTTTTCTTTTCTCTCTTTTGGAGAGGAGCTTTCTCCCATTGGGTTTTTCTCCTTTTTCTCAACTTTATGAGAGATTCTTTTTGTACATGGGTACCTAACATGGCCTTGTAGCTGGGACCCATTCTTGCATTAGTTGCATGTTTTTCATTTCTCCCTAAGTTGTACTTAAGGGGGGTGTTGGTGTAATTAAATATTTAATTACACTTTATTAAGTTGACTTCGGGCTAATTTTAGTCTTAGGTTATTCTTAAGTCATATTAGGGTTTTCTAACTTGCAAATATAAAAGTTTGTTCTCACATGTAATTCTTTAATCCAATTCATTAATTGCATCCAATATTGTGCAGATTCACCCTCTTTGCTTTTTTCTCTTATAGAAGGTTAATCCTAGGTTTTGCAGGTGATCCTGGTGGCTTGATTTAATCAATGAGTCTCACAAGTATCCTCTTCCTTCATAGTTATTAGGATATGCTATTTGATTTTGTGGTGGGGTATTCTAGAGTGTATTGATATTCTTTTGATTCCTCTAGTTTGGTGTTTTGTATCCATGATCCTGGGCATAGAGAGGTCTCTCTAAAAATCCTTTCACATAGGTTATTTCTTGATCTACTATTTTATTGTTGTAGTGATGATTACACCATGGCTCATGTTCTTCTTTTTTTCCATGGAATTTGATTAGTAGGTATGGGCAATCATTTGTTTCATGGTCATCCCACTCTCCGCATATCCCACAATAGACAATCTAAGTTTTTATTGGAGCCACTATTAAGTCTACCCTTAATATGGTATCTTGTTTATCTCCCTTAAGCACCAAACATTCATTTCTTATATGACCTTCCCAAGAACAATATGTGCATCATGTATTAGCTCTTTTCTTTTATGGACTAGTCTCCTATTTGGATAAGATTTCTTGTTTAATCTTTAATTACTCTAATTCTAATTTTAGTCTTTCTATTTCTTTGTTTTCAAATTCACTTTTTTTTCTTCTCCATGTATGAGCTCCTATGTGGTAGGCTAATGTCATTGCTTCTGAATATGTACTAAATGTACTTCCATCTAGGTATGTTCTTATTTTAGGTGTTAGTCTAGAAATAAACCATTCAATGTGTTGTTTCTCTATCAGAGGTTCTTCCAATTTTGGGATACCTCTTTGAATTTATAGTCATTTTTTATGGATTCCCTTGCATCCTACACCATTTCTCTCATTTTTCAAACACTTTCAGTTGGGATGTCTGGTGATTCAAAGTTGGACAGAAATTTTACCTTGATTTCTTCCCATTCTTTATCATGTTTGGGGCATGTCTTTCTATACCAATTTGGTGCTTCATTCCACAAGGTCCCCACAAATTCAAATAATATAGTTCTTTCCTTTGCCAAAGTGATTCTAAAACAAATATGTGTTATGTGGTTTTCATAATATCTTTTCCAAAAATTGAAAGTTTGATTGGTGAATCCATATTAATATTGTTCTTTTTGTCTTTCTTTTGTTGGTTGTTTGTATTATTATTTGGTGGTTTAGTATTTTCTTTATATTTTCTTTGTTGTGGTATCTTCCTTATTCTCCCTTTGTCTCTTGTTAATTGTATATCAAAATAGTCTACTCCTAATGTCTTTACGTAGTTTTATACAAAATGTTGTTCTTATGTTTCCCTTAAATTTTCACTTGAGTTTAATGTTGAGATTCTCCCTGACTTCTAGGGCACGGGGGGTATCTCCTAGTTTGAGGGTTGTAACTCTACAAAGTGGCATTTATTTTGGGAGATGTCTTCTCATTAGTCAATGACATATTATTAGATAATACAGTTTGTTCTGATTTTCATCCCTTATTTCAATTATGTTATTATTCAAGTTGAACATATTATTATTGTCTTGTATCACTCGGTGTAAATCCTCATCTCTTAGTTTCCTCACACTTTCATTGAACAATTTCTCCAAATAATCCACATCAAATTTTAAAGGTTGTAAATTTTTCATGGGATTTAGGAATTGTTCAAAAAATTTCTCCATTATAATTCATATATTAGATAGGTTAGGTTCAATATGTGGTGTTATGTTTAATGTCATAAGTGGTGGAGCCTCCATGCTACTACATCTTTCTTCCCTTATTTTCTAAGATATCCCATATGTTATTATTCTTTCTTCTAAGTTATTGAGGATCTTTGTTGCTTTATCAAGATCAGAGTTCATTTGTTTTGGAGTGCTACATACTTCTAATATTTCATTATCAACTATAGCCCTTGTGGCGGGCTCAATTGTATTTTCAAAACTTTACAGATTTTCATTTTCTTTTTTGTTACAACCCCTATGGTACACTCTTCCTTCCAACATTCTTTTTCAGATTTAGCCCTTCTAGTGTGCTCAATTTCCATCTCTTCAGCCTTCTGCATTCTCTTGCAATACCTCTCTTGTCATTCTTGTGTTTTTTTTGTCTCTTTTCTTCCATGTTCAATTCCATTTCTAATTGGATATTTTCCTTAATTTCTCTTAACTTTTTGTTATCTCCTTTTTGTGGCATTTTATTAGTCCTTTATGTATCCAATGGTTAGCCTACTTTGATTAGTCACATCTTTTCAGGGATATTTTCAAATCCCCCCTTCCCATTCATCATTCCCTTGGTGCCTAGCCCCATCTCACAAGGTTAGGAGCTAGGAGAATCTACCACAAATCATGAAAAAATTCTACCTTATTTATAATGTCTCCCTTAATAACTCTCTTCATTTCGTACTTCTTTCTTTTTAGTGGTTTGACCTACTCTTCACTATTTTACTAGGTCCTGATAAGGAACCACAATGTTGGCAAGATAAGGGGGATCACAAACTACAGTTCTGAGCCACGATGTCCTACTTGTTGTATTTATAGGTCTCAGTTATGATAGTGAAAGAAGGATCAAAATATTTTTAGTAAGAAATACCATAATGCAAAGACTTAATGTAATAGATAATTCATCATATAGATTTTAAACATTCAATTGAGTCATCCAATCCCTATTTCTTCCTTTATATATAATTGTCATGTATTACAATAGTAGATATATAATCTCTGGTCTACTCTCTCTCTCTCTCCCCCTTCTTCTCTATTGTTATTATATACATAGGATTAAATTGGGGATGTGTCCCTTACAAAACATTACTATTCCTACTGGACCTAGTTGGCCTTATATTCCATAGTTCCTTTGTGGCCATATGTAGTGAGTTTTGGTCACTGTACTAACTGTTGCCAACAACTTTAAAGAATAATAAAGATTTTTGAAGGATACTGCTACAAAGACAAAAATAGGTTCAACTGGCACAATGTATAAGCCCTATTTACTATCAATAACTCATATTGTGCTAATTTCATAGAAATTTGTAGTTAAAGTAAACATGTAGATAATTGACAAATTCATAGATGTATGAGCAAAAGATTTAATATTTAACATGTGCAAGTATGACCATTTGTACCTTTACGAGATTTGTGAAAAAATAACTTATAAAAACTCACTTATCTTCATTCCAACAAGAGAAGGGGTGATGAATTGACAAGTATTTGGGTTTTCCTTTACATCTTTAAGCTCCATGAAGACAAGCAGACTTTTATAACTTATACATTCTATAGTTTTTTATCATTTATATGTTTGAGATGTTGGGTTAGATGCAATAAATAGGGACCAGTGCCTAATCCTGTAGGAATAGAGTTAGACTAGAACCAATAACAACAATGATTATACAACTCATAGTTTAGATGAGCCTAATTTACTTGGATTTGTCTTTCACAGATTAGACTCTCAAATTCCTTCTTTCCCTCAACAATACAACCCATTCTTAGTTATCCTTTTCTAATTTAAACACTCCACATGTCAGGCTAGAAAGATTTTCTATCACAATTAGCTTCTAATAGAAACATTTACTTCATATCTTGAATGAAAAGTAGTTAATCTCTAATACAAATGTACTAAATGTAAACTTAAAAATTTGTCAAGTTCCCTAAAGCATTTAATAGGAATTAGAGATAGATTGTATCATAAAAAGTAAGAATGTGGCTTATATTGATTTAATAAAGAGAATTACAATGCCAATTTGAAAATTAGACTATGCTCACACTATTCAAGGCTTTACGTAGGTCTTTACACCTTAAATCCCAAACTAATTACAAACACAAACCCCTAAATTAGCCTAGAATCTCCAACAGTAGCTTGAAGCACAACCCAAACCAACCCTAAAATAAGACCCAAAAATTAGAATTTAAGAGAAGAATGACCCAAATTGATCATAAAATTTACACTTGGAACCATCTGGTCCCTCCATTCAAAACTACACATGGGCACAAAGAATTTTCCAAAGTATATTTTTTTAGAAATATGAAATAGATGAATAATCAAGAACTTTTTAAGAGAGATTATAAGCTACAAAAGCTAAAAAAGCATAAACAAAAGCAAACCAATGATTCTGAGAGATATGAAAATGTTAGGATGATAGAATTGCATTAAGAGATCAAAAAAAGAAGCTTCAAAAATATTGGCAAAATATTGTACCATCTAAGATGCAAAATACAAGCTAGGTAGTGAGTTTATATAAACCAAGGAGAGGGGTGGAGGTGACAAAGTTTACCAATAGGGAGAGACCACAAAATGGTCTAAACATAGTAAATGTAACTCCCTCATAGGATTACAATGCCTCAAACCACCCACTCACCTAATTAAACTCACTTTATTAACCTAAGTAATCTTAATAAAAGTGTAGGAGAACCCTAAGAAATTGGAAAATAAATAACCTACTAGGAAAATAAAAAACTACACTAAAACCCCCCTTAAGTGTAGCTTAGGTCGGTAAAAAGATGGACCTCAACAAATGAAGCTAGATGAGGTACCCATGTACAAAAATTCCCCCCCCAAAGAGAAGAATCCCCCCCCCCCCACAAAATAGAGAGAGAACACCCCCCAGAATAGAGAGAGAAAAGAGGACTAAGAAGCTCCCCAAAGTAGACACCTCCCATACCCTAAAAAAATCTCACAAATGGAGGAGATTTATCTTAGTGAAGGGTTTGGTGAAGTTGTCTATGATCTTATTTTATGTTGGATAGTACTTGAAATTAATGAACTTCTCATGAATCAACTCCCGAATGTAGTGCATATGGATCTCAATGTGTTTGGTCCATTGGTGATGGACTAGATTGCAAGAGATATGTATTGCACTCTAGTTCTCACAAAAGATGATTGTAAGTTTTTGGAAATGAATATCAAACTTAGTGAGAATGTCCTAAAGCCAAATGGACTCAATAGAATCATTAACTACTCCTTGATACTCAACCTTTGTAGATGAAAGAGCACTTGCAGACTTCTTATTACTCAACCAAGAAACTAGATTGGAACCAAATGAGAAGAAATACCCTAAAGTAAACATATGATCCTGAGAATCACCTACCCAATCTGAATCTATGTCCCACCAAGTCAATATCCAAGCCCATTGCATAGTGAATCCCATAGCTATAAGTGCTCTGTACATAGTGAAGAATCTGCTTAGTTTCTTTCTAGTGTAGCTCATATGGCTCCTGCATGAACCTAGACTCTAGGCCCATAGAATATGAGACTCCCAACTAATTATAAATACATGGTAGCATCCACCAATGGTGAAGAATAGTGGGCCTCAAGTTTGACCCTTGACAGAAATGGAATCGATGTTGGCTTACAATCATCCATGTAAAATTTGGAGAGCATATTAACAATGTACTTGGGCTATGTAATGAAGATATCGGATGAAGACTAAGTGATCTCAATCCCCAAGAAGTAGTGTAGAAGACCCAAGGAAAACATCAAGAAATGATCATGAAGGGTATTTTTCACTACCTTGATGTTGGACGAGTGACTCCCTATTAGAAACAAGTCGTCAACATAGAGAACAAGGAAGGTGAGATTATTATCCTACTATAGAATATACACATTCAAATCAAAATGGCTCCAAGTGAACCCAACTAACAAAAGGAAGGAGTGCATCTTGGCATACCAAGATTAAGAGGTCTATTTGGGGCCATAGAGAGACTTTTGAAGATGAAAAAAAGTGAACGATCCTAGAGGAACCCTTATGGTTGCTCCATATATATCTCCTCTTGAAGGTTGCCATGAAGAAAAGAACTCTTCACATCCATCGGATGAACTTCCTAATGATGGGCTGCAGAAATAGCAAGAATAAGTTGGATGGAATTCATTCTAGCAACTAGTGCAAAAAGTCTCAAAGTAGTCAATCCCAGGAACCTAGGAGAATCCTTTGTTAACTAGGTGAGCCTTATGATTATCAACCAACCCATCTATTAAAAATTTTATCCAATAGATCCACTTGCATCAAACAAGTTTCCTTCCCTTGTGAAGGGGGACTAAATCCCAAGTATGGTTCCTCTCTAAGGAATTGAACTCTTCCTACATAGTAGCATCCCATTGAAGGATAGTAGAAGCTTCTCTAAAGGACTATGAATCAAAAGTTGAAGCAATGAAGAGATGTGGAGCCTGCTAAAATTGTGACCTTGTTCTTCTTGCATTTGAAGGATCACCAACACAATAGCCTATTGACTCCAATATTTGATGAGCTCAAAGAGGCCCAGTAGCTGAAGAATCAGGAGAGTCTAGAGGAGAATCATCACCCTTTAAATGATGACTAGGTTAGGAGGAAGATGAATCCTCATCATCATCATCATCATCACCATCTAAAGTGCATGAAGAAGACTCCTAATCAAGAGTTGGATGATTAAGATCCTTAGAAGAGTTGTTATCATACCATAGTGTCTCTAAAGTGATGGTAGATGGAGCAGTGGTAGGAGAACTTGAAACATCCTCCTCAAAACAAAAACCCCTTTCAATGAACATCTCATGAGTGGTGGGGTGGAGAGTTTATTAGCCTTTGACACCATCTAGGTACCCAATAAATATGCAAGGTTTGCTCTGTAGATCCATAGTCTTGTGTTTCTCTACTAGAATGTGGGACCATGATGGAGAACCAAACACTTAAAAGTGCTTTACCGTGGGTTTCCAACTAGTCCAAGCTTAAAAAGGAATGACACCCTTCATAGCTCGGTGTGGAACCTGATCTTGAATGTAACACACATTGTTGATGGCCTCCACCCAATACTGAGGTGTCATTGACCTGGAGTGAATCATACCATTGGCCATCTCTTTCAAGGACCTATTATTTTGTTATGTAACACCATTCTATTGTGGACTATAGGGAATAGCATGTTGAAGATCAATGCCCTTAGAGGCACAAAACTACTCAAAACTTTGGTTAAAATATTCACCCTATTGTTTGTATGCAAAACCTTAATGACCTTCCCTGACTGTTTCTTTGCTTGAAAGATTTGAATTCTTAAAAAGACTCATTACCCCAAAGCTATAACTTGTTGAGTATAGGTCATTTCTTATATCCTTTTATGGCAAAGACATGCTATTTGAACTATCTATGTTAATCTTACATATGGTTAATGAATATTACTCCAAGGTAGTTACGAATCTGCAATTATTTGTGTGTACTAACATTATTATGCAGATATAATTGGCATCCATAAAGTGAGGAAGATTAAGACAGCTACTTAGTTCAAATGTCCAATCTCTGAGTTACAGTTTTAAGAACTCAATTGTTAAATCATTGTAAGAGACCAACAAACACCTTAGACTTTTTTGAGAAAATATACCCATGTGTATGTAGAAATATCATCAATGAAAGTTAGAACATATCTATCCCTACTAAAAAAAAGGATGTAGGAATGGTCCTATCAAGTCACCATGTACTAATTCTAGAATTTGTGTGGCCCTCCATGCTTTACCTTTATCAAATTCTTCTTCAGGATTCTTACCAATTATGCACCCATGGAAAACTCCATTAGAAAATAAAATAGAAGGCAACCCTGAATCCATGTCCTATTTCCTGAGTTGATGCAAGTAGTGGTAGTTCAAGTGGCCAAACTACTCATGCCACAAATGAATCACCTCATCTAAGTGAGTGAGTAAAATAAGTGAAGGAGAATCAAGAACAAAGTGAGAAAAGTGATATGGTTTGGACTGATGATCATCTTTCCAAATAGGAATTGTAGACCCACTATGCAACTCACTAATTAACATTGTGTCTGGAGTGAACACAACCCACTTTCTAGAACTAGTGTGAGTGATCTAATAGATAGATAGGAGATTAGTTGACAAAGATGGAACATAGAGAACATCATGAAATGTTCCTTCACCCCTGTCAATAGACCCTCTCCCATGTACTTCAATAGGAGTGTCATTACCCATTAGTATAGATGGCATAGAACATGGCTTCAAAGAGGCAAAACCATCTTGTGACAAAGCCATGTGGTGTGAAGCACCCACATTAATGATCCAAGTATCCAGATATGAAGCAATAACAACTAGGGCCTTTCCCTTTCCTTTCCCCTTACTTTTGTCTATGTCCTTTGAATATTCCTCTTATGAACTTTGTTTGACAGAATCAAGTACCTTAATATTGTTATTTTCAAGAAGATGTGTAAGGTGATCAATTTGTTTTTTTAAACAATTGTGTTCATCACATGTGAGTAGGTTTCTTACAATAGACACACTTTGTCTTCTCCTTCTTAGGCTTGTCACCTTTGGAATAAGAGGCTTGATTAGTGTAAGATGGGGAAAGAGTACCTAATCAATCATGAAGTAATTAGATCAATCTTTCCTCATCAAACATTAGAACACAAGCCACTAATGGCTTGAGGCTTGGTTGTTGTCCCTAGAGAAGAGCCACATTGTGGTTGGTAGGGAATCTGTTCCTTTGCTATAATGATTAAGGTTTGATGACAAATGTATTGATTAAACTGTGCAATAAGAAAACCTAATGAGATAACTAAGTGAATGTACATACAACTGTTACAGAAGATATAAAACAAGAGAAGAACTAAAATAAGCAAACTGGAAGGAACCTGTCACCAAAAGTAGGGCCTATTGGAGCTAGACAAATGTGTTGAGCACCCTAGTCCTAGGGTTTCGGGGCAGAGAAACTTTTGTACAATGATCTCTATCCCTATATCCTTCATCTTCCTGTCATCTATCGATATCTAAAATCCTCAATCTGGATCTACACACACAAGAGAGGGAAAATGGTTGTACTATATAGGGGCTTGCCTTAGTCAAACGCAGTGTTAGAGTTCCCACCTCCACAACAATAGATTATAGAGAGAATGCACCCGTTCATGATGAATAGAGGTAGACTAGTATATATATATATATATATATATATATATATATATATATATATATATATATATATATATATATATATCTACAGTACGTCGAGAGATATCTTCCAATTTGTTTTTGTTTTCTTTTATAAATTACAGGCAGCTAGAAGGCAACCCTTTCATTTCCCATTAAATATATTTCTTATTCTTGGCATTTATAAATTACTTGTAGCTAGAATGTTTGCATTTTGGTTTAAAATAGCAAAAGCATCTTTGAGAGTGGTGTATTTATTGTGGCATTTCTATTATGATTTTCTGTCTTAATAATCTCATGCATATAAATCTTAATTTTTTTTGTTTTTTAGATTGGAATCTTATAAAATTACATAGAATCTTAGAATCTTTCAACTCTTCAACTCCACCCTTGTTGTGATTATAGAACACCTCTCAGTGTAATAATTGATAAAGATTGTAATAATCAAATATAATGAAATGAACTCACCATGAGCATAAAACCTTAGTTATATTAGTGTCACAACACTAGTCACACTCTAGGAGATGTTGGAGAGGAAAGAAACTTCCTTGAATACCTACAAAGGTTAGTGCAATAGTAGTAAAAATATTTCACAAGTAGAGAGCTTCAAATTTATAGAAAGGGCTTGTTGATAGATAGATCAAATGGTCATCCTAATGCTACTTCATCATGTTTTGTAAATGACAGAGAGAGCTATATATATAAATCCCAATTACTTTTTGAAAGAGTTGTGTTAGGTTGACAAAGGTGTATCATCCAATGTAACAAGTTCAACACTTCAATATCCAAATTTGTTTGGGGCCAAAGGGTAGGTCCCAAGTGCTAGGTGTCCAAGTCCTAGCTAAACTAGCTCCCAAAATCTTAACTATCAAAGTGTTTATCATTATTTCTTACTCAAGAGTTAAAATAGGCACTTCACAAGTAGAGATAAACATACACGCTAAAAGAAGTGCTAAACCTAGTGTGAAATTATAAGTGGTAACAATTTTTGACACTACATTTAGCCCCCACTTTAGTGAGGGTATGATCTTATGTTCATACACACTAAAGTATAGAGAAGACAAAACTCTTTACTAAACATCAAAGACAAAGAATGCCACTAAGTTGAGAGATGTGATAGCCCCCAAGCTTAGGATTTTACGAGTCTGCAATGCTTAGAAAAAGAGGTTACACACACACAAGGAACATAGCATAGGTCAAACATACACATATACACATATATCTAAAAAAAATTAATAAGCATGAGATGAGACCAAATATTATATGCCAGAACAACTATGGTTAGCAAAGTAATATGGTCAAATCCAAACATACACAAAGTATACATGGAGTATACATGGAGGATACATAGAAAACATATGTGGAAAACATAAGGATACAAGGTAAGATTCTTGAGCTAGCAAGCTATGTTATACTAGGAATCAAACCAAAAACACACATTATGATCCACAAGCTAATAAAATCTGTTGTTTACTAGGTGGTCATGAATGTGTGGCAAAATGAAAACATCATAGGCTATTCAGATTTGTAGATTTACTAGGTGAGTTCCATGTCAACAAGTAGCAAATGAAAACATCACAGGCTATTAAGGTCTGTAGATCTACTAGGTGAGTTACATGTCAATAATATCAGAAATTATAGGCCAAGAAAAATATGTTTGCTGGGTAACTCTGGTAAAGTGCTACAAAAATGATCAACAAGTCTTGCGATAGCAAGACTAGACACATGGCATGTGAACAAAGTGAAGCGTATAGCTGAGTGTATGCCCCCACCTTAAAGTAATTGCTAATTCCATCAAGGAGCAATTGTCTTTAAGGTAGAGAGAGAAATACATGCAAAACAGGCATGAGAGCCTTCTAGAAGAATATGCCCAAAAGATATGTTTCCAAAAGCTACATCACAACAAGGGGTTGCCCCCAAGCATGACGTCAGGCATTAATTAACAACATACAATAGAACTAAGGGATCTACTTGACTGGAGTCAGTATATGAATGGTTGTATAAAGGGACACTCATTTTTGGAACTATCATCATCCTCTAGCCAATAGAACTACGAAGATGAAGGAAGAAATATCACATGAAATCAAAGAAAATAAACTTTGGGTCAACAAGGAAGGATGCTAAATCATCTGACACTTTGCATCATCCCCAAAATGCATAAAATTGCATTTACAACAAATACAAGAATGAAGATACAAAAAGAGGAATGTCATGACAAATTTGTTCCCCTTGTATCCTTGTGACAACAAGAGCATCAAGGGTCATCCAAAGAGAACTGACAAACAAAACACACACCAAGTAACACATTCAGGGAATAAAAGTACATACAAGCATAACACCAATACTACACATGAGATGAGGGTACTGCTCTTGTGAGTCAAACTATAGAAAATAGTCCTCCTAATCTTGCTCATCATAAAGGGATGGAGGACAAGATATTAGAGGGACTACAGCAAGTGCGGTACAAGGAGTGACCCCTGGTTCTCACATGTAGGATTGTTCACTGGGGAAGGATCCTCACGCAAGCCCCTATAGGCCAAGACCATCAATTTTGTGAAAATCAAGGACAACTCTAAAATATTATTCCAATGGTTTGGGGGTGTCCTTTGAATTGTTATCAGAATAAACCACAATAGGTGATATAATAGTGCTAACTATGGGGTCATGAGCACTATCAATAACAAAAGAAAAATAAATAGAGGGATCCTGTAGACTTGATGGGTGCTTAAGAATTTGGATTGGATCATATGAATATATTGCTCATGCTTATGCTAGGGTAATGGAGGTGGAATGCCAATGTCAATGGTGGCGGGATGCAAGACATTAGGGAATACCTGGTGTTAGGTACACTGGGATGCAACCATTTGTGATAGAGCACTACTCAAAACAACTCTAATGTTGGGTATGTCTAAGGGCTCAGTAAACAGTGGAATATCTAGAATAGATGGCAGGATAGAACTCTCTATAGATGGAGCTAGGGATACTTGGACTGTGGGAACAATATTTTCAACCTACTCAATTGTTAAAGAAATGGGAAATGACGAGTCAGAGGATGGAGCTAAGTCACAGATGACTGCCTAAGTGAAGGATTAGGGGGAAGGGGTTCAACCCTTACAGCAAGCTAGTGAGCCATAGCATGATGTCATCTCCTAAGTTATTTCACATTTTGATTTCATCTTGTATGGTTCAGAGCATTTTTAGGGGGAACCAAGATGTTTTCCAACATGAGTTTTTTTCTTCCTCTGCTCAAGGAGCAGAAGGAGGAATGGAAGGAACTACCAAAGGTTGGGAGACATAGAGAGGAGGGCTTCTCAAGGCAGGTTTTCATTCTCTCATGACCTACAGAATAGGTAGAGGTACTAATACAGCCATAGGTGATTGAGAAGCCACAAGAAAAATCTCCTGCACAATGGATTTCTTTCCTCTAGACTCTAAAGATGCAGGAGGAATGAAGGCAATCCTTGACATGCAGGGAGGTCTGAGTTGTGCAAGGCATTTACCTTGTGGTCCTGGGTAGAATGGCAGAGGTGGAACCTCAGCATAGATACTAGACTCTTAGGTTTGGGGAAGGACTCTTGATTCAGGAAATGGTTCATTCACGGAATGTCGAATAGGGGGAACTAAGTTGTCACAGCCATAGAAGAATGAGGGACCTCAAAGGTAGTAGATGGGATAGCACACAAGGAAGAAATAGTAGAAAATTGAGCAATTAGGTTTTCTCTAAATTTTTTATAGGAGAGAAACAAAAAATCATTACGAGGCCAAACAAGTTCAACTACTTGTGGCCAGAAGTAGTAAAGTGAAAAGTTTCCATAGAGAGACAAGGGCTTGAACCCACTATGATATAAAGACTTATACATTACAAAGGGGACTACCTTCATGGAATTGAACCATGGATAACCCAACATCACACAAAATTGATCCAAGGTTGGAATGATGGCAAAAGATACATCTAAGACTTTTGGTCTGACTTGGATGGAGATGGGAAAGGCACTAAGAGTATGATTCAAGTGGTACTCCCACTCACTGTTGTACACACAATTAATTTTGCACAAACAAAGACTCTCTCTGCTCACAAATTAAACTTACAAACTATACAAGATTGCAACAAAACAATATTTCACTTTATTATGCCAAATCCATACATCAATCAAATTCTACAATAACATTACAAATAGGGTCTTCAATGGCTACTCTCTCTCTTTCAAACCTGCACACACATAGCTCCCATGGCTACCTCTGCATACATGTATTCACTCTCACCTCTATGCCCTTCCTATGACAAAGATTTCCCTCTTTGAAATCTACCTCTGATCTATTGAAACATTTTTTTTAAATAACACTTCATCTGCAATGTTTGGCTTTTTATATTTCTCAAAATAGTTTAGTGCCTCTAGAACAACAACATCACATTTTTAAGAAGAGAATCACATTTTTGAGAGCCTTTACTTACTTTCAGATGCTGAAAAAGCACAAAAAGTGTTTTTTTAATAACTTTTGAATGGGCTCATATCTTTGCATAAAAATTGGCCAATTTGAGCATAGAAACCTCTTGAACCTTCCCATATAAGTATTTCTCTCCATCTTTTAAAAATCTTACAAATTAATTATTTCTGTAGCCTACCAGGCAAAATTTTCTGATTTTAAATTCTTCCAAACGGTAAAGAATTTGGCCATGAAACCTTCACCAAATTATGAGAAATACATCTAATAATATCCCTATAAAAAGACTTCATACTAGCCTTCATAGATTTTTGAAAATAATTGTTTTCGTAAAACTGCCATGTGGAGCCTTAAAAATAGTGTTAGCAAGACGATTGATGTTGCACCAAAAGATCAACATGTTAATACCTGATAGAACTACCAGAGTTAATGAATCCATGGGAGGCGGTTAATCCTTATCATGTGTTGGAATGTACAAGGTAACTAAGAGGGGGGTGAATCAGTTGTATCAAAAACTTTAAACCCTTAGAAACATAAACACATCCACATTAATTCACTTAAAACCTTTTTCTATTATGAAGATTAAACATGAAAAATAGATAACAAAAGCTTAATCACATCAACGTCATGCATAGATAAACATAATATTTTTACATGGACAACCCTAAAATGGAAAAACCACGATGAGGATTAGCTCACAATATAAATAGTATCAATACCAAATTACAAAGAGGCTCACTACCCAAAAGAATGCTCACTGTAATAGGCTCACTGCAAAAAGGGGTGGTTCACTACCCAAAAGAATGCTCACTATAATAGGCTCACTGCCAAAAGGGGTGGCTAACTTCCATGAATTGATATGATAGCATCTACCACATGCCTGAGTTCAGTTCCAAGGACGCACAACAAACATCACCTTCGCAGCCTCTCTAAAAATTGTAGATGACTTCTGCTCACTACATTAGGTCTTCTACCACATGAAATTTCTTAATGCCCCTGATTCAAATTCACAACACAAACATCACATCTTCACACTCACACCAAACACATGAATCCTTTACACTTATTTATATCAATCATCAACCTTGAAACATTCACCAAGGTCAGCAACACAATCTTCAACCTTTGAAACAATCTCCAAGGTCGGTAGACATATAGAATTTGAATTAGGTCTGGACCTAAACATTCTTGCAGAGAAAAGGAATGAAGGTAGAACACTTCATAGCTTATCTTAGACCTAAAAGCATTTTCACATGCTACAACACACTTCCACAAGCCACGAAGCACATCCACAAGGAGTGTAAAAAACCAGGTAGGCTAAGACTGGTGTTGACACAAGGATCTTTAGGCACACACTTCAACAAGATCATAAGGAAAACTCCTGGAGCAAACACTGAGCATGAACATGATCTAGAGACTTCCACAAGCACTTGAAAACCAACAAAACCATTTGCAACAATTTCAGCAACTCTCACTTGAAGAATCTTCACACTGGAACACTTGAACTATGCTGATAGCAACTGCAACTTAGAAAGGATGGCTTGTGGAGCACCAAACCATGAACCACTTGAAATGAAGAAAGATATATACATTACAAACATAATTCTAGAACTGCAAACCAGGAAACACAATTGTAGAGGAATGCAGAGAAAAACAATTTCTCTTATTCACCTTTGCTTAACTTAGAAACATTATCCACACTTTGGTGAACATAACTTTCTCTATACAACAAATTAACACCTCAAACTTGAAACATAGAAACTTTGAACATACCTAAACATTACCTTCAAACCACATAAGTATATTTTCAACAATGGAGAAATGTGGAGTAAAATACTAGCACTGTTCTGCAAGCCAGGACAACTCTGCAACACACTGTTTCCTCTGGAGAATAATTTTTCTCAAAATCACTTGGAAACCCAGAAATAAGAAAAATATACTAACATCATTAGTACTTCTACAAGTCATTCAAATCACCAACCACAATGATCATTAGAAGATATAGTTGACACTAATTAGAACACAAACATGTTGACATCAATGACAACACCGATTAGCACATACTTTCAACAATCTCCCCCTTTGTCATTGATGGCAACACATGATGTGAAAAACCATCATGACACAATTCTGTACTGACCTCACTCTCCCCCTTTCATTTATACATCTTATTCTCCCTTTGTTTTTCACATGATCTCTCCCCCCTTTGACATCAATGGCAAATGGTGACACACCTTTCCCAAGTTTTCTCCCCATGAATATGATATTGCACATAATTGTAGTTGCTCTGAATGCCTCCCCCTGACTGCAACACTCTTCAATATGACTACCTACTCCCCCTGAGAGGTAGCCTCCATCATCAGTCCAGAAAAGAATGAATCCTGAATCACATTGGACTGATGCACTTCCTTATGCATCTAGTTCAAAGGAGGGGCAATAACCCCTAACTTCTCCCAGAGATACTCAAATGTATCCTTAGGAAGAGCCTTGATGAATATGTCAGCAACCTAATATTTTTTAGACACATACTCAAGCTTCACTTCTTTCTCTGCAACCTTCTCTCTTAAAAAGTGATACTTGATAGAAATATGCTTTGTCCTTGAATGCATCACTAGTTTCTTTGAAATGTTAATGGCACTGGTATTATCATAGAAAATAGGAATTGGATCATCATACTCAACTTTGACATCCTTCAGATTTTCTCTCATCCATAGCACCTGTGTGCAACATGATGCTATTGCAATGTGCTCTGCTTCTGTAGTAGATAAGGATACCAAATCTTGCTTCTTGCTTTTCCATGACACAACTCTATCAACAAGAAAGAACACACCACCACTTGTACTTTTCCTGTCATCTACACATCTGACCTAATATGCATCTGTGTAGGCACTTAGGGTAAAGTCATTGTTTTGAGGATACCACAAACCATGGTCTAGAGTGCCCTTCAAATACATGAATATACTCTTTACTTCCATGACATGTGACTCTCTAAGATCTGCTTGAAATCTGACCACAAGACATATTGTATGCATGATATCTAGTCTGGTAGCAGTTAGGTATAGCAGTCCTCCAATCATTGATTTATATTTGCTCTTATCAGTCTTAGGAGATTCATCATTTTTGCTTAGCTTGCAACCAGTTGTCATGGGAGTACAAACTGGTTTAGATTCTTCCATTCCAAACTTTTTCAACAATTCCTTGAGGTATTTTGATTGTGAAATGAAAATGCCTTTATCTATCTGATTAATTTGCAGCCCAAGGAAGAAGTTCATCTCACAACACATTGACATCTCAAATTATTTTTTGCATCTCATCTGCAAAGTTCTTACAGATACCTTCACTTCCAAGAATGATTATATCATCCACATAGACCTCAATAATTAGGATTTGATCCTTGCTTACCTTGATGTACAAATTACTATCTGCAAACCCTTTATTGAATCCTTGCTGTAACAAATACCTATCTAACCTGGCATACCAAGTGCTAGGAGATTTCTTCAGTCCATACAATGTCTTCTTCAATTTGTGTACCATATCTAGTTTGTCTGATAATTGAAATCCATCCAGTTTCTCTATATATACTTCTTCTTCCAACTCACCATCTAGAAAAGAAAACTTTACATCCATTTGATATACTTTGAAACCCTGATGTGCTACGTAAGCCAAAAACAACTTAATAGCTTCCATTCTTTCTACCAGAGCAAAAGTTTCCTCATAGTCTATTCCTTCCACTTGTGAGTAGCCTTTGCATAAGTCTAGCTTTATTTCTCACCACTTCTCCATTCTCATTCAACTTATTTCTGAAAACCCACTTTGTTCCAATCACATTCTTATCTGCAGGCATGGGGACAAGTTCCCAAGTCTTGTTCTTTTCAATTTGCATCAATTCTTCTTGCATTTCCTTGACCCAATGTTCATCTTTACATGCTTTAGTAATTGTCTTAGGTTCAATATTTGACAGTAAACAGAGACTTACCTATTCTTCTGCAACTCTTCTTCTTGTCAAAACTCCTTTGTTTTTATCACCAATGATTTGATTCTCTGAGTGATTCAATTGCACATACTTGGGGGTTTTAGGAACTCTTTCCAGAGCTTCTTCTTCATCAAATTGAACTTCCTTGTCTTTGTCTTCTTTAACTTCTTCTGTATCAGTAGATTCATCTGTTCCATATCCATTAGGCTCTGAATATCTTCATCTACCTTCACATTTGCACTTTCAATAATCTTTCTCAACCTTTTGTTGAAGCATCAGTAAGCTTTGCTTTTGGTGGAGTACCCAAGGAATATGCCTTCATCACATCTAGCATCAAACTTTCCTAACTCTTCATCTCTTTTGATATAGCATTTTCTTCCAAAAAATTTGAAATATTTGACAGTAGGAGTTCTTCCATACCATAGATCATAAGGTGTCTTTGTTCCATTTTCTTTGATTTACACTCTATTCTGAATGTAGACAACAGTGTGAATTGCTTCTTTCCAATATAATTCTAGTAGGTTTTCTTCCTTGATCATTGTTCTAGTAGCTTCGTGAACTATTCTATTCTTGTTTTCAACTACTCCATTTTGATGAAGAGTTTAGGGGGCAGACAATTGTCTCTTTATCCCATGTTCTTCACAAAAAAGTATTGAATTCATTTGAAGTAAACTCACCACCTCTGTCAGACCTCAAACACTTGATTCTCAAATTCATTTCGTTCTCAACCATTGCTTTAAATTCCTTGAACTTGTCTAGGGCTTCTAATTTTTCTTTAAGAAAAGTAACTCAAGTCATTCTTGAATAATCATCAATAAGTAGCATGAAATACCTATCACCTTGTAGACTTCTTGTTCTTGTGGGACCACATAGGTCTGAATGTACCAACTCCAATAGACCAATAGAGGATTGTTCTTTACTCTTGAAACTAGTCTTTGTTTGCTTCCCAAATTGACATTCTTTGGAAACACATTAGCAGGCTTCACAATCTTAGGCAGGTCTCTTACAGCTTGAACCATTCTTATTCTCACAAGATTATCAGAATTGATATGACACATTATCCTATGCCATAACCAGATTTCATTTGTCTGAGACAACAAACAACAATTATTAGTACCTTTCAATTGATAAACATTACCATGAGTCTTCTTACCAGCAACAATTATTGTTCTGGAGCTTTTCCTTATCTCACACCCATTGTCCTTAAACATCAGATTGTATCCTTTGTCAGACATCTATCCAACACTTAGAATATTATGCTTTAAGCCTTTGACATAAAGAATATCATCTGTATTATTCTTGCCATCAAAAGTAATTGACCATTTTCCACAAATCTTACTGGTTGCATCATCACCAAATCTAACTAGTCCTACATCATACTTTTTCAATTTAACAAACTTACTCTTATCTCCTGTCATGTGATTTGAACATCTACTATCAATGATCCATTCATCATTTTCCTTTCTAACAAGAAATGTAGACATCACTTTCTCTTCTTCCAGACTTCCTTCCTTCACACAGCTAGCAAGGTTAGTAGAAACAATTTCTTCTTTTAGGGCAATAAACAATCATTCACTAGGATTACCATCCTCAAAATCAGATTCATCGTCAGTTACACCATCATTTTCTTCAACATAGTAACTTTTCCTTATCATATTACATTTACCTTCTTTGTTCATAATCTTCAAAGCTCTATTAGGACATCATGAATCATAATGACCAATCTTACCACAACTAAAACATTTGAAAGGTAACTTACCTCTAAACTTTCTAGATCCCTTTTTCATTCTGCTTACAAAGTTTTCCTCAATCACATCAAAGTATTCCTCATCTGACTCCACAGCATACTTATTTGATTTAGAAGTCTTTTCTAATTTGGCCTTAAAAGCAGTCTCAAATTTTATCAGACCATCATTAGTACCAAATTCTCCAATCTCAAAAGTGGTCAATTTATGAAGCAATTGATCTCTTGAAAGCTTGTCCATATCTTGCAATTCTTCAATGGAAGACACTTTATGACTATAAGATTTGGGAAGTGTTATGAGTATCTTATTTACAACTTCTTTATCATCCATCTCTCTAGAAAGATCTTTGATGTCGTTGACAACTTCATAAATCTTCTACATATAGCTTGTTATATTCTCATCTTCAGACATCTGCATAGTTTCATAGCTGGACTTTAAATTTTGCAACTTGGCTTTCTTGACAGATTCATCATCTTCATAGATATTCTTCAATTTATTCCAGATCTCATGTGCAGTTTCCAAATCCAAAACTTTTACTAGTTCAGTATTAGATAGAGCATTTAGTAGAGAATTTCTATCTTTACCATTAGCCTCATAAGCCTTAACCTCAACTACTATCTCTGTACCATCTTTAGGTATAGTGTATTTCCTTAGAACCATTCTCCAAACATCATTACCAAGAGAAATAAGAGAACTTTACATTCTTACCTTCTAGAAGGCATAGTCAGTTCCATCAAATTGAGGAATGTCTTTCTTGTGCGCCATCCCAGATCTACCTTAAGTTGTTAGGCTTTCTTCCAAGGAACTCTCACTCTGATACCAATTGTTGGAATGCACAAGACAACTGAGAGGGGGGGTGAATTAGTTGTCTCAAAAACTTTAAACCCTCACAAACATAAACACATCCACATTAATTCACTTAAACCTTTTTTATGTTATGAAGATTAAACATGAAAAATAGATAACAAAAGCTTAATCACATCAACACCATGCGCAAGATAACACAATATTTTTATGTAGAAAACCCTAAAAGGGAAAAATCATGGTGAGGATTAGCTCACAATATAAAGTAGTATTAATACCAAATTACAAAGAGGCTCACTGCCCAGGGCTCACTACCATGAACTGATATGATAGCATATACAACATGCCTGAATTCAATTCCAATGAAGCACAACAAACATCACCTTCGCAGCCTCTCTAAAAATTGTAGATGACTTCTACTCACTACATTAGGTCTTCTACCACACGAAAGTTCTTGTTGCCTCTGATTCAAATTCACAACACAAATATCACATCTTCACACTCACACCAAACACATGAATCCTTTACGCTTGTTTATATCAATCATCAACCTTGAAACATTCACCAAAGTTGGCAACACAATCTTCAGCCTTTGAAACAATCTCCAAGGTCGGCAGATATACAAAATTTGAATTAAGTTTGGACCTAAACATTCCCATGGAGAAAAGGAATGAAGGTATAACACTTCATAGCTTAGTTTGGACCTAAAAGCATCTTCACACGCTTCAACACTCTTCCACAATCCACGAAGCACATCCGCAAGGAGTGTAAACAACTAGGTCAGCCAAGACTAGTGTTGACACAAAGATCTTTAGGCACATGCTTCAACAAGATCATAAGGAAAACTTGTGAAGCAAACACTAAGCATGAGCATGATCTAGAGACTTCCACAAGCACTTGAAAACCAACAAAATCATTTACAACAACTTTACAACTCTCACTTGAAGAATCTTCACAGTAGAACACTTGAACTATTCTGACAACAACTATAACTTAGAAAGGATAGCTTGTAGAGCACCAAATAATGAACCACTTGAAATGAAGAAAGATATATGCATTACAAACATAATTCCAAAACCGTAAACCAGGAAACACAACTATAGAGGAATGTAGAGCAAAACAATTTCTCTCAGTCACCTTTGCTCAACTCAGAAACACTGTCCACACTCTAGTGAACATAACTTTCTGTACAATGAATTAACACCTCAAACTTGAAACATAGCAACTTTGAAAATCCCTAAACATTACCTCCAAACTACATAAGTATATTTTCAACAGTGGAGAAATGTAGAGTAAAATACTAGCACTATTCTGCAAGCCAGAACAACTATGCAACACATTGTTTCCTTCGGAGAATATTTTTTCTCAAAAGCACTTGGAAACCTAGCAATAAGGAAAATATACTGTCATCAATACTTCTGCAAGTCATTCAAATCACCAACAACAACAATCATTAGAAGATACAATTGACACTAATTACAACACAAACATGTTGACATCAATGGCAACACCGATTAGCACATACTTGCAACATCACAAACCCAAGTGCTACGCTGCACAACATAAGGAGACCAAGGGTACACACCTTGCAACAACCCCCCTAGTGCAAGTGAGGGGTTTGAACCCATGACCCAGGCTCTAATACCAATTGTTAGCAAGATAATTGTTGTTGCACCAAAAGATTGACCTATTAATGCCCGATACAATTGCTAAAGTTAATGAATCCATGGGAGGCGATTAAGCCTTGTCATGAACCCAAGTGCTGTGTTGCACAATACAAGAAGACCTAGGGTGCACACCTTGCAACACAATAATTTGGTGAAAATTGAAATTTTACAAATTATATAAGCTGATTTAAACTTTCTTGATGTTGAAAGATGCCTAAAAACACCAAATTAAACCAAAACACACACCAAAACTGAAATTAAACTAAAATATTTTTGGGTGATGTAGGATTGCCTGTGGACTCGAATGCTCCTGCATTAGACACGCTGGGTTAAAAGTTTGTAAGCATGGGCTCACAATGGTGGAGTGGAATGGTAGAACCATTCTTCCAGATTACAAGCAATTTGCAACAAAACTCCATCACTGTGACAGGTGCACACAAAATTATTTCTTTTTCCTTCTCTTCCAACATCTCACTAGAACAACTGTCATTCTCCTCCCACAACTCTACTCTACACTCATCTTCCCTCTCATGGACTCATGTCCACCGTGAACCGTCCTCCTGCACCAAAGAATATCTTCACTCTTCTCCTTCTTCATGGGTTTTGACCCACCACAAACTAACTGTCTCCCCCAAAATACCACACCATCTACATCACAACCTACAACATGCTCACCAAAATCTACATCTACTACATGGAAATTAAAGATTTCCATGTGTTGTTCTCCATACTCTTCAATTATCATCATAGCAAATGAAGGGAAATCAATATCATCACAAAATACAATAAGATTTACCTCATCCTTCTTCACAACTACAACATCATCCTTTAATGTGACATCTCCCACATCATCATCAGCCATAACATTTCTTTCTTTACCCTTTACTGTAACAACAAGATTTTCCATCCACTCCTCTATCGCCAACATCTTCAACATCAAATCATCTTTGTCTTTGTTATTTTCAGCTCTTCACATTCCATCACTACAATCACATCCTCTACAACTACATTCTTGTCAATAGCTGCAATTTCTTTACCTTTGCCATCTTCAGCCACTCTACTAGATTTGCATCCTCTTTCTCATTCTCCTTATTCATTGCAATCTTATGCTAGTCTTCATCATACTCAACAAATACTTCATGCTGCCACACTTCCATCCTATCTAATCTCTTATTTATATCAGTCATCATCAAGGAAATCTTCTTCTTTTCATATTGTATCTAGCCCTCCCATATCACGGGCTTCTTCCTCACCAATATCCCCATCTCATATGCTACAATCTTTCACCATCACTTCTCACGCTCTACAATATGCAAATCCTTTCACAGCTTCCTAGCTCTCACTTTCTTAGGACTCCTCTCTACTTGCAACAATATTTTGAGCTTTTCACAACCACTTCACTCTCTTCTTCTACCCATAGGTCCTAGCATAGGCTACCTCATGTTCGATGCTATACCTAAGCACTCAAGACCACTGGCTCTGATACCATTTGATGCAAGTGGTACTCCCACTCATTTCTACAACACACACACTTAAGTTTGCACAAACAAAGACTCTCTATGCTCACAAATTGAACTCACAAACTATACAAGATTGCAACAAAACAATATTTCACTTTATTATGCCCAATCCATACATCAATCAAATTATACAACAACATTATAAATAGGGTCTTCAATGTCTACTCTCTCTCTTTCAAACCTATGCACACATGTATCACATGGCTTCCTCTGCATACATGTATTCACTCTCACCTCTACGCCCTTCCTATGGCAGAGATTTCCCTCTCTGAAATCTACCTCAGAGAAATTTGCCTTTGATCTATTGAAACATTTTTTTTAAATAACTCTTCATCTACAATGTTTGGCTTTTCATATTCCTCAAAATAGTTTAGTTCCTCTAGAACAACAACACCACATTTTAAGAAGAGAATCACGTTTTTGATAGCCTTTACTTACTTTCAGATGTTGAAAAGGCACAAAAAGTGTTTTTTTTATAACTTTTGACTAGACTCATATCTTTGCATAAAAACTACCCAATTTGAGCATAAAAACCTCTTTAACCTTCCCATAAAAGGATTTCTCTCCAACTTTTAAAAATATTAAAAATTAATTGTTTATGTAGCCTACTAGGCAAAATTTTTTGATTTTAAATTCTTCCAAATAATGAATAATTTGGCCATGAAACCTTTACCACATTATGAAAAATACATCTGATAATATCCCTATAAAAGTATTTCATCCCAGCCTTCATAGATTTCTAGAAACAATTATTTCCATAAAACTACCCTGTGTAGCCTTAAAACAATAATTTGGTAAAAATTGAAATTTTGCAAATCTGAGCTGACTTGAACTTTCTTGATGTTGAAAGATTCTTAAAAACACCAAAGAAAACCAAAACACACACCAAAACTAAAATTAAACTAAAATATTTTTGGGCGATGTAGGATCGCCTATGGGCTCGGATGCTTCTGCATCAGAGTAGGGCGAGTAGAACTATAATGTGCTCTGACTAAGATTTCTGATTTATTGTACTTATCTTGGTATAATTTATGCACATAGAGGAACTCCTTCATAACTACATTTTCTAGGCATATAGGATCAATGAGTGCTCCCCTTGTGGGTTTGTTGTTAATCCTAGTGGTAATGTAGAGAGGACCATCAGGTGCACAAAAAGAGGCATTAACATGGGTGAAAGAGATGTTAGTCTTAGGTTCAGTTGGCTTTTTGTGAGGGAAAACATCTATCAAGGAAACTAGGTTGTCTATATTTTTTCTTAGTGGTATTAAGTTATTGAAGTAGGTACCCTATTAACAAATGGTTCCATAAGGTTAGTAGCATAGCGGGCTAGTGGATTTGTGTAAATTTGCAAGTTTTGGTTTGGCGAAGCTATGGAATTATTCCCTTTGTCATTCTCACTGGCTACCTGAATAGTATTATAGTTTATGAGGTATTTCACTTCATGTTTAAGACACGTGCATCACTCGGTGTCATCTCGAGGAGTTTGATGATATTGACAGAAGGCCTTCAGGTTGAAAGGAGGTAGCAGTTTGGAAGTGTCAATAGGGTGAATGGGTGGAAGCTGGATGAGGTTATCATTATTAAAAAGTTGCAGTATGATGGAATAATGAGATTTAGAAAGCTGGGAAAAGTTTTGAGTCTTTGGTCTAAACTTATAGGGGGTTGTAACAAAAGTTGTTGCGACCGTAACTTGTGATTAAACATTGTTCAAAGACTTAGAGTTAATTTTGAAGAAATCTTTGTTTTGTTTCTTGAATGATTGATAATGTGGAGAAGCAGATTTAGACTGGCCAATGGGATTTAATGAGGAAGATGCCTCATACTGGATGACCAACAGTTGGTAATCATAGAGATCCATGCAAAGATGCGTAAATGAAGGATAGTGCATCAACAATATCTTGTCATGAATGTGCAGGTGTAGGTTTCCAATGAAACCCCTTTGCCCGTCAGCATCTAGAAGATAATATGTAATTTGAGAGAAAAGGGCTTACTAATTCCCAATGAAGTTAGTCATTTTCTCTTGCACTCCTTGCTTACAAATGAACCAAATCGGTCAATGTGACTTGAGGTCTGATATTGGCTTGAAAGTGTTGGAGAAATTGATTGATGAGTTGTTGAAAAGAATAAATTGAGTTATTTGGTAATGAGAAAAACCAATCTAAGGCTATGTCTTTTAGTGATTGAGGAAAAAGTTTAGCTAAGAGAGCATCCATGAAAATAAATTCACTGCACAATGTGGTAAAGGTCGACACATGGTTATTAGGATCCCTTTTCTAGAGTATTTCTCAAAATGGGGAACTTCAAACTTATCAGGCATCAGATTTCTTATGATAGTAAGTGATAATGGACAATGAGTGTAATATTATGGAATGGTAGGTTGGGATTGACTTTGACTCATGTTTTCTATCTTTTGTTTTAGGGAATTGACATTTTACAAGAGTCGGCTTATCATTGGATCAATAGGTGGAGCAACTTGTGAATGGTTAGAATGTGAAGGGGATGAACTAACAAGAGGTTGAGAAATAATGTTATTAGCATTTTGGTAAGTGAATTATGGATGAGATTGGATAGCAATAGGCTGGGAAACATTTGTATTAGCATTTTGATAGCTAAACTAGAAGCCAGAGGAAGGTGGGATGAAGGTAAGGTTCCCACTTGTTACCCTAGAACCAATGTTAGTATTGTTACCAAATTATGTAGTGGTGGTGATAATGGAAGAAGTGAATATTGAAATAGGAGATGTTGACATGGGTATCGACATGTATGTCCCCATTTGGTTTTGAGAGGATGTGTTGTTGAGGAACTTTCTGTAGCTAGCCGATGACATAATGTTGTTAACTAGCCAACTCAATGTCAAGCTCCTAAATTTAGGCCTGAAGAACATGGGCCATTGTGTTCTCAAGAGAATCAAGAGAAGGTTGTGTCTCATAGATCATTGGTAAGGTGGGGATGTGATCTAAATATGGTCACGTCCCACAACTTCTCAAGGATGAGTAAGTTATCAAAATTAGGTTCTGATATCAAAATACCAGAGGCACTCAAAGCATGGAAACCCATTAGGATTCGATAATTTCTTATAGTGTGTTCGTATTCAAAGTACCAAGTCACAAAACTCATAAAGTGACTACAAGTTCTGTGACACTCAAGTGCTTCTAGGAAGTGATAGAGAAGAAAGAATGATGACAAGATGGATATGTTGATTAAGGGATAGAAGAATGAGAAAATATTATTTTTGCTTTTGTTTTCCAATCTAAAAGACAAGAAACATGTTTTAGTGTTGTTTCTTTCTAAACTAAATGTACAAAGTAATGTTTGCAATATAAGTGTTTAATCAATTTATAAACTAATCAAATACAATAGAAGTAAACGAGGTTGTACAAATGTAAGATACGTTGTGTTCACCAAAATGTAAGATGGGGAAAGAGCACCTAATCAATCATGAAGTAATTAGATCAATATTTCCTCATCAAACATTAGAACACAAGCCACCAATGAATTGAGGCTTGGTTGTTGTCCCTAGAGAAGAGCCAAGATGTGGTTAGTAGGGACTTTATTCCTTTTTTGTAATGATTAAGGATTGATGACAAATGTATTGATTAAACTATGCAATAAGGAAACCTAATTAGCTAACTGAGTGAATGTGCAGACAACAATTACAAAAGATAGAAAATAGGAGAAGAACTAAAATAAGTAGACCAGAAGGAACTTGTCATCAAAAGTAGGGTCTATTAGATCTAGACATAGGTGCTAGGTGCCCTAGTATTACGATTTTAGGGAAGATAAACTTATGTTTGATGATCTATGTCCCTGTATCCTTCATCAATATCTAAAATCCTTGATCTAGATCTACACACACAAGAGATGGAAAATGGTTGTGTTGTATAGGGGCTTGCCTTGGTTGAACCCCATTTTAGTTTTCCCACATCCACAACAATAGATGATAGATAGAGTGCATGTTCATGATGAACAAAGGTAGATAACTAATAAAGATTGTAATATTCAAATATAATGAAATGAACTCACCATGAGCATGAAACCCTAGTTGGATTACTGTCACAAAACTAGTCACACACTAGGAGATGTTGGAGAGGGAAGAAGCTTCCTTGAATACCTGCAAAGGTTAGTGCAATAGCAGTAAAAATATTTCATAAGTAGAGAGCTTCATAATTATAGAGAGATCTTGTTGATAAATAGATCAAATGTTCATCCTAATGTTACTTCATCATGGTTTTTTTGTAACTGAGAGAGAGAGAGAGAGTTTTATATATATATATGAATCACAATTACTATTTGAAAGAGTCATGTTAGGCTGAAAAAGTTGTATCATCCAATGTAACAAGGATGACACTCCAATAGCCAAATTCTCTCGAGGCCTAAGGGCAGGACCTAAGTGATGGGCACCCTAGTCCTAGATAAATTAGCTCTTGAAATCTTATCAATCAGAGGATTTATCATTATTTCTTATTCAGGTGTTAAAATAGGCACTTCACAAGTAGAGATAAACATACACACTAAAAGGAGTACTAAACCTAGTGTGAAATTGTAAGTGGTAACAATTTTTGACACTACAATTAGTTGCATTAGATGTAGCCAATTTTTTATCTTGTTTCTTCTCTTCTTGGTTCTATTGTTTCTTATTATATTTACCAAGCCCTTTTCCATCTTTAGTGTCCTAATTTGCAGCCAGGGCATGAGATTTAGAGGGCTTAATTGTGCCCATTTGAACCAGTTTATCTTTTTCTTTTGTGAGTTCATTTGTAAAATCATCAAGAGAAGGCATTTTATATGTGGTTCCAAAGGAAATTTTAGTAGCACAAAATGTAGAAACAAAAATTGAATAGTTAGGACCAAGTTTGGAAAGAATGTTCAAGATCAATTGATTGTCCTTCTTTTCAATCCCACACTATTTCAGTTGTAATCTAGTGACTTTTAGTTTTGTGAAGAAAACTTGAATTGTATCAAAATTACATGGATTTAACCCTATGAGCTCATTCTCCAATTGGTGACCCTTAATTCATCTTGTTTACCAAAGAGCCTTTCCAATATTGTCTAGACTTCATTTGGAGTTGTAGAAAATTCAACATGAAAAAGAAGATCTAGAGATACAGACATGTACAAAGTACCATATGCTTCATCACATTTATTAAACGATTTTGGTTTTTCTGTAATTAATGTTAGTTCAGTTTCAAGACCCATTACTACTCAATGCAACCCTTTATTCATAAGATAAATAGTCATTTGGACTTTTGTATATGAAAAATTTGGATAAATACAAATGATAAAACAATACAATGCATTACCTAATCCAAATCTTCAATACCTCAAATAGATGAGTGCAAGATAGGTTGATTGATTAAGTGATTTGATATGTTGATTGCTCAATTTAGCAGCATAACAATGATATGAGGATGATAGATGAAAAGACAATGGATGGAAGATTGTGGAGAGATTTTAATAGCATAAGGATACTTGAAACTCAGTGCATTCAAATGGCTTGTGAGATGGTTTATTTATAGGAAGGGGCTGATTTGAATTGATGGTTGAGATTGAAAGGCTAAATGAACGATGTGGATGGCTAGGATTGATTAGATTTTTCCCACTCTTCAAGGAAGTTGTAGTCAGGTGACAAGTGTAAGGAGAAGAATAAAGTTGATGTGTGCTTGTGTACACAAAAACTTTTATTTAATAAAATTAAGTCTTATTAGTTGTACATGTGAAGGATATTAAATGAAAGTTGTACTACCACACATGATTCAATTGAAAGGTGGACAAGTGTTGGAATGTGGTGAGAGGTGAGGATCTAATTAAAATATTTTATTTGAATTAGTTGGGATATGTGAGAGAAATTAATTAAATAAATGGTATTTATTTAATTAATTGGATAGGTGATTAGGATGGGATTAAGATGGGATTAGGATGAGAAATTAATTAAATAAATAGGATTTATTTAATTAATTGGCTAATGGGATAAGTAGGATTAGGAGTGGGATTAGGACAAAATGCTACATGATGTCTCTAATAATGTATTTGACTAGGTGTTCAAGACATGGACAAATTTGGGTGTCTACATTTGTCCTTCTTTGAGATGATGTTCGAGATGATGAGATTTATGTCAAGTAACATCATTTCAAAGAAGATAAGGTTTGGATAGAGGAAAAAGATAATGAAAAGGGATGATGATGGAAAGGATAGGATGATGATGTGAAGATAGGATGATGATGAAATGATAGGATGATGATGCCCCTGTTAGACTTAGGGCACACAACTGAGAGGGGGGGTGAATCAATTGTGCAAAACTTTTTATCTATTTAAACACTTAATTCCATTTTTCAATTCAACAGCTTAATTATAAATCAGTCATGGAAACATAATGCAACAAATCAAGAGCAAAGACACATCAATGCATGAGACACCAAGATTTTGATGTGGAAAACCCGGTTAAGGGAAAAACCACGGGGTGATTAACCCAAGAATGTATTCTTTGTTAGAATAATAGAAGGAACAAAATGGCACTTGCCAATTAGGGCTCACTACCTAAGCACACTGCTCACAAGAGGCTCACTGCCTACAAGAGACACACTATCTACAAAGAAATAAGTATCACCTACTTGAACTGGAAAATAACATCTTCACCATGCTTGAAACAGTTCCATTAAGCCCAATACTTCTGCTCTAGCTTTCACTCTCCTCCTTACTACCACACACTCATCTCCACAAGGACACAATACAAATGACTTTGTAATCCTTTATTTATACAAGACATCAACTTAGGAATGATCATCTAAGTCGGCAAACATCCATAATAACATCCGCAAGATGTATAATTCATCGGGTCGGCCTGTTTTAGGAAGAACACCATCATCCAAAAGTTGTTCTTCAAAAGAGAACTCCAACTTCAGTGTGGACCACCAACATGAACTAGACATGATCCAAAGACCACCACAAGCTCTCCTGAATAACCAAGAACATCCACACTTCATCTGCTTACTTAAATCCTTGTCTCCTTCATCTGGAACCTCAAGAACATAGTCTATCATCACTGTCACAAAAGAATAGATGCTTACGGACCTTCAAACCATGAACCAATATAGTTGACACTCCACAAATACTTCCTCAGCACTCCCTCAAATCTACAGAACATTATAATGTAATTCTGGATCTCACCGGACCTATCTGTCATACTCTATCACCCCTGAACACCTGCCGAAACCAGTTTTACTTGAACAATCACAACTCCTTCAAATCTTCATACAGACCTCTTAAATCTCTATTGGACCATCTTAAGACACATATCTTCAAACCCTTTAAACCATATCCTCTGATCCTCATCCTATATTGGACTTTTACCTTACTGTCTTCCCTATTCTTCTCTATTTCTGATTGAGACTAATTTTCTCAATATCCTCAGCACACAGCTCATCCAATCCTTATCATTAATGTAACAGAAATATGTTGACATCAATGACAACACTATTTAGGCCCATACTTGCAATAGCCCCCTCGAGAGGATAGGTGGGTTGGACAATCACAGGTAGGCTCTCAAAATGAAATGGACTGGTCAAGGAAGAAAGATAAGGGAGAGGATAAAAGAAAATGAATGATGTGTTATGCTGCAATGAAAGTGAGCAACTATGGTGTTTGATATAGCACTAGATGTTATGCACCAAGATATAAGGACTAGGGTGATGATGTGTCTTGTGTACCAAGTATAATACAACCTTGTCTAATGTATGAGGAAGTAAACTTAGAGCATTGAGATCCTAATGCACAAAAGGTATGGCATGACCTTAGATGCAAAGGATAATGCAAAAAGCTATTCCAACATACACAAGATATGAATATTAGCTAGAATGATATAGATTTGATGTAAATGCAAGATAAAATGATCATACACACAAGCAAGCATTCACAAATGATTCAAAAACAAACAAGGTATTGCCCCTGTCAAGCTGTAAACCAATGATTGATTGATTGATTGATGATGATTGATGATGATAATGTTATTATTGCAGGGAATGATATATCCCTAGATCAACATAAGGATGTGGGAATGATATATCCCATTAATGATGATAATAATGATTGATTTGGTTTACGACAAGATTAGGATCAAGACCAAGGATGGGATTGGATAATTTGACAAGATTGATTAACTTGATTGGTATGGATTAAAGATGATTTGTATTTGGATCATTGCTTCAATTTACTTGATTGATATAGATTAAGGATGACTTGCATTTGGATCATTGCTTGGATTGACTTGATTAGGATGATTGGATGAAGTGATTGAAGAATTGATTTGGTTGATTGATTTGATTGATTGGGATTGATGGATTGATTTTATTGATTTTATTGCTTGGCTTTTTGTTGGATATTTGTTTTTTTTGTCTTTTTTGAAAATTTTTTTTTGGATTTTTGAATGTATTTGATTTTTTTGGATTTTTGAATGTTTTGATTTTTTTTTCATATTTGAAATGTTTTAGAAAATGCCAATGGATGACAATTTGGGGAGCCTTTGTACTAGATACTAATGAAAAGGGGAATCCAAGTCTAGATGCAAGGATGGAGGTAGGATTAGATGGATAAAAGGATGTGCAGTTAGTAAATGTGATGGCAGGCTCATGATAGATGCATGGGATGGAAGACTCATGATAGATGGGTAGATAAGAGGATAGGCCATGGAATGGAAAGCTCATGATAAATGGATAGATACAAGGATAGGCTATAGTGGATGGATGTATGCTTTATAATGGAGCTAGGATGTGATCTACAAAGACTATGTCGTATAGGAATAACATGCCCCATTCTAGGTAGTAGACTTAGGATTTTACATGACAAAACTTATGATGAAAGGATGACATGATGGATTGGTTTGGAAAGGATAAGGTATATCAAGAGATATCCAAAGCATTTGTCAACATTTTGTACCCATATCTTCATCAAGATCAAAAGAAGGAAAATGGGATGAATGGATTCAATAGGATAGGTATATGGGTGTAATGGATAAGGATGGTAGGATGGTATGGTAATGGTATGATGGGATAGATAGGAAGATAATGGTAGATTGGATGAGACAATATGCCCCCAAGTGTAAGTGATGTAGAAGATCAACCTACACATGACACATGTTTTCCAGGTTTTCATCATGGTACTTATCCAAGGTGCCACCAAGGGTGGTTTTCACTATTGGACGAAGGGATTTCTCTTTACTATTTTGATTTTTTTATTTTTTATTTTTTATTTTTTATTTATTTTTTGTATGGGATAGGTGGATATGGATAAGAGGGACTCAAGCCTCTATTTCCATGAAAGGTGATAGTCTCATTAGAGATGGATGTCATTGCAAGGACCATGTCAAATGTCATTATGCTCATCAATGCTAGTAGGGGATTGTATGAAAGGGAGATGGAGATGGATTAGGTAGATGGTGGATTATTAAAGGTAGAATGGATGGTTCATGCACGGATGGATGGGGGATAGTGGATTATGCGTGGAAAGCTAGTGGATTATGATGTGGACTATGAATGGAAGGATAGGGGATAGTAGATGAAAAGATTATGCAAAATCATGGACCATAGGAATAAAAGGGGGATGATATGTAGGATTGGCATGATATGTGGGTGGATTGGATTGGTATGCGGAAGTGTGGTGGAATGAAAGGGAAGCATGATCAATGGTTGCACACACCATGATAAACATTGAAGCTTTTGATGGGAAGGTGGTGTAGGAAGTAATGGCAATGTTTGCTTATGAGATGGATGACTTAGTGATTTAGGTACCCACATAAACTTAGTATTTTTATGATTTTTATTTTTCTTGTGGGATTTTTGGAATTTTTGAATGGAATGGAAATTTTGAATGGAAGGGGATGGTTGGGATTTTTGAGACGTGGATGCCTTATTTGACTTGCTTGATTTTTCCTTAGGGACCCAAACCATCTTAGTTTTGGACTTTTCTTGTGAAGGTATGGGCTTGGATAACCTTTTACATGGATTTTTCTTTAATTCTTCATATTTGTACCCTAAGGCATTAGGATCTTTAGGATTTTTGGCTTTATAGGTAGAGGCATCCAATTTTTTATATTTAAATCCCATGGGTTTGGTGGAATGAGTGGAAGCTTCATGTTTAGACGATGTGTGCATTTGTTGGTCATGATTAGGAATGTAAGGGAACTTATGGATAAGTGGATAATTAGGCATTGGTAGAAGTGGAGGCAAAGTGGATGGAAGGATAATAGGAGTTGGAAGGAGTGGAGGTAAAGTTGATGGAGGAAGATGTAATTTTGACATTTGTAGGATGGTCAAGGTGGAATAGCAAGATATGTTTTGGGCATATGATGTGGTTTGTGAGGGAAAGTAGTGGACTTAGGATGCATGGAGGAATTACCAACATCTTGAGATTGTTTACCTTGGGGTGTGTATCCAAGGCCATATGAGCGTGAAGGGACCTTGACATGGATTGGCTCCAAAATACCTTGTTCATGAAGACCTAAGGCTTTACCTTGGTAGTTCATGTTTTGGAGTATGCGATGGAAAATGGGACTAGGTGTAGTTTGAACATTAGACATGAGTTCATTATTGGGTGGAGAAGGTGAGATGGAGGACAAAGGTTTTTGTTGTCCTAAGGAAAAACATTCATGTATGAAAGTGGTAAGACCAATAGAATATGGTGGATTCGAAGTGAAGTTGATGGTGGATGAGGAAGGATTATTAAGATCTTGCTTATGTTCATTATGATCCAAGCTATTGGTTTGATCTTCTATGTTTTCTTGGGAGGCAAGTGTCTCATCATGACAAGTGGAAGTTTGTAGATTATGGATGGGGTTAGAAGGGTGGATTTCTTGCTCATGGATAGGTATAGGATCAAGTTTCTCATGGATAGCTTCTTCATAGGTAATATCTTGATCATGGAAAAGATAAATGTTATGGATGGGTAGAATAAAAGTAATTTGATCTTGATTAGAACTAGGGCTTGATGTTTCCACATGCTTAGGATTATGTTCTTGACATAACTCTTGATTTTCTTGCATGGAAGTGGAAGTGGGAGACTCTTGGATAGGCTTGACATGTTCTTGAGGGTTATTGACATGAGGGTATAATGGATGTAGACTTGAACTCAATGGGGGAGATTCTTGAATATGTTCAAGGGGTTGTGGACTATATGATGGGGTAGTAGGATTAGACATAGTGTTGGAGGACTCTTTTGCAGGCTCAAGGACATGACTTTGATGACATGGTTAATTCCTTGCTAGTAGCTAATGGATCCCATCCTTCATTAGGGTATGTGTGAATGGACAATATAGGGGATGGACAATAAAGGTGGATGGTGTTGTAGGCTTATGATCATGATTAGGTTGAGGCTAATTGGATTGGATGGAGAGATAATGAGATTGGATATATTAGGATTTGGATTAGATGGGGGTGACACATGGGATTGGGATGACTTGGCATGCTTTCCCATTCTATGTTGGTACACCTTGTAAACAATTGGGAAAAATATGGGGCATTCATCTGTATTATGGCCTTTGGTCCTATGGTATGCACAATAGTCATATTCATTGTAGGCACTTTTCTCACATGGTTTAACTTTAGAAAGTTCAATGACTTTTGCTTCAAGCATCCTTTGTAAAATTATCTATCGCGTCTTTTGGGGAAAAAATAAGGTGAAATGGTGATGAAGTTACTTGAGGGATTAATTGATTAGAAGGTTGGTGCATCAATGGACTAGGAATGGGATCATGTGAAGGTATTAGGATATGACTAGTCTGCTCATGTGTTGGAATGTGATTGGATGGTGGAGGTGAGTCATAGGATGCATTGGCTATATTGTTATCTCCCTTGTCAAAGGATATTAGGTCTTGCTCCAAATGTAGACTTAAGGACACTTGATTTATGTACAAGGGGCCACTTGGACTTGCATGTGCTTCTTGTAAAGGATATTGATCTATATATGAAGGGCAACTTGGACTTGCATGTGCTTCTTGTGAGGACACTTGGTTGCCTTATGGATGGGTTTGGTGGTGTGTTGGAATGTTTGAATGACAAATTGGATTGGGGTGGACGTTGATAGGTTGATGTGGAATAGACATGATAGGTGGATGGATTAGGTTGGTGTGAAGTTGAGGGGGGTGACACATAGGATTGATGTGGAATTTGTTAAGGTTGGGAAGGTGTTTGAACTATTTGTTGTGATATGACTTGTTGTTGTTGTTAGTGAATGTGTTGATGTTGTGGTTGGAATTGTTGAATTGGTTGATGTTGTTGTGATAGGAATTTTTGATGTGATGATAATGGAGGGGTTGCATAGGATAATGGTTGTTGAGATATGGATTGATATGCATAAGGATTGAGATTGGAAGAGGTGTGAAAGGTTGATGAAGGGGTAATATGACATGTGGATGGATGAGGTTATATGATAATGTAGGTAACACATGGGATTGATGTGGAGGTTGTTGATGTTGGTATTGTGGTTGAGTTTGTAGAATTTTGGATTGTTGATATTGGCCTAGGACTTGATGTTGTGGTGGCGTAGGGACTTGTTCCTTTCTATATAACCACTCAAGTGTATCAAGCATTCTTTTGGTGCCATAAGGATCATTCTCATAGGTCTTGTTTGGGAATGTCATGTCCATGTTTACAAGTGGTAGATTAGGATGTGAGGATGTGGAATGATTAAAATGTGATTTCGATATGAAATGGATGAAGTTGATTTGGTAATGATTAGGATGAAGTGATTGAATGTCTTGGAATGCTGGCTTGGAATGATGATTGACTAGGATGATTAGGATTGGATGATGTGGCTTAGGATGTCTGTTATAACAAGTAGGTTGAGGATGATGTGGCAAGTGTTTCTTGGAAGTTTGACTTGGGCAATATCAAACACATGATCTCACATGTAAATGCATGAACACACACACCAAATACAATGATAAATTTGTCTTTCAATATTAAATGTGATGATTAATCACACACTTGAAAACACAACAACAAGCCCTAAGACTAGTCAAGTGGGGTATGGCCAATGAGGTCTTAATCTAGGTTGTACAAGTTGACTAGGGAAATGCAATGAAAGAAAAATCCTGCCACACAGCTGGGAGAATGGGGTAACCCACCCTTCACCTTCACTTCCAAAAGTATAAAGTTCTTTGGGGATTAGCCAAGAGTGACAGGATTCCAACTTCCAAACAGGGTGTCTTTCGATTTACACCTCAATTGAGGTCGTCCCTTGGAGTGGTGTGTCTCCAAGTAGGTCTCCTAAGAAGAGGTATGACAAAAGTAAACCAAGTGAGGTCCTTTTGATCTCCAAGATCACCTTGCAGTGTGAGGAGAGAGCATACACATGCACACTTGATTCACACTTGCAGTTGTTAATTGACCCTTAGAAATGAAATGTGTGTGTGAAATTGAATGGATAAGAGGTGCTTTTGATTCTCAAGATCACACTAAGCTCATGAGAAGAGCATACACACCACTAATCACATGCAAGTTCACCAAATAGTTCAAGCACTTGTTCTTTTTAATCCCAAATCAAAATGTATGATGGAAGACACTTGATTTTATGCCCAATTTCAATGATGTGACAACAAACAAGAGTTTGTTTTTAGACCCCAAAATCAAGGTGTGTGATCAAACAAGTTATTCTTTTTAAGCCCCAAATTCAAGTGTTTTGTAAACAAGATTGATTGAAATAAAAAGATGAAATATTAGAATGAATGCACCCAGAAGTTTTCACTTTCCAACTTGCTATTATGACTGATCCAAACGCTGCTCGAGCTCCTTTGATTCACCTACAAGCCACCAAATCGAAAAATAAACAAGTAAACTTGCATAAAAGACCATTATGTGAAAAAGATGAAGTTTGATAAAATCTAATTAAGATGACCTGATACAGCAAAATAAATTGCATAAATAGAAAATTCTATGCGCTTTTTAAAAAAATCATCGAAATTGGATCAATTTTGCTCAAGATATGCTTGTTTGAAGTTTGCATGCAAGTTTGACTTTGACCAAGAAAAAAGCATAAAAAATAATAGTCACCTGATAATTTCTATACCATTATGAAGTTCACTGGATCAGCTTTCCAACGAGTCTTTGTTTGCACAATTTTGAGGTCGTATGCAGAAGTTATGATAAAAGGCAAAAAAATGCCTCCTTTAGGGTTTGAAAGACAAAAGGTAGGCCTGATAGTTGACACTAACTACTAGCGGTTTAGGAAATAGGCTGGTCACATGTGCTAATAAATCCAGTGGTTAGGTTTAGAGGCTAGGGGCCAATGGAACCCATGGTCTTTCATATGACCGTGGGTGACCCAAAATTAAAAAAATGAATTTAACACAAAATGGAAGGGTTGATGGGTAAGCCCCCTCCCTAGATATCCTTAATCAAGGGCTTATGTTTTAAGCGCTAAAATGATCAGCTGATGGTTACAGTTAGAGGTGACGATCTAGCATAAAGCAGTGACCGTGGCTAAAATCTTCCAAATACTCTGCGAATAGTTTAGAAGCTACAGTTATAGTCTTGAGGTTTCAATGTGGCCATCAATGGTGAAATTTTTAAGTCGAGGTTTCAATGTTGATGGAAGCAAAATTGGTGATGGTGACAGACTTAGGGTTTATGAAATGGAAAAGCCAAAGATAGTTGATGGTGGTAGATTCCCAAGACCTATAGAGGTTATATTTTTGGTAGCGGTTGAGGGTGAAGGTCGATGTCAAGGGAGTATGCAGGGTGGCATTCAGAGTTTAATAGGGGTGGCAACAGGTTGGTCACCACAAATGATGGCAGTGATTTATGAAATGAGAGTGACGAAAAAGGTAAGTGACAGAGGAAGTTTGAAATGGCATTGATGGGAGATTTCGGGACTACGACAGGGTGTTAGGGAGAGCTACGACCAGAACTCAGGGTTGAGTGGTGGTGATATGAAGGCAAAGGATAGGGATTGGTACTGTTGTTTGATCCATTTTAATGTAGAAAAATAGATTGAGGTCATGGTTTTTGTGCAGAAATGAGAATGTAAAAACTCAAAGAAGGCACATAATACACCCCCCATTTTTTCAATAGATCAGAAATCACCCCCTAGAGATTACAAATTTGGCACTTTATAGTTTGGTTTGATTACAAATCCTTTTACCAGATTATAAAATTCTTAGGGCCCACAAATGGCCAAAAATTGACTTTTGATACAAAATAAATTTGATACAAAGTCTGGGAAAAAAAACTTTGTAGTTGTGTAGTGCTCTTTAGTATCTTTCCAACACCTATCAAAGAAAAATCAACTACCAAATTCAACCTACAATTTCTAGAAAAAATGGCAAAAAAAAAAATCAAAACCACCTTGGTTGGAAACTACTGATCTCCAACTTTTTCTTACCTATTTATTTTCAAACTTTTGCCTCCATGAGCAAAACTTATGCAAGTTTGAAAAAAATTCTTAATTAGCCTTGAAATTTAGGCCATGGTGGCCCTTTGGTGATCTATGGGCAACGCCGCCAAAATAGGTGACCATAGAGGCAATGGATGGGTGAAGAGGAGGTTGTTGGCCACTGGGGTAGCAATATTTGGCTGCTATGTGGTGGAGGATAGGGACTTGTTTTGTTAGACCATTGGTAATTTGTGTAAAGGTCACTAGCGGCTTCAAAAGTTGTCATAGCTTAAGGAAGTCTATGGGATTTAACACAAGGGAAGCCCCTTTTAACCAGGGTTGAATCCCTTGTAAATAGGGTTGAATCCCTTGAAAATAGGGCCAAAGCCATCAAATAAATGCACTTTTAAGTGCTTAATAATTAACACTAAGTGCTATGATCGTAACTCTTTTAGTGCGTTAAAAAATTAAAATTTTTGAATAAATTTACCTCGGTCTACATGCTAGAGGTGTTGTATGGCCCTCCTAGCAAAAATATTTTGCCTTGAATGCTCCCGACACCAAAACTAGGAAAATTTTATATCAAAATAGGGGTTTTGGGGCCTTCTAGATGCATTGGTGAGGTCCTTTTGGCCTAAAAATGCCCCAGATTAAAGTTGTTCATCATATTTGAGTTTCAAACCCATGTTTGCAACTATGTTAAATGATCTTCAAATTGGATGAAACGAAAGCCAATCTTGACTTTCTTGAGCCTCCTAGATGCATTAGAATATAAAAAAATATTATGAGTATAATCATAATAGTTGCAATCACCTAGATCTCACAAAACACATATGTAAAATAAAGAGGATAATAGGTTATGATAAATCCTTTCTAATTCTCCAGATCTTTGAAAAATGCAAGAGAAGATCACATGTGATTTACAAGATCTCACAAAGAACTCAATCTCTCAATCAGTAATCCAAGAACTTAAAATTCTCAAAATAAAATCTCTAAAACCATGCTAGAAATCTAAAACAAATGAATAACCCAAGAACTTTTTAAGAGATATTCTAAGCTACAAAAGCTAAAAATGCATAAACAAAAGCAAACCAGTGATTCTAAGAGATATGCAAATGTCAGGATGAAAAAATTTCATTAAGAGCTCAAAAGAAGAAGCTTCAAAAAGATTGGCAAAAGATTACCATCTAAGATGCAAAATACAAGCCAAGTAGTGAGTTTATATATATCAGGGAGAGGGATGGAGGTGGCAAAACTAGCCAATAGGGAGAGACCACCAAATGGTCTAAACATAGTAAATGTAACTCCCTCATAGGATGGTGACACCTTACACTACCCACTCACCTAATTAAACTCACTTTATTAACCTAAGCAAGCTTAATAAAAGTTCAAAAACCTAGGAAATAGGAAAATAAATAACCTACTAGAAAAATAAAAGCCTACACTAACATATTTTAATTCCTTCCTTTTTCCATTTTGGCAAAGTGAAATGTTAATTCCCATGAAAATAATTAACCTTATGTAAAAATTAATTTTCCTAGCATGAAATTTACCCTACAAGTGAAAAAGTGAAGCCTCCAGCACTTTGTAAGTAAAAACTTAATTTTCTATAAATATTTTTTTATCAATTTGTCTTTGCAAGAAGATTTTTACTCTTAATATTTTCTTAAACTCACCCTACAAACTTTTCATCAAATAGTTCTCATGCATGGCCCTTTGCTCTCATTTTACAGTCTACATGAGCACTTTCCCTATATCTACTCTTATATTTTTATAAATATATATTATTAGAAGTTAACAACTCACTCCCACAACCAGCCAAGCTTTTTGCATAATTTTACCATCTGATAAGAATATATTTATTCCAAAGCTTCACTGAATCTCATTATGCAAGAATCACAACATGAGATGCATTTGGTCAAATATTATGTATAAATTATTTGGTTTGAGATTTCTTCGTTTTCTCTACTCCAATTTTGTACAAATTCTCATCAATTTTTAGCTTGTAGTTGTCTTCTTCATGGACTCAAACTGAGAAATCCTAATGCTACCCTCTAGTGCATCTCACTTATTATTTTAGAGAATTAACATAATTTTTGTCTACTACACATGGGTTTCAAATCCATAGAAAAATAGAATTCCAACTCCTGAGGTGCCTCTCTTTCTTGATTAAAATGTACAAACTTTAACTACACAATAGTGCCAAATCAATTAGACTTCCCTCCAACCTATACACTATTATTTGTTGCACTTTATATTTGGTTATCACTAATTTTTTTTCACATTCCATTTATCTTGGTGTCCCTTTCATTCTATTTTCTATTTATTGTTTGTGGTACAAAACACTAACATAGGCATCTCCCTATAATAGAAAAACCTTGTAAATTCTTCATAAATCTACTATAGATTCTAGTGCCTCCTTTCAACTTTAATAACAACACATTTATCAGTGAATAGCCACAAATGTGGTATTTTATTTCAGCATTAACATTTGTAGATTCACAAGAGATAAAAACCCATAGCATGGCACCTCATCTCCTTCATTCACCTTTGCATATGTACAAACGAAAGTTATCTGATAGGTTGCAATAGAGGTGCCTCTTGCAAATTTTAATAAAAAAATGGGTCTTCAATGTGGCACCTCAAATGATGAGTTAGAGAAAAAGATAAGGAAAATATTTACACCCCATTCTTTTCTTTGAGCATTTATATAATATGGAAACCTTTTCCTTGGAGATGGCCTATGAAAATATTTAATAAAATAAAATAAATACTAAAACCATGCCACAATAAGTGTCAAAACCCACCACAAAAAAAATTTGCATTATTTAAATAATTTTTATGTATTATTTAAATATTTCTTCAAAATTAATGAAGGATCTGTTGGTAATAAATTCACTTTCATCAATAGAAGGAAAATTTAATATTATTTTAATCAATGTAATTAAAATAATCATCCAAGGGAGTTTGAGGTAGAAGCAAAGGGAAGATGTTAGAGCAAGTCCTACCATCGGCTCGAAGATCTGACCTGGCATATTTAATATTATTTTAGTCATTTGATTAAAATAAATTCCCAAGAGCAGTCCACAAGCCGAATCCAACTACCTTGAAATTCACAAGTAATGCAAGTCAATTTGTGTATCTCAAGTGTGTCTCTACTCTCCAAAGGCTTTTCATGCAAATTTAATTATTTAATATTAAAGTTTATTTTAATATTAGAATATAAATGTAAAAGGCATAGAAAAAAATCATTCACGAAGGAATATTTGTGAGGGTAAAGCAAAAATGTGAATATTAATTATTTAATATTCCAGTGTCACAAATAAAAGCATAAAAGTCAAAGAGAGGCAAGTAAAGTTGTAGGTGGAAGAATGTCACACAAAGGCAAAAGAAGAGAAGGAAATAATTACACAAAAAATCAAAAGATGGGGAAACATTAAAATGAAAGAGGCTACATTTATTTCCAGCATAGGGAATATTTAAATTTATAAAGTAAAAAGTGGAGCAATAAGGGAGAAATCATTCATAGAAGGTGAAGTGTACGAAAAATAAATTCAAGTATTCATAAGATATTTTCACATGGAGAATAAATTTGACGATCAGAATATTAATTATTTTGTCAGGGGGTTTAAATGTTTTGATTTCCCCAATATTTTGAGAGGAGTGCTCACACAAAGAATGAAAGAAGATTAATGATCAACCAACATCTGTAGTATGGGCATTGAAGATTGTAGTCACATCTCATCTACTAAAAGGTTCCCTCTCTTTCTTCTTTCCTTCTTCTTTTCTCTCCTATTCTATATACCTCAAAGACTAAAATTGTAAAGGTTGGATCTTTTTACAATATCTCTCTACTGATATGGTTTTTTGGTCTCTGGGAAGGGATTTGGTGAATGTTTTCTGGTTAAAACTAGCTATCTTGTGTTGCTTTGATTCTATGGGAAACTATATTTATTTCTCTCTCAAATCTCACAACATGGTCAATACAAATGTGCGATTTTCCTTTGCCTCTTGTATTGTTGTTGAGTGTGTTTATTCTAAAGGTTGACGTACTATTACTTTTTGGTTCTTCTACTTTGTCTAGGAATGTTCTTTTCTTTCCTCTTGTTGTTTGTCTCTAGAGGAACCTATATATTTGTTTCCATTAATAAGTTATGTTGCACCATATGTAATCTTAAAATCAAATCATGATATTAATTTATGAAGCTATTACTTTGGAATTTTTCACTCAGCGTTGGCGTGCATGAAATCTTATGATTGTTGTGTGTGTTCCTAGTTTCATTATTGTTGATCATGATATCATGAGTTGCTAAGCTCTGGCCATATCCTGGGAGAATGCATACTCTTGGCTTATGGCCTTTCATGCTTTTTGTATTTTACTTTCAACATGTTTCCCTCTCCCCTTTTCCTCTTCAATGAGAGTTATCTTGGTATATGTAGGAAGCTATCCCTTGCTCCAAAGATTGGTTTGTCAATCATGTCCCACACATATAGACCTTTCCATTGTTGGTACTTTTGTTTGTCAGAAACATAGTGACACAAACAGACAATCAATAGGAATAAAAGATTTAAATCAAACCCTGCACAAATATTTACCTCCACATTAGATTTAAACATATGACTCCTCTCTATTATTTTGTGGAGTGACAAATAAAATTTCATCCATATTTTATTTATTAAATGGAACCTTTAATAAATCCTGGACACCACATTTAATCTTTATCAATTAAAAATTTAATTTGATACAATAATTCGGCCAAGTGTTTTCATAATAAACAATAATAATATTGTTTTAATTTTTTCCATTTGAAATTTAATGTTGACAATTAAAAAATTAATTGCAGAGATTGACAATATTGCCACCATGGGAATAAAACACATCCAGGAGCCTTAAAAATTTGTGAGGAGTGATTATAAATTCCACCGACCATTGTATATTCACTAGAATTGAAAGAACTAACCATTAACCATGAGTCACTTGGTAAACACTATTCATTTTGGGAAATTAATAGAATTTCTTCCATGGGCTCAATTCTCACCTAATGGACCTAAAATCAAAACTAGGAGCTTTTTATGAATTATCTAAGCCAATCCAATCACCAAAATCAAGAAACTTTTCCTTTCTTCCCACGTTGTCTGTAGGCACTCTCCACTATCGAAACATTGATTCTAGGCTCAAATCTCACGTGACTAACTTGAAATCATAGGTGGAGGCTCATTATGAATTATTTTAACTTTCTATAATTCTATACTTCATATATTAACTCTAAAACTTGAGAAAATAATGAACCAAGTATGTAGTCACCCTGCCATTCTAGAGACAAAAAGTAGGAACTTTGCACCAAACTAAAGGTTAAATGTTTGGGGTATGAGGCATGAAACTAAGTGCCAACACATTAGATGATAAGGATATTGTCAAATCTCCTTCTCCTTCTCTTCCTCTCATTTCATTCTCTCCTATTGAGGTGTTGATAACAACTATCACAACCCACTACATATTAAAGGGAAAGTTAGTTAAGGATGTTACATTAATATATTGGTAGATTCTAACTATCCCTCCAACATCACATTATAAATAAGTATCTTCTTAATATGCATGCTCAATAGGAATCATGTTTTACATTTGGGGTGTCCTTGAAATGCTATCATGTATTATTTTTTGATACCTTAGGTTGCATTATTCATCCACTTAAAATTGGTATAAAGGAATTACTCATTATAGATAAAATCATTCATACTTTGGATTAGTTTTTCCTCATCCTTATGCATTCTTAGCTAAAAATATGCATGTTATGCCATTCATTTACATTAATTCTTAGAATTCATATATAATGGCAAGGTTGCGACATTTCTACATTCTGAGTACCAACCTCTTTGTGAGTCAAGAAATTTGATCATTTATTTCTTTATTAGAAAACCAAATTATCCTCCACATGAGCATCATGATGTTATGTTTAGTTTAGACAAGAGAAATGTGGAGTAAAGGGCCTTTCATCACCCATATGATTCCAAGCTAGTTGTCTACCTTATGATTCTAGAGATTCATATCCTCCAAGTGTAAATGAGACTTGATATTTAGGATCCCCCATCTCCTAGTTCTGCTTCCTATCCACCTCAATTCCCTTATGTCTAGCATCCTCCCCTTCCATGACCTAGACCTTAACTTAGGTACCAAGGACCTCCCTCTTCTTTTCATACTAGAGCATAGACTCCTCCACCCCCTTAAACTAGACCTATACCTTCTCCACATTCTTAGCCTATATCTCATTCTCTTCCTCCTACTTAACCTAGACCTCAACCTTCTCCTAATTATCCTAGACCATAGCCTATCTCTACTACCTATCCTAGACAAGCATTTCCCCCTCCTATCCAACCTAGATCTAAGTGTAGAGCCCAATCTAGATAGTTATCCCCTTCACCTTTAATCTACATATACTATACTAGTGTCCTATCACTTTCCACCCTTGCTTCCTAGTCCTATTTTGAACCCTCCTACTAATTTATAGCCTAATCTAGCCTACCTCCTTGTAGACCAAGTTTTACATCCCACTAGCCATATGTAGGAGATTAGGCACATACCTCTCCTTTATTCACTTACTATAGCTCCTCCCTTAATAAATCCCCCTTTATCTATTGGTTTTGTGGACCCCTCTTAGCCTATAGATCCTCTTATGCCTTCCACAACTAATAGCACTTATGAGGATCATGTTGTTTTATCTACTTCTCTTGACACACTTTATAGGGATTCTCTTACATCTTACATTGATTCTCTTCATATTTCTCTTCTCCTTATTCCAACTTCTAAGTAACTAGTAATAACCATTTTAGCTTCTCCTTCCATGTTTGTGTCATCCCTACTCCTCAAGATGACATGTTTTATAGTATTGATGATGTCTCACAATTGATGGGTGTTTTGATACAATCCTCAACTTTATATTTAATATTGGGTATCCCACCTCTCCTAAAAGGAAACTAATCTCCTATAAATAAAATCAATCACCCCAAGTTCTTTATGACCAGGTCTTCGTCATGCAGGATAACTCAATGATTGTTGAAAAATGTTTTTACAACTAACGAGCCTACAAACTTTAATTTTTGTGGCACGGGGTGGAAGGGTAATATTTTCATTCCATTCATAAAACACTTTCAATCCAATGGCTAGCTTCTTCATTACAAAAGTTCCAAAGCAACCTTTTCTTCTAGTGATAACTTGACAAGAGAAATTACAAAATGAATGCATAGTTACATAGGAAAATTGGTACCTAATTTCAAGAAGACATTAATACTACAATACAAAATGAAAGTAAAGTTATTTATTCCAAATCCTTTCCATTAGTTATATCTTCAATAAGAACCTCCTTTGTATTAGCTTATTTTTTCATAAACTCCATGAGAGCTAAAAGAGATAGGTTAAGGGAGTCCATATCAAGTCCATCCATAAAAGTATATCTAAAAATGTAGGTTTCATAGATGGAAATGAATTCATTATACTTGGCACACCTCTTGGATGCATCTTTCTCAAATGCCCTAAGAGTAGCTTTCAACTTCATCAACCTATCTAAAGAATTAGAACTAAAGATTTAAGGTTTTTGTTGCAAGCCTTGGTTATGATATCCTTCAAATTTATCTTCAAGGTAGAGACATCGTTCACATTTTCATCATGCTCAAAGTATTGGTCAATTATGTCTTCAACCATTCCTTAAATGTCACATTAAATGTCTATAATTTCCTTCCTAGTTTCAGACAAATCAATCAAACTTCCTTCAACCAATTTTTTTCTTATCTTGATGTTTTTTCCCATATAGGAGGATAATTGATATTCTTCTCATTAAACATCTTCTCCTTGATTAATATTTGTGGATCCACTTTTATTAGTATATCAACTCTTGGAAAATTTTGGGAATTGGTTACCAATTCCTCTCGATAATCATCTATCAAGATTTTAATTTTCTTTCCAACTTATTTCAATTCTTCATGTAAAATCATGGCTTCATTAAGAACCTTACACCCATGATTATAGAGATCTTTCATCCATTGATCAATTGAAGTAGCTATGAACTTCATCTTATCAAGACTAGTAGCCTCTTACTAAGAAATCAAAATGAGGGGACTCATCAATCCATCCACCATTTGCAAAGGCCTGACCAAGTGTTTAATGTAGGAAGTAAGTTCAACTTGTTCCTTTAACTCCTCTTTTGTCTTCTAGTCTTTGTCCATATGGAAGACTATGGTGGACACTTCTATATGCATCCCTTGAATTTATGCATCCTAAGTTTTCCTACCTAAATTAATAGTAGTAATTTGATAATAAAAGGAAAACATATCTCTATCATCTTTTTCCACCAATGGATTTGAAACCTCTACAATTTTGGACCTAGAAGAAGCTAATTTGATAGAATAAATTATTCTAGGCTTCTTGGATGTTGGAGTGACAATCATTCCTAAAATGGTTGATAGATCCTTCAACACTAGATTGATAGTTTTCTTCATTCTTTTAATATTCACATCAAGTTAGGTTGGGACCAAGGAAGCACATGGATCAAATATTTTTTGTTGAGGTGGTGGAAGAGTCTTCTCTTCTTGTTGTTTAACTATTTCTAGCTTTTCAAGTAGCTTCTCCAATTCATCTAATAATTTCTCACCCTCAATTAGCTCTTCTATTATAGGATTATCAACGTGTACGTCTTCATAAAATTAATGGGAAGGTTCTTGGGCCTACTATTGTTCACCATGAGTTCCCTCTTAGCTAACTATAGGATTAGTCATCCCTTCTTTTTGATCCTTTTCTTTGAGATAATTGG